>ML677342.1:8561436-8600752 GCA_007922305.1 Dermatemys mawii
ACTGATCTACCCAGTAAGCACATGGCCTTGCTTCTGAGCACCTCAAGCACATGGCCTTGCTTTAGCTCCTTGCATGTGCACACAAGCAGAAATCCCCCTCAATCTCTACAACAACAAAATAGTGCAATGCAAAAGCCCTGCAGATTACATAAGCAGAAATCTTGGATTGTTGTTAGTTCTTTTGTTTTTCTGAGGGTTTAGGTAGGAGCAGGGTGTGTAATCAGAAAGGAGCAACACTAGCATAAAATCAGGACTCTGTGAGAAGAAGAGAATGTTCTTTGAAGTGCAGCCTTTAGTGTTTACACACCTGGGAACTAGAGGAAAAAACTATCATGGCTGCATATTGTAAAAAAAGACTATTTGGGAATATTTTCAAGACATTCAGGAACCTCTGGTCTGGATAAAAAAGGAACATGTGCCAAATGTGAACAATGCAACAAAGAGATGCAAGGCCTGATTAGCAGAATAAAACATTATGAAAAATGCTCCTCAGAAGGTAATGACTTTGAAGATGACAATGTGGACATGTCTGAGCAATATGTATCAATGGGTTAGTCAACTTATTTTGGTACCATTCTTATTGACTTCCTACAATGTCTTAATATGCTAGTAAATGATAACTTAGATTATGGCCATACATTTATGTTTTGGGTGGATTACTTAGTTACAAATTTCAAAGTGTCTGTTCAAAATGTAATTGATAAATACTCCCATAACAAACTAATAAACCAATAAAATTTTTATTATTACTGCTAGACTTCTGGGATAGATTTTTAACTGCTCAATGTAATCAAACATTCTAGGTGAAGATTTCCTGTTTAAAAGTAAAGTTTATGTATAAAGACGGATGTTCATATATGTAAACATCCATCACCTGCAATATCTGCTGGTACCACCAGCAGTGCTGCAACTAAACATATGTCAAACAGTAAATTACCTGTTAATAAAAGAAAGATTTTCTTCATTATCATCAACCATGGATGAGTTCGTATTCAGCAATGGCAAATTCCAGCAAGGCTCTAGATTGTTCAGTTCATTTATGTAACAAATTCTCCTTTCATCTTGTTCAGAACAAGCATTTCATTGACATTGTTCAGTCATTATGAGCAGACTACACTCCACCTAGCAGAACAGACATTGTTGGGATGTTGCTGGATATAGTGTATGAGAAGAAAATTGATCAGTGTGCAGAAAACATTGATGGGAAATTTGTTAATCTGACTCTTGATGGATGGAGCAACATATACAATGGTCCAGTAATATGTGCTTGTGTGACAACAGAAGATGGCACTGCCTATTTTAAGGAAACAATTGATATATTGGGAAATTCCCGTACAGCAGACTACTTAAGAGAAAGAGCTGTAAAAGCTGTAACAAACTGACCACAGATTAAAGTGTCAAGAGTGTAGCTTTGCCACAGCCAATGCTTCAAATACAGCAAAGATGAGAAGAAATCTAGAGGAAGATAATGAAGGAAACCTGAAATATATATAATGAGAGCTGTGCTCATTTAATGCATCTTTTAGCCCAAGACTTAAGTACAACACGAGGAATAAAGGAAAATGTTGAAACTGCAAGATCCTTCCATAACAATGCATTTTACTTCAGTTTTACTGAATAGAGCCGAAGAATCCAAACTAATTCTCCCCCAAGATGTATGATGGAATTCAGTAGTTGACTCTTTTGAGCTATTTATTAAGAACTAAACTATTTTTATAAATTGTGAAGGAATCTGTGACAAAATAGATAGGAAAGCAGTCAACTTGAGACTAAAGCAAAATGTAGACGATATGCTGAATATACCAAACCTATTACCATAGTCTTGGACAATCGGCAGAAAGATTGCTACTGTATTACTGATGCTGTTGAAATTTTGAAAGAACTTTAAGAGATACTGCAGAAAGAAATACCCAACGACAAAGTTAAATTGCAGGTAGTGAAGAAACTTATTCGTTCCACCTCATTTTTTTGCCAATATTTTCAACCCCAAGTCCTAAAGTAGGTACCTAACCACTGAAGGAGATGCTGCTAAGACATGGGTATCTAATAATCATCCATTCATCATGCCAACCATGATACGTTTCAGGGCTGGAGGTGAACCATTCTAGCAAACATGTTTGCTCATGATGTTTTTTAAAAAGTCACACCAGTGAACTGACGGAAGTCACTAAGCACCTGGAACCAGAGTTTGCTGAAGAGCTAACCCAGCTTTTGACAGAAGTAGGCATAGAAAGAATCTTTTTCATTTGGACTAATTCATTCAATGTTGAGAAATCTACTGGGAGTTGAAAAAGCAGGAAAACTTCTCTCTCAACCTATGAACAAAAATGAGGAAGGAGGGGATCAGATTTACTAGTTTTAACAGTCTGAAGGACAACTAAGTAACTTAGAAGGCTGCTGTCTCATTTTCAAGAAACTTAGGCGAGTAGGAACTTGAGTTCCAGTCAGTCACTTTTACTTAGGCATATTTGAAAATTTTCCCGGGCCGACCTGAAATAATCAGCTTACTTCAGACTATAGTTAATCCTTCTATTCCACTAATGAATATTTAATTGTAGAATATGAAACTTGTTTTGATAAGGGAAGTTTATGTATCCAAAACATTTAAGGTTGTTTTGTTTAATAAGTTTTATATGCTATTTTGTCTTCAATTAAAATTCCAATTACCACCCTAATGCAGCTTGATACAAATAATGTCATCTTTACACAAGTTAATTATCTAAATAAGCAACATATCATTCACCATGTTCTCACACAATAAAAACGTACAATTAAAAATAATTGAAAGCATTAAACTATATAATTGCTTAAATAAATTAATATAGTTGCAATGTCACTTCTAAGGTAGCAAAAAAGATGTATCCACTGTAGTGTAAAAGGTTCTATTTAGTTGTAATTCAACATGTTTAATGGTTCTATCAATCAGCAAGAATGAAGTACAAATGAAAAAGTTTATTAAAATTGATGCAATCCCACCAGCCAGAAAGGAGTCAAGCCACATAACACTGCATTTCTGAGGGTGTCATCTTAAATGGGCAAACAAAGCTGTTTAAAGACAGTCAACTTTTTCTTTATGAAAATCATGAACCAGTGTATACTTTTGAGAATATACTATATGCACCTCTGGTAAGTCAGGGCTTACTGGACTCTGCTCTTGCGAAGACCTTTTGACTCCAGAAGATAGTTTGGTTGTGTCTGCAACTTCACCATTAGGCAAAATACCATCTGCAAACCAGACTCTCCTCTGTTCTCTGGCACATAGCCCTGAAATGGGTTAAAGAACGAACATTTGGTATTACCACAGTTTTCCAACAGCAAAAAGGGTATGTATAAAATTTCAGGCTTTTTTCCAAAATCAAGATTTTACATTAAGCATGTTGGATTTAGTATGAACCACAATTATAGTTCAGAGATTTTTGGAGTACAAGTGAAGCATCTTTCTACATATATTTCTCCAAAACATGGGATTGTCTGATAAAAGTAGTAAATGTTACTGGAACTAAGCTAAGTACACACAAAACTGGTATTCTCTCCCATCAGTCAAGCAGAACTGTGGGCCAAGATATTCTCACACCAGCAGCAGAAGTAACCAAGTTATACTTAATGCATCAGTTCCTATTTAGTTAAAACAGGCTGCTATTTACTTAATTACCTCTGGAGTAGTACAAGGATGGCAACATATCATAGATACAAGACAGTAGTTTATCAGCAAAACAGTTCTTACAACCTACGACTTTTTGTTTTAAAGATAGTCTAAGTACATCTAATTTTTTATCAGTGACATTTTTGTAGTAAGCAGAAAAAAATCAGAAGTGTAGTTGACATAAATAAGACGAAGATGTACTTCACTTCTAGCCAGAGAGTGTTTTGTCACCCAACTACTTGCTTTGTTTCAGTATTATTTATATTGCTGTAGCACCTAGAGGGCCCATCTGAGATCACAGTCCAGTGCTATACATTGGACACAGTAAGAGATTGTTCTTACCCTGAAAAGCTTATAACCAAACTAGACAAAATAGGGGTAATACTTCCTTTAGTTCTTCATCTGTACAACAACTAAGACAAAGAGATTGAGTGACTCGCCCAAGTTCACACAGGGAGCCTGAGGCCATGGCAGAGTTCAGAACTGAATACAGGTTTCTCTGACTCCCAGTCCAGTATCCCTAACCGCATCCTTCTTCTCAACCCATAGCCTTTTCTGAATGTCTACACTGATCAATTAAAGAAATCTAGCCATTCTGCAAAAGCATCTATTCTAAGTATGTGTTGAAAGAATATGCTGAATAACTTAGAAAATTTAGATAACAGAGTGCAACTCAAATTACTTAACTTACCATCAGCACCTCGTTGTTTAAGTACAGAGATAGGTAACAAAAGAGAAGATGAAGGAGAATTAGGTGTGCCAACTGTCTGGGCTTCCTGCAAAGGTGGAACAGTAGAACAACACTCAGAGGAGACACTGGAATTAGGGATAAGACCAGTTGGACTCATCATCCTTTCAAATGCCTGTGCTAAAAGGAAAAAAAATGCACTTAGTGCCAGACCATGCAATTTATTATACATTTACAGATGCCTCAAATTCTAAGTTAAATATTCCTGTCAGCTATTTTTCTTCAAAATGTAGAAATGGACACTCACTGTACAGCCTTTTGTTTCAACAATGACCACACATCAAACCATGTAATTCCTGCAACCACATACGCCTCATTTACAACAAAAACAACAAGGAGTCCTTGTGGCAGCTTAGAGACTAACAAATGTCTTTGGGCATAAGCTTTCATGGGCACTACAAAAATGTAGCAGTACAAAAAGTAATTTTCTCTCTGTTGATATTCACCTCTTCTTGTCAACTATTGGGAATGGGCCACATCCATCCTGATTGAATTGGCCTCATTAGCATTGACCTTCCCTACATACTTAGTAAGGTTACTCCCATCTTTTCATGTGCTATATATTTATATCTGCCTACTGTATTTTTCACTCCATGCATCTGAAAGCTTATCCCCAAATAAATTTGTTAGTCTCCAAGGTGCCACAAGGACTTCTCGTGGTTCTTGCAGATACAGACTAACACTGCTATCCCTCTGAAACCTGTAATTTACAACAGTAATCAAATGGAGAAGGATATTCACCGAGACTGTAAAAAAATAGACAAACGATTTCCCAACTTCAGTAGTGATACTATGTTCTTCTGTCTATTAATCACAAGTCACACTAGCTTAATTTCATGCTCAGCTGTGACAATGTTTGTGAAGTACTGACAAATCCCATATGAAGAGGAGTCTATGGTGGCTTTTTAATACCAAGCACATTTAGGTGCTTCACTCTTCTGTTATAGGCAGGAGAATATTACAAGTAAAAATACACTTGAACTGGGATAATCAAAAAGGAAGAAATTAATCTGATTCATGATTAAAAAAACATGGTAAGTAAAACAGGAATGCACTCCTCTTATCTTTGTTCAATGTTTCACTAACAGGAATTAGATCTTCATTTTGTCACTCTTGTTTACAATACTAATAATGTCACATCTTTGCACAATTTAACATTCCTCAAGAGGACTGCACAATCTTGTAAAGCCCATTTATATAAACATTTATGACTGAAGTGGAGGCATAACAAAGTGGACTAGGGGATACAGCAGGGGTCAGCAACCTTTCAGAAGTGGTGTGCCGAATCTTCATTTATTCACTCTAATTTAAGGTTTCGCGTGCCAGTAATACATATTATAGACTTATAGAAAGAGATCTTCTAAAAACATTAAAATGTAACTAAACTATTTTTGTATGTAAAGTAAATAAGGTTTTTAAAATATTTAAGAAACTTCATTTAAAATTAAATTAAAATGCAGAGCCAGGACCCAGGCAGTGAGAGTGCCACTGAAAATTAGCTCGCGTGCCGCCTTCGGCGCCCGTGCCACAGGTTGTCTACCCCTGGGATACAGTCTTGGGAATGATCTGATGAAAACTTCTTCAGCTAAACAGAAGTTGAAAATGTTGCTTGCCTCAACACATGCAGCCTTGCAAAAGGAATTACATGCAGTATTTTTGCAAATTAGACTCCACATCAGCCAACCAAACAGCAGCATGGTAGCTGCATTAGAAATCCTATGCCTTTCCATCAAGTATATGCATAATTACTGCAGCAGAGAATGAAGATGCAAGATTGCAGTCACTGACACTTACTAGCCAGGAAAATTTTATCAACATTTCAATCAGTCTTAGGAAGGAAATGCTTCCTCCTGAGTGCACAGATTCATCCTTCAGTCCTAAAATAACAATTTTGTGTAACTTTTCTCTTTTGATGAAAGTAGTAATTACAAGTAAATAAAACCATGATCACAACTTTTTACCTTTATTAATAGATTTGTAACAGCCAACACAGACTCTTTCTTCCTTTTCAGTGTACTGTAGCTTGCATTTCCGATTGCAACAGACACCACAGAACACCTGGGACAGAACAAAAACGAGTTTAAACATTTTACATGGAGACAGTAGTGCCACTCATAGTTAAGATTGCTTGACACTTCACCAAGCTAACCATTTGAGCTGAAATTTTCCATGCTGGTGTCTGCCTCATGCTGAAATTTTTGAATTTCAGCAAAAATGGTGTAGACGTCTTTCAAAATGAGGCTGGGGGAGAAATTTTTGCCTTTTCTCAGAAATACATTTCCATAACTGTTTCTCACTGAGAAGCTCTACATGCTCATGCGTTAGAGAAGGAATGTGAAGTTTAGGATGGATTGCCATTATGTCCAAGATGCACTTTTTGCAGTTCCCTATATTTGTCCAAATTATAACCCTGTGTGTCAGGGTTTCCTCCCCACTCTGAAATCTAGGGCAGGGGTCTCCAAACTTAATGAGACGAGGGCCATATTAAATTTTTGAAGGGGCTTCACGGGCCGAAGTGACTGTGAAAAAATTCAATATATGCAAAAAAAAAAACCAAAAAAAACCCTTTGCTCCTCCAGCCACTGCTGTGCCCCCCTCACCCATCCCATACTTCTCCGATGGGCCCCTCCGCAAATGAGGCTCCCGGCAGCAGCTCGCGAGGGGTGGGGGGCAGCATCAGCTTATCCACATGCCTGCTCAGCTGGACGGCTGGACAAATCGAAGCTGTGGGCCGGATCCGGACCCTGGACTGTAGTTTGGAGACCCCTGCTCTAGGGTACAGATGTGGGGACCAGCATGAAAAGACCCCCTAAGGTTATTTTACCAGCTTAGGTTCAAACTTCCCCAAGGCACAAGCTTCTTCTGTACCTGGGTGATAGACTGCCACTACACCAAGTGTAAAACAAAGGATCAGGGAAGAACCACTTGGAGTTCTTAATTCCCCAAAATATTCCCTCAAGCCTTCTTGGGAAAGGCTTGAGAGGTGAGCCTGATTCCAAGCCCTGGATCTTTAGCACAAACAATGGAAAAATCAGCCAGATCCTTAAAAAAAGGAAAGAAAAGAAAAAAAAGTTACCTCTATAAAATCAGGATGGAAGTACTTTTACACAGTCACAAAAAGAGATTTAAAGAAAAACAAAAAACAAACAAAAAAAAAAAAAACCAACCACCACAAAGGAATCCCCTCTAGCTACTTTCAGAGTTTATAAAGAAAACACAGGGATCTCTCCCTCTAGCAAGAGAAATTCACAAGCGAGAAACAAATATAAGCTAACACACCTTGCTTGGCTATTACTTACTATTTTTGTGATATTTAGAGACTGATGTAGAACTAGGTGGAGGGAAAGGATGGCTGTCTGACTCCTCTGAAATTCCCAGAGCAAACAACTCACAAACAAAGGCACAGAGAACAAAGCGTTCCCTCCCCCAGATTTGAAAGCATCTTCTGTCCCCATTAGTCCTTTTGGTCAGGTGCCAACCAGGTTATTTTACCTCTAAGAGGTTAAGAAGCTAAGGAGGAATTCTAGGCTACGTTTATGGTTATGACACTGTGAAAGAAAGATTTTAGGTCTCACAAAGGCGGCCACTCCTTAAGTGGGGAAAAATGCTTTTACTATGACCATAAACAAAACCTAGGAAGTGTAGGATGAGAATTTAACTTCTGAGCAAATATTACTGCCATATGGAATTTTAGAGAATTTAAGAATAACATCCAAGACTTAAAGATGCAGAAGACACTGTAAGACAGCAGAGTTCCCAGCCTAAGACTGAGCAAACTTTTTATCCACTGGCCCAGATAGTAAACCCACTTGTATTTTTTTTTTTTTTTTGACATACATTAGACTGGAGTCCTCCTGGATTGTACGAAGATGGTCTGAACCCCCAGAAAACAGGAATTTCATTTCCAGCAGGTGGTTATCCTCCATACTGCTAGGAGAAGTGTATCTAGGTTGAGTGGCAGAATTCCCTCCCTCCTTTAATATTAAGACAAAGGCAGCAAGCATGGATATTCTCTGGCCACCTGCAGAAGACCTGGATACCAGTGCTGACAAGATCACAAAGTTAGCTCAATCGAGCCTGATCTTCCTTATGACCTTGGGCGTCAGGGGAATGGAACAGAAAGCATGTAGAAGATCTTGGCTCTAGTCCAGTAGAAACGCATCCAAGAAAGAACTTTTGTCTGTGTGCTCTTGTGTAATACACTTTGGTGCTCTGTCCCAACTCAGAGAGATTATTGAGTGACCCCCCTTCACAAAATACTGCAATAGCCACCACTGGTTTCAAGGGTCACTTGTGTTGATGGGTGATCCTGAGTCCTCTTGCTGAACAAGTCTGCCTTCAAATTCACATTCCCAGCAAGAAAAGGCAAATTTGGTTCTGGATATACTACATTTACAGTTTTCTTGCCTCTGCAGGATATGAGCTGAGAATGTGCTCGTCCCTGCTTGTTGATTTAACACACAGCCATGGTGCTGTCAAGTACCTATACTACACATAGCTGCAGAAATGGACAAAAGGCTTTAATAACCCATTACACTACCCTGAGCTCCATTATTCTGATATGGTATCTGGACTCCAGGTGTTCCTTAATTTGTATATTTTGATACACAACTCAGTCCAGACTGGAAGATCCAAGGCGACCGTGATGGCAGGAAAAGAGAGAGCAAAGGGTCTCCCCTGAAAATTTTGTTCCTGTTTTTCACACAGTTAAACTGTTGGAGCATTGGAGTAGGGATGGTCAATTTCATCTGTATATTTAGTGTGCAGTACCCTACCGTGCATGTTCAGATGAGCAACCGCCTTGCTGTTTGATGTAAAACATTGAGGCTGTGTTGTCCATGACAACCCTAACCACCCTGCCCTCCAGGTGCAAGCGGAAGGCCATGCATGCCAGCTGGATCACCCTGAGCTCCTTGACATTTATGTGGAAGGCCAGATCCTGCGCAGACCACAGACCTTGGGTCTCTCACACGGGCTCCCCACCCCAGGTACAATGCGTTCGCACTAGCTCCGTGGACAAGGGCCTGCCTCGGAATGGACACCTAGGAGCATGTTCCCTGGGGAGGACCACCACTGTAAGCAGGTGATCACCAATCTGGGCAAAGTGAGGACCTAGTCCATCCTGTCTCTGTCCTGCGAGAACACTGAGACCAACCAGAGCTGGAAGGGCCTCATCCTGAGTCTGGTGTGGCAAACCACATATGTGCACGCCAACATGTGACACAGGAGTTGGAGATATGCGCTGGCTGTTGTCACTGGAACCTTGTGACTGTCCATGAGACCTTTCAGGGTCTCGAGTCTGTCCAGTGGGAGGGAGGCTCTGGCCAACATGGCATCCAGGAACGCCCCAATAAACTCTAAGCGCTGTACTGGGACTAAATGTGGACTTGGTGTCACCTACCAACTGGCCCAAAGCGGTGCAAGTGAACAAAAGGAGCGCCATGTGATCCCACACCTGCGACCAGGAGCTGCCCTTGACCAGTGGGGAAGAACCCACAATGCCTGAGTAGGTGGCCACCATAGACATACACTTTGTAAATACCCTGGGGGCAATAGACAGGCCAAATGGGAGGACCGTAAAATGGTAGCATTCCTCCCCAACCGTGAAACAGAGGAAACATCTGTGTCCCTCGAATACATGGATGTGAAAGTATGCGCCTGCGGATCCAGAGCGGCATACCAGTCCCTGAGATCCAGGAAGGGAATAGAGGAGGCCAGGGAGACCATGCAGAACTTGAGCTTCACCATGTAATAGTTCAGGCCTTGCAGGTCTAGGATGGGCCTGAGCCTGCCTTTGGGATAAGTAAATAGTTCTTTGTGCCTGAACTCTGCTGGCACCCCATCCACGGCTCCTAGGCCCAGGAGCCACCCCACCTCCTGCTCGAGCAGAACTGGTGAGAGGGGTCCCTCAGGAGGGACAGGGGCAGAAGGTGGTTGGGTGGGGTAGAGGTACACTGGAGGATGTAGCCCAGAGAGACGGTGCTGAGGACCCACTGGTCCAAGGTCTGCCACGACCAGTCTGGGAGAAAAAGTACACAACTGGTTGGAGAAGGGAAGCTTTATTGAGGGTGGATCCCTGATGACAACTGGTAGGTTGCCCCCAGGCGTCCCATCAAAACTGCCATTTCCCTGCCTATTTGCCTTTGGAGGACCCAGGCTGGGGGGCAGACCAAGATTGTCTCTGCAGCCGTTTCTTATAATCCTGTGACTTTTTATAAGGGGGCCCATTATTTAGAGTGGGAGCCTGCTTCAGTTTAAACATACGTCTAGCCGGGGCCAGAACATAAAGGCCAAGAGTCGTAAGAGTAGTGTGGGAGTTCTTCGGGGCATACAGTTTTATGTCCATTTGTTCCGCAAACAGAGCCTTGCAGTCAAACGGGAGGTCCTGCAAGGAGCCCAGTGCCTCACTGGACAGCAGGAGCCAAAACACCCTTCTCATGGACACCATGGAGGCCACAGACCACACGGCCTTGTCTGCCGCATCCGACACTGCCTGCAGGGTTGCCCTGGCAGTCACTGTACCCTCCTTCTCCAAAGCTTTGAACTCCTTCCTGTCATGCTGCTGGAGGGAGTCTTCGAACCTGGGCAGAGAGCCCCACAACTGAACTCATACCGGCCCAGGAGAGCCTGATGGTTCGCCACCCATAACTGGAAGCTCGAGGACAAATAAATTATTCTCCCAAATGGATCCCTCCTTAAATCTCTATTTTTCAGAGTAGGGGCTGGTTGGCCCTGCCATTCCCTGTGCCTGACCCACTCAACCACCAAGGAGTTAGGGGCAGGGTGGTGGGTAAAGGTATTCATGCCCTTTGATGGGCACAAAATACTTATGTTCTGCTCTCTTAGAGATGGGGGCCAATGAGTCTGGGGTTTCCCACAAGGCATCTGAAATTTTTGACACCCCTTCATGGAGTGGCAAGGCCGCCCTGTCTGGTACAGAGGCGGACAGGAAGCTAAAAAGGGAGTCCATACGCTCCTCCCCCTCCTCTGCCTGAAGGAGGAGGTTTGATGCAACCATTTTCAATAGCTCCTGGTGGGCTTTAGAGTACTCCTCGGGGACGGAGGGACAGGAAGGAGCGGCGGCACTGGGAGCAGTGCCAACCACGAGATCACCACCCCGACCTGGGGGAATGGTACCACCGGTAGCAGCTGGTCCTGATTGCCATCGCGGATCTGCCCACCAGAGTCAATCGACACCTGGAGCTATGGGAGCGATGATGGGGAAGGATCCTGGAGCGAGACAACAAAACGAGAATGGCGTCGACATTCATGTCATGACTGGCTTCAATTGCCCTTCTGAGATGAGGATCTCCGTCATCGTCTACCTCGGTCCCATTGGTATCTACTCCTCAAGGCGGAGTGTTGAATGGAGTCTCTGTCAGACGGAACCCAGTCAGACAACCTGGTGGGGGTCAACAGCGACCTGCATGGACTATGCATAGGACAGTCACTGAGCGGCGAACGGAGACGGGAACATTCCCTCAACCAAGACCGGTACGGAGTCAGGGGCAATGGCAGAGATACCAGCGGCACCTTGCCGCTGGGCCAACACTGGCGGTGCTCCTGGTACCAGCAGAAACATAACATCCTGAGCCATTTGCAGGGCCTCTGGTGTGGAAGGCATCTGGACATCCAGCGAAGCCTGCTCCGAACGGGCCGGACTATTCCATTCAACCTAAGTCGGAGGCCAAGAGGCCAATGGGGACAGAGGACTACCCAACACGGGTCTAGCCTCTCCCCTTAGTCTTGCTTCACTACCACAGTGGTGAAGGCCTCTTCTTAGCCTTCTTGGCGTGCCCCACAAATGGGGAGCAGTGCCGACTGGTAGGTGGTGCTGGTGGGTTGCCGCATACAAACACTGTCATTCCCGGTGCCAACTCGGAAAGATGTGCCAGAGATGGGGTCAATGCCAACTCCATCAGGATGGTCTGGAGCCTAATGTCTCCTTCTCTTGGTCCGAGGCTTAAATGACTTGCAAATCTTGCAGCAATTGCTGAGATGGATTTCACCCAAACAACCGTAAACAGTCTGTGTGAGGGATCACTCACTGGCATTGGCTGCCTACAAGTGTCACATGACTTAAAACCCAGGGCACGGAACATGCCCCAGCCCCAGCCCGGGTGCACTAACTAAACTAAACTACTAACTACAGGTACCATACACTGAATGAACAAGAGTTCTGGGGACAAGATGGAGCAAAGCAGTTCCAAAGTACTTTCATTGACGGCAAGAAGGAACCAGGGGATGGGGGGGAGGGGGCGTGTAGCACTCCTAATACTGCACCGTGGAGGCACCATTCCAGGGTGCTCCCCTACAGATACTGCGAGGGGAAAAACTTTGACATCAGTGCATGTGGCAAGCACACACACCTACTGTGGAATACAAATGAGCAATCGCTCAAAGAACTAAGATTTATTATTCCATCATTTAGAAGGTAGAGAAAAACTTTGGATATCTAATGAAAAACCCCTTAGTAAATCAGCTTAAGTTGGTCAGTAATAGGTCATAGGGTGAGATTTTTTCTCTCAACTGTATTTTCACAGTAAAATCTTATAACTTTGCTTAATACTTAGTATTTGACCATCACTGAGTCATCTGTAACTCTTTATAATAAAATTATAGAGTTAAATTTAATTCAAAAAAGTTTCCTAATGAAAGGTTAATAGATCCTAAAAAAGTAGCCCTAAATATCAGGCAAAGGAAGGAAAAACTAAGCCAGAATGGTGTTATTAGATTGAAAACCACTGCATTATGGCACCATATTTTTCATTTGGGGACCCCTAAGGAATTTTGAATGGAGATGCAGACCCTTTTGGAAATCTTAGACAGTTTGCCAACCCCCAAGGGTCCATGGACCACAGGTTGAAAACCCCTGCTGTAACACAGTACATGGGCAAAAGCAATTTAATGCAAAGCATTTTTTTTTTCATAACTTACCTTCCCACATGCACGACAGTGGTGTCTTCTTTTTGTAAACGTGAACTTGACTTGGCAGTTCATGCAATTGGGTGCCTCTGAATCCGGAACCCAGGATGGCTGTTTTAGTCCCAGAAGTAGAGGTGCTTTATCAGGTTCTATGCTTGCAGGCACGCAACTTGCACCTGCTTCCAAGGCGTCTTCTGCATCGGACTGATTACATTTGGAGCTTACGTCAGTACTAGCTTTGGTTTCTGAGAGAAGGGCCTTTGGGGGTAAGGAATTCACTTCCTGGAATTCAGTCCTAGGCATATTTAGCTTGCTGAGCTCTTTCTCAATTGATGTTCTTTGAGGAAGATTAAGTAACTGTTTAGGTCTAGCACCTCCAATATGTACATTCTGATGGCTAAGAGTAGGGACAGGTACTTCAATAAGAGTCTCAGTTATATGGTTGGAGGCCTCTTGTTGAATAGGATATGTACTTTTTTCTGGGGGAGACTCCCATTTATACTCAATATCAGCTATTCTACAACTACTGGAAATCTCTCCAATCTCCTCCAGTTTTGCTTTTGTTTCTGAATCACTGACCTTTTTTAAATCCAGGTTATTTCCTTGATTTGCATCAGATTCCAGATGATCATCCATATCTTCTTCAAAGGGCTTTGAGTTATTGGGCTGAACACACTGTCCAAATAAGAAGGCATCAAGCTCAGCATCACTAATCAGTGAATCACTTTTAATCAATTCTTCCTCAATAGTTAAGTCAGCTAAAACTGGACAAGTGATACTTTGATCATGATTGTCAAATGGCTGAATACCATCACTGCACAGTTCAATTTTAGATTCTCCAACAGGGCCAGCAGCAGCAGGGTGGATTTGGGGAGAATCAGCTTTATTAATTTTGTTGTCAGATTTCCTCTTTCCGGTTATAGTTATACATTCTTCTACAAAGCATTGGTTGATTTGGTTTAGATATCCTTCCCGTTCAGAAGGTTCCATATTGGGGAATCCATGCTTAGATTTTCCTGCATGCATACTCACAGTATCACTGATGACATCTGCTTTTCCATTCTGAGGTATATGATCACTTTTATCTTCTGTTACAACTAATGAACCACATATGGATACAGCAAGTGGAAGACAGGACAATGAGGTTTGGAGATCTTCAGCAGTTACATGTGAAGTTGAAACACTGTGCAATATTTCATTGGTATTAAGTTCTGGACTGCACAAGTTTTCTTCTGCACTTTTCATCTTATCTAATACTACCATATCCTCTATTTGAAATGAAGAGTCTGGTAAAACACATTTTCCAGATAATTTTAAACTGCCGTTGTGTAATTCAGAACTCTTTGGCAAATCAGAAGGCAAGGATTCCCCACTACCTTCATCTATTGAATCTACATTGTCATTAACACTCTCTTCAGTTGCCTCTTGACTTATCACACAGCACTGACTTTCATCTTTTAACGATTCACAAAGCCGCTTTTCAAAGGTTGTGTCATCTTTGGAATTGAAAGCATTTGGGGTCTGTGATGTTACAAAGGCAGATGTATCATTAAGGCCTGCAATTTGTTCCAGATGATCAAATTCCTGATTATCCTTTAACGTTTCTGTCCTATTTTGACCATCACTTGAATCAGAGAGCATTGCTTTACCACGACTGTGTGTTTTAAAATCCATCTGGCTTAATTCTTTTGTTGCAACATGTCCTGCATCTTGTAGTGCTGTTCTCCCACTATTCTGTTGTTCTGTACCTGAAACACTACCAAAAGCTACTGACAAATTACAAACTGTAGCTGGTACTAAAGATAAATCAACGCCAACCAAAGAGTTCTCATTGCACTGGAAGTCATCTGGCTGCATCTTCTGAATATCTTCATAATTACTCGTTGAATGGATCAAATTACCTGTGTCACTGATGAGATCACATACAGGTATACTACACCTCCCCAGGCTCAAAGGCTGAATGTCATTTGAGGCACCACCATCTACAGTGGACAGAAGATCGAGTCCAGTAACATTTTTCTCATTCTGTGCTGAGGAATTCAGTTCAAACTTTGCTGTATTTGTTGTAGCCTGACGGGTTAGAGAGAATTCTTCTGAGACACTACAATTGCTAACATATTCTTGCACTTTTGGTACCAGGAATACAGGTTGTAAGTAATCCAATTCTGAAGAGACTGAATGCTGTATTGAATCACACTGGTTTGCAGCTGTTCTGTAGCAGTCAAATTCATCTATTTAAAAACAAAAAGAGATCAAAAGCAAAGTCTATAAAACTGGTTCCTCACATGGCACACTCACTTCGCAAAAGGTTTCTTCAAACAAAAAAATATCATTTATAAACAGTTCAAATTATTTTCACTTCCTCTTTGTCTTAACCATTTAAGTTGGTTTTCCTCATACCAAAAAAGAAAGGAAAAAAAAAAAATCACACGTAACAATAAAGTAGCACAAAGATCCAACTAACCTGTATTTTGCTCAAATTCATCAAGAAGTTTGTCCAAGTCACAGACTGCTGCTTTAAAGTAATTGTCCATTCTAGTTATGGCTCTAGTGAAACTTTTGTACTCTTGTACCTAAAAAGAAGAATCTGCTGTTTTATTTATTCAAAGGATTGGATGGCAAACTTTATAGAATCAAACATTTTCATAAAAATGCTCCTTTTGAGAATGAGAAAAGTTTTACATTTCACAATGAAATATTTTCTTGCAAATTTTAGAATAGCCCCCTTCCCTTCTCCCCAAGAGAATCCAAGATTATAAACACTGCACTGTAAAATCCTTTATGTTCAATATGTTCTCAAGAATCTTCAGAGACAGAAAGAAACAAAGGAATTTAAATGGCCTTGCCAAAACAATTATTGAAGGCATTTGTTATACTGTCACAATTTTATCATTTCAAAGAGTTTAGGTAGAAATGAACCACAAAGAACGGACACCACTTGATCATCTAGTCTGACCTCCTGTGTATCTCAGATCATTAAATTTCACCCAGTAACCCTTATATCGAACCCAAAAACTTCAGATCAAACCATTTCAGTCCTCAGGAAGCTAACCTGAGGTGCACCACAGGCAGAAGACAGGAGAAACGGGAGGTGCCACCAATGCCCTAAGAAAGGAGGGGGGGAAGGAGGGGGAACAGAATACAACTGGCCAATAGTGTATTGGGTAGGAAAATTCCCTCCTGATCCCTGAAAGTGACCAGCTGAAACCCTGAAGCATCAGATTTGATTACAGTTGATGTATCAGTGCAGGCTGCAAGTATTATGAGTATACACAAGGCAATGCAGACCTTCTTGTTCTGTCTATGGAATGTTAAAAGGAAGGAATGAAAAGGGGTAGTCACAGACTACAAAGCCTGACTCCTGACCACCTACAGAACACAGAATTCCTCTCAGACCTGGATTAAAATATATATATTTTTAGAAAGATTTCTAATCTAATTTAATGATTTCAAGCGAGGGTGAATTCACTACCTCTCCCAATAAAGTGTTCCAATGTTTAATTACCCTCACAGCTAGGAAGTTGCATCTTATTTCAAGGATGCCGTTGTCCAAGTTCAACATCCAGCCACTGGATCTTGTTATACCTTTGTTTTCAAGACTGAAAATCCCCTTACTATCAGATATCTTTTCCACCTGTATATACCTATGCACAGTGACCATGTCACTTCTCAAACTGAGTAAATTGGGCTCCTTCAGTTTTATGTTGCAAGGCTTGTTTGTCAGTTCTGAATTATTTTTGTAGCCCTCCTAACTCCTTCCAGTATTTCCACATTGTTTTCTGAAAGTGTGGACACCATAACAGTACACAGTATTCTAGTAGCAGTCTTACCTATGATGTGTACAGAAGCAAGATCCTTATTTCTACTGGATATTCCCTTTTTGTACATCCAGAGATCACTTTGGCCCTTCTTTTGATGGCAGCATTGCACTGAGCGCTCATGCTGAGAGCTACAATCATCCCTAAATCCTATGATTTCTACTGCTTTCCAAGACAAAGGTATAGCCAGCATTCTATGTTCCCAAATATATTACTTGCATTTACCTGTATTAAAAACACCTTTTGGGGGGTTTTTTATGATAATTTAACCACGCTATTCACAACACTCTAACAGAAACCTGCCCTTCTTTGTTGTTCTACCAATCTTAGTGTTATTTACCAACTTTACCAGCAAAGATTTTATAGTTAAATAGAAGTTTGTATCAGAAGGAGGAAGAAAATGAAATGCAACTGCTATGTAGATTTATATACTTCAGTGCATTCGGCAAATGGGTATGTACATAGGCAAGAATCACCATCTTAATTATGTTTGAGTACAATAGCTAAGAAGCTTTTTGAATACCTAGTGTCTCCTTTGGGTTACTATACTTCAAGACATGCATTAGTCACTCCAACTGACGAGCAGTCTTTAGTGGCTGTGACACTCGTCAACTAAATCCTTTATTTGCCTATAAAACAGGCATAGAATAGATAGCAGTAGTGCAAGCTTCCCAAATTGTTTTTAACCCCATTCCTCTTTTCTCCTTTCCTTGCCCATTCATTCAATCATTCGCCTCTGTAACTAACTCTGCAAAAAAATGATAACCAGTTACAAAATAACTACCACATTTGATATGTGGTCTCCTGGCAAGTGAGAACTTTACTGAGACCACAAATTCATTTCATATAGGCAATAAAGAGCCTTCAGATGGCAACAACTTTCAGCTGTTACCCATTTAATGTAATTTAGATAAAATGATATGCCTTGTGCCCCAAATCATTAATTAATATCTTGAGAAATGTAGTCTGAGACAAAACTACTTTGGAGTAAGTATTATTTATGTTCTGCCTACTTTAGTTATTTTATGCATAAAGAAAGTTATAAGCATTGAGAGAAAAATGACGTTACCATCCTAGACAGATGGGTCTAGGCAGACACAGGGCATTCTTTTATCCCCAAGTCAATCTTCAGTAGTGACCATTAACCTATTCCTTTTCATGATAAATTATTTCACTAGATCACTTTGCACAAATAAGACTTAGAAACATTACACAGAAAGAAAACGGTAGTGTAAACATTCATTTTAGAAAATACCACTTCATGTTTAGAAGTTGTATTAGAGCTGAGAACTTGTACATTTGCTTTTAGTGTTGTCACAAACAATTTTTTCCTCTTATAAGAAGGGATATAAATGATCGGACCTACAGGGGTATGAGCCCACCACTAACTGATGGGGATCAGACACAAACTTATCCCAAGGATAGGTTACTCTATAGTTATCCACTTCGGGGTTTCTTGTATCTTACTCTGAAACACCTCATAGTGGCCACTATGAAACAGGATACTGGACCAGAACTTTAGTCTGACCCAGTATGGCAATTCTTATGTTTCTATACTATTCAACCTTCAAAAATAAAATATTAACCATGCCTTAAAACACTTAAAAATTTACTTTTATATGTACAATAAAAATTATTGAAGAGCTTTATGAACACTGCAACCCACATACAAAAACCTTGTAATTTAGACATATGATGTCACCTATGAATTATGAGTAAAGTAATTATAGTCAGGCTTCAGAATGGGGAAGCAGTTGGAGAGAAACAAGACAAATTATCTGAATTTATCTTGATTTTCTTCTGGGCTCTAGTTACTTTATTAGCCACTCAGGCTTCAGTCTGCAGGTTTAGGCTCTGGAAGCCTCTGGACTGGGCTACACTACGGGAGGGTGGGGGTGTGCGGCACAACACCTAAGATACAGAGCTTCAGCTACACGAATAGCATAGCTGAAGTTGCAATATCTTAGGTCGACTTACCTGGCCGTCCCCAGGGCAGCAAGTCAACCGCAGCCACTCCCCTGCCGACTTCGCTTACTCATCTTGCCGAGGTGGAGTACAGGAATTGATTCAGGGATCAATTTATCGTGTCTAGATGAGACACGATAAATTCATCCCCAACACATCGAGCGCTACCCTCCAATCTGGCGGGTAGTGTAGCCGTACCCTCTGTCAGTGGAATTACAGTCCTATAACTAATTTGCTGTAACTGAATACTTGAACATCTTTTATTATATACGTTGAAAATACAGTAAGCAAAGTATCTAATTGCACAGCTCCTGATATTCAACATTTTTTTAAAAAATCTCTGTTCAGAATATTTTAAAAGGCAAGACAGAACTAGATAGCTTTAAGCAACTGTGTTGTCCTTTATTAGAGCGTGGATTTGCGTTTCTGTGACAAAGATATTTAGGAAAAAAAAAATCTTGTAAAAAGTTCAGTTATATCTCAGCCCAATATTCACATGAAATAGAAAGGAAACAACAAATAAGATGTTTTTCATCAAGGGCTGCCCACCTCCTGAAGAAAGATTAATAGGATTTATACATTTTATTGATTACAAAAAAATTAAGGGGGTACTGAGGCAGAGTGAATAGATTAAAGGATTTCTCAGGCAAATCTTTGTCAATCTCACATTGAGCCCCATGAACCTCAATCCATGTTTTTCTTAGAGCATAAACCATTCTGGGCCAGGAACTGTCCTCCTTTGTATTTGGACAGCACCAGGCATAACAAGGACTCGACCCTTGACACTACCAGAAAAGAAACAAATATTTATCCTTAATCAGCTGTGGAAGACTGCTGCTGAACACAACATACCATACCCCTCCCTCAGAGGGCTGAATGCATTATAAAACTTTGAATAACTCCCAGCAGAACAGGTTGAAAGAGGCAAAAAGAATCTGGAAGGAAAAAAGGCTGCCTGAGTTGGGGAGGAGAGATTTGCAGTAGGTATGCATGTGGATTTATTTTTTACTTTTTTTGGTGGGGGAAGTTTGTATAACACGTCCCACTTGTATTGAAGTTGTGAGGAGCCTGAATGTGTAGGTGGATTCTGCCTGTGTTTGTGTACTTGCTTGATTATGAAAAGGAAACTGTAGAGAGAAATACTGTAGGAGCATGTAGTAGAAAAGTATGTGTGGTTTGTGACTGGGGAAGAAAAGCATGACCATTTTTGATGGGGCTAGGGAGACCCAATGCAAGATGAAATTAGGGATAGTACAGAGAAATCAGGAATTGAGAATACAAGATAAGAAAGGAGAAAAAGAGGGTCAGGGAAAAGACTAAAAACTTGGGGAGAAGTAAAACGAGTGCAAAACACAAGACAGACAAGAAAAGGACATCAAGGGGAGAAAATAGACTGAAAAGAGAAAAATCTCCAACAACAGAAGAAAGGAAAAATTAGAGGTAAGGGAAAAAAAAAAACCAAAAAAAAACACAGAATGGAGATTAAAGTAAATTTTTATTTAACAGAAAAGGTGGATGCAAAGCGAGGCAATAATCAACCAAGTTTTATTTATTTTAATAGATGGCTCAAGTATGCCAGAAGAACGAAATTCCCCAGGGCCAGCCCCACCTGTTTAAGCTGCCCATCTCCCAATTTTATCTTTAGGTCAAATAAATTCTCTCTCCTACTCTCCCCACAACCTTTTTCCTGTAGTTGCTTCTACAAGCATCCCAGTTTTTTTAAAATACTGTGGTCGTTTTATAGATGACAGTCCTCCAAAGAAAACCCAACTGTTGCAGAAAGTAGTGCTCGCAATTCAGTATTCGGTGCTCTTTCCTTTAACCCAGTACTCAACGCCCAGCACAACACTGAGCAAGACACATGGGGGTCAGGGGCTAGAGCAATGTGGCTGGAGATGTTTTTAAGATGAGAAATAAATCTGAGGCCCTCACTACTCCTGAGCAATCCCATGACATCTTAAGAAGAGAGGGGGCATTAACTCCAGTGCCCAAATTCTAACTAAAATAACTACCTTCTGACTATACAAGTTCTCCCCACCTTTTGAATCAGAGATTTCCCACCCCCATCATTTCCCCTCATAAAAAGAACCAAACATACGTAGTGCTGTTAGCACCACACAGATGGCACATTCCATCCTAGAGGTGGCTACATGATCATATACTACTATGTCATGTCAGTTTATGGAACTTCCTAGTGATATATTTAGTGGCAGCAATATTTCATGACACAAATAATTCTACTTTTATAGAACCCATAACAATTGCCTGACTTTGTGGTAAGCAACCACAAGACGCTGTGTATGAATTATTTGTATTTTTATTCTCCTAAAAAATCTTTACACTTTTTTTATTCATAATGAGCAGAGCACAAGAGGACTTTCTGTTTAGGACAAGGATGGTAAAGGTTCCTCCTGACTGTTCAAAGGAGACAAAAAGCATTTTGAAAAAAATGAAATCTGCTTCTCAAGAGCAAGATCCTTACATTTTATTTACCAAGATTAATGACTGGCATGGGAGCATGTGAACACAGACAGATAGGCAGGATGTTCAATTGCAGGGTATAAAGAAAGTCTGATGTGTTAGGTTCTTTATGAATGCTTATGGTTTCATGTTCGCATAAGCTTAGAATCTGGATTCAGTTACTGACTTCCAACCATTATTTTACATTTGAGTTATTCAGCAATTAGAGGATAAAGATGTCCTAGAGAATTAGTTTTTCAATAACATTTTATTTTTATTAAGGTACCATATTTATGCCTATAAATCATTTCAATAACCAGAGATGTTTCTTTTTAAAAAAATCTTTTATGCTATTTGAAGGTCATGAAAAATATAATTTTTCTTCTGGTCCTTCAAGAGTTTATATTCAAAAAAGTCTGAGAGAACATATAGCACCATTCTGCTCGATGATAGCAGATATCGGATACCTTTCCAAAGGGTAGTGCATGTGTTGCCTGAACACCAGCATGATGCCACTTTTCAAGCAAAAGGTTTCATACAATAACGATTGCACGTTAAGTTGTAGGAGTTCAAGCAACACTCAGGGTACGTCTATACTGCAATAAAAAACCCTCAGCACCAGGGCTTGGGCTGTGGGACTGTAAAATTGTAATACAGCCATTCAGGCTTGGACTGAAGCCCAGGCTCTGAGACTCTCTCTTCTTGCAGAGTTTCAGAGCCTGGTTCCAGCACAAGCCTGAACATCTACACCACAATTTTATAGCTCACAGGCTTCCCTCTCTCCTGCAAGCCTGAGTCAGTTGACTCAGGCCAGTCGCAGGGCTTTTATAGCAGTATTTACATATCGGGGTGGGCAAATTACAGCCCGGGGGCCACATCCGGCCCTTCAGACATTTTAATCCAACCCTTGAGCTCCCGCTGGGGAATAGGGTCTGGGGCTTGCCCCACTCTATGTGTGCCGGGTCTCCGCATGGCTCCCGGAAACAGAGGCATGTTCCAGCTCCAGCTCCTACACGTACGGAAAGCCAGGGGACTCTGCACGTTGCCCTGTCCCAAGTGTTGTCCCTGCAGCTCCATTGGCCAGGAACCATAGCCAATGGGAGCTGCAGAGGCAGCGCCTGTGGGGCAGCATGCAGAGCTCCCTGGCCACACCTCCATTTAGGCGCCAGAGCGGGGACATGCCGCTGCTTCTGGGAGTTGCTTGAAGTACAGGCCACCCGGAGCCAGCACCCTGAACTCCTCCCACGCCCCAACCACCAGCCTTAATTCCCTCTCCCACCCTCTGAACCCCTCAGTCCCAACACAGAGCACCCTCCTGCATTCACAACCCCTCACCCCCAGCCCCACCCCAGAGCCCACACCCCAGCTGGAGCCCCCACTCAGGGTGCAGGAGGAGAACTCCCTCCTGTACCCTGAACTCCTAATTTCTGGCCCAACCCCAGAGCTCACAGCCACAGTTGGAGCCCTCACACCCTCCTGCACCCCAACCTCTAATTTTGTGAGCATTCATGGCCCGTCATACAATTTCCATATCCAGATGTGGCCTTCAGGCCAAAATGTTTGCCCAGCACTGCTATAAATATTCTCAGTAGTCTGTCACTGAGCATGTGCCACTACCTCAAAAGAGAAACTCAAAGCAGGGGGCAGGTGAGGGGGAGAAAAGGTTAAATATTTATGAACTGGAAGGTTGGCAGGTGTAGCCTACAGATGGCAGTCTCTCACAATTTTAAGGGGGACAAGGTGGGTGAGGGAATATCTTTTATTGGACCATCTTCTCTTGATAAAAGAGAAGCTATTGAGCTACAGGGAGCTCTTCTTCAAGTCAGGGTAAAATAGTTGTCACAGATAAATACAAGACTGAACAGACAGTTTAGCATAAGTAGTTAACACATTCTAAGGGACCATTCAAGATGAAGTGGCCCATTATCACCACTGCAGCCAAAGGGCAAAAAGGGTTAGTCATGGGTTACAGATTGTTAGAATAAGCCATAAATCCAATTCTTTGTTAATACCATGATTTTTAGCGTCTTGCAAAACTATGAATTTAAGCTCCCAGGCTCATCATTTCAAAGTGTTGTGCAGTTTTCCTTTCAGGATGAGAACTGAGAGATCAGATATAGTGATCAATCACTCTGTGAAAAGTGTTTACCCACAAATGAACTGGTGTTTTGTTTTTATCATTTTCCTGTTACAGTTCTTTCGAAAGCGTATTGATCATCTAGTTTCATCCACATAGTTGTTACTGGGACATTTAGTGCATTGGATGGATGAGGTACACCACATGTTGGCATGGAGCTTAAAAGGTGTGTCATGTCGGGTGCTGATGATTGTAGCAATGGAAATGAATGCAGGTTTTGCATCTGTCATTCTGGCAAAGTCAGATTTGTAACCCATTAACCCCTTTTTCAGTCATGTGATTACAGGAGTGTTAACAGACCACTTCACTTTGAATGGTCCATTATGTTTCTGTACTGTAGTTTACATGAACTATTCAAAGTTCTGTATTAATATGTCTAGTAAGGAGTCCAAACACATTTCCTGGATCTTTTTTTGTTATCTGCATTGTTACAGACATATTTGCTGACAGTATTTTTAAATAAAATTACCAAAATAATTGAAACTGACATTATACTGTGTTTTAACAAATAAAATATGCAGAATTTTTAAATATTGCATGCAGATTCTTTTTTTTTTTTTGGGTCCAGAATTTCCCCAGAAGTCAAAGATGTATGTTTTACACAGTTAAAGACTGTATGGCCAAGGTCTATTCTACTGACTCACAAGGACTTTGCAGTTATTTATCCTTGGTTGCCAGTCAACTCCTGCAGAAGAAAAAGTAGGATCCACTTTTTAAATAAGTAAGTAAGTAAGTAAAGTAAGTAAGAGAGATGATCCTGAATATTTCCAACAAAATATTTACCAATAAGGTTTTTTTTCCCGGTTCTCAATCCATTCATTTTGTAGGTTGAGCACTGTTATAACTGGGCCTACAAATTTACCCTAACATTGAGTGTAGCTGTAAGCAGCAAGTAAAAGTTTATAAAAATGTCACAATAACCTGTAACAAAAAGTTAAAGGGACTGTATGAGTCCAAGCAAAAAAGGCCTCCTGATACAACTCAAGAACTTACATTAAGATAATGTGTGGTAAACAAAAGAAGCTTGGGATCAGAAATCAGTGAATCAAAATAGGTGTGTCAGAAATTAAGCCTCACTGGTGGACAAAATAATGAGAAGATGAGCTATTCCACCTATCACTCCTTTTAGGATCCTTAGAGAAAGACAGTGGCGAGAAAAACTGGCTACTGAAGTGAGCTTCACTATCAGGCTGCAAACCCCATCATCTCCAGGGCTTTTGTTATGCTACTGAGAGATGTCTTCCCTACATCAGACCAGAGAGGGATCCAGATGACACTATCTGTGCTGGCTCTGGCTGAATCCCAATCACCACCTGGGATGCGAGACATTAAACTTCCCATCCCTTTGTGTTTTCTTCTCCTTCCCAATTTACTATTTTCCCTTCTGTTTACTAAGAGTCTATATTAGCTGGCCAAGACTGCATATTTTGCAACACTGCGATGACCAGAAAGAGGCAACTAAAAGCACTTCCCTAAACTCACACCAGCTTTGGGCTGCTTGCCAGGGCTGTGCTTGTTTTTTTCCAGTGGTGATATTGCAACTGAGAGTCAATACCAGAGACAGAAGCTGCATTTTCTACTTCTGCTGGTCTTTCCTCTCCTTGTGTGTGTGTTTGTTTTGTATTAAAGAAAATGAGATCAGACTTAACAGCAGCAGCTCCAGTTATTTTAAATAACTTCTCTCTTCCTCAAAAAAAGAGACAGTTTTTACCGAATATACTACCATCTAAAAGACAGTCAAACTAGGGAATTTTTCTTTCTAAAAACACTCTACAGTTAAAAGGAAAGGCAAGATGGGATGTTGTTAAAAGCAAGCCTTCATGCCTTACATTTCAAATCCTTTAACTGCTTTTCCATATCTTTAATAAATGGTTACAAGGGATTTTAAGAGGTATCTGCTCCATGGTATTAAGCAGGCTGAGATCTCTCTAGACCAAACCCTGAACCTTGTTCAAAACTGTTTAATATTAGGCTGTGATTGGTTTATGACATCATCTTTGGACCTATTTATTCTATCTAAATTAATGTAACAGCACCAATAGGGTACATGTGGAAGATAAGGGTGTTTGCTAATGTATTACAGAAAAGAATACTAAAAGTGCATTCCACCTATCTATGGTAAACATTTGGTCTACTTGGAAACAAACCCACCATAAAAAAACCCTTAAACTCTCACATTCATTGTTTTAACTTACCCCAACATTTTAGGACTAACCCTCAGTTTAATGTAGTAGAAAATCATCGTCATACAAAAAACTTAACTGCAATATCAGCAAGTACATATAACATATAGTGTAATTATATTTACTAGTAATACACCTATATATCATAAACCAGAAAGTCACTACATGTAGAATAGCATGTATAAACTACAGAATTAAAATAAGCTGTTTCTTTAAGGAAGGTGTCTGGAAAAAGTATGACCGTTAATGACATCTTAGAATATACTATATATGCTGGTCAAATATCCTTTTTTTCTAACCAAAATGAGTATCAAAAAAGTTTGTTAAGCAAAGAGCTTAAGTGGATAGAAAACAAGAAGAGCAATGTGAATCTAATCAGTCATATCACATGACAAAGCCATGTCTCAAGAAACTCCTGCTACAGCACTATACATTCCACAAACAGAAATATTAGCAGGCATTTTACCCAGTTCAAGCTGCAATGTGAGGAGCTCATACTCTGTACACAGTGTTGCATTCATCTGAAGTATTCAGTATATGACTGTGACAGAGTGGGAATGTTCTTAATGTTCTCTCTGGATACTGTGTGAGTGCCTCAGTTTCCCCGATGCATTTCTTAAGACTCTAGGCGGTGAGATAAGGGCTGAAATTGTTGCAGAGCAATGGACCAGTGGAAAGGAGTGGCCAACGCCCTGCCTCCAGGCAACCGATGGTTTAGGTCCTTCCCCCCTGTAAGGTGTTAGCCGGAAGTGTTGGATCACAAAGGGATCAGGTGACCTCCTGGCCCGGGAAAGAGACAAAGGAAAAGCAGAGGAGGGACTAGTGTAGCGGTTCTCAAAGTGGGGGTCGTGACCCCTCGGGGGGTCACCGGGCGCCTCCCGAGGGGTTGCGAGCCCCTGCCGCCGCTGAGAAGCCACCGAATTGACTATTTCCATAGTCAGCGGCTTTTCGGCAGACATGCCAAGCGCTCCCGACTGAGAGCTTGGTATGTCCCTTTAAAAGCCGTGGAATGCGGAATAATCAATTTGGGGGCTTTCTGGCAGACACACGTGGGTCGCGCCAAGAAGCCGCGGCTAAAAAAAAGGTCGCGGTTCTCTCAAGTTTGAGAACCGCTGGGCTACTACAAAAATCTTCAGAATGTATTACTAACCACAGGCTACAGCAATCCTTGTTGAGCAGTACAAGATATTATCTATACCCACAGGTTTGGGGCTTGCTTCCTCAGCAAAATTAATAGCTGGGTCAGGCCGTTAAGAAAAGGAGGTACAAGTTGTGAAGTGTTTTCAAACATACAGAAAACAGGACACATGAGCACTATTAACTATACGAATATAGCCTTGCTTGGAACTAATGTCACTTTATATTCAAACTAGAGTGTACAAGTTCCAATGACAAAGGTTTAACTCATATTATACAAAATAATATAGTTCCTGAGATAAAATAAATAACCTGACATCTTTAGCTTCTCAGCATTTATTCTATGCTAAGAGAAATAACCACAGGAATATAATGCCTGAGGCCTGGTTTACACATAAAACTTAAGTTAACCTAGGTACGTCACTCAGAGATATGAAATATTCATACTCCTGAATGATGCAGTTAAAGTGACCTAAATTCCAGTGTAGATGTCACTAAGTTGATGGAAGAATTTCCATCAACCTAACTACCACCTGTCAAGGGTGTGGACTTACTACAGTGACAGAAAAACCCATTCCATTCCTGCAGCGACTGTCTATACTACAGCAGCACACCTGCAGCCTGATGATTTCTCTATTCCCCCATCCTCTGCCTAGCACCCAATAATTTGTGAAACAGTCTTTTGAATATACAGAACAGAAAATGGTATGAAGTGAGCAATGCAGTGGAAAGAAGTCAACCATCCAAGCAAGATCACTTGTTTTCAACATCATTGTTCCAGGACCCCAGAAGAACAGCTGTGCCATCAACAGCAGTTCAATACTTGAAGAATGCATTTTCCTGACATAACAATAGTCTCTTACTGACTGTGTCTATTGCTCCAATATTCCTATCTGCTTCAGCTTTCGTTACTCAGCTTTGGAAAACAAGTCATAGGGGTACCATTATTTCAATAATTCTGAAAGATGACCAACTCCTCATCAAACAATCTAATTGCTAAGTGTTCTCCTGCTGCAGATTCATGTCTTTTGTGATAAAATATGACTACCAACTATCATGTGTAACAATTTTCTATTAGAAAAACTTCTAAATGACCCAATCCTAGAAGCTAATAATTAGGCCATTTTAAACACAGATGGGAACCTTTAAATGCAATATCCATTCTTCTAAAACAGGGATTGGCAACCTCTCAGAAGCGATGTGCCAAGTCTTCATTTATTCACTCTAATTTAAGGTTCCCTGTGCCAGTAATACATTTTAACATTTTTAGAAGGTCTCCTTCTGCAAGTCTATAATATAGAACTAAACTATTGTTGTATGTAAAGTAAATAAGGTTTTAAAAATGTTTAAAAGGCTTCATTTAAAATTAAATTAAAATGCAGAGCTCCCTAGACTGGTGGCCAGGACCCGGGCATGGTGAGTGCCACTGAAAATCAGCTCGTGTGCCGCCTTTGGCGCTCATACCATAGGTTGTCTTCCCCTAGTCTAAAATAATACACTATTAAGGATCAGCTAGATGTTAACCTTGCAGTTTCATAAATTAAGATACATGTATTTTAAAGTAAAGCTGCATGTCCGTCACGAAAATCAGATTCTGTGACTTTCCGTGACCTCTGTGACTCCTTCAGCGGCAGGCAGTAGTTTGGGTATAGGAGAGGGCTCAGGGCTGGTTGGGGTGATGGGCAGCACTTACCTGGCGGAGGGAGTGGCTAGCATGTCCCCACCAGCTCCTGACCTAGGCAGAGGGCACAGGGGCCCTGCGCACCACTGGCCCTGCTTGCAGACACCACCCACCAAGCTCCCATTGGCTGCTAGCAGTTCCTGGCCAATGGGAGCTTGTGGTGAGGGCAGTGCCGGGAGCTTCCCTGGCCTTCCCTCTAACTAGGAGCTGCAGGGACATGCAGAGCCAGGTAGGGAGCCTCCCAGCCTTCCCCCCACACCCTCCGTGCCAGCAGGGGTTCCACACCATGCAGCACTGCCCCTGCCCCCCCCCCCCCCACGCAGGGGTCCCAGACACACATCCAGCACATGCAGCGCACCCAGACACCACCACCTCCACCGCTGCCCAAATTTTAGTTAGGGGTATATAGTACAAGTTATGTACCAGCCATGGGCTGTGAATTTTTGTACTTGACTTTTACGAAAAATATGTATGACTAAAACATAGCCTTAATTTTAAAATAGCATAATTTTTATATACGAAAAACATACTTGTGCTACTCATGCTTCACAAGCTAAGGCTGCTTTACACATACATTATTAATTAAATCATTCAGTTATTGGTCAACTGTACTCACTAGTCTATTTTAAGTAAAACTATCAAAATAAAGAAAAACATCAGTTTATACTTCTCCAATAAAGCAACTGAAAACAATGTTCTGTTTTCTATGGTATGGCAGTAAGCACAATTCAATACACCTAACTTCCTGAGAATAATCACCTATTATATAGTGCCTGTGCAGTGAAAATTGCTTCAATCCAAGTTAAAGATGTCTAAAAAAATAGCTGGTCTCCACAATAACAATTTGAAAACAAAGTATCAGTTGCCAATATTTAAGGGTGGTATTGGGTTTGTCAACCGATTTTAGTCCAACCCACTGACAGATTTTCAAAGGATGTAATCATTTACATCATATCTGCCTAGATTAGATAGAAACGCTCTGCCATAAGGAATTTACTTTCTACATTTCTAAAATTTCTCCTTGAAATTTATAAAATACTTTGCACATCTAGCGAGCTATACAGATAATGATTTCTAAGACTACGAGGTCTTTGTTACTAAACTGTAAGAAACTGTGTAGAAGAAACTAGAAGAAACTACTCATGCTCTGCCCGAGGCTTTCAGTTTGAAATGGGAACAGCCCAAAGAAGTTAAATATGTTGAGAGATCGCTCATTTTACACCCTCGCTGGACAGAAAGTTAGTTTCTAAATACAGTATGAAACAGAAGCCAGCTGAGACTCAGAGGGGGCAGAAAGAAGAAAGCGCAGGAAGCATTATACTGGGATCCCGCAGCAGTCGGGGGTCTCCGTCTACTGGGAACGTTCAGGAGCCCGCACAAAGGAGGAAGGAAGAACTCGGGGCAGGGTGGGAGGGCCTGGTTTAGGCTGTGTGACACACACCAGAGAGGGACAATAAATCTCAGAGGCGCCCACCAACCGGGACAGCTTCCCAGGGCCCTTTGAAAGTCCAACAACAGAAGCACAGTGACTTGGGAACAGCCTCGCCCCCAAATCCTCCACCGCCACACTCCAGGCACCCCTGATCCCGGGGGGACGGGATGAAGCCACTCTCCCCTCATACCCCACTCATGCCAGGGACTAACCCACCCCGGCCCCCCAATACCCGCCTCATCCCGGGTGGAAGGGGGGGCCGGCACTGACCCCGCTGCGACAGGCTTCGCCGCGCCTCGGGACAAGGAGCCGGATCCCGCCTCCTGGACCCCCGTCGGAGCCTGAACCCCGCCCCCTCCGGCGCCACCTCGCTCACCTCATAGGCGCCCGTTCCCCGCTGGCTCCGGGACGACGGCCCCGCACCGAGCGACACCCGCCACTGCCTGGCTGTGTTTTCACGGGACTCGCTCAGGTTTCTATGCGCATGCGCAGAGACTAGTTCTCCTTGGCTCGGCGGAGGCAGCGGCCATTCCTTGGAAATTCCTTTCTGCGCCTGCGCAGCATCCTCCACTTCTCTGTTAGGGCGTCTTGGCGGCTGGGGGTGAGTTCTCGAGAGCCTCCTGCTGCTGCGTGATGTGAAGTGGCGTCCACAGATCCAGCCCCGCCCCGGCCCCAGGGGGCGCTGCAGAGCCGGGAAGCTGAACGGCTGCAATCCATAATCAAAATCACCCTTCGGGTCCAAGTCTGCTGCTGGTAGGTGACTCCAGGCGGGTCCCGCCCACATCTCATAGGCGATTAGGTAAAATAGCATGAATCTGTTCAGCGACACCCACAGTCAAACTGATGTCGGTATGTCCAGTCAGCACCGGTTTCGGTATCTCAGTGGGCAAAGGGTCAGTGCAAGTTGTGTGTGAAAAGAAGCCTTCAGTTCTTGTCCCACCTCAGACTGCAACAGTAGTTTCAGTATAAATTATGCACCACAATTTACCTTATAGGACTATTGAGGTTGCAGAAGCAAAGCACTCGGATGTTAGGACTTGCCAGAATTAAGGTTGTCCATGCACCTTATTTTGTTCCCTTTGGGTGAATGTAGGGTTGCCAATTTTCTAATGTCACAAAACCAAACACCCTAGCACCACTCCTTCCCTGGAGGCCCCGTCCCCACTCACTGCTCTCCCGGACCCTCACTGGTCTGGGGGTGAGGTGAGGGCTCCCGCTAGGGGTGCAGGCTCTAGTCTGTGGCCAAGGGATTTGGAATGTGGGAGGGGGCTGCAGGCTTTGGCAGGAAGTTGGTGTGGGAGGGTGTACTTGCTCTGGGTAGGGGGTGCAGACTCTGGGCTGGGGATGAGGGGTTTGGGGTCCAGGAGGAGGCTGTGGGTTGAGGCAGGGGGTTGGGGTGCAGCGGGGGGCATGGATGAGGGTTTTGGGGCAGGAGGGGGCTTAGGGCAGGGGATTGGGCACAGCCTTACCTCGGTCAGCAGTGGAATGAGGTTAAGTCAGGCTTCCTGCCTGTCCTGTCTCCATACTGCACCCTAGAAGCGGCCAGGGACAGGTCTGGCTTCTAGGCAGGGGTGGATGGGGCAGTAGGAGGCTTCATACGCTGTTCTCACCCGCTGACACCGCCGCCCCACCCCAGCTCCCATTGGCAGTTGTTCCTGGCTAATGGGAGTGCAAAGCTAGTACTGGGGTGGGGGGGGCAGCAGGTGGAGCCCCTGTATCCCACATAGGAGCCAGACTTATTGGCCACTTCCAGGGTGCAGCATGGTGCCAGGACAGGTAGGGACTAGCCTGCCATAGTCATGCAGCACTGCAGACTGGACTTTTAACCGCCGGGTCGGCAGAGCTGAACAGAGCCGCCATGGTCCCTTTTCGACTGGATATTTGGTCAAAAACCAGACACCTGGCAACTCTATGTGAATGCCTTATGATACAGGCTTCAATTACATCAGTGGTTCTCAAACGTTTTTCTCGTGGACCACTTGAGAATTGCTGAGGGTCTCAGGGGACCACTTACTGATCTTCCCAATGTTGTTTGTACTGTTAGCTAACTCTTGTAAAGCTCTGTAAATAAAAGAGCTAGATTAAAAAAAACTATAATTAACATTTTTTGTTCTACAAATAAAAGCACACAAATAATATTTTAATGTTAGTAGTCTTATCTTTCTAATGCGATGCATAGGCCCTCTCTCTCCTGCCTCAGCAGCCTCCAAACTGGGGCTGGGAAGGATGGGGGTCTCTCCCTCTCTTCCACACTGTGGCAGCCCCTGAGCTGGGGCTGGGAAGGAGCGGCATCTCTTCCTCTCTCCACCAATGCAGCAGCCTCCTAGCTGGGGCTGGGAAGGAGGAGGATCTCTTCCCGGCATCTGCAGCCATGGAGCTGGGGAAAGTTGCCTTTTTTTCTGGCCGCCACAACCCTGCATGTCCCAAATTTCCTCCACCCCCTCTTCTCACCCCACTGCCCCCTCCCACCTATCCTCTATTTCCCCCCAAGTCCACCATCTCACCTTACAAGTGCATCTTCTCCAGGGTCCAGGCACCTAATTTGGCTCCACTAATTAGGTGGTGACCCTTCATTCTCTTGCATGGTGCCGCCCAGGTGCGCACCTTAGAGGGAAATATCCACAGAACACCTGAATGGAGCTCATGGACCACAGTTTGAGAACCTCTGAATTACATGATCACATCCTTGGGCAAGGAGACTGAGATGAGGAGAGGGGACATTGGAAATTAGGACTGCCTGGATGAGGAGACTAGGACCAGGCCTTACACAGCGTGTGGAGGAAACTGGTGGAGGGGAACAAGAAGAACAAAACTGGGACAAAGGTTGGCTGGAGGGACAGGGGCAAAAAGTCTGTGAATATGAGAGCACACTGCCATCCAGAATCTGCTGTGGAACCCAAGATTCCTGACTCTCACCATTCCTCCCTATTTACAGCTTCAACTGAAGTCAACAGGAGTTGTGCTCTGCTTATATCAATGCTACATGAAAAATCAGGCACTAAGTGACTCAAATTGAGCACTTAAAATGAGTGGACACTTTGGATCTTAATCTCTCCTTGCCTCAGATCCTTATTTATAAAATTAGGATAATAATAGCCTGCCACCTTAAAGGAGTGTTATTAAGAAAAAATAATTAATGTTTATGAAGCACTCAGATACTATAGTGATGAATGTCATAGTTTCAGGGCAACTGCACCTAGGTTTCTCCCACCATAGTCTCTGGAGGGCACCCACTTAACGGTTTCTGGTTCCACCTCTTCTGGGTGGAGACACGCATCTCCCTACATCCTGACCAGGGGTTTTAAGGCTGCACAGTTGCCTTCCTTACCATATGATATCCCCAGCAAGCTGTGCTTCCTCTCTAAAGGCTGTGACCAGTGTATTGCCTGCAATTATTAGTTACCACACAGCTCCTTCTAAGTAGGTATGTGTTTATTCTTATGGTAAAAGCATTAGAGAGAAAACATATTAAAATAATAAAAGTTCTTACATACATATTAAAAAGCTTGCCAGGGGTCACCCTCAGCTCCAATCTAGCGTTCTGGTAGGCTGGAGCACCCGTGGGGAAAAAATGGTGGGTGCTAAGCACCCACTGGCAGCCCCTCATCAGTTCCCCCCCACCCCACCTCCCAGTTCCTCTTGCCTGCCAGCCTGTCCCGCAACTCAGTGCCTCCCCCTCCCTCCCTCCCTCCCTCCCTTTGCCTCCCACAATCAGCCGTTTCACGGCATGCAGGAGGCTCTGAGGGGGAGGAGGGAGGAGCAAGGATGCAGTGCACTTGGGGAAGGGAGTGAAACTGGTGGGAAGAAGTGGGGTGGGGGTGGGGCCTTGTGGAAGGAGTGGAGTGGGGCCGCGAACAGAGCCAGGGGTCAAGCACTCCCCAGCACATTGGAAAATCGGCACCTGTACTAGTAGGTTTTAATCCTTCAAAACCCACAATTGGGTTTTCTCTGTTACAGATACTGTATATCTCTGTCTTAGATCAAGAGCAGAACAAAGGCATAACCTGATTCTTTATACAACTTTGATCTTGGCCTTGTGTAACAGGTAATCAGCAGACAAAGACCCTCTCCTCACTGGGTAGCTTCAAAGGCCGGGTTTTTGGATAACTGTAGGTGGGTAATTTGCATTCACCTGACCCTAGAGATGCCCCAGCAGATCCACTTCACACTTATTATCCCACAAATCCATACTTGTCTGGCACATTTTCAATATAGTGTTTCGAACTCCCAGGTCTCACATCACATCTCTTCCCTAGAGAGGTTACATACAATCCCAGCTCACAATAATATATAAATTTAGTGCAACAAAGACACTGCAGTATATTCCCATATGCGTTACAATGAGCACCATGGAAAAGCCCATGAGGAAATTAATCATTCTATCTTCAGAGCAGGGTTTGTATAATATGCAGTAAATAAGGCATAAGTAAATGAGGCCATCCATTTAATATTTTGTTTTCTCCTTGTTATTAAATGGATGGCCTCATTTACTTCTGTCTTATTTACTGCATATTATACAAACCCTGCTCTGAAGATAGAAATATTAATTTCTTCATGGGCTTTTCCATGGTGCTTATTGTAACAGATATGTGAATTTCCTGTGAGTACTATCCTTTCTGTGCATTGAATAACGCAAGAGTCCTACAGAACTTTTGTGGGTTAGAATCCACTTGTGGACTTGTGAATATGTGGGTTAGAATCCACTTCCTCAGATGCATAGAGTGGAACATACAAACACATACATACATATTTTCATGTTCTCTGTGTATATAATATCTTCCTACTGTATGTTCCACTCTAAGCATCTGAGGAAGTGGGTTCTAGCCCATGAAAGCTTAAGCCCAAATAAATTTGTTAGTCTCTAAGGTGCCACAAGTACTCCTCATTCTATTTTGAAGTAAACACTGCATGAAATAATATCCTTATTTTCAGGGGAAAGACTAACTTAAATGGATAGTTGGTAGCAGTGTAAATTATGGTGCTTTTAAAAAATAGTAATTTGGCCAATAGTAACTTAATCAGAGACCAGAGTCACTACTGACACACACACATCTGCACTCCAGTCACCTTAACACCTTTCATTCATAATGGCCCTGTTCTGCACTTGAGATTGTGACCTTAAATTGTAAGGCTTTGTATCTGATTGCCACCATCTCTTCTCCCCCAACACCAGAATTATAATTTATATTTTAGCTATCATAACCAAACCTTACGAAAAGAATATTCTACAACTATTAGACTGATTTTTGTCAAAGCGTCTGAACATATTCTCTTATTTTTAAAGCCCTTTAGCAGAAGACACTCAGCATGCCATCTGCTTGCAGCCTACGCTCTTGTGGAGCTAAGATCGGTACATTCAGTATTTGTTGCAAGATCTTCTTTGCAATGGTTCAAGGCCACAGATACATTTGTACTGCTTACAAACAATGCCATTATGATTTATATAGTACTTTTGATCTGCATGGAACTTTACAAGCCGATAATTTCTCAAAGCTGAAAACAACTATGAGCCAGATCAGCTGGGAGGAAGAATTTAATCAGAAAAATGTGAAGGATAGGGAATTATTTAAGAACACCTTTCTATATGCTCAAAAAAACTCACAATCCCACACTCAAGAAGGCCCTGCTGGTTAAAAAAACTGACCTGGTATAGAGGAGAAGTGAAAGAAGCTATAAAAATAATACGTAACAAATGGAAAAAGGGGGAAGTTGTTAGTAATGAATATAAATCAGAAGTGAAGAATTGTAGAAGATTGATAAGGGAAGCAGAAGGACACAATAAGCCCCACAAAGGGAGAATATTTGTCTAAGTACTCCGATTTGATAGGAAATCACTGCTAGACCCAAGAGGGAAGAGAAGAGGGCAAATGGCCTGCAAAGACAGAAACTGTCACAAGGGGGTGTGTGTGTGCAGGGATGGAGCCCATCATTGGCCATTGCATTAGAAGCTTTATAAACACTTAAATAAGACTGTCCCTACTAGAGCTAGTCAAATCACTGATTTTTCACTGGCAGGTCCAAAATAATCAGAATTTTGGTTAGTTTGGATGGAACTGAAACAATAGTATTTCGTGACTCAGAAGCTGTAAAAATGTCATTTAGCCAGCAGTTAGGGTATTCAACTAGAAGGGGGGAAGAGGTGGTTTCAAGTCCCTACTCTAGAGCAGAAATTAAAACCTTGCAGCTCCAACATGCTAGGTTGAGTAGCCTACCCACAAGGCTACAGGTTATACTCGAATAGTCATTAGTCCAGAGAGGGAGTGACACTTTACTTCAGTATCTAGGGCATTCACCTCAGAGGGATGGGACACTAAGATTCCAGTCCCTCCTGCACTATGTGTGTGTACAAAATGGAACAGGTTGCTGAGAGATTGAGAAAGATCCCTCAGCAGACTAGCCTGGTAGGTCAGGTACTCAACAATCACAGGGGAAAACTGGGTTCAAATCCCTGCATTGTTCAAATGTCAGATGAATGTTTGAGCTGAATGTTATAATAATGTCACTGCAACCAGTTCAGTGCCTGTCTCCTTGTGAATCCAGCCTAAAAAAATCAAAACAAAATTTTTCAGAAGTATCAAAACTGTTCATTTAGATATTTCTGATTCTTATTTATTTTCAACTTGGACTGAAACAATTTGCTGAAATTGACACAAATTTGCAAAATGTTTTGGTTGACCCAAATCTGCCTTCTTTGTTTACAAAAATTGTCAGACAAAAAATTTCACCCAGCTTTAGTCCCTGTCCCAGTGAGCTTTGAATCTTAGATAATGAAAAGACGCAAAAAGAGAAAAGGAGGGTGCAAAGAGCACGGAAGGATGAATGAAAGCATCATGCACAGCACACACCTGTGCCCAAAACCCATTGAGATTGCTGTCCAACTTCTCCATGCAGAAATAGAAAAGGCCATTAAAAACCTTTTTGAGGTGCTTTCCTCTCACTTCAATGGTGGAGCTGGAGGCCAAAAGTGAACTGAGCTATTCCTGATAGAAAGAAAAATGCCAGCTTCAATTGTCCTGTCACACAGTACAGCAGATGGTGTCTAAAAGGGAAAAATTTGCACCAGTAGCCCTTCATTCCATAAAAGGCAAGACTTATAACACCACAGTGTGCCATAGCTTCTGCTTTTTGTCATTCCCTCATGCAAGGAGATCACATTTGGAGATTGAGAAATAGATATTCTATTTATTTTACACTTTTGCCTCCCCCCACAGACAACTGGCAGCACCAGAGGCAAAAGTAAGCCGGTATGCCCCAATATGGTATACAGGCAAGAGCCGGTGCACCATACCGGGGACCAGCTTCCCCAGGTGGCAATTTAAAAGGCCTGGGGCTCCCAGCAGCAGCTGGAGCCCCAGGCCCTTCAAATTGGCACCAGAGCCCTACTGCCAGAGCTCTGGAGTAACAGCAGTGGGGCTCAGATGGCAATTTAAAGGTCCCGTGGCTCCTGCCATCGCTATTGCCCTGGGCCCTTTAAATTGCTGCTGGAGTCTCGGGCATTGTGGTGGCAACTGGGACCCCCGGGGTTCTGGCGGTGATTTAAAAGACCAGGGACTCCTGGCTGCCACTAGTGCAGCAGAGTCCCTTGCCCTTTAAAGCTCCACCAGAGCCCAGAACCTCAGGGTAGCAGCGGCAGCCAGGAGCCTCCAGGTCTCCGTAGCTGATTTAAAGGGCCCAGGGCTCCACTGTGGCAGCTGGAGCCTTGGGCCCTCTGAATTGCCCCTGAGCCCCAGGACTCCCAACCACCTCTGAATCTGGTAGCTCTGGGGGTGATTTAAAGGGCCCAGGACTCCCAGCCACCGCTACTGCAGGCGAAGCCCCAGGCCTTTTAAATCAAGATTTAAAGGGCTTGGGGATTTAAAGGCTGCACCTCTTCCAGTTGAGGCCCCGCCTTTTCCGGCTGAGGTCCCACTCCCTGGTCAGGACTCCAGAGTACCGATAAGTCCTTTAAGTTACTTGCACCCCTGGGCAGAACCCCATGAATTCTGATTCCTTGGCCACACAATTTGCTGCTGCCACTCCTTGCTTCAGAATTGTGATCCAGCAAGTAGATGACTCTTCAGAAAAGTACTTAGGCTCAGGTCTTAAATTCTCAGAGTATTTCCCACAACTCCCTCTTCCCCATCATTTCCTCATGCTTTAAAAACTCCCAGGGGACTGAAAATATTTTCCAGATCTCTGCTTCAGACAGCTCCAGCTGAATTTAAGCCCTGCTTAGGCTTTATTATGAGGATAACTTTTCAAATGTGAATTAAGTGTAAACTGAAATACTGTGGCACTAGCCAGCCTGAAACAAATGAATGCCCCCCACTTATCTCAAGGGACTGTAAATTTACAAACATTTTAATTTGTTGTTGGACACATGGGGCTGGCTGTGGTAGGAGTTCAAGTCACCTCTGCCTCTGAACACTATTCCCTGGCGACGCAGGAGCAAGAGGGAAGCAAGCAAATTCTGATAGTAGGTATCGCTAGTGCACTCGTGAGTGGATGATACTATGGAGTGTGAGATTTTTTGTTTTTAAAAAACACATGCTCCTGAATGCAACCTTTTTATAAACCTGGAAAATAACGAACATAATATGTCAGACTAAAGCTTTGTCGACACAACACAACACAACTTTTAGGGATACGTGAGTGTCGCTAAAAGTTGGGCAGTGTAAACGCTGTTTATCAGCATTTTTGCGGACAAAATACTTCCACCTCCTACGAGCAGGGTTCGTGTTGTCGTCAGGAGAGCATGCCTGCCAACAATGAGCCATTTACACTGCCACTTGCCACAGCAAAACTTTTGTCTTTCGGAGGAGGGAGGAGTCTTTACGCACCTGTGAACGACAAAATTTTTGTCATTCAATTAGCAGTGTAGACAAAGCCTTAGTCACTACAGAATGAGTAACTAAGGAAAAAATGTAAACATTTCATAAACATGCTACACAAGAAAAAAACGGTTTTTTGGTCTTTTAGGCCTCCCTCGTATTCCCAGTCCGAGGGAGACCCCTCGGGTCGGTCCAAACCTCGCTGGGTTCAGGCTCTGTCCAGTGGCCGGCACGTAGCGCAGTCCCTGCAGAGAGCGTTGGCCTGGGCTTCAAGGCACAGGCCAGCTAGCACAGAGCAAACACAGTCTGTAGGGGCTGGGGCCTGGGCTTCAGGCTTAGGCCACCAGCCAGGCAAAACAGTCTATAGGAGGCTGGCT
>ML677342.1:8600762-8794259 GCA_007922305.1 Dermatemys mawii
CAGGCTTAGGCCACCAGCCAGGCAAAACAGTCTATAGGAGGCTGGCTTTAGCCTGGGCCTCAGGGCACAGGTCAGCCAGCAAAACACACAGTCTGTAGGGGCTGGGGCCTGGGCTTCAGGCTCAGGCAGCCAGCAAACAGTCTATGAGGTTCCCCGGTTCAGGGCAAAGGCAGCTGACTCAGGGTCGGGCTACCTCTGCCATCCAGGCGGCATCCGGTTCCTCCGGATACACGGCCACGGGTACTCCAGGCCAGTTGTCCTCGGCGTCAGGGGTTGGAGTGCAGCCCCAGCTCGGATCTCCTCCCGGCTGCCGCAGGTCCTGGCAGGCGACCTTCTCCTGCCCTGCTTCTCCCCCTCCTGGGCTGCAGAGCTGGCCTTTTATAGTCCCCGCCCCTGTACTTCCGGTGAGGGGGGCGGGGCGGCCTTGGCTCCACCCTCCAAGGGGTGTCCCCGGTTCCCTCACACTCCCAATCGGAGGGAGCCCACTCGGGATCACTATAGGTCTATTTTACAGAGGTGCTCAGCAACCCAGTCTTGACAACAGAAACACCTTTGTAAAGTTAGGCCACTACTGTATGAAGATTCCATCTAATGTACATCACTACAATGCTGACTGATATAATACAGAATTTCATACTCCAATTAAAAACAATATATTTATTTTTATAAATGTTACAATTATCATACAATACATGAAATGTTTGTGCCAGCATTTAAAACAATTTTAGAGAGGGAAAAAAAAGATGGGTAAAGAACAATTACAACATTATTTAAGGATATTGCGTTTCACATTTGGACTAATAAAATAAATTTAATTTACATGGAGTTAACATTTTGCAGAAATAAAGTCACCATTGATCTGCCCAGAAAGCACCAATTGTATGTTGACTTAGCAAGTACATTTTTCTTATAGTTTCCTGATTTAGGAGATATAGTTAAGACAGTGCTCCTGTAGAACTGAAAATGTAAAGATAAATACAGCCATAAATTAACTGACAAGGAACATAGTGCATTCAAAAAGCCCAAAAGGTATATTTTTCCTTACATTTATAGATCTCATTGACAACCTTGTCATTCTCAAGTTACTTCAGTTTATTAGAATTTTTTATTAACAATTATAATAAAAAAAACAGTAGTCTTTGCTTAGTACAGTCATAGATATAAAGACATGTATTCCTAAATAAAAATTGAAAAGGATGTAACTACAAGCAGTCTAATAGTAGTAAAACACTTAAATATTTTAGGTTACATTTTATTTATATAAAATCTCAATATATGTTTAGGTTTCAAAAACATTCTCTCTCTCTCTAGTTAAATTACATAATTTATTATTCATAGTCTGATAGCACCTAGAAGCTCCAGTGAGGGATCAGGGCTATACTGTATTAGTTGAAATCCCCACCAACTTCCAGGGAAAAACAGCATTGGGCCCAGAATCTTTTAATTTATAAGGAAATTCAGTACTCATGAAACAGTGACTAACAGCCTTGGCATCAGCCAGGGATAGTGTGGGCAGGAGATCTGAAAGATTTCACAGCTCTGCTAATGCATCTTAGGGACCATATGCACGATGAAATTGTCTGTGTTAAAACATGTTTGGGAACCACCATGTTACAACTCTGCTTTGGCCTTGGTCTTTGTGGACAGGACCAAATGTTATAACCAGGATAAAGTACAAAACAACTAACCTGTTTTGGACTTAGTCTTTATCAAGTTGGTCGCCAGCTGTATTAAATCATCATGCTTTAAAACAGTCATTATCATAATGTAGATGGAAGCAGGATTTGGGCCTGTGACTTAAATAATTAACAGCAAAATTCACATACCCTTCAATAAGACAAGGCTTTTGTTCTTAGTCCCTCAATATACTAGTCATTAGCTTCCCTTGAGCAGAAACTACTGATCATTCCAAATTTCCTGAATTGCTAACAGAGCTGAAACCTTAAAGTGTATTGTTCTTTTTGTTAGTTTGAACATGAGCATCCTCAGTTATATCAGAATTGGTTTGCACACACACTGTTAAATACTATTCAGTGAACATATATGTCAGCAAACTGCTGTTTTTCCAAACTGTTTAGCTAGTCAAATAATATTAATTGAAAAGATTTTACTCTAAGAATAGCAGCAATATCAATCAAAAATATTCAACTTTTTTTTCTGGTATTCAGCTTGTTCTAGCTAGAAATGGAGTTTATCATATAACTACTTGCTGCAAATGCAGCTAAATGGAAATAATATTTCAAGAAACGACAAGTACTTGCAAATATTAAAGAAAGCCATGGAGTGATAGATATTTTTAATGAACGAGACAAAACTAACTTGGAATTGAAAGGCTATTTCCCAGAAAGTTTCAGTGTAGGTTAACTTTTGGACTATGTTCAAGTAGCTGATCAAAATTATGTTTAAGTGTAGTCTCAGAAACTTCATATCTTATCGTAAGTAGGGCCCTACCAAACTCATAGCTATGAAAAACACATCAGACAGTGAAATCTGGTCTCCTCTCATGAAATCTGGTCTTTTGTGTGCTTTTACCCTATACTATACAGCTTTCACAGCGGAGGCCAGCATTTCTCAAATTGGGGGTCCTTGGTAGTTTCGGGGGGGATCACAAGGTTATTTTGCGGGGGGGGGGGGGGCGGTTTGTAGTATTGCCACTCTTACTTCTGTGCTGCCTTCAGAGCTGGGTGGCTGGAAAGTGGCAGCTGTTGTCCAGGTGTCTAGCTCTGAACATGGCACCCCACCAGCAGCACTGTAGAAGTAACGGTGGCAATACCATACCATTCCACTCTTACTTTTCCGTTGCTGGAGTGTGGCGGCTGCTGTCCTAGGGCCCAGCTTAGCAGGCAGCAGCGTAGAAGTAAAGTTGGCAATATCATACTATGCCATCCTTACTTCTGCGCTGCTGCTGGCAGTGGCTCTGCCTTCAGAGCTGGGCCCCGGCTAGCAGCCGCCGCTCGCCAGCTGCCCATCTCTGAAGGCAGCGGCACTGTCAGCAGCAGCCCAGAAGGACAGCAATACCGCAGCAAGCACCTACAATAACCTTGCTACCCTCCCACAACTCTTTTTTGGGTCAAGATCCCTTCAATTATAACACTGTGAAATTTCAGATTTAAATAGCTGAAATAATGAAATTTATTTTTTTTTAAATCCTACGACCGTGAAATTGAACAAAATAGATCGTGAATTTGATAGGGTCCTAGTAAAAAGGTACATCAAAACACTGGTATAATTGTAACTTACATAATAAAACAAAACAAACACTGAAACCATGAAGCTATTTGTTGGGACTTAAGCTGGAATGTTTTTTGCTGCTGTGTGTTACATACAGGATTTTTAAATACATCTAGCATTGCTAATGTTAATTAATGAACTACAGATATAGCACAGCATAACTCTTGGTTTTCCAAACATTTCTTATATCTTCATTTTAAACACATGGCAAAGTTGAAAGAGAATAAAATTCAAGTGAATTAACATCTTTATTTTGGCTATCAGGCATAAAAGGAAAAGAACAAGTAAAAAGCAAAAGCAAAACCATTCCCACAGCAAAAACAAGCCACCTTGATTAATTAACAGAAAAACCCTTCCAAAAAATTTTGTCTGACTTTTTTTCATAGTAGCAGGCACACACAGAAGCAGACAGTAAACAGTTTACAAAGTCTAAAAAGACTTATACAATACAACATAATTTTAAAAAAGTATCAACATTTTAACCTGATTTTTGAAATATGCTCTTTAGAAAAGTAGTTCATAAACCAGATTTTCCTGGAATTTTATTACAGAATTAGAGTTTAAATTTAGAAATGCCTAGGACGTGCCCTTGGCACTATCACAAGTTATTTTTTAATTCTGAGTGCTCTTGATATGTACAATTAATATCTGTAGTTTCATCTATCCCTTGCACATAATTTTCTTTACAATTCCTGGATGGCCAGGAATGTGATTTTTTAAGTGGTTTTGCTGATTTTTTATATCTTTGCATGTTGAAAATTGAGCAGGTGTTGTCCTGAGAGCCAAGATTTTGGCAACATGAATATTCAGGATCAGTTGACTCTTGAGATTCTGAAGCTGTATACTGATGGTTCTTCAGAGTAATGTTCTCTCCTGAAAGATTGTTTTCGTTACTCTGCTTTGATGCATCTTCTTTTTCCTCCATTGCACGAGCCAGCATATAACTAACCTTTCTTTGATGAGCCAAGGCCTCTTCTTTATCATTCAACTGTATTCATATTAAAAAGAAAAAAAAAATACTTTATAAACTATTCCTTAAAACATCATCACATGTGAGTCAACAATATATGTTTGCTCAGAGAGAACAAAGCCAACTTTGATCAATACGCCTTTTTGAGATTTTTTAATGATACTAACCAAATCTATTAGCATCCTAAGGATTTCATGAGGATTATCCAATTCTTCCATTTTCCTACAGTCAGCATCAGAAATAAGCATGCCCGTCAACTTTTGTCCCAGACTTTTCTTGTTCCCTTGCAACATTACAAGTCCTGAGAAAAGAAATATACTTAATTTGAAATACACAAGGACATGAAAACTAGTATTCTTTAAGCCAAAGAGAGGCAGACTTTGGGATAAAAAATATACATTTACGAAGAAAGATATGGAAGGAACTGCGGCTTATAATGTCACAGATGATATAAGAACACCGTTGGGGCTAAAGCGAGGCTAAAGGGAAGTACTCAGTATTGAAAATAATCCAGATCTATGATGAAATGTAGATATTTTGTGTGTGCAGGATCTACTGCCATATGGAAATAGGTGTCCTGTAACTCGAGAGATAAAAGCCAATCTCCTGCCTCTAGAGAAGGGATTGTAACTGCCAGTCACCATTGTGAATTTTTAAAACTTTACAATTTGTTCAGTCACCTTTGATCCCACTGTGAGAGGATGGGACTGGTTCTTTCTTCTAAACGAAAGGGAGAGTGTACCTCTTGACTCAGTCTAATCTAATGAGAAGTGTCCCTGAAGAGGGACAGAGAAGTAAGTGGGAGGGACATAAAGTAGATGATGTAGCTGATGTTATAATGTCCATGACCAACTTGTCTGTTGTAATAAGCTGCCAGGCTTGTTGGAAATGGGAAAGGCAGTCTCAAAAAGTAGGACAGTGGGTGAAAGTTTGCAGCTTGCAAACTAGAGGTGAAGGAGTTGAACCCTCGACCAACCCATCAAATCTGTTGTTTCAACAAGGGCTGGGTGTTCACTGAAGGTGGGTGAGAAGCTCTTTTCCTCTGGAACTTTCATCTCTTTCTAAGTATCAGAGGGGTAACTGTGTTATTCTGTATCCACAAAAACAACGAGGAGTCTGGTGGCATCTTAAAGACTAACAGATTTATTTGGCATAAGCTTTCGTGCCTAAAAAACCCACTTCTTCAGATGTATCTCTTTCTAGAAGATTTGGTGGTTCGGTGAAACCCAGAGAACTGGGCCAGGCACAATCTCTATGCAGTTTGAGAATTGCTCTATCTCCTCTTGTTTGTAGAGGCACACATACCTAGAGACCTCATTGTGGTCCTGGAGTCTTTCAGCACGTGTAGGGATCATGCATAGTCCCTGAGAAGAGCTTATGACCACCACAGAGGAGTTTCCTCGGTAGTATTCTGAACTCTCTCAGGATCTCCGACAGCTGAGAGCCACAACACTCTGTACATGACAATTGTTGTGGAGATGGATCTAGCCACAGTGTCCATGATGTCTAAGGACATTTGAAGTGAGGCTCCGGATAATAACTAATCCTCCATAGTAATGGCCTAGAAGTGCTCTCTGTGTTCCTCTGGAAGATATTTAATAAAGGTTGTAAAACTTACTCTAATTTATAAAGTCATACATGGACATGATTGCCTGCTAGTTTGTGATCCAAACTGGAGGGTCATGGATGAGTACGCCTTTCAGCCCAAAAGGTCAAACCTCTTCTGATCCTTATCATAAGGGGTAGACCTGGCATAATGCTGTTTACCACCTTGTTTATGGCACCACCAAGGTATTAGGTGGGGAGGAGGGAAAACAAAAATTCTGAGTCTCTACAGGAAACATAATATTTCTTATCTGACCATTTACTAGTTGGTGGGATGGTGGCAGGAGTTCATCACACAGTCTTTGCTGGATCCAGGAGTACTTCATTAATGGGTAGCACAACTGGGGTGAGTGTTGCCAACTGTAGAATGTCCAGGAGATTGTGTTGTGAGTCTTTAATCTCAAGAGATATCTGGAGGGCGTCAGTCATCTTCTTAACAAGGTCTTAGAACTGGTGAAAACTGTCCAACATCGGTGGAAGAGGAGGGATAACTGCCTTGTCTGGGGATGAAGACGAAATAGGAGCTTAAGGGGTGGACTCTTTGTCCACCCCACTCTCTTGTTCCTCAAAGGTCTCCTTGTATCACGGGTTTGGTGGAAGAGACTGTGAAACCTTAGTCTTCTGGTGCAATGGAGCCAGAAGCCTGGCAAATTGCTCCCAATACGCTGCCCAAAGATCTCAGTATAGCCGCTAGGGACGCCTACTGAGGACTGATCCCACCATCCCTGATATGGATAAGAATCCTTGTCCAAGTATGGGTTCCTGTAATGATGCAAAGGGAACTGTGCACTGGATAAGTAGGAGACCGACTGAACGTCTCCTTCGTCCTCCTCAATGTCCTTTAATGGGGATGGGGGACCCAATAGAAAAGGGTGGGGAATCCTGCAAGGTAGCAATGGTAATCTAGGCATCCATGAGCAGCAAGGCTCCAGCTCGTCTAACACTGACAAGTCCCTGGAGTAGCAGAATTCCTGAAATAGCAAGTGGGTTGGTACTGATGCAGCAGTTGAGGTTAGGGTGACCAGATGTCCTGATTTTATAGGGACAGTCCCAATTTTGGGGTCTTTTTCTTATATAGGCACCTATTACCCCCCACCCCCTTCCTGATTTTGCAGACTTGCTCTCTGGTCACCTTAGCCGAAGTCCTTCTTCAGCACCTTTCCTGAGTCCTCCACAGTCTTCCCTGACCCCTCTTAGCAGAGACCTCAGCCGAGATTGATTGGGCACTGGAGATAGATGTATAGGAGGCAGTCCCCTGACCTGACTCAGAAGTGGATTGAAAGGAATGCTCCATCATCGGAAGCTTCAGTTTGGTTTCCTGATTCTTCCGTGCTCTAGATTTTAGAGCCAGGCAAAAGCTACACTTTTGGGAGACATGGGACTCTCCCAAGCAAGGGCAGCACTTAGATTGGCCATCACTGACCAGACAGATTCCTGACAAGAGAAACAACATTTGAAACCTGGGAAGCCAGGCCAAGTAACCTCCCCAAGGGGAAGAAAAGGGTAGGGGAGGGAGGAAAAAATCCAAACCTCTCACTACTGTCTATAACTAATTCTAACTAGACATGCTAAACTAACAATAGAACAACAGCAAAACATGGTGAAGCAGACACAAAGTGGACACACTAGAGCTCCATCTCAGTCCGAGGCTGTAAAGAAGGAACTGAGAGCAGTTTGCCTGCTATATAACCTCAGTGTGTGGCATGAGGTTGTATAGAAGGCATGGGTGAGCTGAATGGACACTGCCTATGGAAAATCTCTAATCCAGGGCTCAAGAGGCACATGCACACCTGAAATAATTAAAATGGAGCATCCATAGGAACACTACTGAAAAAAGAACAAACATTCCCTCTGCAATATTTACAACTGAAATGTGATACACTGTGCTACTACAAGATAACGTAAAAGTGAGAGTGACTAAAGAGACCAGTCTATTTTCACAGTCTAAGTTGAGAGCAAAAGATAAACAAATATCATAAATGGTGTAAAGTATGTTTGATTTTGAAGATCCCTGCAGTTTTAATATCCAGTATACATTAGTGCCATACTTAAGGATTTTTTTCAGTGATTTTATTCAGATAGTACCCTCTGAGCGCAGGATAAAAAAATTAAAATAAAAAAACCCTAGACTGTAAGATCGAATATACTGTTCAAGTTATTGTTAGTGATTACAAGCAAGTTTTATATATGTACAGGAGTCCTAAAATAGAAGTTGTGAAACCTCCAGCAGAAAATCTCTAACTAGATGACACAGTATTGCAGTTTTCACATCACTTTTCTCCTTTTTTCTTTATTCTCAGGATTCTTAGGTCAGCAATTGGATCACAGCTGTAAATGAAACAGTGTTGTAACTCTCCGATAAACCTATCCTCTTTCCTACTGATACTTATTAATTTTACTTAAATTCCAACAACAAAATTATGAAACATCACAGTTACCATCCTCTTTCAGGCGTTTCCAGTTTATAAGTTTTGTTTCTTTTTTGTAGATCTTATTCACTTGTGTGAGTCTCAAAGCCTGGTCCTTCCTCTGCATTAACTGCTGCTCAAATGCAATTCTGAAGGCATCTGCCATTATATATGCTTCTTCTTTACTCTTCTTCAGAGCTTCACACTATTTTTAATTAAGGGAAAAATCAATCATGCAAACTAGGAAACAAGAGCACAAAAAATTTAGACTATTAACACAGATAGCAGGACTTATTTTACTGTCATGGAAAGAACACTGCCAACACAGACACACTCATACCAGGCCTTTATGGTGAATGAAGATAGAGGAGGTGTTAGCTAGATATAGCACTTTTAGGGAAGTGATGACATCAGTCCTTTCTTCAAAGCAATCCTTTTTTATTTTTAGAAGGAAAACCAACTAAACACTACTTTGCTAAAAGAATAATATTGAAGTGGGGATTGAAATCCTTAATCCTGAATGTGTATGTATATATATACACATACACACACATCCTCTACACTAACTGGCTCTCCTGCAGTACTGTTTGACTCTCCAGAACAGCTTGAAAAGGAGCAGGAATCTCGCATGCCAATTGTGCTCAGCACTGCTGTCACAACCAGGCTGTGAACATGTGCAAGAGAGTTCTATGTTATTAGAAGTTGAGGCACTAGTGTCAAGGAGAACAACCCATGTACAACAGTGCCACGATAATATCATTTCCAAATCTGTGCTGCTCTTTGAAAAGGGAACTGTTGCCTTTCAGCTGAAGGACACTGAGGAAGGATCTCATACCTATAAAGTAATAAAATAAAATAAAACAAAAAATGAACTACACAAATTATGGCTTTAGCTAAATATATTCCTTAATCAAGGTAGACAGGAAACACTTTTTCAGACTAAAACATGATATAAATGGACTAGAAGAAAGGCACAGTTGTGCATCTTTAAAAAAAAAAAAAGATGATTGTAAGATTTGCTTTTTTTTTTTAAACGAGCAAGCTATTTTTCCCCACATGTTCTTGTCCAGGGTGATGGACATTTTTAGTTCACTTTAATTTTTCTTAGCCATTTTCCTGTTCAATCCAAATGAATCTTCAAATTGATGACAACTTCTGTGGAGGACTGTTACATATCCACAATGGACCTTTTAAAATAATACTTAATCTTAACAGTCTCAAGATTTCCAATGGGCTTTCAACAAACTAAAACTAGAACTCACAAAATATCATTTTCCATCTTTGAGAGATGGAACTGAAGTTATTCAATTTTAATTGTGTTTCTGTGCTGCTGCATTTATTATTTGTATTGCAGTAGCCCTAAAAGGGCTAAATCAGGATCCCGACTCCATTGTGCTAGAAGCTGTACAAACACAAAGGAAAACATGGTCCTTCACCTAAGGGGATTAAATATACTTTGAGAAGATGCAACAAGTAGATGTGACAAACAACAGGAGGAAAAAGGAAGGATGGATATAGGTAACAATAAGCTCACTGGTTTATATAGACTAGCTCTGTGCAAAACTTCTGAACAATTTCAATGTACTACACGTGGGTTTTCTCTTTGTCATTGTATTATATTTTATCTTTCTCTCATACACCACTCATGTACATTAATAAAAGTGTGACCACAACTGGATGTCTGCAAAAGGCAGCACTCTTAAATTAGGTGTTGGTGTGTTTACGAAACTACAGACTTATACCAGCTAACTCTAAGCAACAAATCAGTTTAGGCTTTAAATGTGTAACATCCATTCAAACAAATTCATCATACCTCTTAATAATTAAGGCCAGTCTATGATTACCATGCTCAGGATCACCTATATTTAGCTTTAAAACAAGACCCACATTCAGCAGATCTTTTTTAAACAGTCAAATTCCAAGAACATCCTTGTAAAGGAGCACCACTGGAAGGTCAAGACTACTCCCGTCAATTAAATATAAATTCCACAAGACACACTCTATAGGGCCATAAAGTATCCATTCACTGTATGTTGTGAGGTACTCAAAAGGATTACATGGGATTCAGCAACTGAACATAAGATTAATAAAATCAAAGCAAATCTAGTCTCATTTTACAAATCCTTTTCTCAATCCTGCTAGGTTGTTTTGGCATATAAAACATTAATTTATGTTAACAGATTACTTTAGGGCTCCAATACAACAAGGACCAGTTGTTGCTATTTTCAAGTCCTCTTTGAATCCTAGGAATGATGATAATGTGCTATACAGGTATGGTGCCTTTACACCAGAAAAAATAAAAAAAATTATGAAGCTGTGTATGTGTTTCCTGTTCTTGGCCTTTTTCCCCCCCTTACTGATCAGTAAGAATTTAAAACTATCAATTTGCTTAAAAACACCCACAACTTTTAAAGTACTCATAATTACAATTTGGAGAAAATTTGGGCTCTGGTTTAAAGACTGCTGCATCTTGCACATAATCAACTGGGGCAAAGATTATAAGAAAAATAAGGGAGAGTCCATCTCAGTTAAACCACAGGAGGAGAGATTTACAATGCCAGCAACTCAGATTTAAGAAAAAATTCTGGTTGCACTACAGAAGATTGTATGAGTTGCAGAAGTGAGATTTCTGATCTCTAGGGCACTGTCTTCCTATATGGAAAATTGCCAAACTTAACACCTATAGTTAGTGCTGAAAAACTGATTTGGAAGCAAAAAGATTTCTCTGCCTCTCGTGGAGTTCCTCCCTCTCTCTGGGAACTGCTAAATCCTCCCTATCAATTGTGACTTAAACCTAGTAAAAATGGCTAGTAGAGAAGTTTCTTGGTATAGATATACTGGCAAACCATTTTAGTATAGATGCAGCTTATATCAGCAAGAGTGCTTTTGCTGATATAGCAAAAGCTGATATAGGTTACAGGTTATTCTTTGCTGATATAGGTTATACTGGTTTCTCTAACAGAATATGCTACACTGGCAAGAGTGCTTTTTTCCCCCAATATTGCCATCTACAATAGGGCTTTTGCCTGTACAGAAATGTTGTAAAACAAAAAATTACTACACTAGCAAAAATGTCTAGTATTTTCTCACTACTACTTATTTGTATTACCATACCATTTGCTAAAGCCTGCAGACACTTTTGAAAAGCACTGTTTTGTTTTTGAAATGTACTAGACTCAAACAGCAAGTCTACTTTAAACTTTTTCATGTAAAAGACATCTATGCTGCACCACATCCAAGTTAGGCTACATTACCTCTTGTCTGAGCTGAAGGAGCTGCTTTCGAGTTGCAGCTGACATTTTAGCACAGGAACATGGCTCGCCTCCAGAAGCATTACAGGTGCAGGCTCCAAGAACCGCCAGCTTCAAATACAAGAGCATTACACACCAGTTACTCAAACACCTCTATGTGCACACACAAAGTAATTTAAAGAATCTAGATTTTTACCAATAAAAATATCTTGAAATCCTAGTGGAATAAGGGTTTGGGAAACCCACATTATCTACACACACGACACTTATTTTTAATTAAAATAAGCAATAAAACTCTTCAGACTTTACAACATTCATCTCATGGAGGTTCCTGAGTTCCTTTTCAACTGCCCCTTCCCTCCTTCACAACATGCATGCAGCAGGGCAGGGTGCTGGACCCTCCTTCCTCCCCATTTTGTCAGTCATGCTTTTAGTAAAAGTCATGGACCACTTCCATTAATTTTTTTTTATTGTCCATGACCTGTTGTGATGGGGTGGACTAGGCCCAGAGGCCCTCTGCTGGAGACCTCAGGGTCCTGCCACACCCATCCCAGGTAAGGAGCAGTAGAGAGGTCCTCCAAGCAGGCTAGAGTGGCTACAGGGGAAGCAGCCAATCAGGGCCCAAGAGGGCCCTATAAAAAGGAGCTACATCACCTGAGCCACAGATGGGGTAGTTCCTTGCTAGAGCTGGAGGAGCATGGAAGGGTGGAACTGCAGCACAATGGACAGCCCAGTCCTAGTGGGGAGCAAGGAAGAACTTCTGGCTGGCTATTGGACCTGAGCTTAGAAGAGCCCTGAGTTAAGGGTAAGGCAGCAGTGAAGGCTGGGGCCTGGAGCAGTGTGTGGGCCTGGAACCCACCTTCTCCATAGGCCACAGGGGAAGAGCCTACAACTGGACATCAGTAAACTCCCAGAAAGGGACTGAATTGTCAGAAGGCCCAGTTGAAAACTGAGGCCAAAACAGACTAAAAGCGCAAAACCATCGCCTCCCTGAATAAATGTGGAGACAAGGTATATTGACCTCCTCAACCTATGAATAAGTAGCCATCAGATATTTAACAAATGTGGACATACCCACAGATATTGTATACTATGAGATTATTAAAAGGTTTAGGTACAGATTTTCAAAAATGCTTAAGTGATTTAGGGGCACAAATCCCAATGACTTTCAACGACAGTTGTACTTCTAAATCCCTTAGCTTTTGAAAATGTTCTCCCTACTTGCAATTGAATACCCAAGTAATAAGGAGAACGTTACATTGTCATCTTGCTAGAATGAACATTTCCAGGAATGTGGATTCAACCTGTCACGTCATACTATTTGTCCTTGTCAACAGGATTCTCCCCCTGGAAAGTTAAGGAAACGTTGGATATATTTCAGACTGCTCTCGGGAAATCTCAGACTTTGGATCACATACACTGGATTCTTAGTTGTTCACCATTGTTTTTGCCACATTTGCAGCATGACAGACAGGATAGTGGAATATCTTCCACTGACCAGGAGCCTTCTAGAAGTGTGGCTTCTACCATACAGCATAAGGACAGTCAGAAGAGTTGTCAGTATGTTTATACTGTTCCCTGATGACTACAAAAGAAGTCTCATGAGAGAAGTGCAGAGCTTGAGGAGATGGTGCTAAACCTGTTGACATTAGTAGGCTATCCTGATGAGTCTTTACTCTGCTCTTCCTTTCCACAACAGTAGCAAAGCAGATAATTGCCCAAAAGGCTCAGGCCATTTATTGCAAGCACTCCATTAATAACAGGAGGCATATTTCTCATTTGCTATAAAAATTATGCTAAAGTCTGATGCATTATCAAAATGAATTTTTGGAAGAAAACGTTTTGTGAAACTTCATTAACTGGTCAAACAAAATGTTTAAAAAAACAACACACACACATATCTTCCAACCAACCATACTTACTGAAATAAAGAAAACAAATTTCTCACTTACTTCAAGTCCTGTAATTTCTGTAAAGCCACTTTTATTAATGGACATATTTTCCTGAATAATCTTCTGTTGTTTTACATCAAGCATTGCAAGAAACTCCAAGCGCTGTTGAATCAAAACTATGAAATTCAACATTGAAAATAATTAGTTTTTCATGATTTTAATCTCTCAGTATCTGACTTTACTTACCAAGAAATTACAGCAGAGTGATAGCTTTCCTACAGTTAAGGTTAAAATCAGCTTTCTGATCAAAGTTTGACTCTGCTAAGTGGCCTAAAATCTACACTATTAGCTGTATTGCTTTGTAATTGGTGTGCTGGGCATGGGTTTCCACTGGTGATCCAAATTTGGGGGCATTTGACGAAAGCATACCAAGATACAGCCCCCGAAGAAAAGAACAGCTTCTCTTAAAGTTGATAGTTGATAACTTTTTTTTTTCCATTTCTTACAGACAGAAATCAAAATATGGCTCGGATCATTGCATCAGAGTCTCCAACATTCAAGGGTTACCCCAAGGAAGTGACTGGTGGCCAGCAGCCCTTTGGGCAAAATCAAATTTAAACATTATTTGAAAAAGATTTTGCTTCTCCAGTCAGGCTCTTTGCCAGCCTCACATGCTTATTCTCATTTCCAATAGATTATACTAAGAATGCATGGACAGAGGAAGTAACAGGACTGTTACTTTCATATAAACTTGATAGCTCAAAGGGATAAGTAATAGTCCTTTAAATCTGATTCCGTCAGTCTGTTCAAGTCTGTTTTTCACTGTGGGTGAAAAAGCTTGATGGCATATTGCTAAAATCTGTCTGTCAATGTGTTTACTTTGAGATAATGTATTTTTGAGTTTAAAAAACAAGTAGACTTCTGAATGTTTGCTGAGAGGTGAAAGGGGTTTGCTGTAGGGTTGTGAATCGCACTTAACTCATTCAATTAACTCAAAAAAATTAATCATGATTAAAAATATTAATCGCAGTTTTAATCGCACTGTCAAATTTCAATTGGCATTCTATTGTTTATTAAATATTTTGGATGTTTTTCTACATTCTCATATATATTGTATTGTGTTGTAATTGAAATCAAAGTGTATACAATTTTTTATTAGAAATATTTGCACTGTAAAAATCATAAAACAAAAGAAATAGTATTTTTCAATTCACCTCATGCAAGTACTGTAGTGCAATCTCTTTGTCATGAAAGTGCCTTTGAAAATCTGAGAGGGCTGAAGTATGGAGCATGCTTTCCAAAGTTTCAAAAGAGCAACACGCCGATCTGGAAACTACAGAACCTGAACCTCCAAAAAAAAAAAAATCAACCTTCTGCTGGTGGCATCTGACTCAGATAATGAAAATAAACATGAGTCAGTCTATGCTGCTTTAGATTGTCATTGAGCAGAGCTAGTCATCAGCATGGACGCATGTCCCCTAGAGTGGTGGTTAAAGCATTAAGGGACATATGACTCTTTAGTGTATCTGGCACATAAATATCTGGCACATAAATATCTTGCAACACCAGCTACAACTGTGCCATGAGAACTCCTGTTCTTGTTTACAGTGTCACCTAAAAGCAAGAAGTGGGCAGCATTATCCCCTGCAAATGTAAACAAACTTGTTTGTCTGAGCGATTGGCTCAACAAAAAGTAGGACTGAATGGACTTGCAGGTGCTAACATTTTTTACATTGTTTTATATTTGAATGCAGGTTTTTTTGGGTACCTGATTCTACATTTGTAAGTTCAACTTTCATGATAAAGTCATTGCACTACAGGACTTATTAGGTGAATTGAAAAATACTATTTCTTTTGAGTTTTTTTACAGTGCAAATACTTGTAATAAAAAATAAATATAAAGTGAATATTGTACACTTTGTATTCTGTATTGTAATTGAAATCAATACATTTGAAAATGTAGAAAACATCCAAAATATTTAAATGGTATTCTGTCATTATTTAACAGTGTGATTAATCATGTAATTAATTTTTTTATTTGCTTGACAGTCCTAGTTTGTTCCCATGTGGAGGAGAGGGGGATAAGTGGGGAAGGGTGGTAAGGGAAGTGAGAGGTGTTGAGGGCTCAGGTAAGGGTCACTGGAGAAGAGCAAGGGCATCTCTCAGCCCCACATTGTTCCCTTCTCTGTGTGTGTGTGCCAGGATCTGGCAGGCCTAAGCCCCCCTTCCTCTTACTTCAGCTCACATGTGAGCTGAAGTATGGGGTAGAGAGCCTGCAGGTAACAAATTTAAACATCTAGAAGAAATTACTATAAGGAAGGGGCGCTGGAAAAGTTGGTGGGATATGAGGTGGAGCACAGAGGCACACTAATCTTCTCTCACACACTTAAAGTTACTATAATAAAACTGTCAAGGTTTTGGGACATAGACCAGAAGATTTTTCTTACTCAGTGTGTTAGCAACTATACATTACAAACATCTCCAACTATTCCCATCCAGCTATAACAAAATGTACGGGAGTGGGGAGGAGCAATGAGGAATCACATAGCAACTGTGTAGCCCAGTGGCAAGACCATTGGACAAGGACTATTCCTATTCCTAGTCCTGCCACTGGTCTGCTGGATGACCTCGGGCCAGTCACTTCACCTCTCTGTATCTCAGTTTCCCATGTGTAAAATGGGGATGATGTAAATTTCTTTGAAGCCTACTGATGGAAACACACTATATAAAAGCTAGGCCTTTTGATTACGTACCCACAGTAGTGTACCAACTGTAAACCTAGGTAAGACCTACAACAGTTTAAATGACCATTAACTCCTATCTGTTTAAAAAACTTAGGAAATTAAATGACAAAAAAACCTTCATTAACACAAAGTTAAGGTTGCCTGACGATAGCTCGCGCCTTCCAGAATATCAGGTTCAGCAAAACTCAAAGTTCTGAAAACCAGGAAATATAGAACAGCCACTATCTGCACTTTTCCTATTTTTCAAACACTGAACCTACTCCCCTGAAAAAAATACCACACTTGTAAAACTAAAACCTCCTCTTCCTATTCTTTTACAACCCTTTGACATTTGTACATAGGATACAATCAAATTTATACTTTCCCCTACGCATCATTAAATCCACAGACTGCTTTCATATCCCATCTCACTATTGACAATACCCATGGCAAGATCCCAGTATCCTGCTACTGACACAACCTACATAATTCTGTACTGAAATTATGCAGACTGGAACTTCCAGGTAGATATGCACTTCTTTGATAATACACATGTGGTGGGGGGCTCAGACTCACATCCCCTGATATCACAATCACAGCTCTATGATGCTCCTCAAACTAATCCCCAGACCTCCTCACATCACAATTACAGCTCTTCCAAGCTGCTCCAATTTATTCGTCCACCATTCTCAGTATAGCACACCTAACACACTGAATGCAGCTGGAGTACATGCACATAATTCTCAAGGGCTATTGGTAGCTCCAGGGGGACAGTGTTAAGGTTGCGTGGGTGTTTATTTTAACTCTGTATTTCCTGGTTTTCAGAAATTTGAGTTTTGCTGGACTTTACATTCTGGAAGGACACAAACTATCATCAGGCAGCCTTAACTCTGTGTTAAAGTTTTTTGCCATTTAATTGAGAGATTAGTTTAACGGTTTAAGCATCAGGTTTGGAATACCTAGACTCCCTAGAATCAGAGGCTCAAATTCCTTCCTTCTTCTAAGGCAGGGAGTATCTAATGTTTTCACAGTGGACCATATTTTAAGAGAGAGATCATCTCATATCACCTCTCCTCCCATTCAAGACCATATGACCACCTCTCTTTCCATTTACAACTACAACAATTGCCTACTTCAAAAAATAATAGTAGGAAAATATTAATATATTTTTAGCTGTCTTTTAAAGCAATTGTGAAGCTGCAAATAAGGAGAGGTGCTTGCATCATTTGAACCAACCAGCTCTCTACAGACCACAGTTGAGGAACCTCTTTCTAAAGTAAATAAGTTGACTATCCTACACTTTATGCTGTGGGAACCTATAAGTTCAGATATTGAAAACTAAAGGTTCCATTGTCCTATATGGTCCATACTATCTCAGAGTAATTTTCGTAACAGCAGGAGTTTGCCCTGGCTTTCTTAGCCAAATGTTCCATTCCTCTACTGTTGTACAGGAGAACAGGATATTAGTTTCCCTTCAAACCTGAAGTGGCCATATTTTAGTGTTGTTATAATTTGTGAAATACTTCAGGATTCTTTGAGATAAATAGCATATTTAATAAAAATATATATATTTTATCAGTATTCTCACATTCTATACTTACACATTGGATTTCATCTCCTCAAGTGAAACTGTTGAACCTTATTTTATTATCATATTTCTCCAGTTTTTAATGTATTTCTACTCTAGTTTCCATAGCACTTACTTCCTGCATCAGCTTAATATAAATCAACAAGTTTTAGTTCACACACCATTTCAACAATACTCTCATGATGCCTTTGCCTGTTTTTTTGCTGAATACATACACCTCTCACTTTTTTTCCCATAAGGTCTTCTAATAAAGCAGCTGAAAACAATCTGATTTGGATCACTATCGAACACCTTGTGCTGAAGACAATAAATTGTTCATTTACTTTTCTTGTCTACAAAACGTGTTGTGCAAAGACAAAAAATCAAATTAGTTTCACTTTTTTAAACAAACTCACTTTGCTTAGTTATGTTTTGCTACCAATCATGATGGAAGAGACACTGATTCTTTTTTTAAAGTTACCTCATTATAAGCTCATTCAGAGTGCCCTATTTCATTATTTTAATGCACAGAGTTGCAATTAAAACTACCACCAGTGTGGAAGAAAAGATTTACATCTAACATGAATTTTGAGTCTACATTCAACCTTTCATTCCCTCCTGTATTCCCCATCTCAGAGAAAATACCCCAAATCTGCAAGGTCAATAGGACTGAGAAGAAAAAGTCAAAGACAAAAAAGATGGGGCTCTATTGCTAAAGGTGAATATCCTACGATCCAGCACAAATACATCAGTGGCGCTCCAGCAGGTTGCTAGAAAACAGTGCTCAAGTTATAGCAGAGAGAGTCACATTTTAAAAGGAAATAGTGAGTGTATGTGTTCCTCTCTCTCGCACACATGACACACACACAGACACACATCCCACTCCTCATTATATTATGTAAAATATCTAAAGAGAAGTTGAAATGAATGAAAAATTTTGTAAGCCACGTCTAGCTTAAGATGATATCTCCAAACATCAGCTGCTAAAGAAGATTTCCAGATCCAAAGTTAAACAAAGCAAGAGCAGATGAACACGAAGACACCACTGAATAAGAATGTGTTGGCTCTTAAAGTAAAATCAACATCCTTTATACCGCCACCAGAGCAATCTTTACCATCATGGCTGGCATACACCCCCGTTTCCTGGGACCCTGAGCTTTCATCATCCTGATCCTGAGGGATGTCCAGACCAGACCAGGCTAAAGAGAGGGACCTGGATAATATCACTACCCTTATGAGCTCAAGCTGAATCCCAAACACCATCTGGGATGAAATGGGATCAGACTTACAATAGCTCTAGCCCACCTCAAATAACTTCTTCTCTTTTCCCCAAAAGGACAGTTATTACCAAATTTAATACCATCTAAGAGTTTGTCAAACAAGGGGATTTTCCTTCTAAGGATGTTTAATAATGTGTTTGTCATGGGACTAAGCAAGCTGCCATTTCTGTATAACAAACCCCGACCCTTTGTTTAACATAGTCTTTGTCCAACATTAAGCAATGTTAACATCTTTGGCCCATATATTCTAACTAAATTAATACAACAAACCCCTTATCCTTAACAATCTGTTTCAAGTTGAATTCAGACACTCATTACATTCCCAAGACCTGAAGAACTCTGTGAAGCTGTCCATGCCATCAACAGAAGTTTGTTCAATAAAATATATTACCTCACCTATCTTGTATCTCTCATTAAAAACAGGACTTTTAAAAAGGGAAAAGTATTGAACAAGGCAGTGTTTGCTTACTTGCATTTTCAGATTTAAGAGTTCTAACTTCATCTGTTCTAAGTTTCAATGTTTCCTTAAGGGCTGTATTTTCACAATATATCCTGCAGAAGTTGGAAACAAACACAAACTGTTTTAGCTTTGAAATAGTTATTTAAAAACTGACTCAAGTTAAAATCACTTGTGTCTTAAAATGTTTTCCTTAGCTTTTTTATATATATCAATTAGAATTACTGAAAGATTGAAAAAAAAATAGGGTGGGGGGATTTTTCTCTAATTTGCTTACTCTGTTCCTCTGACAAGACTGTGGGCTGGTCTTCACTACCAGAGAGATCCATGCTGTTGCATCAGGGATTGATTTAGCGGATCTAGTGAAGAACCGCGAAATCGATGGCAAAGCGCACTCCAGTACTCCAGCTCTCCGAGAAGAGTAAGGAAAGTCAGCTGGAGACGTCTCCCGTTGACGCAGCACAGTGAAGACACCGGGGTAAATCAACCTAAACTACATCAACTCCAGCTATGTTATTCACTAAGGTCGACTTACCCTCATAGTGAAGACAAGCCCTGTATGTGTAATCAGTTTCCTCTTTTATTTGTGAAGATTTCTTACAGCAATGGAAAGAAGACAATATGTACAAGAAATGGAAGATACTATATAATAAAGTTACAAAAACTGGCATAGGGTTGGTGCAAATAGCATATATAGAACTTGAAACTACTTTTAACTCTTTAGAAAAAACAACAGCTACCTATTAAGTTGATAATGTCCCTTCAAGGGTCAATGATTCTTCATGGGAGATTCTGCTAATAATATTTAGTATACTTCCCATCATATAAAAAACACAAAACAAAACACAAGTGCATATTCAAAGCCCTTGCACATAAGAAACATTTTGAAAATCCCAAACAAATCAAATGGAACATAAGATACCTGAAAAACACCTGAACTTGAGAGAAAATGGAAGATACTATATTGTCACTGGGATCAGTCATTAAAAAGATATGTTAAAAAAACAAACAAACATAATTGTGGTACTTTGAAATATTTGTTAGCCAATCCATAATGTCCATGAAAGGTTAAAATACAGTGATTTCATTGGGCACATTTGTCTGTTACGATATAGCTTTGTCTTTAGCAAAGAGTGCAAACTTCCTGTTTGCTTAAGAATGGTTCTAAAAAACATCTGTTCTTTTAATTCCTGAGTACATCAAAGTGTAATGCACTTCACCTTGCATTTAAATATTTCCTGTTCCTGGAAGAGAAAGGAACACAAGCCTTGTTTCCATACAATTTGTTCTAATATTGTATTAATAAGACTTTTCCTGGCACATCTCTGGAATTTTTATTAAAATACATTTATTTACATCTCATGGTTTTGTTTTTTTGTTTGTTTTTTAAACAGTTAACTGGTGGACTGAAAGCTCTTCCTTTAAATATACATCTTAAAGGCAAAACACCCACACTTCTCATCTTATTGTCTCACGGATCAGAAAACCTTTTGAAAAATAGATTGAACTCTTGAATTATTGCAGCTTTCTAAAACTGTTTCTCAATTTCAGTTTCCAATCGAACTTTATTCTGGCCTACTCAGCAACTCTTGCTAGCCAGCACACAAGTTCCTCTTATATGCAATTCTAAGCATTAATAGAGTACCGATATACCATTTTTTTCTCGGACCCTCTCTTTGTGTGATTCCACAGCATGTGAGATCAGCTGAGGTACTCACTTTCATGTATTCATGATTTAAATGGAAAGGGTCTGATAGAAAGCTCTTATATGAGAAGCCCTTAATTCTGGAACTTCCTTCCTCATTAGCTGGACAAAGGCAGAGTATGACCGTCAGGACATGCCAAAAAGGCCTATCGGTTATATTCAAGCTTTCAAGAAGAGAGAATGAATTAGGAGGCTGTAGGTGTTTTTAAAAAGTATTTATTGATAATCCTGATGGGTTAGATGAGTAGGAAAAAGCTGATAATTTGCAAAACATAACAAATATCTAATAATCAACTAATTTACATGTAGTTATTTCTTGGTTCTATGTGTGTTTTTTTAAAAAAATCTAAAATGATCTTCACTGGAATAATTGAAATTCTGCTGTTTGGACTTCAGAGAAGTTACTCCTGTCTTTAAATAAGCAAAAGAAAAAGTTGCTGGGAGACTGCTTGTTGGTGCTCTCAGTGTCTGTTGTGTTACTAATTCAGTGTTTTTATTTTGTCCTACATACCCAACAAGTAACATCTGCTGTCAGTCAAAAAGCAATTTTTATTTAAATGTGGGGCAAGTGGTAGTATCACATTTCACTTGAGCACACTCTTACTCATAGTGTAAAAAATAAAAATATCATTAACCGTTGTTTGGCACTACTATATGCATGCATCCCACACCAGCATTATTTTCTACACCTCATTAAATAAAATGTTAACTTATAAATAATCCTGTACCAGTTGGTTAACATAAGGAAAGACAGATTGAATTGAAAGCTCAAATCAGCAAAGCCACTTAACATAGACTCTTCAAACAAGAGTAAAGAATTGCGAGTTAACAGCTATAGTGCTCAATGCTTAAAAACTGACATATCTAGCATACTGATGAATGTTAAATACTTTCTGAGATCCACAAGGAAATTAACAAGAATAACCAGAAAATCTCATATGTTGGAGCATGCAGATGACATTAGAAAAACTTCATGCAAGAGTCAACAAGGTATTTAAAAATCAAAGAGATTCCATAACTGGATTCAAATACCTGTCACATTTTTCTGCCCATGTCTCTTCTATGTTTTTAAATCTTTCCTGATCAAATTCAATTTCCCATTGCAAAGCATTTATTTCCTAAGAAGAAAAAACAGCAACAGTTAATTACAGGAATGAGTCTAAAAGCATCACAATAGTTAGTTTAAAAAAAAACTGTCCATAGTTCCAGACATTTTATCCAAGGAAACTCTTAGTTCTGCTTTCCCTAATGTCAGAGTTCAGTTTCATTCTGTTACTAAGCCAATTAACAGTTCTCATTAAATTTAAGCTGTCTTTAAAAAAATACTTAATTGATAATTTTACATGACTAGTTGAAACTAAGCTATACAGGAGATTTAAAAATAAACACACCTAGATAAATACTGTGGAAAGCAACCGCAGGCAGCCTCCAGATTTGGTTAAAAGTTCTGGAATATTTATCCAGATTTACAACATGGTATTAGCTTGTCCTTTTCTCTGAACATAATCGGAAGGTAATGTGATAAAGTACGGGATTGTCTTTACAAAAAATTGCACTGGTTTAAGATGTGATTTTAAATGGATTTAGTTAAACTGATGCAAGTCTAGTTTAAACCAGGTTTATTTTGGTTTAAGTTTAAGATTATTAGGAACAGATTTAAGCTAAACTGAAATAAGGGCTTGGCTACACTTGCAAATTAGAGTGCACTAAATCAGCCTCGGGCACCCTAACTCCTGAGATGATCACACTGGCAAGGCACATAGAGTGCCTGAACTTTGCAGCTGGAGCACTCCTGATAATCCATCTCCACGAGAAGCATAAAGCTTTCTGTGCCCTGGCTAAAATGGGATGGTAGTATGGACAATGTGTTGTATTACTGCGCTGTGATTGGCCTATCTGCTCTGGGACAAAACAAACCATTACTGTGGAATGCTACTGCTGTGAGTGTGTGTATATGTGAGTGGAGGGGAAGAGCGGGAGAGTGAAGAGTCTGCTGCTGTCTGAACTGACAAGACAGCATGCTGACACACTATCTCCCCCTCCACACACACACCACACACTCCCTGTCACACTCCACATTCTCTCCCATTTGAAAAGCACGCTGCAGCCACTTGCACACTGGGATAGCTACCACAATGCACTGCTCCTTGTGGCTTTGCAAGAGCTGCTAATGTGGCCACACCAGTGCGCTTGCAGCTAACAATGTAAACACATGGCAGCGTTTTCCTTGCTGCAGTCTCTGAAGGCTGGTTTAACTCTCCAGTGCTCTACATTTGCAATGTAGCCATGCCCTAAGACACTCTTAAACTGGAGTAAGAGTGCTCACACCAGTGAACAGTTTAATTGAACAGGTGCAAGTTTGTGTGAAGACAAGTGATCACAGAACATCCCAGCTCCAGTGAAGTTATTGGGTGTTTTGCCACTGACTTCAATGGAACCATGATTTCAACTGGAGAGTTTAAGAGGGGATCTTCTGAAGTATTTAAAAGGAGATTATAAGATGCTGGGGCTTCTGAAGTCCACATGTCACAAGTTCCTATTATCTTTTTAGGTTAAGACATTCTGTATGGTTATTTTTCTTGGGTGACGCCCATTAATTGGGCAGTTAGGGGAGAACAAAACAAAAACCCAATAGATTCCTTTTCAGACACGAGGTTAAACTAACTAATAGTTTCGGCTCTCCAAAATCATATGGATATTATGCCATAGTTTCTTTAAGTGTTATTTTCAATACTCATATATCTAAGATGGTCCTTTTTCACATTAGACAGTTTCTCCTATGGGAGTTTCCCATATTAACAGTAAGCTGCTATCTGTACAAATAATATCAAGTTGAAATTATTTACATAAAGAATATCAGTATGTGTAGAAATCAGACCTAAGTCTGGATGTAGCAGTTAAAATTAATACTTGACAGATGGCACACTGTTAGACACATACTGAGAAGTTCCCACTCTGCTTTAATCATTTTACCGTGAAACTTTGTCACAGTTTCTCTGCAGTGTGCAGTGGCAGTTAGCAACAATCTTCCACTGAAGACACAAGAGGTGTATTTTGCCTAAATACATTAGTCTGCACTCAAGGGGATAATGGCAAAGTTCTCCTGTATCAAAGTGACACCATCTCATGGAAACACTGCAGTAAGGTACCTTGTTCTACACTCACCTTTCTGAAGGAAAGAATTTTTTGAAGGAAAATTCTCCAAAATGTCAGCGTAATGGAGAAATTGATGGTGTTAGCTGCTTTTGAGTAATCATTCCATATTGGGAGAGCGATCAAGTGATTATCCTCCTCCTAACATGCTATCATTCCAAGTAATCCCTTTGCCTCATCACACAACAGTATATAGTAGATGAAGAGGAGGAGCAGGTTTTCTACATATTAGACATGGCACTATTAACCACTTTAGACCCAAGTACCATTGAGTCAGAGAACCTGGTTATAACAAGTTTTTCTCCTAACCCAACTACAATTATAGTGTACAAGGAAACTTCACTGTATCCAATAACTGTACTAAAGATGTCGGTACACCAGACGCTCACTATAGCCCAGGGTTCAGGATCCATGAGCGGACCTGCACTAACGCAGGGACCACGTTAACGCAGAGGATGCGTTGCTATGGATCCCAATTTAAACATTTAAGTTTGGGATCCATCGCAATGATCACGCTATACACGAACCCACGCTATAATGACACAGGCTATAACGAGGGTCCGGTGTATTTCCAATGTCCTGTCTATACTACAAATTGTAAGTGTTGTAGCCAGGTGCTGCAATTCAGTTTTATTTGCAGAACAGACAGCTCTTCAGGATAGATTCCATGTGTTGAGGCAGTTAGATGAGACATTTTCCACAAGCATTCATGTAGTCCCTATGTCTTATTCAGCACGAAAAACTACCTCTTTGTGGCATATTACAGTATAAATTCACTGTGAGTGTTCACTTATGCAGTACTTAATTGCTAGATAAAAGGGAATTCTGTGTCCATATTTGAATGTAACTTTTTGTACTTGTCTAAATCCCAGTTGTATATCTATAAAATGTCCATGTATTGGACACCTTAAAGGCTCAGAACCAAGCATAACATTGCAGTAATGTTCCTTAGAAAGACAGACAGCTGACAGTCTAACATTTGTTTAGAGCAGGGGTCGGCAACCTTTCAGAAGTGGTGTGCCGAGTTTTCACTTATTCACTCTAATTTAAGGTTTCATGTGCCAGTAATACATTTTAGCGTTTTTTAGAAGGTCTCTTTCTGTAAGTCTATATATTATATAACTAATGTAATACAGCACGGCCAGAGGGCAGCAGGAGAGTGTTAGAGGGAAGCCTTATTCCCTGTAGAGGGAAGCAAGTTTACTAGAAGTTGGTTGGAGCACCTGGAGCCAATTAAGGCACCTGAAGCCAATTAGAGTAACTGAAGCCAGGCACATGATAAAACCGCCCTGCTTCAGTCAGTCAGTTGAAAGGAGTTGGAGCAGTTTGGAGGAAAGCAGAGGAGAGTTTGAAGAGGTGCTGTAGGGAGCTAAGAGGACCCAGACCATAGGTAAAGTGACACCTGGCTTGTGCATAGAGAGGACAGGATGCCCTACAAGCTGAAGGGTAGGAGAGGGAAGTAGCCCAGGGGAAGGAATAGCTAGTTCAAGTAGTTTACTGCTATCCTCAGGGTCCCTGGGCTGGGACCTGGAGTAGAGGGTGGGTCTGGGTCCCTCCCTCTCCATTCCCCTACTCTAGGATACTAGTGGGGCAGTTAATACCCTGTTCAGGGGCAAGAAATGGTGCCTTGTATCCCCCCACAAGAAGAGAAAGCATGGGACCCATCATAATAGTGCAGGCAAATTTGCCACACTAACTTATTGTTGTATGTAATGTAAAAAAGGTTTTCAGAATGTTTAAGAAGCTTAATTTTAAATTAAAATGATGATTTTATGCTGTCAGCCTGGGGTTCTGTTCCTCTAGGCCAGCAGTAGGCTGAGAGGGGCCTGCGGCCAGGACCCTGGCTGACAAGGGGCTAGCAGCCAGAACTCTAGACCAGCTGCAGGTCTAGAGTTCCATCCGCTGACTCCCATTAGCTGGGATCCTGACTGCCGGTCCTGCTCAGCCTGCTTCTGGTCTGAGGTCCCATCCCTGCCCACATAGAGTGGGTACCTACCTTCTCCCTGGTTCTGGCCCATTCTCTTCCTCTCTCTCTCTGCACTGCTCTGAGGGTGTAAGTGCACCGAGCCCAGGGCAGGGGTGAAGGAGGAGGCAAAGGATTGGGGTGTAGGATCTGTCAAGGAGCTAGAATGAGTGAGGAACCTCAAGGTTGGGGCAGGAGGCTTGGGTGTGGAGTGCTTACCTGGGCAGCTCCCATTTGGTGTGAGGGATGCAGGTGGGAATGTGGGGGTGGGGTCTGCAGGAGCTCCTGTTTGGTGCTCAGGTGGGCTGGGGATATGGGGGCTGCAAGAGTTAGGGCAGGGGCCTGGAGGGTGTGGGGGTTGCCAAAATCAGTGCAGAGGGCTGGGTATGTGTGAAGGGACTGCAGGGGTCAGGGCAGGGTCCTGGGGTGCTCATGGCAGGTGGATGGAGGGGATATGCCCCAATTCCACCCCCTTCCCCAAGACTCTGCCCCCCCTCTTTCCCCAGAGCAGTGCTGCAATTCAGTTCATTTCTCCCTCTCCCCGCTCCTCCCTCGCAAGGGTCATCAGCTGATTAGCCGGCAGGGAGGAAGAGGAGGAGGGGGCAGAACCCAGCACGCTGTGGAAGAGTCATGGGAGCCTGCAGCAGCCAGCAGGACATGCTTCTTCCCCTTCAGCGGGGTGGTGGGGGCAGAGAAGAACAGGGCAGGATTTTTAACGGCATGCTGCCTGCCTGCCAGGCAGCTGTGTGCCATTAAAAATTGGCTTGCGTGCCATCTTTGGCAAGCATTGCACAGATTGCTGACCGCTGGTTTAGAGATACAAGTTCAGGTCTTTAAAAAAGTGAGTTAAAGTAGTTTCAATTACTATACCTGCCCTCAGCTCTCTCCACCAGTTTCTAATGGATCTAGATTTATATTACTATTCTCAGAATGCCCCTCCTCCCCGTGTGTAAAAAAGGCTATCTAACCCCTCTTAAAAAAAAAAAAAAAAAAAATTAAAATGACTAAAATTGGAGACTTGGACACCTCTCAAATTCCTTTGAAAATCCCAGCCCATAAACAAAGTACTGTCAAATGTACAAAATGAACAAGTTGAAAAACATTATTTTTTTCTGTCTTTTCAATATAGTAATCTTAAGAATTATTTGTGAATAGAAGGTACAAATGTTCAGACATAAATGTGATAAATTAACATTGTCTCCTTAAAGCTAAGTGGGATGAGACTTCTGTCAGCAAAAACTAAAACTGAAATGAAGTCAGATATGTGTAATATTCAAAAATAGAGGGACCACCTTTGTCACTTCAGCATAAATCCTAAATTATTCGTTTAGCCTCACAAATTACAAGGAATAAAGCCACTATAATATTAGCATGATTTTGCAGAGAGGATAAATCTGCACCTTACCTTTTCTAAAGCTCTCTTTTGTTCCTCAGTTTTTTGAAGCATTGCTTTTGTATGACTAGTGGCTTTGTTAAACACTGTCTGAAAAACATGAACAACAAGAAGATCATCTAGACATCATTATACAATTAAATTAATGCATCATTTTACATCATGTGGAAACTGTCATTTTAGACTTACAGATGGTATAAAGAATTATAAGCTCTAGCAGCTGTTAGAATAAGGAAGGGGAGGGGAAGCAAGATAGAAATTAGAATAATATGATTTTAAGGTTTAATATTTCAGCTTCTAAAGGTTAGAACTAACCAGCATATGCTTTTGGAAAGCTGGGATATCAAGCCATCTTTCTGACAGACCAAACTTTAAATCTTGTCATTAGTCCTTCAGCTTAGTAGTTTTTTTGACACTAAGGACAGAATGTAGAAAGTGCAGAACCTCAGACTCATTTTCAGTTGCCAGAACACATGTGAGTGGAGACTCATGGACAGATTAGGTATTTAACTCCCAAAATTAACCTGCTCACTGGCAACAAATATCAGCACCTGTGAATCAAAGGGAGCTCTTCTTGATCATCGGTTTTATAGATTCCAAAAGCAACATTTTGCTTCATGACAAAGAGCAACCGCTTCTTAAAAACTTAAGTAGATTGATAGAGCATTATCTATAAAAAATAAAATCTGTGGGTCAGTGAGTGCAATTTCTTACTGATGGGTTAAGTCACATACTACCTCATATCAACAGACTCATAAGGAAGATAAAGAAAACTCTTTAATTTAAATTTACATTTAAACTGATTATAAAAATCCTAGGGGTTTTAGTATTCAAGATGTTAAGCTTTCAATAACTGGGCAGCAAACCACAGCTGTGTTTCAACACAGCTTCCTGCTAATCTTTGCTATTTTTAAAAGTTTAACAGCATTTCAGGAACCTAGGAATGGCCATAATGGATCAGACCAATGGTCGATTGAAGCTCAGTATCCCGTCTTCTGACAGTGGCCAGTACCAGATACTTCAAAGGGAACTGAATAGAAGACAGCAATTTCAAATGACCATCCTATCATGGAGTCCCAATCTTCTGGCAGTTGGCAGTTTTAGGAACACCTAGAGCATGGGGTTCTGTCCCTGACCACCTTGGCTAATAGCTAGTGACAGACCTATCCTCCATGATCTTAACTAATTATTTTTTGAAACCAGTTATACTTTTGGCCTTCATAGAATCCCAGGCAATGAGCTCCACAGGTTGAGTGTACATTGTGTGAACAAGTATTTCCTTAGGTTTGTTTTAAACCTGCTGCATATTAATTTCATTGGGTGATCCCTCGTTCCTGTGTTATGTCCAGGTATAAAGACCTCTGCTGTATCATTTCTTAGGGCTGGTCTACAGTAGGGGGAGGGATCATCTGAAGATAGGTTATTCACATAGCTGAAGTTGCGTATCTTCAGCCGACTTACCTGCCGTCCTCATGGTGGCAGCGGTCAGTGGCACGCTCCCCTGTTGACTCCAGCTTGCGCCTCTGGGTAAGCTGGAGTTCCTGAGTCAACAGGGGCGCTGCTGGCAATCAATTTATTGCGTCTTAACGAGACATAATAAATCAATTGCCAAAAGATCAATCACTACCTGCCAATCCAGCAGGTAGTGAAGACATACCCTTAGTTGTCTCTTTTCTAAGAATCTTTCCTTCACAGAATCTCTCCTTCTATGGAAGCTATTCCATACCACTAACCATTTTTGTTACCCTTCTTTGTACCTTATCCAGTTCTAATATTTTTTGAGATGGGGCAACTAGAACTAAATGCAATATTTAAGCTGTGAGCATATCATGGATTTATATAGTGGTACTATGATGTTTTTTATTTCTCCCTTTCCCAGTGATTCCATACATTCCATTAGATTTTTTTGACTGCTGCTGCATGTTGAATGGATGATTACAGCTAATTTAGAAATAATTTTGAATTCATAGCTGGGATGATTTTTTCCAATGCATTTTACTTTGCACTTACCAACACTGAGTTTCATCTGCCATTTTGTTGCCAGTCACCCAATTTTGTGACAACCCTTTGCAACTTTTCAGTAAATTTTGCATTTAATTATCTTGAATAATTCTGTATCATCTACAAATTTTGCCAGCTCACTGTTCACCCACTTTTCCAGATCATTTATGAATACAGTAAACAGCACTAATCCCAGCACAGATCCGTAGAGAACTTCATGATTTGCCTCTCCCAGCTGTGAAAACTGGCCATTTATTCCTACCCATTGTTTCCTATCTTTCAACTAGTTACTGATCCATTTGTGACCTTCCTTCATATCCCATGATTGCTTAGTCTGCTTAAGAGTCTTTGGTAAAGGACCATGTCAAAGGTTTTCTGAAAGTTCAAGTACACTATATCAACTGAATCATCTCTTTTCCACATGCTTGTTGACACCATCAAAGAATTCTAAAGATAGGTGAGACATGACTTCCATTTACAAAAGTCATGTTGACTCTTCCCAACATATTGTGTTTATCTGTGTCTGATAATTCTGCTCTTTTTCCAAGAGGTTCCCCAGTTCCTAATAAACCTAAAACCCTCCTTCCTACACAACTGTCTCATCCATGCATTAAGACGCTTCAGTTTTATCAGACTTTCTGCCCTGTGTATGGAACTGGAAGTATTTCAGAGAATGATACTATGGAAGTTCTGCACTTTAATATCTTACCTAGAAGCCTAAATTTGGCCTCCAGGACCTCTTTCCTTTCCCTATGTCACTGGTATCTATATGTATGACAGCCACTGGCTCTTCCCCTGCACTGCACATGACTCTGTCCAAATGTCTCATGATATTTGCAACCTTTGCACCCAGAAAGTAATTTACAATGTGGCTCTCCCAGTCATCACAAACACAACTATCTAGATTTCTAATAACTGAATCCCCCATTACTATTACCTGGCTCTTGCTACTAACTGGGGTTCCTCCTCAGGAGAGAGACTGTCATGGTATCCTCACACTGAGATCGTCTGGAAAGAGGATTCCAACTATGGGATTGTTTCTTTACTATGGAATTGTTTGCCTCTGCTTTAACTTGAAAAAAAAAATAGAATAAAAAAGGATCCTTTAATTTTTTTTTAAGGCCTGTCTGTTACAAAAGTAACTTTCAAGGACCAGGATGGTCCTTGTATGGATGACTACTGACCCAGGTACAATGCCCATACAATTTTAAATTGAATGAACCTAACAGTACTCTAAATGGGTTGCATAACCACGCTCAAAGTAAAACCTTGGAAATTGAACGTGGTGTCTTTGATTTTATTAGCAAATAAAAACATAACACATACAAAAAAGGGATACCCTAATTGTTATTAGGCATTGTCTTTTATTGTGAGAGATCTGGGCATGAACTGAAAGGAACCTCTGATTTGTGATGAAAGACACTGCACAGGAAGCAACATTAGTAAAATGAGTCAAAGGAAGATTGTATCCACTAAATAAAGTGAATAGATCCTATAAGGTCAAACTACCAATGTGCTATTATAGCAGCGCCTCTTTCAATAATGCTTGAGACACTGTGTGGAAAGCAGTAATAAAATCATAATTGCTAACTCTTTAATATTCAGGTACAGTCAATGCTTTCAATTAAAACCCTATTAAATAAGATGTTAATTTAAAAGCACTCCTTACCATATTTTGCAAAATTTTAAGTGCTTCTTCTTTTCCTTCAAGTTGTCTCTGCGATGCTTCAAGCTCTACTTTTAAAGTCTCTACTTCCTGAAGTGCAAAAAAACACAAAAACTAAAGTAAAAGCCAAAAGTCTTATGTCTCAACAAGTTGTTACCAAATGAGCTCCCTTCAAAAGATAATCTTTACCTATTAATGATTTACAGCTTGTTTCCAATGACATAATGCTAATGAGTGAATATTTAAACAAAATGTATAATCAAGCATACATACAATTACTATTTCTTCCCATTCTCTGCAAATGTACTTTAAAAACATATGATTGGATTCTGCAGTTCTTTTGTTTGTGTTTATTCTGGCACAGGCTTTTGAACACTACAACCTGTTCTGTTCTCTTCTTTTAATTTCCCGTAAACTATATATGGATGTTATATATGGATACTATTCTAGCATTATTTTGTACATCAAGAACTAAGGACTGTCCAGGTAAAAAAGCTCCTACCTAACCGTAACCTCATTTGGACACGTAAATCCCCTTCCCTTCTCCTCTTACAAGGAGGTCAGTTTGCAATTTCCAAGAGTTAAAAAGGAAAAACAAACACATACTTCCTCCCTCCACCCCTTCTATTTCTGGTGATGAGCAACAATGACCTGCCCCCCACTCTGAGCAAGCACACACACAAACAGAAGTTCTGTCTTGAAACTTCAGGTGAGTCAGAGCAGAAAAGCAATGTTAAGGATGAGATCGCAGACAAAACTATCCCAGATTCTTTTAACTGAAGTTCATGTTAAAGATAAGAAGTTACTCATGTTAATAGCTGAAATTCATTTTGCAGATTTGTAGGTGGTAGAAATCTGACTGGCTGCTAGAACTATATTCTGCTCCAAAATCAACACTGACTGAAATGTGCCTGTATTTGGAGGACTGGCTTTGTGTTCAGATTGAGCCCTTCACTTGAATATCTCAAAACAAATGGACAAAAATAAACACTGGTTGACTAGATAATAGCAACTGATTCCTTCAGTACAGAACATGATTATATGTGCCCTACACAATCAAGAATTCAAGTATTTTAGAGTTTCAAAACTACTACTTCTCCTAGAAAATGATGATTTTCTTATCCAGTGATTTTAGCCTTCAAGCTAGACTATATAGGCACATATGCTTTGTATTTAACTTCCACCTTACATTTGGTCTCCAGAAGCAGCACATGCCAAATCTTTGGAAAATCATTCCTTTGAAGTATTTCATCTTTAAACTGCAGGACTAAGAGCCTTTCAATAAAATATGCTCGCTCTCTTGCAAAAAGATTCTCAGATACACACTGCAGCACAATCCTATTGAGTACAGAGTAGGGTGACCAAATGTCCTGATTTTATAGGGACAGTCCTGATTTTTGGGTCTCTCTCATATATAGGCTCCTATTACCCCTCACCCAGTCCTGATTTTTCACACTTTCTGTCTGGTCACCCTAGTACAGACTGCCTCTTGGGAGTTGCTGAACACCTTCAACTCCCTCTGAATTTAGTGGAAGCTGAGGGCACTCAGCAAATCCCAGTTGCTGAGCACCTTCAGGAACTGGGCCCATATTTTAAGCTGTTTGATAACAAATTGAATGCTTTCTGACTTGCATATCCTCTCTATGCAGATCATCTTGAAATGTGTTTCATTTTTACTCTGCTAGAATGAATGCTACTATCTCACAGCTTTAACCGTAGGCTCCTATTTTGTTCTCTTTACTTAGCTTTTCATTTCTTACATATCCTCTCTATGCAGATCATTTGTTTATCTTGTTACTATGACAATACTCACGTGTAAAGGTTGTTTTTTGCATTTGTTTTACTCTGACAGTAATAAGATTTGTGTTCCTGTGTTTGTCCTCAGTTAATGGAAGTTGCATCACAACACATTCAAATGACAATTTTTCCTTATACTGTACATCATAGCATCCCAATTTACTAATGTTTGATTAATAAACTTGGTGATGTTACTTGAGATTTTACTGTGCTCTGCATGCCAGGGTCATTTCAACACAGCTGGCTTGAAATAGGTGTGTCAGCTTCCATGTTGGTGCTCCAGGTTTCCAAACCAAGAGTGTAATGAAGAGATTGCTGCTAAATGAAGTATTACCCTGTTAAAGCCCTCCAAATTTTGGAATCTAGAACAAAGAGTCTCTCTCTTCATTGCACTCCAGAACTCAAAAATTCAGAGGATACAGTGATTTTCAGGCTTATAGATCCTGGGGCACAGAATCTCTTAAGTCTCCCAACAAACTCTCTGATTGACAGCACTCATGTTTATCCAAAAGTTTTGGGTATTCTAAGATCTTCCCATCAAATAACATTATGCACATTTTATTACATTATAATAAACAAGCACTTCAAAAGAAGCCCCTTCAGGACTAGTACTAACCTCTAGAGTCTCCCAAAGTTGTTGCCTTAATTCTTCATTTGACATTTCAGAATTAGACTCTGTATAAAATTGATAAGATATCAACACATTCACAAAACTACCAATTCTTTTAGGTTTTTTTACCTTTATATTGATAAAGGAGCCCATTTACACACTCATCATCCTTGTAATTCTTATGAGGCTAAACAATGCAGAATTACAAAATACATTAAAGCAGTATCTATTATCTGGTCTGCAATATTTCACATGTAAAGAAGCCAAAGAGAGAAAATGAAAAAGTTTAGCCACACAGAGAATAAATTAATTTCAAGTGTTTTCTTTCACCAAAAAGCTTTCCCCCTCCATGTACTTTCATTTTTCCTGTGTGTGTGTATATATATATTTATGAAAGTGTGTTTTAATTGTTGAAAACTTAAAACAAGACAATAACTAGCTACCAGGTGTTTAAGAACGCCAGTTGTATAGTGTGTGGATGACTTGCACGAAGGCTTGCAGGAGTACATGGAGGGGGAAAGCACTACACTGGATCCATTCATTCAACTCATATAGATCCTAGGTGCTTATTATGGGCAACTGCTCTTTCTCACCTAGGCCCTGATCCTTCAAAGACCTTCACTCCATGTAGATAGATCTCTATGCAGAAGTCACTGAATTTAACACAGTTCCACGTAGGCTCAAGTTCCACTTGCATGGAGCTCAATGCATAGACCCTTATCACTTAGGGTGCAAGCAGAAGCACTGTGAAATTGATTGGGATTGCACGAGTCTCAAATTTCACACTGGTCTTGTTGACACTAGTAAAAGAGCAATTACCTTGGACAGTTTGATTTATGTTGGAGGGGGCAGGAGTGAGCCAGAGTGACTAGAACACCAAAAAGGGAAAAACTCAGTTGGGGATAGTAAGAATAATTAAAAAGATATTTGAAGGGGGGGAGGGGAAGGAGAAGCACTAACTGTAGTTGACTAGCATTTCCATCTTTACATAAAATTCAACACTAATCATGAGAAAACAGAGAGCTTCAAACTTTTTAAGAGTGAGATTGTTTCTCAACTATAATTCCAACAAAATATCAAGCACAGATGTTTAGTTGATATTTAGTTGGAAACTAAATTTTAGATATAGTTTCAAGGATGACAAGCATCTTAGACACAAGGCAGTGGAACAGGACTGTGTCATTCCAATTCCTCCATAAACAAATAAAATTACTCTGCTTTTTTCCCCTCACCCCCTTATTTCCTGATCTCTTTGTCAAACCTCACTTTCAATGACCCCATGAAAGAGGGGTCATAGGACCAGTAGTTGGAAGGAAAAAATCCAATATAGCTTCAACCCCTAGCATTTTAAGAGGCTAGTGGGAGATCTGAGACTATCCCCAAACAAAACTAAAATTATAGTCCAATGCATTTGGCTGCATTTATACAATAGTTCAGTGTTTATCATGCTAAATCAACTCAAAAGTTTAATGTAAATAAACATTTTTACTCAGCAATTCATATGGTCTACATATTCTTCATTCTGTTTGTCATAAAAATATCTCAGCACTGCGAGCAGTATCAGAAAATATAAGCAGCATAAATTCTTAAGCATTTATAGACTTCTACAGGTGACTAACTTTACAGTGACAGGACATGAGCTCTAAAGACTGTACAACTCTAACTTTTAAGATATCAGTTACCAATGTATTGTGCAAACATTACAGGCATGTCTTAAAAATATTTCATTAGAAGTTAAGAACATAAGGCTGTACTGGGTCAGACCAAAGGTCCATCTAGCCCAGTAGCCTGTCTACTGACAGTGGCCAATGCCAGGTGCCCCAGAGTGAGTGAACCTAACAGGTAAAGATCAAGTGATCTCTCTCCTGCCATCCATCACTCCCCTCTGACAAACAGAGGCTAGGGACGCCAATCCTTACCCAACCTGGCTAATAGCCATTAATGGACTTAACCTCCATGAATTTATCCAGTTCTCTTTTAAACCCTGTTATAGTCCTAGCCTTCACAGCCTCCTCAGGCAAGCAGTTCCACAGATTGACTGTGCGCTGTATGAAGAACTTCCTTTTATTTGTTTTAAACCTGCTGCCCACTAATTTCATTGGGTGGCCCCTAGTTCTTCTATTTTGGGAACAAGTAAATAACTTTTCCTTATTCACTTTCTCCACACCACTCATAATTTTATATACCTCTATCATATCCACCCTTAGTCTCCTCTTTTCCAAGCTAAAAAGTCCTAGCCTTTTTAATCTCTCCTCATATAGGACCCGTTCCAATCCCCTAATCATTTTAGTTGCCCTTCTCTGAACCTTTTCTAATGCCAGTATATCCTTTTTGAGATGAGGAGACCACATTTGTACACAGTATTCAAAATGTGAGCGCACTATGGGTTTGTATAAGGGCAATAAGATATTCGCCATCTTATTTGCTATCCCTTTTTTAATGATTCCTAACATCCTGTTTGCTTTTTTGACTGCTGCTACACACTGCATGGATGTATTCAGAGAACTATCCACGATGACTCCAAGATCTGTTTCCTGATTAGTTGTAGCTAAATTAGCCCCCATCATATTGTATGTATAGTTGGGGTTATTTTTTCCAATGTGCATTACTTTACATTTATCCACATTAAATTTCATTTGCCATTTTGTTGCCCAATCATTTAGTTTCGTGAGATCTTTTTGAAGTTCTTCACAGTCTGCTTAGGTCTTAACTATTTTGAGCAGTTTAGTATCATCTGCAAACTTTGCCACCTCACTGTTTACACCTTCCTCCAAATCATTGATGAATAAGTTGAATAGGATTGGTCCTAGGACTGACCCTTGGGGAACACCACTAGTTACCCCTCTCCATTCTGAAAATTTACCATTTATTCCTACCCTTTGTTCCCTGTCTTTTAACCAGTTCTCAATCCATGAAAGGATCTTCCCTCTTATCCCATGGCAACTTAATTTACGTAAGAGCCTTTGGTGAGGGACCTTGTCAAAGGTTCTCAAAATGTTTTAGAAACATTTTGAATAAAGCTTCATAACACTCTTGTGAGGTAGATTATTTTCTCAATTTCACAAAGAGAGAAACTTTAGGGGCAAATAATTAACTAAAAGTTAGTCTTACCAGAACTATTTTGTCGGCTGCATCTAGTAATGCCACTTATTCCATGCTTTTTGGATGACACATCATACAAACCATTGCATTTTGAACAGTGAAAAGTTGCAGCATCGCTTTCTTCCCCTTTCTTTAGCAGAAGCGGGTTGAAGATCTTATCAGACCCTTTCCTAGATCTAAATGTGTGCACATTTAAGCCTTCCATTTCATAGACACCACCAGGTCTTCTACCAAGTCCATTTCCCAAGTCTCCACATATCATGTCATCTTCTTCACCTTCTGAGTCTTTCTCCTCCTGTTTGCTCTGTAATGTGAATACCTCATTCATTGGCAATGTGAATGGTGTCTTCTTCAGAGCTCTATATACCTATTTTGAAAGGGGAAAGATCCTCAGACAAAGTAGCAGTACAGAAGGGAACGTAGTACTTTGTCTGAGATGAAGTGAAAAATCTTGTGGTTTTGGAGTCCCGTGTTTTCCAACACAATGTTGAGGATCCCAGAAAATGTCTACTGTGAATAAAACAAAGACAATCAAAGTCATTTGTCCATAAAATAACCTGCTAGGTAGGCAGGAGTGATTCTGGTGACTTGAGTCTAAGATTAAACAAACAGATTGGTTTTAACTGACACAAAAGCAGCAGATATTTTCAGTTTATTCAAAGTATGTTTCCACTATCATAAGAGCCTATCAGTGTTCTGGTCTCTGCCAACGAAGCACAAGAGAACACGCCCATCCACCTCTAGGTTTCTTTACTGTTTTTTTTTTTTTGTTTAAGTAAAGAGGAAGTATTATTAGGTTTACAATTCACTAGATACAAGAGTCACATCAAGTTCTCTGAAGTGTGTAACATTTAGTTCATGCACAGGTAATTCATGTACAATAAAAGTGTTAGAAAAATTATTCCCTTCTGAACTTCCTTGAATTTAATGGATTTAGTTTAAACAAATTTAATACTATTTTCAATAGAGGCTTGTTCAGTGATGGTCATTTAAATTTGTAAAAACAATTAAACCTTTATAAAGAGGAAACACTTTATATCCTTTCCTTAGTCATAGATCACCTTCATTCTGAGTATATTATTTTTAGCATATTGAAATGTCAACACCAGCTGATGTGGTAACATTTTCAATACTACAATAGTTGCAAGCTGATATAAATATTTCTAAATCATATCCCACTAATTTGGACTTTACTCCTCTTAATTTTCAATATAATTTAATAATAATTTGATAGATGTTGGAACCACTAATCCCAGGATTTTGTTCTAAGAAAGGGGGGGGGTCACCATTTATCTTTTAGGCATTTCCACTATGCCTATTGCCATGACGTCTAGGGCTAGAAATTAAGAATCGAAAACCAATTCATCTCCAAGCTTACAAATTCAACTGCTGTTACTTATTTGGTTTACAAACTCAACTCTTCCTGACAACCTTGTCTCCTTATCTTCTCTCATGGAAGAAACACGTGATAATTAGAATAATCCAGGACTATAACAAAAATGTGTAAACTCCAGTCACATTTTAAATATATTTCAAATTCCTCCCTGCTGAAACAGAGCATCCTGCAGATCATGCTGAGACTGCAAGGTAAGAAAATCAAAGGCCAAATTCTCCCTCCAGGTATACTGGCAATGCAGAGCTTCATCCTTCCTTGTGAGCAAAAAGTAGCAACATAGACCAAAACAGATATTCTAGAACAGTGGTTCTCAAGCTGTGGGTTAGAACCCCAAAGTGGGTTGCAACTCCGTTTCAATGGAGTTGCCAGGGCTGACGTTAAGACTTGCTGGGTGCCTAGAGCAAAGTCGAAGTCCGAGTCCTACCACCCAGGACCAAAGCTGAAGCCTGAGCTCTGCCTTTGTTTTGTTCCCTGCTGCCTGATTTGACACGGCTTTGTCTTTGTCTTTGGAGCCCCACCTGGAATAGCGGGGCTTGGGTGGGCTCAGGCTTTGGTCCCCTCTCCTGCGGTTGTATAGTAATTTTTGTTATCAGAAGGGGGTCATAGTGAAATGAACTTTGAGAACCACTGCTCTAGAATCAATAATTCAGATGGAGAGCCTACTGGATAGTGTGCATACTGGATAGTGTATGAATATTGACTCATTAAATGTTTATTCACTAGCAAACCTAAGTACATTTCTATTCACAGTAATTTTTTGAGACTAATAGATTATTTTTTCAGTAATGCTAGTTGAGTGGCCCACTGAACAAATACGTAAAGTTTAAAATTGCTCCACTGTGCTTAGAAACTTATTTATATGTTGAATAAGAAACTTCACACATACACTTGGCTGTTTGAAAGAGGGTAATCAATGTCTGTGTCTAATCAGTTATTTCTTATTTGACTCAAATTTATAAGACCAGAGCAGATACTCTGTATAGGCTAAATTCCTACTCTTTACACAGGGACACCTAGAAAGATGAAATGATACTTAGTTATTATGGTGACAGGCACAGTAGAAATATCACCGTGAATAAACTGTTGTGACAGTGCTGTGATGAGGTCTATTACAGCATGTATTGCAGAGCTGAAACTGCCCAGTAATCACAATTGAATACTTTAGCTAGTTATAAACCATGATTTATACCTATTGTGAACACAACCACTGAGAGCCATTCCTAGGCAGCCCCCAGTATATAAGCAGCTATATTCAGAACATGATTGCTTAATTTCTTACTACCAGATTGAATAAAAATATTAAAGGTCTCACATCACTGTAAGTCTTGTAGTCAGTTACTGTTCAGTTAGTGCTTACATGCTGTAGGAAGTTTCACAAGAACTTTCACAACTAAGGATTTTTTTAAAAACTAGGCTTGTGCACTTTTTTTGCACTTTATAAAGGTCAAAAGGCTTTTTTTAAGATTCTTTTTTCCCTGCCTTTTTTTACACTAAAAATTCAAGTAACATCTAGCATAAAGGACTATATGATTTTGTTTACATTGGAAATGAAAAGTCTGAAAAATCTTAGCTGTGTACAATAGCTCCATCACCGGTGGAATGGGTGGAGGCTGGAGCATAGACAAGGCTCAGGCATTTTTACAGTGAGCCTGTTTTTAATGTCAGATCCTACCTAAGCTTTGTCTATACTACTGCTCCTCTGATGCACCTGATGGAAACTAATCCAGTTAGATACAAGGACAGAGAGTCTTCCAGTCTAAACAGGTCCAAATTTCTAATTTAAAAATACAGACAATTGCTAACCTTTTCAAGTCGTCTTTATACATCCTAACACAAAAAAGGATTACAAGACCAATGTTTCTCCTTTCGCAGGACATTTTTAAATAGCAGTGTGATATGGAAAGGCACAGCCAAAAAGGTATTCTGGTCAAGGTGCAGGAGTGAAAAAGTAGGTGGCTCTAGCGATGAAGCACCTAATTCCAGGAAGTGTGCGATGCCATTAACTAACACTGGAGAAATCACACCCTTTGTGCTCCCCTGTGCACACGTGTGATTTCTCCTAGGGAGCAAGGAAAGAAATCACACCTGTGTACAGAGGAGCGCAGTCCCCACACTCAAGCGCCGCAGCATCCCCCTCCTAGGCCACCCATCAGCCATGACCCCAGAGTGCCTGAACCCTGTGCGCGTTCACACCCCACTCCCAGCACCCACTGGGTATTGCTGCTTTATATTGTGCAAATCCTGTTTTATTACCAAGCCCACCCGCCTGCAACCCACCCCCACCAAGGCCTCTTTGGCTTTCCTCCTCCTGCCCCCAGGTCCCCAACCTTTCCCCTCAGCCTCCTCAGAGCGCTCAACCCCGCAGCTCAGCCGCACCCCTCGCAGGCTCCCGTGTGCTGCATTCCCAACGCAGCCCGGGGGAACCGCCCCAGGCGGCGCCGATGCTGCCCCTTCCAGGCAGGGTGCGAGGGCCCGTCAGAGCCCGTCAGCGGGATACCCCGCGGAGCTCCCCCGCACCCGGCGGGACAGGCCCGGTAGCAGCCCCTGAGAAGCTGCGTCCACCCCGCGGCCCACCAACCTGGGTCTCTACACTCCGCAGCCGCCAGCGCTTCCTCGTCCCCCGCCTGTGAGTACCTGCAGCGCGGTCCCGCCCTCGGGGGCAGGGCCTCAGGCAGGGCCGTCCCTGGGCATCGCAGTGCTACTAGCTTCCCGTGTGGGGCCTCAGCCCGGGTAAGAGTGGGGAGGGGCAGGGCAGGAAAGAAAAAGCACCAGGGAGGGCGGGTCGTGATACCCCGTTCCCGCCCCACAGCCGTGCGGGAGCCTGCAGGCAGAAAGCTGCCAGGAGACTGGGGTAGTAAAGGTAGGAGCAGAGCTCAGCCTTGCACCCAGCTGCCCTCTTAGCATTTATTACCGCCTGTGCAGCAGGAGAGATGATGAGCTTTATAGACAGAGGTGGGGTATATGCCCTTGCTGATACTTCAGCTCATAGCCAAAAGGGGGTTAAATGTTCCCCCTGCAAAGTAGATTCCATAACTGACAATTGTATATATGGCTTCTTGTAACTTCTAATGCATCTGGGTGCTGGCCCCTTTCAGAAACTGGATGCTACACTCGATGAGCCAGAGGCCTGAGATTCTATGACAATTCTTATAGGACAGGAGACACCGACAGAGCATCCCATGATGTTCCAAATATTCAGAGCTATTAATAGTTAGTGATGTTTGCCCAGAAGATAAAAAGCTAAAATAGATGTAAAGGTATACAAGTTACATAACTGTACCAATCCACTCTTCCTGAGAATATAGTTCCAGATGTTGTATCAGATCTGTGGAATGTAAGTACAATAGCCCAATTAACACTTTTTATATTAATGTACTTTAATTTTCATGTTCAGAAAAATACTGTACCAAAAAAAAAAAAGCCAAAATTTGCTTTATGGAAGTACACACAGAACTTGTTGGCATTATAGTCCTTCAGACCCCTCTTAACAACCACATAAGACATTTTTCCTCTTCCAGCGGGTGATAAGTTTAAGCAACTCTGGCAGTTTCTTACTCTTGTAAGATCCTGTGGCCCTTAGTCAAGCAACACTCCCTTTGTGTTCAGTGGGAATGTAACTTGAAGGATCTGGCTCCCAGGGCTCACAATCCACCATGAAGAAACAAGATAAACCCATCCACATTAAATGCTATCCTTTCACACACATCCTTGTTAAGAATCCAATCAGATCATTTCCATGCACACAGGACACTCAGTTACAGTGAAACCTATAGTGACAGCAAAGAGCCTGCTAGTATTGTAGCGTAGTTGTAATAACAGCTGGATGCATAATGCAGTACAATTAAAGAGGAATTCTTGCAGGGACTGTCATTTAACTAGCCATTATGACAGGTGACCACGGCCAGTCAAGCTCAAGTTTCACTATAGTCACATCTGTCCTCAAACAGTAATTCACATTCCCCTTTCCACAAAATGATATACTGCTGCTTCTTTAAACTTCCTATTCACAAAAACTTTAAAATTCACCCAAAGTGAATAAAATAATCAACATAAAATGAGCAATGGTTTATATTATGGAGAAATATTTGAGGATATACTCCCCTATGCTATGAAGAAGCTTCTGCTGCTTTAAAATATCTTGGCATTTGAAAACAGATCACAAAAGTCATGCATTTCACATACCTACCATGAACATAAGCCCCCCAATGTATACTCATTCCATTATAGCTTGGAGCTTTCTCTAAGTTAAGAATAGCCTGTATGTGCTCCTGACTTCCCTCTATAACCATTTTATGATATAGATTCCAGCTCCTCTCAGTACAAAATCCTTCTTCAGAGGTTGGCATCATTTTAATGTAACCATGTCAGATTCATCAGTATGATCAATCATTATTATAATTCCTCAGTTTTTCTTCAGATTAAAAAGTTATCATTGTTCAACTGCACTTCAGTGACTAACAAAAGTTAGTTTACCATACCACAATTACAAATTTCATTTATTGAACAGCCAGAATAACCCGGGGGAAAAAAAGGGGTCCAACATGTTTCTTTTTTCTCAGATTTCAGTTGTTGTCTTTCATCCACTGCTCAATCCACTGTATAATCTGATCTAAATTCCGCTCCAAGTCCTCTGGGGTGTTACTAGGCAACTGGTGTACAATTTCTTCCTTATAAGATGACATTGCCTCTTCATAAATAGTCTGAAAAATCTCACATTGAATGTTGTCCTGTAGTTTTTTCCCTTTGTACCCTCTGAAAACAAAAAACATTTAGATAAGCAAATATAAAAACACCAGACTTTATATCCTTATTTTATACAAAATCCTGAATTTACATTCTTGAAAGACTCCTGTGAATCTGCATGACAATTCACCTTCATTTACTCCACTGATTTACCTGCTTTCAAGTCTGTCATACAGAAATGAGTTTTCAGTGCGAAGTACAAATACTATATGAAACCAGCGTTCTGGGAAGAAGTCACAGCCATGATAATCAACAATAACTCCACCTTCATTCATTTTGTCTTCTAGTTCATCAATTACCTATAGAAAAGTCAGACAAAGGCACAAGAAAACTAGATGCACCTTCTTTATACAGTAAAAGCTTTGTTATCTGGCAACTTTGGGGGGATGAAGGGTACCCATAAGTAAAAAGTTCTGGTTAAGAGGGAGGGTGTTTGGGTATGGAAGGGGGATCAGGGCTGGGGATTGGGGCATGGGCTCTGGAAGGAGCTCAGGGCAGGAGTGCTGGATCTGGGTGGCACTCACCTTGAGCGGCTCCCCGCAAGCAGCAATGTATCCCTGCTGTTCCTAGGCAGAGGTGTGGCTAGGTGGTTCTGTGCGCTGCCTCCGCCACAGCTCCCAGAGCCTGTATCCCACACCCCCTTCCACACTCCGAATCCTTCATAGCCTTTCCTCCTCCTAGGAGCAGTAAGGACATGTCACTGCTTCCAGGAGCCATGCAAAGCCAGATAGAAAACCTTCCAGCCCCACACTAAGCGGACTATAAACCAGACATTCAATAAAGATCAGAAATGCCGGTTTACAGAGCTTTCCGGTTGGTAAAGTACCAGATAACACAGCTTTTACTGTAATTAACCCCACCCCCACCTTCAATATGCTAGATTTTGAAGTTGGACTCACTCGGTCTTCATCCAAAATTGGGCATTCGTATTCTTCATCAAAGCCTTCATATAATTCCCCTATGGAAAAAAAAGTTATTTTGTGAGATAATGGTATTCATTTGACAACACATTTATGTTAATCTGACACTGACAATCAATAGAAATTATGTTTATTTTTCAAATTATTTAAAATTTATTGTAGAGGATTTTTTCAACAAAAGAAATGCCATGGATAAAAGCATTAGCTTGAACATTAAAGCCGAGTGGTTTGATTTAAATCAGCAAACAGGAACTCTGGATTTAAATAATTGATTTTAATCATGTTTTGCATTTGAACTTTTTAGTTATTTTCCTAAAGAAAAAAGTTGATTCTTCTTGGTTGGTACCAATTAACATACTGATTTACAAATAAATATGGCCTTTACACTAAATTTGGTGCTTCTTTTTTCTAACCAGGATGGCACTACATCTATACAAATGTATTTAAGCAATTACATAGCTTAATTTACATTTATCCAAATTCTTTATTTTTACAGATTTTAAGTTAGAATATGGTTAATGATGCATTTCTTTTTTACTAGAGATGATTAATTTTTTATTGGTGATTTATGTCAGTCTTTCATTACATTTCATGCATTTTAATGGATTAAACAGAATTTTTATTAAATAAAGTACCTTAAAATACATTAAAAAAGAATTTTTAAGGTCAGACTTGACAAAGCCCTGGCCTGGATGATTTAGTTGGGGATTGGTCCTTCTTTGAGCAGCGGGTTGGACTGGATGACCTCCTGAGGTCCCTTCCAACCCTGATATTCTATTATTCTAATATTTACCTATCTACCGTTTGCATGTCTATCTTATACAAAGCAAATATAGTCTAAATGCTTCAATGGCGTATTCTGTTGTATAACCTACCTTCTTTTGCCAAATCACCCACATTAACATATGTTGCCCCTACTCTTGCCGCAAGCTCTTTGCCCAATGTAGTCTTCCCTACACCAGGAGTACCTATAAAATAAATTATATAAAAAGTGATACATTATTTAAATCAATGCCATTCATATAATGTATTTGTATCATACCTAACATAAGTACTTTAGCAAACAAATAAATTATGGTAGATCACAACCATAAACTCATGATAGAAACATATTTATGTTAAAATGACTTAAAAATAAAAGTTTAGATTTAAAGGAACCAAATCAGCTCTGCAGATCTTAAGGCCACAAATGTCTCTTTAAACAAGTCAGCCAGATAAGTGCAACAAAAAAACCCACAACAAAATAACCACCACCAAACACCCCACGCCCAAAGAATAACAGAGAAGAAGGGGGAGAAAAAAGTTTGGCAAGAAAACACAATCTGAATGGCAACAACAAATAAAAGTGAAATCTGCTCTACACTATGCAATTTAAAACTAACCCCATACTGACTCTGGTATCATCATATGGTCATGGTAAAGTAAAGTCCTAGCAACGCTGCCAAAACCCTGAGTTTGAAAGCCAGTTGTCAGACTATTTGTGCGAGTGCATCACTGCCATTCACGGCAAACAAGGGATGGGAAAAAACTCCTCGGTCAGACCGTGACATATTAAAAGCTGATAAACAACATTAATGAAACGTAATGGGATCACTAGCCTTTACAATCGTTAAGCCACTTAACCCAAAGCAGTTCCCTAGTTTCACGACCACTTCCAGATTCCCACTGGCAGGGACAAAGGGAACGAACACGGATCTCGTACTGATCGCTCAGGCCGGCAGCGACTCCCTCTCCGCTCATTGGTGACCATGTGCAACGTGGGGGACACGGGCACGGCTCTCACGGTTTCTTACCCGTGAGCAGGATGTTGGGCCGCCGCATGTCTTGCGTCTGGCCGGCTGGTGGGACGAAAGCAGCGAACCAGTCGCCAAGGAGACACGTGAGCACTTTCCCGGGGCCTGCCTGGGGCTCCAGGTTCGGCGCACACTAAGGTCGTCAGCAGCTACCCACCGCTAGGCCTGTTTGTGGCGGCGCCCTTTGACGGTGGTGCAGAGCAGGCGCTGGTGGGCAGCTAAGTGCCGCGGAGCGTGAGAGGTCCCCGCGGTAGTAGAACGCTGGGTCCGTTTCCCGGCGCCGCTCTTCTCCGCTCAGGAGAGGCTGTGGCGGCTGCACGCCCAGGCCCGGCTGGTGCCGCCCCCTCGCCGGAAGCGGGTGGCCCAGTGGCTGAGGCGCGCTGTGCCCAGGTGTTTGTGCTGCAGGGTGCCGCGGTCGCTGGTGCCGGGCCCCAGGAGTGGGAGCTTGATCTCCGCGACGGGTCCGGACTCCGCGGGGGAGAGCAGATCTGTCAGCTCACTCGCTTGGGACCGTGACAGCAGCGGGGAGGGGGCTCTGAGTTTACCGGGACTGGGCCCCTCGCCCGGTGCAGGAGGGCCCCCTGATTAGCCACGGAGGGGCCCGGGTACGCTACAGTGTCAGTAACAAGCGAGTTAGGGGAGTTGGAATCGACAGCCAGACTGTGCCCGGGCACGGATACGGCCAGTACCAAGGAAAGCTTTACGCGGAATGTCTCTGTAACCGGGTCACTGCCCTTAGGCAGGGTAGGACATAACCCAGTTACCAGGGATGCAGACCAGTCCCGCCCACAGTACAGCTGAGTTGTAACCGCCCTCGCTGCCCCAGTCTCCTTTGTAGAGCTGATAAGATGTATTTTTAACCTTGTATTTGCATATAGATTTACTTAAATATCACTTAGTAACTCACAGGTTTCCGTTAGGAGACTATTAATCTTTGTCTATAAATGCTTTAGATTATTTTCCTCCAGAAGAAAATAACAATTCTTAAAATCTGTTCCCCCACTTTTCAGTTACAGGACACTTTCTTTAACGTGCTACTGTCACGCACTGCAGATAGGAATGGTAAAGGTTGATGATGTCAAAAAATTCTTCTAGAAGAAAGATAGTGCCAACTAAAGTAGGTGATTAAAATATTTTTAAAAATAAATTGTTTTGGATTATGTGTGTAAATTGGAACTTTTCTCTTGCACAAGCACATCTTGATACAAGTATGTGTAATTATAATTTTATGATATAGCAACAAGCCATTCCTATCATTATATCTTAATCAGAATCTAAACTAAGGGCATGGAAGGGGGAAGAAAAAGGCAAAAGATGATTTGCACTATATTCATTGTTTTTATGCTGAGTTTATTTTGGTGTTCTCTTGGAATGGCTTAATTTGTTTTTCGTACTATATGGCACTTTGTGTTAAATCTGAGGTCCATTTAAGTCCTAATAGCTTTGTATCATGTTTCGTATACCTGAATTGCTTTTGCCACCATTGTGGCTTAAAGTGAGCCATTTAAATGAAGCCAATTTGAATGCTAGCCTTAATAATAATAATAATAATCAGGATTAATAACTAATTATTTAAAGTATTTCCAAGTACTGCAAATGCTCCTTAATCTCTGTGCCAGTATTTATCTAATCACATCTTTCTATACAAAAAAGGTTGTTTCCTCTCACTGTTGCAGAGCGAAAAATGCACATGAATCTAAGATGGCAGCTCTCAAACTTTTGAGAACCGTGACCCATTTTTCCTTCCTTGCAGCAGACAGCGGCCCCTTGTATGTCCGCCAAAAAGCTGCCAAATGGATTACTTCCACATTTGGCGGCTTTTCAGCAGCGGCAGGAGCTCGCGACCCCCCCTGGAAGCAGCTGGTGACCCCCGGAGGGTCGCGACCCCCGGTTTGAGAACTGCTGATCTAAGAGATTACTATTAATTCACACAATGCTTCGAGTGCACAAATTTATCTGAAAAAAATCAATTCTGATAATATTAGATGTTACTTGTGCAATTAAAAACTATTTGAAGCTTAAAATAAAGACAAGTCTGATTTTTTCTTTTTCCAGTTGATGATATTCCTTTCATTCAGTGGAACATTTTTAAGCCCTGTGCAAATATGTGTTGGTTTTGTAAAAAGTGTGTAGAGTACTAAGTATGAAGAAACCCTCTTGATGGGGATAATATTGATTTAATATTTATAGGTTCTTTCAGGCAGGGCTTTGTGTACTGTGCAGCTATAGAACATGTGATGGATTTCACAGAATTGTTCTTTAGAATCTAAATTTTCATTTTTAAAAATGGTTCTAGCCCAGTAGTTGTGAAAATAACCTCGAAAATGTGGACAGAATGTAAACTGTGCAGTGTTGTCATTGAATATACATACAGTTTGAAAACGAGCTCTGAGTTATGCAATCTTCCCCACCTGTGTCAGTGGGCTGTTAGAGCTAAAACCTAAAGATAAACATTTTAATGTTAGCTCTGTTAGCTATTTCATTGCTGATCGTCACTGTAGGAGAAACTTCTGGTAAATGTACTTGACCCACAATCCCAAGTTAGTTTCTATATCTCTCCGTTTATCAAAGCCCAAACTGTCTTCTACATAGCTTCTAAAATCTTCTGTTTCCCCTACCTTCACGCACCCCACACATACATGCACTTAAATTTGTGCATAGTAAATACAAAAATGTGCAGCATATCAAGCATTCAAAATATAGAGGCATTGTTAAATAAATTGAATAATATAAAAATACTAAAGAGGTATTGCATTCTTTATTTTATTTCATATTTAACTCATTCTAAACCGTAGCTTTTTAATTAATAAAGGAAGCTGCTCCAGAATTTCCCATGTGCTGCACCAGAGTGCTGTGATACAATATCCTTGCCATGGAATTTAGGTCCAGCTTCTTGTGGTGCATACAAGGCTTTCATTGTAGAACTTAAGTAAGGATGAGCAAGCCAACATTTGTTTAAAATTATCAGTACCTAATAAGAACTTCCAAGAACTTCTTTTCAAATATTAAAGGGACAAGTTGAATGAAATAATATCTTTTGGACCAATTTCTTTTAGTGAAAGAGACAAGCATTCAAGCTTACTCTTCAAATATGGCATTTCATTATAATATTTTCATAAGGGAAAATGATCGATTGTTACCAAAAATATTCTAGATGTAAATTTATATATTTGATAGATAATGCCAAGTTATTCAGAGTCAACTGCAGCTGAATATTGCAGGGGGAAAAAGTGAAAATCTGTCTCACATTAATCTTCACAAATTTATGTTTTGTCAGGTAACAGATTGGATGGCACCTTCATTTGATGATTTCTTTGGGAATACAAATAACTTACCTAGTACCCTTCTTGTGAAGTCATCTGGGGAGGCTAATCAGCATCAGAAGAGAAAAGATCATTCCTCTGTGCCAGAAAGTAGCAAGAACAAGGTTCAGGCCAGAATCAAGGGAAAGTCATCTTCAATAGATCACATTTGTGATCATTCTAAACAAAATCAAAGCCAGTCTCAAAATGAACCATGGGTGGATAAATACAAACCAGGAACACAGGTACGAGAAGTATTCTAAATGTGAAATGTGGTAAGGGACATAAAATCTTTTTTGTGTTACTTATGAATTGTTCTATTTCTGCAAACTAGTCCTACTCAGAGTGCAATGTGTAAATTTTAGATTTTCTTGTACCAGTTGCAAAAACTGAATGATTAGTTGACTGTGCCAACTATCTGTAGAGAAGACCCCGAACAAACTCAGGTTTTCATAGCTATTTATCCACAGAACTTGAATTTTTACTGGTGCATTTCAAATATGTTAGTGTGTGTATTAACTATTACTCTCAGAATGAGGAATGTTGCGTTATGAACTACTGTGGAGTAGTAAATTAACATTCTCTTGCTTTTAAAATAATCCACCTCTGAAATGGCTTTTTTAGTATGTATGTAAATAATAAACAACTCTACTTCAGAGATAGTTTCAGGGTTCATCTTTGATTCTTGGCATTTGGAAAATTGGTGGGGAATTGAAGTAGTTAAAGGAGGGAATTGTGACAGCTTACTTTTAATTGCTGTACTTAGGATGTATTTAAATTATGTTAAGGGTGGCTAGGTCATTCTCATATATAAGCACCTTGTTTAGCATTTTTACAAACAAAAATACTATTCTTGAACTGTACCAATAAAAGCTCATAAATCAGATCTTGTATGCATTTCTTGTATCCTTTTTCATCATTCTAGAAAGAGCTTGCTGTACATAAGAAGAAGATTGAAGAAGTTGAAAGCTGGTTAAAAGCTCATATATTTAAAAGGCAGCCAAAGCAGGTAGTGCATAAATTTTCTTTTTAATATTTTTTATTTAATTAAGTTGTAAGAAGTTAAATTTGCAAGTAATCATACAGATGACACTACAGACCTTTTATAGCTTATATATAGTAGACTCCATGTCACCGAAATACAATGAATTATGTGCGGCTCCTGGGGTTCATTTGGATAAACAGGATATTTCTCAAATGCACAGCTGAAGACAAATCCAAAATTGACTTATTGGGGTTTTAAGTAAGAGAGAGCCTTTGTATTTTGTTTGGGAGACACTGTGTTTATACATTTAATGAAAAAATGGACCCATGTGACTGACCACTGCAATCTGAAGGAGCTCACTGTGAGAAGAGCATTACGTCATAAGCAATGACACACACTTGAAAATACAACTTCTGATTTAAACTGCTGTGTACAGATGATCAACAAGACAAGCATTTCTGAACACTGAATATCTTGGGAGTTAAATATAATGCACAAGGTAGTTACCATTCTATTTTAATATTGAAAGGGCTGTGTTGACATTTTAATATTTGTATAAAATTATTCTAACAATGTAGGCAAGAGCTTTACTTTTCATACTTACCTATTCTTATATCTCTTCTGAATCTGTATCTGTAAGAGAAACAGAACTGGATTCTATTTCTCCTTCACCAACAGAATTATTTACTAACTTTTGGTCAGTTTACACCTGTGCAATCCCATTGAAGGTAATGGGGTTGCACAGGTGACACTGAAATTCTAACTCAGCAGAACTTGTTATTGATGACATGTTAGTGTGCAGGAACTAAGCTTGAATTGTATAATGGCAGATTGGCTTTTCTTCCTAAACTGAGAGCACTGATGAAGAATCATTGAGACACAATTAACATGGAATCCTGAATGTTGTTTCTGGTCACTTTTCAGAAAGGAAATGGTAGAACATTTATACTTTAGAGGAAATCTCAAAATAAAATGTTTAATACTAAACTGGATGAAGCCCTAGACACAGATACAGCAGGGGAACAATTTGACATGTCAAGGGGGTGGTCTAGCGAACCTGAAAAAGGTCCTATCCTGTTTTTCTTGTACACCCAGCATCCCATTAAAGCCAAAAGGGAGTTTTGGTAGTTCATGGAATAGAGGACTGAGCCTCTACTAGGTAATTTTCTATCTCATTTTTAAGATTTTTCTGTGAAGGCCCATATTAAAGCAGGACTGATGTGCAGAATCCTATTGTGTGTGGGGGAGATGTGTCAAATTGTATCTCTTATTTGCAAAATAGTATTGCAAAAAATGGGTTATATATTGTAGATTATAATTATATTTTTCAGAATTAGTTCACACCTTATCTATGATGAAGTGCTACAAGGCATATGAGCTTTCAGATTCCCTAACTATGGGCCATTTTGCTCAGTGTTTTAAAATGGCAAGTCCACACCTCCTTTCTTACTGTCACAATACAGAGAAGAATATATAGAATATATTTATGATAAGCTGTCATTTCTCCCATGTCCACTAATTATGAAGGATGGTGAACATACCAAGTAAGAGTCAGATCATTAAGAGATAACAGACACGTGCACACAAATGCTTACTGATAGTCTTCACAAGATGGAAACTGAGTGCCCAAGTGCCAGTTCACTAGATCAGTGCTGTACCAATATTTATTAGAACATTAACTTGACATATTTTTAACACTGAAAATAAGAGTATAAAACTTGTCAAATCAGATCAGACCCATGGTTCAAGTAGTCTGGTAACCTGCCTTTGCCAGTTATAAATACTTTAGAGGAAGGCAAAATAAAACCCCTTCCAAAGCACCTAGTCAACTTGTTCCAGCGAAGTGTTAAAACTCAGTCTACTTTGAATTTATCTAAAATACAAGCTTTTGGAATTATTTATTAGTATGGGAAATCACCAAACGCCAATTTAACAATAAATTCCTTTATTAAATCCAAAGGCCAAATGTTACTTTATGCAATTGCTTTAAACATGCCTAAAAAACCTAAATAATAAAGCTTATTACATCCAAACAGTAACAAAATATTTATATGCGTTTGATCAAGATATTTACAAATGGGCTAAACCCAGGGGTGCTTAGACTCACATTTGTTGACTCCAATACGGGAAAGCAGGTATTAGCAATAAACTCTTTAAGAGTATGCTTTTTATGCTAACAAACAAGTGAAGTCATTGTCAGTTACTGACCTCAGTTAAAAACCAATTAGAGACAGTTCACCCTTATTTCTAGTATTAATCTGGATGTACAATCTCCTTTTCCCCCAAGGCCTTTGCTCCCCGTTGTCTTGGTGAGAAACAGTTTTTTCATTGCACCTGGAATTACATGGACTTAGCCAACTCTCACACTAGTGCAGGGATGGGCAAACTACAGCCCATGGGCCACACTTGACCCACGAGCCCATCCTCACTGGCCCCTGAACTCCCAGCTGGAGAGGCTCCCCCCGGCCCTCCTCCACCTCTGCCTCCCCCCCTCATCTTATGGTACCATGCGGGCAATGCTCTGCGGGTGCGGGGCTGTGAGCTCTTGCGGGGCAGCATGTCTGGTTCCGTATGGAGCCAGACACGCTGGTCTGAGGAGCACGTTAAGGAGTGGGGGGGTTGGATAAGGGGCAGGGAGTGGGAGAGTCAGGGGACTGGGGCAGTTGGAAGGGATGGACGTTCTGGGGTGAGGTAGTCATGGGACAGGGAACAGGGGGTTGGATAGGGTGTGGATATGGTCGGGACAGTTCAGGGGACAGGGAGCAGTGGGGTTGGGTAGGGAGTGGGGATTCTGACAGGGGGCAGTCATGGCGTGGGGAGGGGGTTGGATAGGAGGTGGGGCCAGGCTGTTTGGGGAGGCACAGCCTTCCCTACTTAGGGCGACTAGATGTCCTGATTTTATAGGGACAGTCCTGATTTTTTGGATCTTTTTCTTATGTAGGCTCCTATTACCCCCACCTCCTGTCCCGATTTTTCACACTTGCTGTCTGGTCACACTATCCCTACCTTCATACAATTTTGCGACCCCAATGTGGCGCTTGGGCCAAAAAGTTTGCCCACCCCTGCTCTAGTGTTAAAGCCATGTTGGCTTATTTTAAGACACATTCTCTTTCCATGATTTCAAATCATCTGCAATCACCCCTGGTGTTCAGAGACCTCCTTCTTAGAAATTTCCCCTTATCTCATTAGTTATTTGTTGAACCAGAGACGTCCTCCCTATTTTATTCCTTCTGACCTCATCACTTCTTTATTTTCAAGGCATTCCTTCTACTTGCTAGTCAGGGCCTGTCTTTGCAACATTCATATTTCCTTAACCAAACTTAAGCTAACTTTAATTCTTTAATTTTATACTTATCCTACATAAGGTAAAACAATTTAAAATTGGTGTGTTGTGTTGCATTTTTTGTCATTCGTGTTAGACCCTTGACTGATGTGGCCAGAGGCTCTGCATTGGGATCTTTTAGCATCCCTGGTGTACCCATGAGGAGTCCTTTTGACTTTGAGAGTGGATCTCAATGTAGAATTGAGGCTTAAATGTTGCATGCAATGTGTATAAAACTAACATTTTCCCATTTTAAAAAATCAACTTTTAATAAAGCAGTGATACAATACTCCAAAAGAACAGAAACTTTAACCCAGTATTTCTCCTCTATCACATTTGAGTCTTGGCTTATAGTACTCTTTTTGTTATAGGGTGGCTCTATTTTAGTGTTAACTGGACCCCCTGGTTGTGGAAAGTCTGCAACTATACAAATAATAGCTAAGGAACTTCATGTTCAGGTGCAAGAATGGACCAATCCAATATCTCTAGACTTTAGGAAAGAAGATTTCAAGGATGCTTTTAACTATGGTAATTTTCCCTCAGTTATTTTTATAGTTTAACTGTTTTTAACATATAAAACCCATTAAATAAGGAATAATTTTAAATTTCTTTTATAGATATGATGCTAGAAAATATGCTTGGCAAAAAGATTTATTTTATTTTATGTGCAATGTCAAATTAAGGCCAAAATGCAACATTCTGTTTTTTATTTTTCATTTGAAATGTGAATTTGTTTTTTTAAAAGGACTGTTCAGCTGGTGGGTGAAAATCACTTCAGTAAACTGGGCCTGTATAATGTCTTCAGCACCACTTAAGTCCTCTAAGCAAGACTTAACCATGTCAGAGGGCCTTTGGCAGACCCACCGCACTGGAATCAACTTTATCCTTTAAATAGAGATTGGAATATATGTGATAGTAGACTGTTAAATAATCATTAACAGAAAATATCCAGGGGATATGATGGCTCTTGTATGAATTTATAATATTTGAAATAATATGGGACATATTTTAATGAATTTTCCTCTTCAGAATCAAGTTTTCAGATGCTTCCCAATCAAGCCCAGACTACTCTCTTTCAAGACTTTCTGTTAAGAGCAAATAAGTATAACAGACTTCAGATGCTAGGGGAATCCACAGAAGCTGATGATAAATTTATTCTCATTGAAGTAAGTAAAAACTCTTGAAATTGTTATTTACTTGTATTACCATAGCACCTAGAGGCCCTCACTGTGGACCAGGACCAACTTTGCTAAGTGCTGGAGTTCAAACAAAGGACAAAAAAAGACACTCACAGAGCTTACATTCTAAGTATAGGACAATGAGATAAAAGATGATTCAATACAGACAGTACAAAGAAACACTGAAACGGCATTGGTCAGGTTGAAAGGTTGTGGTCCCAGCACATTAGTATCCTAACCATTGTCATGTTCTTGTAGACATCACAGCAGAGAGGATGAAGGAAAATGATGAGGGAGCTTTATGTATGTTTATGGGAACTTCTGCTAAGCATGAGGGGCAGCACGGAATGAAGCATAAAGATGCTTGTTTTAAAATTTAACAAGGGGTGATGGAGGCTGACATCACTGGCCAATTGAAGGCAGGAGTCAACATGTTGACAGTGAATGAGAGATGATATGTAGGATAGGGATAGGGATGTAGGATAGGGATCAGAGCTTTGAAAATGAAGATAAGTAGCTTTGATACAATGCATAAGGAGGAGCTAGTGGAGGGATACAAAGAGAGGAGATATGGTCAAAGCAACAAAATAGGAAAATGATTTTTGCAGAAGTATTCTGAATGGATATGAGTGGGGCAAAATTGTGTATTTTTTGAAGGTCAATATAAAATATATTGCAGTAATTGAGTTAGGAGATGAATTCCTGGATGACAGTTTTAGTTGTGTGGGTGGATGATAGGTTATGACAATATTATAGGCCTGAGTGACAGAATGGTAGTGGTGTCCACAGTAACTGAGAAAGAAGGTAGCAAGGAGGACTTGGGAAGAGGAGAAGATTAAAGAGCTATGCTGATCTTCAAGGTGATGAGTAGACATCTTTGAAGAGATATTGGAGAGAGGGGCTGAGATTTTAGTTAGGGCAGAGAGGTAAAACTGAGTGGTCAGCAGAGAGAAAGGGTTGAATTGAATTTGTGTTTGCAATGAGATTATCAAGAGAAAATCTGTAGAGAGAAGAGACAGGGACCAAGGACAGATGTGTATGGAACCTCCACAGAAATCTAGAGGAGGAGGATGAGACTCCTCTGAAGGAGCTATTAGAGAAGTAGGAGAAGAACCAAGAAAGGAAGCCAAGTGAGGGCAAGGTATCAAGAAGAACATAGCCGACTGTGTCAGAAGTGGTTGACAGGTCTAGAAGGATGCAGATTGCAGGGTAAAGGGTGGAAGCTGGATTGGCGAGAGTCTAAGATGGAATTGGCGGAGAGGAGTTCCAGACATTGATTGTAGTTAGTGCGCTCAATTAATTTAGTGATGGAAAAGGAAAGGGGCAAGGGGCAGTAGCTGGAGAAGCAAGTGTGGCCAAAGGTGGAATTTTTAAGATGGGAGAGTCTCAAGCATACTTATATTGTGAAAGGAAAGAGCCAGAGGAGAGTGAGATGTTAATGAGAAAAGTAAGGAGGGAATGAGAGTGGGTGGGTATAAGAGAGATCAGCAACTGGGATGGGGCAAATTGAGGGGTTAGAGAAGGAAAGCAGACAAGAAACTTCTGGTCATAGGAGGGGAAGGAAAGATGAGATGAAGGGACGGAGAAAGTTACTTCATGTTTGTCAGTTTTCTTTTCGAAGAAATAGAGATCCCATGTAGGGAGAAGTGGAGGCACAAAGAAGCTTGGGTTTGAGGAGTGAGTCAAAGGCAGCAAAAGTGTGCTGTTGAAAGCTTTGATTCATGATTATTTGTGTTTACTTGGTTAACATGATATTAAATTGATATTATGTTTCTAAAGGGTTACGTACTGCAGATCAGAGTTCCGCAGTCTTCCTTAACCTGTATAACTGGCTTTAGTTATACCCATTTGAGTTGATTGGAAGGCAGAAATTACTTTGACCTCTGGCCATAGAAGTGAGTGAGTGTGTTATCAAATGATAGCTCAAGACAATGTTGAGAAGCAGAGCTCACACTCGGTTCCTATATATAACTTTAAAGGTAGCCTGAAAAGTGAAATTAAAAAAGAAAACATTTTTGGAATGCAGGGAAATTTTCAGGCCTCATAATCCATAATAACGGAGAAAAAGGGCACAGAACCACTATTTTCTTCTGCTGCTCTGTTGCTGTATTAAGTTTATTTGAAAAATTATTGAAGTAGACATTTATGCAGCTTATCTAACCACATATTGAATTTTGCTGGAAGCTGGTGTGGATTGGAGAAAAACTTTGTTTTCATAGAGGGCTTTAACTTTCAGTCCACTAGCAGAGAACAGATACAATGTTCAATGTTACAATACTTCATTTGTTTTCACTAGGATATGCCTAACCAGTTTTATCGTGACCGTGACAGGTTACACGAAATTCTGAGGTGAGTTGTAAGTAATCTGTTTATGGGCTAAAATGTTTAACAACTGCCAGTAGACTAGAGTTTGTGACCCTTGTTATGCTTATTTTGTGTTTTAGGAGGTTTGTGCAGACAAGTAGATGTCCCCTTGTATTTATAATCTCAGACAGTCTCAGTGGAGACAGCAACCAGAAGTTATTATTTCCAAAGGAAATTCAGGAAGAACTGTGTATATCTACAATTAGGTAAGAGATCATTCACTACATAAAATTGACCAGAAGGTTAAGCATAGAACCAATAGTTTAATTAAACTTTTTCTTATTGAATTTGATAGTTTTAACCCTGTGGCTCCAACAATGATGATGAAAGTTCTTAATCGAATAGCTACAGCAGAAGCAAATATGGTAAGGCATCAAAAACTGCTTGACTTCCACATGGAGCTAGGATCACAACAAAACGTTTCAGGCTGTTAAATCTAGAATATTAGTTTTTGATCATGTAGTGGTTTCATCCTTGTTTTTTTTGTAATCGGGGATCAAACTTTCGAAAGTAGCTTTGTTTGCCAAAAGTAGTGAGTTTGGGTTCATAGAGAAGGATCTGGTCTAATTCCTGAGGTGACTTTTTTGAAAATTCTTCTGTATGTTACAAAAAGCACCTGCTAAAGCATATGAAGCAAATTCTTTTCACAATGGTGATATCGCAGATGGACTCCACACTGGCAGTAATAGTAGGCATTGGATATGCAATAAAAATTTGAAAATTGTTTTTACTTCAGATATTGCAATTATTTTTGCTTTATCTTTTAGAATGGAGAAAAATTTGCTGTTCCTGATAAAACCTCTTTAGAGTTGATTTGTAAAGGCTGTTCAGGTGATATTAGAAGTGCAATAAACAGTCTTCAGTTTTCATCTTTGAAAGGTAAATATATAGAACTTTCTCAGCTAAAAAATATTGGATAGTGTCTAACAAATTCTAGACTGAGTTAATACATAGCTTTGGAGAAGAGGGTGGAGTTTAATATTTCTAAATTATTATGCTCTTTCTTCTTCCTGACTCCTGATGTGCTTTCCTTTTGTTCATGATTTTACCAAGCAAAGTTTTCATGACACACTGGTTGGTCTGGAAACAGATGTTTTCACACCCCCAGAGCACAGCTCCCACTCACCCCTGCACCTCAACACCGATGCTCAGCTGGCCAGGGGAGGGAGATGGAGAGAGTAGTGAGCAATGAGAGGGAAAGGAGGACTGGTGAGCAGGGCTTCGAAGGAAAGAGGCGGAGCAGGGGACATGGCCTCAACAAAAGAGACCGAGCAGGGCGCAGGAGAGGTTCTGACACTCGGTGTCTGGTTTTCACATATTAGGAGGTTGGTCACCCTGCATGCTCCCCACTCAGAGGGTGATCAAATAATCCTTCAATGTCCATGGGGTTTTTTTGTGTTGGCTGAGGGAGGGCAATACTAGGCCTGATTTAAGCTAAGGGTTGTCATATTTTATTTTAAAAATGCCATTTACTTAAAGGAGACAACTTCCAGGAAGTAACATACTTCTTTCTACCGCACGCTTCATTTAAAATGAAAATTTGTACTTAAAGGAGACCCAAATATATATTTCTAAATCTCAATGGAAACTGAAACAGATTAGAATTTTTCAAGATCTCTCTCTCACACACACACACACACACACACACACACACTAAAAATGAATATTTAGGCATTGCGGTTCACTTTAAGAACCCATAGATGGTGCTAACATCCTTTAAATTAAAAAATATAGGTGCTTGGTAGTAAAGAGGTGGTTTATCTGAATATAATAAACATAATAGGCCAGACCTGAAGAAGATATCTGTGTAAGCTTGAAAGCTTGTGTCTCACATCAACAGAAGTTGGTGCAGTGAAAAATATTACCTCACCCACTTTGTCTCTGGAGAAATAGACTTGTCACTGTCTATTCAATTATTTCCTACCATCTCAAATTTAAAATGCATGTCACTTCATGTATGTTCAGTGACAGGGATGAGGTGGTCAGAGCTATCACAAATGCCACAAGTTGTGATTTTCAAAAGCTCTCCACATTGGAAGCCAATGTTTAATGCTTTAGAAATTCCTTCCCATAACAAACAAACAAAAATGTGGTAGTTCAGGGTTTAGTGTGCATTAATTTGTTTCTGTTAATTTTACTTTCTGAAGGATTTGCATAATATCTTAAACATTTGATTTTGTAATTTTGTTTCTAGATTGATGACTCGGAGTTTAAATTTTCTTATTTCCCCTTCTGAATATTATTGATTTTCATATTAAAAGTTAATGTTTTTGCCTCTAATATATTCAATTTGTGTCAGTTTATGGTGGTTTGTATAGAGTGTATCCATTTTTACAGGAACACACTCCTCCCCGAATATATAAGGAAGGCAAAAAAGTAATTTTTCAGTATAAAGTTGCCCTGATTTTGACCAGGTAGCAGTTTGAGATTAGTAGTGTACCAGTAAGTGGGTGATAATACGTATTTGAAGAGTACCAGAAAAATGTCACTAAAGTTCTGAGATTCACTAATAAGCTGCAAGAGTTGGTGCTGAAGTATGCATTGCAGGTTATTTAAATCTTAAAATTACAAGCTAATGTGTATGTATGTAAAACTTAAAATGCAATGGACTCTGCATACAAATGTACCTTTATGAAAAAATGAGAGCTGTGAAGAGAGCTTTGGAGAAACGGCAGAAAAAATGGGTTGTGAAGAGAGCTTTGGAGAAATGGCAGAAAATCTGACTCTTCTATTTGTTGTTCAGTACAAGAAAAGTACTTGAGTCATTTATCAAAGGTATCCAGCACTAATGATTATATAGTTTTACTAATCTCTGTTGTAGAGAATATGAAGAGAAGAGCAAATGTTTGTGTTTAGTGGGAATTTTTCAAACATTCGAATATTCTGTCTTCAGTGACTTTACAGGAACTACAACTCCACATTACACTCTTCATGGCATCCAGAATTCTGTAACAAGTTATTGTAGCAGAAGACAGATCATACTCATAAAATTGGAATAATAAAATTTGTGAAGTAATTGTAATGGAGATACTGATACACCTGGGAAAAAATAGACAAGAGGCAGCAGATAAATAAATAGAAATCTGGCTCTCCTTTATTGTTTGGATATAGAACGTTCACCTGCCACCAAACTGAATCATCTATGCAACTTCTGAGTATTAGAGAATTTAAAAAGGGGGAACTTTTTTTTACGGTTCTGGTCACTGCAGAAGCAGTTGACTGTTAGAAGACACACACTGAAAGGACAGAGTCAGTCAAAGATTGTATCTCTTTTACACACACACACACACACACACACACACACACACACACTCCCCACCCCACTCAGTAGGAGTAGGATGTTATACAGAAGATTTAATGTATATGATACATTGATAACTGAATGGAATGTGACTGACACATTGCAAATATGATTCCTGTGACATGTTAACAAGAGATAATGTCAAATAGTATGTCTGGGAGGGATTTTGTACTTATTCATATATATGAAATAATTATATAAAAAAAAAGCAAGCTAGGTGACTTGGCACGTTTTTCAGAACTTGAGTGAGTAAGTTTGAGTGTTTAATTTTTGAGGGGCTTTCATCTTTACACTGAAAGTATTAGCCTACAGTACAAATATGGAACAGGACACTGACTTAGGTGCATATGTACCATCAGAGTAAACGAGCTTGGTACTTGTGTCCATTACTTATTAATAAATCGGAAACACATTAAAATCTGTGCAATAGAAGATTTATTTGTTTCAAGATGAAAATCAGTCACTTAATGAATAAGAGGATTAATATAATTCTAAAAAGTGACTGTTCCGGAGCTCTCCCTTTCTAATTCGCTAATGTTAATACCTACTTTATTCTAGTTGTTTTGTTGCTTTGCTTGTTAGAGTATTCATCAAAGAACAACTTGTGGTCAAGGAAAAAAGGGAACTTGACATTAAAAAATAATACAGAAGCATTCAGAACCAAGAAGAAAAAGAAGGCTGATAAGACCTTACAAAACCAGGAAATACAAGCTATTGGTGGCAAGGATGCCTCCATCTTTCTTTTCCATGCTTTGGGAAAAATACTTTACTGCAAACGTAAGAGGACTTTATTTACCCATTATTCATTGTCTAAATGAGAAACAATTAGTGATCGGTAGATGGTCACTGGATTTGCAAAACTATTTCTTAGAATTACCTGTAACTCAACTATTCATTTTAATCATTAGTGATAGTGTAAAAAGGTTAGCAGTTGCCAACAGCAATTTTTCTCATAGCTTGGTCTGTCGTTGGCTGTTCACAACCAATGTGTAAATAATGTACACTTCAGAAAAGCTTTACTGTGTGAATATACTAAAATTATATGGCTATAATTCCATCCAGTGATTCATATGTCATAAATCATGAGGATAATTGGGCTGGGTAGCCTTCAGAACTCTGTGATGAGATAGTTGCCTTGTAATATAAAAACTACTTTTTCGTGTGATATAAGATGTGGAGGTGTGCTCCTTGTATCGTCTCCATGTCTTCTTATTGCTGCCTCTCTTCCTACTCCTCCTGAAGGATCCTGCTACCTTCCATCCACTGCTGTTTCCCGGACTCTTATGCTATTGCTGCTACCTATCCCTTCCCACCTTTTCATTCCCTTTTTAAGAATTACATTTGCTGCTTCTCTGGGCTGTTACCCTTCTCCCTACCTCCTCATTACTTTTTCTGCCATACTACTAGTGAGGCTTTTGCTTTCCATATATACAGGCTCATTCAGACTTTCTTTCTGATCTCTATATTTAAGCGCTCACTGATCTTTTCTTCTTTGCTACCCACTACAATTCCCTGCTGCCAGAGTAGCTTTCCTTTACTGTTATGGTGGCTCCTCTTTTAACCTTCATGGGAGCAGCTTTGCCTCTTTTCATCTGTTGGAGTAGTTTGTCTACTGACATGGCAGATTGGTTGGACATACCACTTTAAAAAAGCTATCATTTTAGTTATTTATGTAAGACTTTTTTATACTGGGGTGCCTCCAAGAGATCTTGTTGGTCAGAGCCCGGTGCTATACAGACAGAAAACCAAGTCCCTGTCCAAAGCGATTATGAGAAAATGGTGAGAGGCAAGAAAATACTTTCTGCAAATGGTTGATGACATCACAATTAACAAATAATAAGGTCTGTCAAGCAATTAAAAAATAATTACATTATTATTCATGCTGTTAATAATAGAATACCATTTATTTAAATATTCGTGGATGTTTTCTACATTTTCACATATGTTGATTTCAGTTACAACACAGAATACAAAGTGTAGAATGCTCACTTTGTTTAACTTTATTACAAACATTTGCATTGTAAAAACGAGAGATGGCATATTTCATTTCACTTAATACAAATCCTGTAGTGCAAGCTCTTTATCGTTAAAGTTGAATTTACAAATGTAGAATTATGTACCAAAAAACTAGCCAGTTTCTCAAACAAACAAGTTTGTCTACATTTGCAGGAGTTAATGCTTCCCACTTCTTGTTTACAATATCACCTGAAAGTGAGAACAGGCATTTGCATGGCACTGTTGTAGCCCAACTCGCAAGGTATTTATGTGCCAGATGCAGTAAAGATTTATACTTTATTTCATGCTTCAATCACCATTCCAGCGGACATATGCCCATGCTGATGATGGGTTCTGCTCAATAACAATCCAAAGCAGAGCAGACTGATGCATGTTCATTTTCATCATCTGAGTTAGATGCTACCAGCAGAAGGTTGATTTTCTTTTTTGATGGTTCGAGTTCTGTAGTTTGTGCATCAGTGTGCTCATTTTCTGAGACTTCCAAAAGCATGCTCCACACCTTGTCCCTCTCAGATTTTGGACAGCACTTCAGATTCTTAAACCTTGGGTCGAGTGCTGTAGCTATCTTTAGAAATTTCACATTGGCACCTTCTTTGCATTTTGTCAAATCTGCTGTGCAAGTGTTCTTAAAATGAACGAGACATGCTGAGACATCATCCGAGACTGCTATAACATGCAATATATGGCAGAATGTGGGTAAAACAGAGTTGGAGACATACAGTTCTCCCCCTAGGAGGTGAGTCACAAATTTAATTAATGCATTATTTTATTTATGAGTGTTGTCAGCATGGAAGCATGGCCTCTGAAATGATGGCCGAAGCATGTAGAGGCATATGAATGTTTAGCATATCTGACACACAAATACCTTGCAATGCCAGCTACAAAGTGCCATGTGAACTCCTGTTCTCACTTTCAGGTGATGTAAATAAGAAGCTGGCAACATTATCTCCTGTAAATGTAAACAAACTTGTTTGTCTTAGCAATTGGCTGAACAAGAAGTAGGACTGAGTGGACTCGTATGCCTAAAGTTTTACATTGTTTTGTGTTTGAGTACAGTTATGTAACAAATAAAAAAAATCTACATTTATAAATTGCACTTTCATAATAAAAATATTGCACTAAAGTAGTTGTGCGAGGTGAATTGAAAAATACTATTTCTTTTATCATTTTTACAGTGCAAATATTTCTAATATAAAATAACAACTGTACACTTGGTATTATGTGTTATAATTAAAATAATATATTTGAAAAAGAAAAAAGCCATAAATATTTAATAAATTTCAATTGGTATTCTGTTGTTTACCAATGTGATTAAAATTATGATAGTGATTAATTTTTTGTTAATCGTGTGAGTTAACTGATTAATTGACGGCCCTACGCATAATGTAACTAAATCCATATTGCTGACTGTGTAGTAGAGGTTAATTAATCAATAAGGTTTAGGTCCAGCATTTCCTGGCAATTAAAGCCAATGATTCTTAACGTAACCAGTGATTAGGCCCAAGAAATGCCTGATGAGTAAGAGGCCATTGTTACTATAAATCATGAAAGTGTGAAGCAAATATAATTTTTTTTAGGTGCTAAAGTTAACAGTTGTAATGTACCCATGGCAACAGGTAGTACATTTACAGAATTGGGGCCTAATTCACTAAAAATATAAGGGAGTGCAGCTCTGTTTTTGCCAGCAGTGATTTTGGCTTTTCCTAGCAATTAAGAACCAACACAGTAACCAACAGGAAAATAAGACTTTGTCCTCAGTTTTCTAATAAGTTGATAATTGCATCTTATTATCATTATACATCTCTAGCATTACCCCCACCCTTTCTTTCCTACCATAAGTTTAAATATGAAGTATAAGGCTTGATTTTATTCCTGATTTTTGATTGATGTTCAGTGTAAACCTAAAAACAATGGTATGTTTAATATTAAAAACTGTGGCAACATTTAAATTGCTTATAGGAGAACCACTATCTGATTCAGAATTTCCTCAGCTACCTTCTCACCTATCTGAATATGAAAGAGACACCTTACTTATTCAGCCTGAGGTAAAGGCCTTTATTACTCATTTGATACCAATTAATAAAACTTACTGCTATTTATGCAATTTGATGGACACAGCAGTTTTGTCTTTTACTGTGTGTGTAATCATAAATAAAATAGATGTATTAATAACATAGATTAATTTGTGTGGTTTTTTTTGTTTGTTAAATAGGATATTGTAGAAAAGTCACACATGCCTGGGGACCTATTTAATTTATATCTTCACCAAAACTATGTAGATTTTTTCACTGATATAGATGACCTTGTGAGAGCCAGTGAATACTTGAGTACTGCTGACTTCCTCTGTAGTAACTGGAATGTAAGTTTGATTCATTTTCACTCTTAATTTTCAATCCTGCAGCCACATATCTGTGCATTCTTACTGATTTATAGTAAAAGAAAATAACTTAGGGTTTTTATCATTTTTAAACATTTAAGTTTAGCTACAGCTATGGAAGTCTAACTCTCCTGAGAATGTAGGCATAATTGTTACTGCATCCTAAACTATGTGTACATGTTAACCAGCTGTGCACATCTTTGGTATACTTTGTATTAATATTTCCCGCAACATACAATAGTGTGTACAAAATACTTGCTTGAAGTGCTATCCTTTTAGGATTATGGTGAATACAGTTTAAAAATTGGTTCAGAGAATGTGCCTTTCACATGAAATAGCGAAGCCAGCTTGTGCTTTCATCCTTTAACGAGTGTTTCAAACATGGATGAGTAGCTGCAAATTGACAGCAATATTTGCTCCTTTATGATCTTCTACACTGACTCAGCAAACTTCACAATTTGCATAATGTCATGTTTTGTTTTAGTCACGACCTACGCTCAGGGAATACAGTGCATCTGTGGCTACAAGAGGTGTGATACATTCAAATACCGCTAGAGCCTTTGCCCATTGCCAAGGAGGAATGGGTTTTCGGCCTTTTCACAAACCCCAGTGGTTCCTTATCAATAAAAAGGTAAGTACTTCACATTTAAGGTACTTTTGTTTAAATTTGGAAATGTAATTGCTATGATTTGTAGTGTTGTTTATGGGACTATTCATGTTAGAAACAGTGCACTAAACAAATATAGAAGTGTATACTTTTTTTTGTTTAAATCAGTTTTCAGATATGGACTTAAATTACTTATTTTCTACTCATTAGAAAACCTAAAATTTTCCACCTAAAATTAATATATGAGATCTTTGAAATTCAGTACAGTATAAAATTAGTGCAAAAGAAATATAATGAAGTGTGTTATAAATGAAATCAAACTTCTGCCCATTATGCTCTCTTAGTCTGATTTGTAAGGTGGACAATTATTGATTCCCTTACTATTGCCTTGCCTTATGTGTTTGTGATAAACAACTCAACTATAAGATTACAAGGCTCTTGAAAAAAATTGTACATCATTTAAAAAGTGCCTTTATCCTGTCTGGAAAGCCTGAATGAGGCATCCTGTAATTGTTGTAAGAATCCTCAGGAAACTTGCAAGAGAAACACAAGACAGATATGAAGGAAATAAACTTCATGTTGTTGTTTTTTGTTTTCTTTTTTTTAATTCAACCTGGTTGCTTATCTTTTGTATGAAACCTCGCCCCTTAATGGTGTTTGAAGAACAATTCAATAGGCTAGGGCAGAGCTAGGCAAACTTTTTGGCCTGAGGGCCACATCGGAGTTCCAAAACTGTGTAGAGGGCTGGATAGGGAAGGCTGTGCCTCCCCAAACATCTTGGCCCCCATCCCCTATCAGCCCCCTGCTCCTTGTCCCCTGACCACTCCTTTCCAGGACCCCCAGCCTCCTGGGATGCCACCCCCACCCTGATTGTCCTGACCCCTGCCCACACCTCTACCCCCTTACAGGCCTCCTGGGACTTCCACACCTATCCAAACCTCCCCACCCCAACCTCTGACCCATCCAACCACTTCCTGTCCCCTGATCATCCCCCGGGACCCTCTGCCCCTTATCCAACCTCCCTGTCCCCTTACCATGCCGCTCAGAACAGTATGTCTGGCAGCCTCACTGCCTGGCAGGAGCTCACAGTCCTGCCACCCAGAGTGCTGATGGCATGGCAAGCTGAGGCTCCGGGGAAGGAGGGACTGCAGGGGAGGAGCCTAGGGCCAACCTCCCCAGCCAGGAGCTCAGGGGTCAAGTAGGATGGTCCTATGGGCCGGAGTGTGGTCCGTGAGCTGTGTTTTGCCCACCTCTGGGCTAGGACAAGGCTTATTATGCTGTTTTGTATGATGTGGAATGTTTGGGTGAACATTCATTATAGCTTTGAACATATCATAATAACCGACATAATTATACTGACAAAATAGCAAAGAGCCAAAATATTGATTCTTTAGTTTCTTTGGAGCTTAATTAAGCTTTCAGGTAGTATGTTTTCTCACTTGTTTGTTTTTTTCTTTCCCCAAACTCTTATAGTATCAAGAAAACTGCCTTGCTGCAAAATCTCTATTTTCAAGTTTCTGTTTGCCACCTTTATGCCTCCAAACTCAGCTGTTGCCTTTTCTTGCTATGCTGACAAATCCAATGAGAAACCAAGGTAGTGTAAACATAACTTTTTTAAAATTAAAAAAAAAAAGTTTACATTTCTATTGATGATACATATGGAAGATCCTTGTGAGCCAAAATCAGAACACAACCTGCAGTGTTGCCTAGATAAGAAAACAGCACATTGTTGAATAAATACATGTGTAAAATTTCCAGATCTATTTTTAGCAACATCATTTCAAGCCCACGATGCTTTATTGGCTTAAGGGTACTTAAAAACTATTAAAAAATATTATTGTACACCAAAAGGATTCAAACAAACGTCAATTTACGTTTCTGAGACATTATGTTTACAGTGCACCATAAATACACATGGTGCTTTACATATACGTAAGACAGTGATGCTGTGCTGAAAAGTCTATAATTGAAGGGCTTGATCCTCCTTGTGTGTATTTTCTGATTTCAAGCATTAGGGAGTAACATTTTGCAGGATAGGGTCCTATATGTCCCAGTCTGTTTCACAACTTAGGTCCCACTCAAATACATAGTAATTACTTAGATTGTAAGCCATGTGGAAGATGGACCATCTTTTTGTACTGTTCGTGCAATGCCTGGCACAATGGGATTCTAGTCCATGACTGGGGGTCCTAGGTGCTACATATATTTATATATAATATAAAAAGTGATAAACACTAATTTATTTTGGTTCTTCATAGTACTTGGCAGTGTTCTACATTCTCTGAGTTATGTCAATTAAACATGGACCAATTAATAGAAGATATTGAATTCTCTGTAAGAGAGGCCAATAACTACATTTAACTAGGCTAAATCCTGCTGTCCCTTTTACTTCAGAAATGTGTAGAAGACTAATATACCTCAGTCATTCACTTTAATTTAAAAAGTTGTACCATTGTGTAAAATAGTAATGTATATACAGAACTGCTACAGGGATGACCATAAAGCAACAAAACTTTATATTAGATGTTTGATTCCAATATACTTCCCTATGTGAGTAGATGGTTATAGATATATCCCAAATGTTCTTAAATGGCAGGACATTTGAGTCTCTCTCTTGTGCTGAGGTACTGCACAAACAAGGTGACTCTTTTGAACAGAGTTCCTTATTTTTGTATAGCATCTCCAGATTATGTATTACTATTGAGGTTTTTCTACTGTAATCTAATCTTTAATCCAGTTCACTTCAGATGGCAAATAGTTAGTTTTTCCCACTGAGATATATATTTTAATTGCTGTCATTGCCTCTCTGCATTCTTGGACAATATTTCCATTTACTAATGGATAAGCCAAAAGGCTGAAGGCAGAGTATCTTACTGAAGTGCAGAAATCTGATTATAACATAATAGGAAATCAGAGAATGTCATAATATTGCTGTTATAGTAGAAGTTTAGCTGCCCACTTTATTTTGGTTCAGACAAAATAAGTTGTATCTTCAACAATTGCATTTTTTTAATTTTCTGGCAGGTTTAGGAAACATTTTTTTCTTCATTTTGTATAGAGAGGGTATGGGAAATATGAGACCACTCAGTTGAGTAAGTTGATGGCAATCTCAGTCATTTTACTTAGAATAAAATGACTTGTGACCTATCACAAAGTTCATTGTTTGGACAACAGGTTCTACTTATTAGATATTGAACTAGATGCCTTTAAGCTTACATAAACCTGAGATAAGACCTTTCCAGTTTCAAAATAGTCTTCAGGATGAATTCATCTGAATGGGTTACTACAACGTATTTACACATGCATACATAGGATAAAAAATCCCAGCCACTTTATTCACTGTTATTCCCTAATTTGACAGAGTTGTATGGCAGAATACATTGTAAAAATTCATAATAGGAGAACTTCAACTACTATATTAAAAAATCTTGTAGACATTTACAAGATTAGTGAATTACATTTTATTTTTCTTGTGTACTTTATTTTATGTGCATTATGACCAGTCTAAGGTGACAGTGACTCTATCTTTGTTCTCAGCTCAGATTGCTTTTATCCAGGATGTTGGAAGGCTTCCCTTGAAGAGACACTTTGGAGGGTAAACTTAAATCTTATTTGTTAGAAAAGCACCATTCATGTTTATATATTGAAAATCAAAGATATTCTACAGTGCATCATCTTTCCTGCACAACATCTCCAGGATCAGAAAGAAAATATCTCTTCACGCTTTCAAAACTCTCTCTCAGGCTCTCATCATTTCATGCCTTGGCTACTGCAACCTCCTCCTCTCTGGCCTTGATGTCTGCAACTTGCCTCCACTAAAATCCATTCTAAATACTGCTGTTAAGATCATCTTGCTGGCTTGTCACTCTGACTATATCCTCTCCCCATTGGCTCCCTCTCTTCTACTCCATCAAATGCAACCTTTTGCTGTGCCTACTACCATGGGGACCTGACCTGGTTGAGGCCTGTGTTTTACTAAATGTTAAATGAGTACAAATTAACTTATGAAAGCCAAAAAGAAGAGTAAAATTTATTCTGTCCTCTTACTCCTCACATACTATGAGATCAACCCTGACATTTTGAAAGAGAACTATATTAGGTGCAATATTGGATGAGCGAGAAAAATGATATAAAGCAGAAACTATCCTTACCTTCTTTGAAACAGTTATACATTTATAAAATTGTGATCTATTGAGAAAGTGATTTTAAAGTATTCCTATTACTCTGAAGTTAAAAACATGATTTTTTTTTTTAGTCTCATGGAATTTTATACCATTCCTCTGTGAATACTTGGGGACTATTTTTATTAGGCATAAATTAATTTATAGCAGGTTTAGGATTTGTACTATATATGCAGTTGTTATGAATTTCCACTGTGTTTTTGAAAAATCCTTACCTAAGGGAGACAAATTGACAGAGACCAAAATCCTACTTGTCCACAGAACATGTAGAGCTCAAGACAGTGACACTGCAGCCTATCCCATACTTTGATATCATTGGGTCTCAACTAAAGGGCCCATTTCTAGGGGTAGGATGATGGTTAAGTTTCCATAATCTCTCAGTCCTTGATCTTTGAGAGACCATCAGGAGTTTTAAATGTGATTTGTTGAGTTTTGAGGGGGGGTTTTTGGTGGTATGGGAACTTGATCACAGGAATCTGGAAAGAGATTACCAAGTCACTTTACCTATCAGACTTTTGGTCACTGAACAGATCAGATGGTTATGAATTTGACCCTCTACCTACTTTAACTCAATTTAAAATGGTGACTCTGAAGTGAAAGCTCCTATTCCCATGTTTCCCAAGAAATGTAGATTTAGAAATAAAAGCCATTTCAATTAAGTAGATTACAGGAAAGGCACCCTTACATTCCCACCGATCAGAATTGAAAAATGTACTATTCTCAAATTATTTTTAGAGTTCTCTATGCAATGTGTCTGAAGCAGACTTTTAAGAGCAATAATCCATTAATGCATGCATTATTGGGTATGGCTGTAGTATTTTGAGAAGGGTTTCACCTGAAGGACCACTTCCTCTTGAGAAAAATGAGCAGATTATAGCTCATTAAATATTTTTGGAGATGGAGTAAGGGAAAAAGCATTGGTTTACCATTTTAATGCCATTAAATAAATTAATATATATTAGTATTGTTGGAGTCTTGTTGGTCCCAGGATATGAGAGATTCAAAGTGGGTGAGGTAATACCTTTTATTGGACCAACTTCTGTTGCTGGGAGACAAACTTTCATCTCCCACCAACAAAAGTGGTCCAGTAAAAGAGTGCTTCACCCACCTTGTATGTCTCATTTAAACATATAGACACTGGTAAAGCATTTGGTCCTGTCATGAAAGTCTAACACAAGAGCGGCCATACTGGGTCAGACCAAAGGTTCATCTAGACTACTATCCTGTCGTCCAAGAGTAGCCAATGCCAGGTGCTTCAGAGGGACTGAATAGAACAGGTAATCATCAAGTGATCCATCCCTTTTTGTCCTTTCACAGCTTCTGGCAAACAGAGGCTTCGGACACCATCCCTGCCCACCCTGACTAATAGCCACTGATGGATATATCCTCCATGTATTTATCTATTTTTTTTTTAAACTCTGTTATAGTCATGGGCCTTCACAATATCCTCTGGCAAAGAGTTCCACAGGTTGTTTGTGTGTTGTGTGAAAAATACTTCTTTCTTTGTTTTAAAAATCTGCTGCCTATTAATTTCATGTGATGACCCCTAATTCTTGTGTTATGAGAAGGATTAAATAACACTTTCTGCACATCAGTCATGATTGTATAGATCTCTATCATATCCCCTCTTAGTCATCTCTTGTCCAAGCTCAAAAGTCCCAGTCTTAATCTCTCTTCATATGGAAGCTGTTCCATGCCCCTAATAATTTTTGTTGCCCTCTTCTGAACTTTTTCCAAATCCAGTATCTCTTCTGAGATGGGGCAACCACATCCGCATGCAATATTCAAGATGTGGGCGTACCATAGATTTATATAGGAGCAATACGATATTTTCTGAACCTAAAAAGAGAACTTATTCATGTTGCCTAGGATAGGAGTACTGTCATTGGTAGAGACTAAACAAAGAATGAATATATATTAATCAGTTGAAAGTGTCTAGTGGGTTACAATGGGGATAACCAGTCAACATTTTTAATTATCTGGAAGAAGTTAAAAACATCACATTAATGTAAGCAGGGGATATTAATTGGTGAAAGTTATTAACACCAGTCATGACAAAGTAGTAATACAAAGAGATGTAGATAGATTAGAAACATGATCAGAAAAGCAAAATGAGAAATAGTAATCTCTTTCCCTTCCCCCTTTCTGATTTTTTTTCTTTTTTTATTCTGTAATTCCTTAAGGGGCAGGGAACAATGTTATCTGTTATGTTTGGAAAGTGTCTAGCACACTATAGGCACTGCTAGAAATAAATAATTCAACTTGTAACAGTTTACATTTTTAGGCAAAGTAATCCAACCACAAATGTGTCATGTCAGGGAAAAATCTAGAAGCAGTAATGCTAAAGAGACTTAAGGGGTGATAATGAGCAGCAAATGTAGCAATGTGATATCCTTTAAAACCAGCCATTTGTAGTTTTGAGCTGTGTACATAGATGCAGCACTTAAAAAGAGCAGGGAGCAAGTACTCCTAGACAGCTCTGGTGTAAGTGCATTTGCAATGGTGTGTTTAGTTCTGAGTGCCAAATTTCTGTAACTGGAAGATGCACAAAGAAGAGCAATACAAATTATTACAAGTATTGATTAAGGAAGAAGGAGGATGTATATTTTAGTTAGGGTTATAACAATGCAAATATTTTGAAAGCTGTAAATACCAAAGAAGAAAAGGGATTATTTAGTGTGATACAAGGGTGAGTTATTCCATTTCAACTTCCATGATCTTGTGAAAGAGGATGCTTCATTTTATTTTTTCTTGTTACTAATGGTGGTTATGATTTTGCAGGTTAAAGCTTGAAACTCTTACAGATAAAGATCTTGGTATGCCAGGTTTTGAAAACATCGAGGAAGGGGACCTTTCTGCCATGCGGCCTCTGGAGGTGCTTGTCCAGTTGGAGAAAAACCAAATATATGAGACTGAGCCAGATGAATTTCCTCTTACTTCTAGCCAGGCTGATGGAAGTGAACTACCAGGTAGTCAACCTCAGCCTATTACAGCACAAGCAATTATGGAGGAAGATGAATTAAAAATAGATGAATATGATAGCGACTGAATGCAATAAAATGTCAGTGGCATTGGTATAACATCGTTTAACAGAATTTTTTTTTGTGGTAAAAGATTCTTCCTTGACTAAATTGTAACAAAAGCATCAATGATATATTAAAGAGTGGGCCAATTCTTTAGTAATTCTGCCTTAATATTCCTGTGACTCTCATTCCACATGAGTATGCTACAGGCTTAAGCCCAGCATGTAATGGGGTAGTATCAAGATGCGAAGTTTCCTTAACTTCCCTTGACTGTATTGAGCCCCAAGTGTGTGTACTTAATCAAAGGTGTTGCTCCCTGCCTATACTGAGCCATCAAAGTAACCTATATTTAAACAAAATTTAAAATTAGAAATGAGCTGAAATATTTGAAAGAAAACTAATGGTGAATAGTAAATCTCATTTATTTTTATATTTTTACACTTTTTTAATTTAATCTTGCAGTTTCTGGGTATATCCTGTATACTTTTTGTCAGCATTTGGAGATTTTACTAAATCTCTCATACTTTTGAAGACATTTACTGTTTGGAAACTTTTGGAGGGAAGAAAGAATAAAATGTAAATTGTAAAAAGTTCAGTATTGATGTAAATAAATCTCTTACTGTTACTTATTAGAGTTTTGTACTTTTGGCTAGATGGATATTTTATGTATGTTTATAAACAGATGCATATATTGTAGATTATTTTAGATTATTTTGAAATATTTGCATAATTTATCAAGGAATACACCATTAAAATCAGTGTTTTGTACTCTTTAGGAAATTAATAATTTATCTTGAAGACATTTTTTCCTCTGACATCTAAATTCAGATATACTCTGCAGAAGGTGTCTGAATGAATAAAAATCCTGTGGTATTGATAAATGATTATGAGATTATAGGAATGTAAGTATTCATGAATAGACCATATGAATAGAATATGAAGATGAACTTTGTAGATCCTTAATATGGCAGTAAAGAATAGAGTTGCTTGATCTGTTCTTGTACTGAAATTTCATCTCACCATTCCTGTAATTTTAATGTCCTGTTCTTAAAGGGATAGTCCAATTTTGGGGGACTTTTTCTTTACATAGGCACCTATTTTCCCCCACCCCAACATCTGTCCCATTTTTTTCACAGTTGCTAGCTGGTCACCCTACCTAATCCTCCAAACTCAGTGGAAGTTGTGCCTGACTCAGGACTACAGGTTGGGTTCACTCAAAGCAGGGCAAAGTTTCACCTACAGCAATAAACATAGAGCATGTATTAACTTATGGTGTTCAAAGGCTTACCATAGTCTTACCTTGCCAAATTCTAGAAAATGAAAGTTTTCAATCACCAGCTAGAGATCAGGTGCACTATAGCCCTTTTATAAGTATTATAGCTGGCTTCAAGTGGTGGAAAACAGTGGCTATTTTTATCATAAAAATAGGAAAACAGGACTGAGTGCATTACCATGTAGTAATTTTCTAATTTTCCATTTAAAAAGAATCATGTAGTTCTTTGAAATATAAGCACAGTGAGACTGGTTCTTCACTATCACTTTCCACGTGCCATCCTTTCTAATTCTATGTCTTATATAACAACTTTACAGCATTGCACCCATATTTCTGTCAGTATCCTAATGAACATGAATAGAGTAGTTTCTTACATCATTAGTACTCCAGTATGTTTCTAGTAGCAGGGGACAGAGATACTAACACCTAGTACAGGGGTAGGCAGCTTTTGGCACAGGACCTGATGGTCAGTGGCACTGACACTGCCCAGGTCCTGGACATGGTGGGGGGAGGTGGCTCTGCATTTTAATTTAGTTTTCAATGAAGCTTCTTAAACATTTAAAAAAACTGATTTACTTTATAACAATAGTTCAGTTCTACATTATAGACTTATAGAAAAAGACCTTGTGACAATGTATTATTGGCATGTGAAATCTTAACTGAGAGTGAATAAATGAAGACTTGGTCCCCCACTTCCGAAAGGGTGTTAATCCCTGGCTTAGGGCTTCCCTTTTACTCGGGGGAGGGGGAGGGCGCGGCTGCTGTAGCTCAAGGCAGTAGCAGGTACCGGCCACGCGATCTGCACTCTCAGCTCTGCCCCATCCCTTTAAATAGCCGCCCGCATCTTTATCTTTCACCTCGCCGCCAGGCAGAGGAGCCTGGGTTTAGCTGGCCGCTCCCTGGCCTCGCCCGCCCCTTAGCGGTGGGGATTTGCTGCCCTAGGCTGGAGTGACGGCGGCTCCGTGGGTTTCTCGGGCGGGAGCGGCCTCGCCCGCCCCGGGAGCAGGGCGCTGCTGTTCCGCGTGTTACTTTTGGGTGTCCGCCCCGAGGGCAAATGGCGCAGAGACAGGACGGGCCAGGCAGGGCGCAGGTGCCCGCGAGGCCCAGGCTGGAGGCGGGGCCGGCAGGTGAGTTCCCGGGGCGGGGCCGGAGGGGACGTGCGGCGGCCTGACTCGGGAGGCGGGAGCTAGCGGAGGGTGGCGCCCTGCCCCGCGCGGAGCGGCCCGGCCCCACCCGTGCGCGGCTGGGCGTTGTGCGCCGGTACCTTGCGCGGAGCTGAGGAGTCGCTGGCGGGACGCGGCGGTGAGCGAGGCGGCCCGTCGGGGGCGGAGGGTGTCGTGCCGGGGGCTGCTCTCTGCAGATCCCGTTGCAGAATCGGGGCCCACGACCTCCCTGCTCCTGGGACTCGGTGAAGCGGCGGCCAGAGAAGCGCCCCGGGTGGGGCGGGCTCGGTGTAAAGTTCCTCGAGTTTAGTTGATAGGCGGTTAAACAATCCCACACGCTTCGCTCTTAGCACTTGCGCTGGCAACGTGAAATGGCTGCTGCGGTCGCTGTTCGTTTCTCTGCGTTACCTCCGCTGTAACGCCAGAGGGTACAGGAAGGAGCACGACTGGTCCCAGGGGGAATGGGTTTATTTTTGTAAAGTGTTGTCTTTGAAGAATGCGCCAATTTTGGTGGGGTTGGAAGCTGTCCAGGAATAGCTTTTCTTTTTTGGCTTGTTCAGTGCTAAGCCTGTTGGTATTTAACAATTTCTTCTCCGATGTTTGTAAGAAATACAAATAAAGGGGGAAGGGGATAATTTATAAATATTCATACAATTGTTTTAGTTCCTAGAACAGGAGATCGAATCACAAATGTCTTCCAGAAGTGCATTGTCGCAGCACAGAGCGAGGCAGCATGGCAGATCTACACAATATGACGAAGTGTGTGTGGATTCCTCTTTTCTAGAAGATACCGCAAGTGCACCTCAAAGTTCACAAAATGCTGAACTACTGAGTGTGGATCCCTTGCCTCCACCGCCTCTCCCACTGCAACCGCCTCTTGGCCCTGAATTTTACCCAAGTGATAGTGAAGAACCTTCTGATCTCAAACCAGTAAGGCGGTTCATTCCAGACTCCTGGAAGAACTTCTTCAAAGGGAGAAGAAATAATCCAGAATTGGATAAACCAGCATCAGATACAAAATACATTTCTGGTGGAGTTGAGTGTTCTCCACCAGCATCTCCAGTACAGCAAAACCACAAGTCAGCTGCTAGTTCCTATAAAGACCCTTATGGAGGATCAGGTGGAAGCTATAATTCACACAAACAAGCTGAAGCCATGCTTACACAAGATCCTTATGCCTCCCTAGAACGACATACTCAAATGGCTCTATCTTACAGTGAGAAGGTGGAAGCTTATAATTTAAGATACTCCTACATGAAATCATGGGCAGGTTTACTCAGAATTCTGTGTGTTGTAGAGCTGCTTTTAGGTGCAGCTGTCTTTGCTTGTGTCACGGCCTATATACACAAAGATAATGAATGGTACAACATGTTTGGATACTCACAGCCATATGGTTTTACAGCAAATAGTATATATGGAGGCTATTATTATAGTGGCCCCAAAACCCCTTTTATACTTGTAGTAGCAGGCTTGGCTTGGGTAGTGACTATAGCGCTTCTAGTACTTGGCATGTCAATGTACTATCGAACTATTCTTCTGGACTCGAACTGGTGGCCTTTAACTGAGTTTGGAGTTAATGTTGCGTTATTCATTCTGTATATGGCTGCTGCAATAGTCTATGTGAATGATGCTAACCGAGGTGGGCTCTGCTATTACCAATTATTTAAAACACCAATGAATGCATCATTTTGCCGCATAGAAGGGGGACAGACGGCAGCAATGATCTTTTTGTTTGTCACTGTGATTGTCTATCTTATTAGTTCCATAGTTTGCCTAAAGCTATGGAGACATGAAGGAGCAAGGAGGCATAAAGAATTAATGGAACAAGAGGTAAGTCAAAAACTATCAGATCAAACTGATTGCTTCAGTATTTTTGTGTGCATTTAGAGTGTGTGTTCCAAGGTGGAGTAAGCGTTGGGTTCCAGTTATCATTGTGCCGTGAGCTAATTGTCATGTCAGGCAAGTCACCTTGGTACTAGTTTTCCCAACAGGAATATTTACCTGTTTCTGTAATATTCTGAGCTCACTGAAGGAAAGTATCACATTGCGAGGTGCATTCCAGACCAGTGAGGGGTTTTCAGTGCCTGCCCTCAGTACTTAATTTGTAATGAAAGAGGTGCTGGGGCCCAAGCAGCTTTTTTTCCCCGCTTTCCTAACAATGCAGCAAGCCCAGAGGTGCCAGGGCTATGAACTGTCAAACCTACAGGTGCAGTGAGCCACCCTGGCTTTACTGCTGTAGTTCCCAGCTAGGGAAACTCACAAACAGCATGCAGGTCACTCCCTGTGTGTCTCTTGCATAGCTGCAGCTCTGGTCCATTAGCTCAGACCACAGCAGCCTGTCAGCAACATCCAATCACACTCTGGCTTCCACCAGCTTCAGTTATTACTTGCAGGTGACCCCAATACATTTCCAGTCCTGGATTTTCAAATATGAAGGGTCCAGTGCCCCTGTAAAGGGTCAACATTCAGCAGTTTGCTACTTTAACCAGTTACCAAACTGTTGAGTTTAAACACAGCACTGGATTAGTTTAGATTGTAGTAAAATAAACTTTATATTTTTAAAGAGACATTTTAAGTGAGTATAAGGTATTGAAGTCAGAAATAATTACAAGAGAAATAAAGATAAAATGTTTTCTAGTAGCTAACACTTAACAAGCTAGACTTGGTTCTAAGTAAAACTTTTACCACGTTTCCAGCAACATGGCTGACCAAATTCTAGGTCACAACCTCCACCCCCACAATTTGAAGGGTTGGTTCCTTTGTACTCTTAAGTGAGAGAATTTGGGGTGTGTTTGCCTCTTTATTTTTATAGTTCAGTAATCCTTTGAAATGCATTTTCCTGAGGTTTACCCCTAGATAAAGGTCATTCCAGCTGTGAGAAAGGAGATGTGAACTGAAGGAAGTTCCTTGCTGCTTTTTGCCAAAATGCTAATTATTCTATGCCTGGACCTGGTCTTTTGCCAGATTGCCAATCAGCTTCTCTGACACCTGGCTAGAGGTGTCATCTTATCCTTTATCTTTGAGAAATCAGTTACCCTACAGGAATAGTTTTCAAACTTTTTGTACTGATGACCCCTTTCATACAGCAAGCCTCTGAGTGTGATCCCCTGCTTTATGTTAAAAATGGGGGAGGGGGAGATGTCAGCCCCGAGAAGCTGATAACTTGCAACCTGCATGTAACCACCTAGTGATCCTCCCGCAGGGGTCAAGACCCCCAATTTGAGAACCCCTGCTCTAGACTTGTGTTGTAAGCCCATTGTTGGCACAATTTCAGTTTATATTCGTAACTCTTAATATGCTTTTCATACGTACTTAACACAATCATCAATATTTTTATGTAATGCCTTGTGGGTATAATTTAAAAATTTATATTTTGCACAGTTATTACAATAGTGTGTTGGGTGTGAATACAGGGGTGGTCTTATGCACTAACTAAGCACCTGATCTAGCATCTGTTGAAGTCAGTGGTAGTCTTTCATTTGATTTCTGCAGTCACATGGAGAATATCAAAGTACTTTTTCCCTAAGTCAGCTGGTCAACTGCTTTTTGTACGTACTCTCCTCTGAACAAAAGACAGGGAAGAATATAGTATAAACTGACTGACTTTAACACTCTACTAGGAGGTCTTAAAGCAAATGAGCCTTTGGAGACAGAACTTTCAGTTTAGAAGTTAGAGCTACTCTAAATATGTAAGAAACTGATTTAGTGAAGTGTGCAAAATAGCAAATCACCACTACTGATTTGTCTGTGCATTTTTAGCTTTCCTCACACTACTAATTCAACACACTGTGTTCTTGGCTCTGAGAAGCCAAAGCCAAGCCTAGGTATTTGTCACTTATAAAATGACATTTCTCTGATATTTAAAGTAAGAAAGGTTGCTAGTTTTTTTTAAATACAGAAAGCTAGATAATTGAGTGCTGTGTTTTACTGATTTCCTACATTCTGGATATTGTGCATGAAACAATCTTTCATGCTTTAGTTCTTAAATTCTAAATCAGTTTTCAGATCACTTTCTGCAGGCCCTTTCTCATTAGCTTATTTCCACTCGTATGCCTTGTAGCTCTTGTATTTAAAAAAACAAATATATAATTCTTGATTTATAGTTATTTTAGCAATTTTGGGCATAAGTGGAGTTGCTTAAGGCTTAAAAGGAAAAAAAAATCCAGTGAAATATATTTTCATTATGCAGCATACAAATCTGCTATAAAGTATCATGCTATCTCTTTGATAGAGTGCAATATAAAGTATTTATGCATGCAGTATGGACACCATACAAATACTTTATTATATGTTGTAGAGGCTCTAAGTATAAGACTGCAGGATTCCTTGTGCTCTGTTTCACATATTAGGAACATCCTTTATTATTAATTGCTTAATCTCATGTCTGGTGGATGATAACGGAAAATCTGTTTTATTTTTGTTTTACCTAACAGTTAAAGCATTCCAAGTGGGTTGTGCAAAACATGATCAAATTGAAACAAAAATTTTATTAAAACTTATAAAAATCACTAAAATATCACATTCCACAAAATTCAGAGGGTATTCTTGAGCCACACCTAAATAAGATTTTTTGATTTTCCTTCTCATAAGGGAGGAAGAACAGTGGATTTCCTCCACTTTCTAATTTCAAACTTTAATCTTTCCTTTCTAGCATTCTAACTTAATATCTCTTTCTCCTCCAAATACAGTTTCACCCTTGACATGTCCTAATTTTAAATTAAATGAGTAGCTGTATGATTGTCTCACAATATTCTTTAAATGATTAATTTTACTTTTTTCCAATTTGTATAAGTTTGATCATTTATATATAAACTTGAATTAAATTATTCCTACCCACCCTCCAACATTCTTCTACTCTATTTACTTGAAAATATTCCTGAATTATTTTTATAGTGGTTGGTTTGACAGAGCTGAGTATGATGGAAAATTGTGGATGACTGAATTATTTCCCAAAACAGATTGAAAAAAATAGAACGGTTGCTGCCCCCAAAGAGTTCCTGGGTTAATATCAGACAAAATACTTCATTCTCTTATATTTTATCTAAAAGTAGTAACTGAAAGTCTGTGCTGTCCCAGGGATGTAATTCTTAGGGGGTTTTTTTGTGGGGGGGGGGGTTGTTTTTTAAAATAAAGGCCAAAAATGGCTCAGAGTTAAACTGGACAGCAGCAAACTGAATCCCAGTGGTGGATCAACCTGGTGATGATCCAAAAACAAAAAAGAAAAGAAAGTCAACCATGCTTGCAATTGTTTCTGTCACTTCTCATTGACTTAGCAGAGTGACAATCCTGGAATTTTCTTATAAGATACTCCAAATAAACTGGTCTAAATTGTTAGTATTTTTTGAATTACCGGCTTCTCTCTTTAAAATTTTCTTGAAAACTAATGACACCAAACTGCCATGCATAGCTTTCCTGAAAATAATACATTAACTCATATTTAAACATTAATTGATCACAAATACCCTGTCTCGTATGACTTTTATGGGGGGTTAGGATATTAAAGGCTTGTGCTTTTGCAGAATACATGGACACTTCAAACCTTTGCTAAACAATAAACTTTATCTTTTTTTAGATGAAAACACAATCTTTTCTACCAAAAAGGATGGTAAGAACCAAATTTATTCTTTCCTGTGTCTGTCTCTTCTAATTTTCTGACTGATATTATGGAATAGAAAGGGTAAAGTTTTCCAAAGTGCTGACCAGAATAGGTTAATTCTCTGTGTCACATTCTTGCATTAGGTCTTAGCTCCTTAACACAAGACTGGTGGAACTCCACTGTTTCTCAACTTTTTTTGGTCCTTGAGGGAAGTAGTGATCAGGTAGAACTCAAGTAATATCCCCTTTTGGAGTATATCAGTGTTGCCTTCTGAATATTCTGGTTAACTTCCTTGACCATGGTAAACAAAGAAACTCCCTGCAGGAACTAGCAGCACCCATTGTTCCAGTTCTCCTCTAGAGTCTAGTGATGCTCATCAAGTAGCCTTTCTTGGTTTCAGCCTTGTTTTCCAGCTGGATCTGGTTCAGAGATCTAAACTCTAACTCTTTGCCTCAAGTGTTTTGGTGCACCCATAGTACCTCTTTGTGCATGTCAGGTTCTTGTTTTCAGCAGACTTAAGGACATTTGGTGTATCAGTGCTTGGTTTGTTACTTTTTTTAACATGACTGGGTTAAGCACTTCTTGGCACCCATTTCTCTCTTGTTCTGGTGCTTCCATTGACAGGTCAGGACTTGACCCATTCTCCTTCCCCTTTTGGTTTTTTGGCAAGTACGATTGTGAGGAAGAAAGACAGTTCAGTGTCTTCACATCTTGGCCACATTGTAGGATAATACACAGGATTGATCACCATGTTTGTTTTGTGCCTTGGAATCAACCATGATATGCAGGATATATCTGCACATGTCATCTGACGAGAAAAAAAGTGTGGGAAGTGCCTCCAAACCTTTACTGAGGCACCGCAAAGAGAAAAGGCTAACCCGAGCACTTTGAAGGGTAAATATTTCAGGCTGAATCCTGAGTTAACCAGGACTACTGTGTACTGGGGTTCAGTGCCTTCATTTCAAACCCCTGGTTTAGCAGTTTAAACCAGTTTAATTTATTGAACTTAAGAACATAAGAATTGCCTTACTGGGTCAGACCAAAGGTCCATCTAGCCCAGTATCCTGTCTACTAACAGTGGCCAATGCCAGGTGCCCCGGAATGAGTGAACCTAACAGGTAATGATCAAGTGATCTCTCTCCTGCCATCCATCACCACTCTCTTACAAACAGAGGCTGGGGACACCATTTCTTATCCATCCTGGCTACTAGCCATTAATAGACTTAACCTCCATGAATTTATCCAGTTCTCTTTTAAACCCTGTTTTAGTCCTAGCCTTCACAGCCTCCTCAGGCAAGGAGTTACACAGATTGACTGTGTGAAGAACAACTTCACCAGGAAAGCTTTATCACAAAGTGCTTTGTGTAGTCATCAGCAAAGCTTTGCCAAGTGTTGGAATCTTGGAAATTTAAAGTCAAGGTATTGAGCTGTGTCTCATCTGACGAGGCAGAGCCTCTGAGCAAGTGGTTGAATAAGGAGACAATGAGAGAAAATCTGCTACTCTACAGCACGTCTGAATTGATGCCCTTCTACTCCATATAGCTCCACATTGAGACTTCTGGATTTTCCCCTCTTCTGAACCCAAAGTAGACAAGCCAGTGATTTTGGGTAGCTGTATGCCATCAGTAATCTAATAAAGGGTGCCTGGATCTCTCAGGAGAAGCCCCAAAGCCCACAGTATCAATTTTGAGACATGTCTCTATCTGTGCGTCAGCAGGGGCAGGATCTCTTGCTGCAGTCAGAACACTTTTTTTGCACTAAGGCAGATGTTCATGCCCAAAGAAGCGCTGCCTTAGACACCAGTGCCCACAGCACTTCTTGTGCAGGGGCTCCAATGGTACTGATGCTCCCAAGAGTACTTAAGACAATACTGCCCATACAACCTTACCTCTACCCCCATAAAAACTGGGAACTTCACTGTGCATTTCTCCTGCCTAACAGAAATTACCAGTTTCTCTGTACCCACCACAACACCAAATCAGAATTCTTATTTCTACACTCCAACAGGACCCTCAGGGAACGGGAAAAAATTGTTGCTGATTGACAGAGATTAAATTAGACCAACTGAGCTATCTTCCTAGTTTTCTTTTTGCACAATCACAAATAGTCTAGTAATACCTTAGGGGACTTCCTTAAACTTTCCAGTGCTTCATTCAAGTCACACAAGATTAATATCCCAAGCCTTCAAAAGAATGATATATTAAGGAACTGGTGTCACTACTGGGCAGATTTAAGGAGGTGGTGTTCTGTGATAAATCTCACTTTGTATTGCTCTATGCAGTGATGGTGTAGCCATGTTGGTCACAGTATATTAGAGAGGCAAGGTGGATTGGTCCAATAAAAGATACTCACCAACTTTACATTTACCAGTTTTCTAACTCATGCTTTGTTTTTCTCTCTATTACAGTTGCATTAAGGAAGGCATAGGAAACCATTTAATGCCTGCAACTTTAACTCCACACTAACAATTATTTTGGTTTTTTATATTTATCATTTTTACTTTTAAAATTAGTATGAAAGTGAAGACAGACCACGGGAAGAAGTCAATTACAAGCAATTTAAATCAGTGGAAATGAAACCGGAACTGCTTAATGGCCACATACCATCAGGGCACATTCCTAAGCCTATAGTGATGCCAGACTACTTAGCGTGAGTGTTTTTGTCACTTTCCATTGTTTGTTTTTCATCAAAGAGGTAGTATTTTTTTCTATTGGCTTATTTTAGTATCTAACCACTTTTTCATACCACTTACTCTACTTGTCTCCAGTTTCTTAAAGATGTGAATTTTAAATAAGAGAATGATGGCCTGTGGACATAGCATGTACATATTAAATATAAATTTTAAAAAATCAAAATTAGTAATAGATTAAATAATTTAAAATATCTAACAGAACAATTACCAAGCAGATGAGGAAAGGATGTAGTGATACAAAAGGAATAGAAAAGAATAAATGTACAGGCATTTTTTTGAACTTTTCTAGAACCTCTAATACTTATTCTTCATAAACAATCTGACAAAATCAGAATCAAACCTTAGCAAAGTAAATTTAGACATGAGTAAAATTCACAAAAAATAATAGTCTTTGCAAGCTAATAGAACGTGATAGTTCCATAAGGACACGTTCCAAATAATGCTAATTTGCACAACACTTAACTCAGATTTCAAAGTCTTATGTGTAACGTGCTGAAGTTTGCATGTGCTCAAAAAGCCACATTTACAGCTTTTTTGGAAAGTCCTAACTCCAGCACTAATAATCGTTTTTCTTATAGGAAATACCCAGCAATTCAGACAGATGATGAGCGAGATCGCTATAAAGCTGTATTTAACGATCAGTATGCTGAATATAAAGAGCTTTCTGCAGAAGTTCAGGTGGTCTTAAAAAAATTTGATGATTTGGATGCATTGATGAGCAAGCTGTCTCTTCACCCTGGAAACACACTGGTAAGTGGCTAAGGGTGTGTGTGTGTTTTTTTTTTTAAATTGCAAAACCAAACTAATTTGTTTTCAAGAATTGAGCACAATCTTAAACACTTAGACTACCTATGGGAAGAGAGAGACCTTATAATGCTTAAGATGAACAAACAAGATGGACTTGATCTCCTGAAAATCTGTTACCTTCATATAACAGAAATAGTGAGACACTTAATCTTCTGCCCATATTTTCATCAGTTCTTTTAGTTTTCAGTCAGTTTCCAGTTTAGTAGAAAGTGTTGACTAATTTTAGTTGTTTGAATTTGTCAACAATACAGTAATGTTTTCATTGAAAACGAAAACTAAGATGTATGTCAGTTCACACTTTTGACAAATCTGGGTAGAACTTCTGGGAGAACACCACCCAAAAACAAACAAAGTTTTTAAAATGCGTCACCTTTTTGTTTTAATAGGAACATGACAGAATTTCAAGAGTTCTGCAAGAATACAAAAAGAAGAAGAATGTGAGTATTTCCAGCTTTACATCCTAATGCTAGTTTGCAACAGGGGCGTAGGCACAGTGCGCCTGGATGGGCCATGGCCCACCCACCCATTTAGCAGCCATGCCCAGCCCTGGTTCTTCTCCAGCCCTAGCGCTTGCCCCACACAGGCCACCTGGCGCTTCAGGCGAGGAGGAGGGTTGAGGTGCAGGGGCTTGCCCCACTCTGCCCGCCGGGCGCTCCTGACAGGGAGCGGTGTCGGGGGCTTGCCTTGCCACCGGTGCCCCTGGCAGGGACGGGGCATGAGCAGAGTGGGGCAAGCCCCTGCACCCCAATCTCACTTCCCAGCAGGAGCGCCAGGCAGGAGGTCAGAAAGGGTGGGGTCCGGGGGGCACGCCTCCTTGGCCAATCTGCCAGTGGGAGGAGGGTGGGTGAGTGAGCATCAGAGGAATCCTCCGAAAAGGTAGGCCTGCTGTTGGGGGTGCCAGGCCCAGCGTGGGGCAGTGTGGATTGGAGCTATTGCTGCTGGAGAATTGCAGGCACTAGGAGCTGGGTGCACACCTAAGGCCTGCTGGCCCCAAGCCAGAGCGCCCATCACCCCTCACAAGGCTGACTTGGGGGAGCAGTGGTGAGATGGCCCCAAACCCTCCTGTTCCCCCTCCCCCACCCTTGTTGTTGCTCGCCCACTCAAGTATTCCATCCTGGCTATTCCACTGGTTTGCAATAATAATCCAATGGGTGGTTAAGAGGATGTAAGCTGGTGGTGGGCAGGTAATCTGCTGGCAGGTAACGAGACAGTGTTTACATTGACCATCCACAGGCAAGGCTGCCTGCAGCTCCCAGTTCACAGCCACTGGGACAGTCAATGTAAACACTGTCTCATGGCCTGCCAGCGGATTAACCTGACAGGCCGCAGGTTGCCCACCACTGATGTAAGTAGACAGAAGCAGCTTTAATAGCAGACACAATCTATTAGTTAAGGGAGTGTGCAGCCTTTGCATGTTGGGAAGCTGTTACAATGTTCTTTGTACCTGTCACACACAATGGTGGACACTTGAGAAAATAAGTAAAGTTTGTTGCCCCACTCATTACAATTTCATGTTGGTTGCATCTTATGATTGCACTAAATATATATACTAGATTTCAAAAGAAACTGTTGACGTTCTTAGGCTAAAGTATTTTTCTGTTTGATGTTAGATCCCATCTATTAATGCCTTTCTTTGAGAAGGCTTATTATCATTGTCCAGTTATTTTTTGGAATCAATCCATTTTCCATCCACACATGCAACAAAAAGCCAACATTCCTTGTCATTGTGGTACATATGCTTAATCTTGAAAGGAAGTCTCATTTTCTTTTTAATCAAAAGGTTTTTGGGGGTGGAATATATATTAGCTGTAAAATAACTATTGTAGGAATCCAGAAGGGGTTTTACTTATTGCTATTAAGGTAGGTTAGTTGTGAGTGTAATTACTTGCATTCCAGTAAAATCTAGCAATATAATCTCTTGATTTGTACCTTTTTGGTTTTTTATTCAATGCACATTGAGGGTTCATATTAGTCCATTTTCACTGTTTGTCATTTGTTTTGTACTTTTTTTTTTGTTAAAGATCATCAGATATAAACTATCAAAACACAAATCTATAACTGAAATAGGGAAGCACAACGTACTTATTTCAAATACAAATAAAATTTAATTACTTTGCTAAATGGCTAAAATACATCAAAACCACAGTCCCTCTTCCACTCACCAAGACAGTGGGAAAAGGGAAGGTAGAAGAAATTATATTCAAAGAAGAACAGCATGTGTTTGGCAAGCATGAACCCATATGCGTATGTGCTGTCTCAATCAACTGCATTATTGACTGTTCTTGGAGGAAACTGAAAGATGCATTGTATTAATATGAGTTGTTGATTTGCTTGTACATTTCTTTCAGGATCCTACATTTCTGGAGAAAAAGGAACGTTGTGAATACCTAAAGAACAAACTTTCTCACATAAAACAAAGAATTCAGGACTACGATAAAGTTATGAATTGGAACATACAGACGTAGTATCACTCTAACTTTATGTGGAAGCTACTTAGTATTTTGAAATAGAAATGATTTTTAAATATTTATCTTCAAAATTATCAACTTCCTAATGTGAAACCAATTGCTTCCTCAGTCAGTCCTATATGTAGTCTGTTTAAATCTTGCACATTTCTGACATGTTTTGTACCCAGTCATATTTTATATGCAATATAACAAATAAGTTAACAAGGTATTTTATGGCATTACATTAATTGTATGCTTTATTAATAGATAAATGCCTAAGTCTGTCCCTTTTTATGCAGTCGTAGGTATAGTATTTTTACTCATGTTCTCCCTTTCTTTTGTCTCTCTTCAAATGTGCGCACCCTTTCCAACAGATCTGGTTCTTCTTGATCTAGTCAAGAATCTGTGCTGTAGTGCTGTAACAACCTCAGATAATGACATGGTGTATTTCATGACTAGTTAGAACACTTCAGATATCCACAGACCATGTTTGCGGATCGGATGCAGCTACAAATTTTGTATAACTGGGCTGGTTTTATGGATATGATTCAGCAGAGTATTTAAGCACTTCAGTTCTAAGAAATTAAACTGTTCATGTCCTTACATGCTCTTCAGAATCAGAGCCACTTGTTAGTCCTTGCCCACTTCCCTCTCCTCTCATGCGGAAGTTTTAAAGAAAGTAGTTGAAATTTTGCCTGAATAAGGACTGCAGAACGGGTCTTGTATTAGCAACCATAGCATAGCTTAATTCTGACCTCTGCCTTGCAGAGGTAAGGTAACTTATTCGCATTCCTAAACCATAGTAATATGGTAATGAAGAGATTATTGAACTCATGTCCAGGCTCAGCTAGTGCTGCTATGGAACTAGCACTCTCTACAAACCTCCCCTGGGTGATGTAGGTAGAACTGCATGTGTTAAATTAAGGGAAGAGAACACCCAGAGGAACATGACTTTCTTATCTGAGAAAACTGGAGAGAGTAGCTGATGCAGGTAGTTGTAAACGCTAGAAGTCAAATGAATGTACACAGTAAATTTCAAACTTAATTCTCAGTGTAAAACCTCCCCTAAAAAGTTATGGTGTATAAATAATAAGCATCTGATGTAAATCCAAGTGAAATGTGGTCACTAATGAGACACAAACCTCTAGAGATTTAGCATACCTTTATACTAAACCTTAACATGTGCTCTGAATTTGTAAATCTGTCTTTTATCATGGTTGTAAATACTTACAAACTTATGAAAACAATGTCATCTTATATGAATTTTATCGTTGTATGAACTTTTTTTACTAATTAAAATACACTAAAATTTATAGTCATTTTGAAATCTGTTATTTAAGTATCCAAAACAATGCATAAACATATTTGTAGTCTTGCTATAAGTGCTTGGAACCAATTGTTTTTGTTAGGATTACATAATGGCTTTTGTTAGAGATCTTTTTTACTGAAACTTTCCATGCCTGGTCTCATTTTAGAAAGGATGCTATCTCCAAGCCAAGGGTGGGCAAACTATGGCCTGCGGGCCATATATTGCTCGCCGGCCATTTTTATCCGGCCTGCACTCCTGGCCGGGGGCACGGTGCTAGTGGCCCCGTGCTCCTGGGCCAGAGGCGCAGCTTGCCATGGGGCCCTGCTCTCCTGGTTCGGGGGCGCCCAGCTGAGTACGGTAAGCGAGGGGAAGGCTTTGAGGGGGCTTATGTGGTGGGGTCCTGGGGGGGAAGTTAGAGTGGGGAGAGTCTCTGGACAGGGCGATCAGGGGATAAGGAGCTGCGGGGGTTGAATCATTTGGGCGTTCTGAGGGGGGCAATGAGGGTGGGAAGTGGGTGGGGGTCAGATGGGAGTGAGGCCAGGCTGTTTGGGGAGACAGCCTTTCCTACCCAGCCCTCCGCACAATTTTGAACCCCAGTGTGGCCCTCAGGCCAAAAAGTTTGCCCACCACTGCTCCAAGCTATAATGAGTTATTAACTATGATTGTTTTCCAAGTATAGAGGAGAGGTATGTTCATAGCTCATAGTATAAGGCTGTGGTGTTTCCACATTACCTTACACAGCTGTTCTACAGCACTGCAAATGTCTGTAACTCAGTCACTTTTAGCTTCCCCCCTCTTTTTAAAAGAAAAGGGGAACACTTAAAGTGAAAAGAATTGTCACTGTAATGTCAGTGATGAGTTTCAGTACTCACTATATGAAATTGGGATCATTGTCTTTCCAGCATGCTGTTGACTTGGTCACATTGCTTATCCCATATTTTTGAGTTTTATTTTGCTACATAAAAAAGATAATCAGGAATAAAAATGTACCTGCCATGTGACCAAATGAATGTTAGTTCAAGAACCTAAACTCAGGTTCTGACAGCTGAGAATTTAAGCTGTAAACCCAAGTTTACAAAACATACCTGTGTGCTTCTAGATATATCATAGGTAATCTCTCGTTAGTTTTAACAGCTGGTCTTAAAATGTGTGCCCATCCAAATAACCAGTAAATTGATATAATAATAATAATCAGAAGGTTCATGTAAGCTAGATTCAACATTTTTTGGGGTACTATGAATTGAGCCCTGTGAAGTTTTTTTATTTATAATTTTTCCTTTTATTTTTGAGGAGTGCGGTGGTGGTTTTTGTTATCTCCTGGGGAACAGGGTGCCCGATCCTGCTTCCAGGGGATCCTGGAGTGGGATTACAGAGTGAACCCATCCCACAGTTGCGCTGCAATGGCTGCTGTTATCCCACAGATCTGGGGCTGGCAGGGTGCTGTGGCCTGGCATCATGATGGGCCAAATTTGTGAAAGAGGCATTGTGATCTGGCGTATAGGGTCACAGTGCCACTCAAATTTGGGCCCCACAGGATAGATGCCACTGGTTTGGGATAAGATTTGTTCCATTTCATTTTGTTTTGCAGTTAAAAACATGAGGCTTCAGCTATGAAGCATGGCTCTGAAATTTATACACATTTGACTTTCACATGTTTATATTCTCTAGTATATGGAAAGCTTCACTTGTCACAATCTGGGTCTGGTCTGATCTGTTCTTTCTCGTGGATGGTCACCAGTCTTGTAAGCTCCCTGGGTCTGAGTAGTGACTGTTCAGTGTTATAACTTTGCATCTCTCACACACAACTCCAGTTGCAGACCCTGTCTGGATTTTAAGTGTTGTTGTCTTTCAATGTTAATGTAAAAGTAATCCACAACTGCTGCATGATTTCCTCCCTTCTATAAGAGAACTTGTTCTGCTTGTGTATATAGGGCAAAGTTCTATTTCCATTGTGTTAATAGGATGAAAAAGCTGCATTCGTAAATGATTCTTACCACTTTCTGGACCATATATTCCAGTACAATTCTAATTAAGAATTTACAGAATGTACTTGATGTTTGTGTCTTGGGGCCATTATTCTGATGTTAGTTTTAAATTACAGATTAATCTGCTGCATGAGCAGTTTTGCACACCTGATGAGCTGCTTTTCATATAATAGATCTAGGAATTACTTGGGTTCTTTATCAAAACATGATATGAGAAAGAAAGAAAAGCCTGATATATGGGAGAGATTCTTTAGGACAACGATGCAACTACACTACATTGCTAAACTAGAACTGAGGGTGCACTATATGTAATGAATAGATTGCTCACACTGCAAGATGTATTGTGTTCATTCCCACTCATGGCTTGGGTGAAAGAATTCTGCTCATAACTAATTGTTAAATAGACACGTATAGAAAGCATGCGCTTCCATAAGATAGTGGAAACTTATTAAATGTGTGTTACTCCTCTTAGCAGCTATTTATTTAAGTCTGTGTTGCTTTACAAAATTGTTTATTTGGTAGATGGTGAAAATACTCAAGTCTATTCCTTTAACGAATACTTAAGTGTGAACTCTTGTGAAGTGGTTATGAAAATTTTATTTTTGTTTAGTCTGAATGTGGCCCTTAAGTCAGCTTTACAGGTTTGAAGTTCTTCACTCCTGGGTGAGATATCTCAGCAGTAGCAATTTGTGCTATCAGTGTGTTTTGGCAGGGTTTACTGCTAGGATGTGAGGGTAGCACAATCTCTGTATTCACTCAGGGCTTGTCACACATAAAACAGTGCAGTGGTGCAGCTCCCCTTCCCTCTGTGTAGGTACTCCACTCCCCTATGATGCTGTAGCTAGGTCAACAGGAGAATCACTGGGGGTGTGGATTTTTCTATGTGTACTGACCTAATTTCCTAGGGTAGCCCAGGCCTTAGTCTCTGCTGGATTTGCCAGCTATTTACTCTTAGGGCCCAGGTCCTTCACTTTGACCCTACACTGCAATGTGTCCTGGTCATGGCCCCTTTCCATCATGTATCTAGAAATCTGTCCATAGGTATCATAATTCCGACAGCTGGAGCACAGCTGTGATGTCACTGCTTCCTCTCCCCAAATGTCAGTGAGGTCTAGTAGCTTGACATTGCTCCAAGCAGGGGATCGCCTGGTGTGTGGAGCAGGCCTGGCCACCTGAAAAGATGCACTGAGACCACTGGAAGCATCACTGAGCAAACAGGAAGGGGATTTTCAAATCTGCAAAAGAATGTATGGAGTGGGGCTGATGGTTGGTCACCTGAGGTCAGGGCAATAGATTTCAAACCGATGGCCAGAGCCGTGAGAACAGGCATTGTGGGACACCTCTCGGAGGCCAGTTGCAGCGCTATAATTGCCACGGTGTCTACACTGGCACTGTGGCCAGCGCGGTAGCCCTGTCACAGAAAGCTCTACACCTCTCATAGGAGTAGAGGTTTTTGGGTTTTTTAAGAGCGCTGTATCTGCGGAGTTTCTGTGCACTAAGTGGCTTGGCAGTGTATACATCTTGGGAGTTACAGCACTCAAACCTGCTTTACTGCACACAAACATGCCTGTGTAGAGGGGGCCTTATTTATTATTTTGGTTGCTGGGAGGTGGCAAGTATGACTGCTATTGCTGTAAGACAACCTCTATAACTCAGTAAAAAATCTGATCTAATTGTGATGAGGCAGATACCTAATCACTTGGAACTATTTGATGATTAAGTGTAAAACAAGATGGTAACATCTTTTCATTATTGGTGTGGCCTGGATCTGAAACAATGATCAAGAAGATTAAAAAGCTCTATCACCTCATCAGTTCATTTAAACTACAAATGCCATTTAGATAGACCAGACTGTAATTACTGAAGTAGGAACTTGCTTAGGACAGTGTGAGTAATACTCCCACTCTTGTTTTAAAAGATGAAATAGTTTCTTGGGCTGTTCTGTAATAGGCGTGTCTGCGTATTGGTTTTGACACTCTTCTGTGAAACACCTACCACAGTGCTCCCCTAGCAATAGTTTTGGTTCAGTTCTGACTGAGAAATATGTGACTGACTGTCAATAGCATTTTCTCTAGCATCTTTAAGTGCATTGCTATTGATATAATTGAGGATGTCTTTGATTGCTGATGGCCAAAAATTTGGCTGATGGAGGTCAAACTTTATCTACGGCCATGTCTTCGCTGGCAATGTTAAAGCACCTCCGACTCCGTGGCAGCACTTTAATATGGCTGTGTGGTCACAGCACACAGCCATATTAAAGCACTGCCACAGAGGTTCTTAACATTACTAGTGAAGACATGTTGTGTGTTAAAATAAAAAAACAAAAAACACTTCCACAAGGGTAGTAGCTCCCAGTGCTGGTGCACTATCTATACTACCACTTTACAGTGCTGAAATTTGCAGTGCTTGGGGGGAGGGGGGCGGCATGTTTTTTCCACATCCCTGAGCAAGAAAGTTGCAGCACTGCAAAGTGCCAGTGTAGACAAGCCCTACTTCTCTAGTTCCCCTGCCAGAAAAGGGTAGAATATGGCAGAACATCTTTTCTTCACTCTCTCTTATTTGCTGCCAGGGTGGGAAATTAGCTTAGCTCTGATTTGCCAAGTCTGTACAGAACCTGAAAGAATTTGCTTGGTCTTTAGCCCAGCCCTGTTTTATGGAGGTAACCTTTTGTAAAGCTAGGATGGATTGTTTGCCCACCTTGAGCTAGCTCTGATGAATGAGCGCCTTGAAATATTGTGTACAGTACTATCGTTTGCTTACTAGGTTCATTTTCCATTGTGCTCCTAAATGCACTATTATGGACCTGATCTGGAAAAGAGTCAAACAACTTTCCATATGTGAATAGTCTCATTAAAATCAATGGAATTATTCATGCAGAAAGTTAAGCATGTACGTGAGTCTTTGCAGAGTTATAGTCCAAGTTTACTATTCAGAGTAGACCTGTAAGAAGTGTTAAAATATACCCACAAGCAATTAAAATTTGTAAAGCTGCCAGAGCTATCTGAACTAGCTGAGCTATATAACTGAACAATTATTAAATGGGAAAGTCTACATTCATTTAGTTTAAAGAATTATTTTATTTTTACAGTACTTTAAATTGTAGGTCCGTGGTCCAGCAGATTTTGTACTTTTAACTAGTGCCTAAATACTGGTAAAGGCTGCTATTTGAAAAATTCCATAACAGAAAAGGGAGGGGCTTTCTTACGCTGCGAGTGGTACTGTATTATCTGCTCTGCAAAGCTCTATTTTAAATCACATGAGTAAGTTCTGAATTTTAAACAGGAAATATCTGCTGGGAGCTTTAGACAAAAGAACCTTCATTCTGAGGAAACAAGATTAGAAATTAGGATCTGACAATTGTAGTCATAGAAACATATTAACCTATCTCTAGATCAATGAAGAAATATTAGATGTAAATATTTAGTTTTTGACTGAACTACTCCAAGGCACTCTACTCACATAAGCAGTGAGAAATTGTTATATCAGGGAAATAAAACCAGGTGCTGCTCTTGCAACTGTCTAAACATATATATACTATGATGGACTCAGAAAGCTATAAAAGAGTAGTGGATGGCAAATCTATCATCCTCAGAATGATCAGGTCCCTGTTCCCTGGGTAGCAAAACAAAGGCTACTCCAGGATAATCAAGACCCCTGATGCCAAAAACCAGTTAAGGTAGTTAGGCTAATGCAGGCAACTGACTCCAATTAATTGGCAAAGGCCATTAGGCTAATGAAGACAGCTGGAACTACTCAAGATCCTACTCAGTGCTTAAAACAGCAGTTCTCAAACTGGCTGTTGGGACCCCCACTGGAGGTTGTGAGCTCCCTGCGCTGCTGAAGTGCCGCCAAATAGAACACTTCCGATTTCGGCGGACATGCTGTGCGCTTCAGAGTGTGTTCCGAAAAGCTGCCGAAGTGAATGTTTCCAGTTTCGGCGGCTTTTCAACAGACATTGTGAAGCGCACAGCACGTCCACCGAAACGCCAGCAGAAGCGTTCTATTCGGCGGCATTTTGGCAGATGCACATGGGTCGTGGCAGCCTCCAGGAGGAGAAAAGGGGCCGCAAACCTAACAACCTTGAGAACCATTAACTTAAAAGCTCTCCTTCCACGGTTCTCAAGAGAGCCCAGGTGAAAGGAACTGGAAGAGAGGAAGTGTTGCTGAATCCTAAGGAAAGGGTGCAGCCAGGAAAAGGGGACTATGAGGAAGTGGCCCAGGGAATCAAAGCAGCGCCAGTGGTGAAGGAGAAGCTGCCAACAGTTGCTGCTGTTAGGGTCCCTGGGTGGAACCTAGAGTAGAGGGTGGGCCCAGGTTCCCCTTGTTCTACAGCAACTCTCTGAGAGGGGAAGTAGACCTAGGTCTAGGCAGGAGGCAGGACTGCCCATACTGCACTCTAAAGACCAACAAAGACTGTGGGGTATTCCCCCTTCCCACCTCCCATATGGGCCTGTGATGAAAGTAGCTCAATAAAGCTGTGATCTTTGCCACTACCCAACGAAAGAGAGGTCACCTTGTGGGCCTTAGTGAGCTTTTGAGGCCACTGAATCTGCCCGGAAGCATGGGACCCATGAATTCAGTCTTGGAACTTTGTCACAACTGGTGTCGGGTGGGATTTTTGACTTATCATTCACCGCACGGCAAAAGAAGGGGAGAAGTTTTTGTGTGTGGTTTTTTTTGTTTGTTTGTTTGTTTTTTTAAAAAGTGTACTGGGTGTGTGTGTCCTCACCACAGTGGAAGACGTGATAAAAGCACTGATACAAGCCATTGCAGCCCAGCAGGAGGCCACCCAAGTCCAGGCAATGGTGCAGCAGGAATCCATACAGCTAGAACAAGAGACTAACCAATTATTGATAGGGCAGGCTTCCCAGGATCAAGCCCTCTTGCAAGAAGTGGAAGACCAGTTGAAACCCCTCGCTGCCAAAAACCAAGGGTCTGAAGTGTCATGAGTATGGAGGGCTGCTGGTTGTCTACCAAAGAAGACAGCAGATGGCAACAAAGAGGCATGTCTCTTCTCCTCTCCAATGGGCCAGCATCCTCACTCCCTTATGTGGAGAAGCCCAGAAAGCCTATCATGACATGCCCTCTGAAGCTGCAGTTCACTAGCCTTAGCTGAAAGCAGAAATCTGGTGTAATCACAGGTAACAACTGCAGTACAGACCCAGAGATATCATGAGTGGAATCTGCCCGGAAGTGCGGGACCCACGAGTACAAGCCCAGAACATTGTCACAATACTGAAGCCTTTGATGATGCAGGTAAAAGCATGTGGACGTATCCCTGTGCCTCCTCAAAGCCCCAGTGCAGAAAATGGGGCTCTGGAGAATCAACCCTGTGCTTGTGTCCTACGGCCAAAATTAGGTTCCTAAATCCATATTTTGGCTCTTAAATTTGTGACCTGATTTTCAAAAGTGTGACGTGCCCAGCAACTCCCATTTGAGACCTAACCAGATCAGCCACACCACCACTGGTTCATTCACCTGCACATCTACCAATGTAATATACGCCATTATGTGCCAGCAATGTCCCTCTGCTATGTACATCGACCAAACTGGACAGTCCCTACGAAAAAGGATAAATGGACACAAATCAGATATCAGGAATGGCAATATTCAAAAACCTGTAGGAGAGCACTTCAACCTCACCGGACACACCATAGAAGATTTAAAGGTCAGCATTTGGCAGCAAAAAAACTTCAAGTCCAGACTGCAAAGAGAGACTGTAGAGCTGCAAATCATTTGCAAATTTGACACAATCAGTTTGGGACTGAATAGAGATTTTGAATGGCTAGCTAACTACAAAAGCAGCTTCTCTTCTCTCGCTATTCACACCTCCAGTTCAACTGCTAGAGGAACACCTCACCCTCCCTGATTAGAGATAACAAGCTGGTTCAGCCTGATTGGACTAACCTTGTTATCTCCCACCTGGTTCTTGCCTACCTATTTATACCTGCCCCTGGATACTTCCACTGCATGTATCCGATGACGTGGGTATTAGCCCACGAAAGCTTATGCTCGAAAAAAAATTCAGTTAGTCTTTAAGGTGCCACAGGACTGTTTGTCACTTCTGCAATTCCAGACTAACATGGCTACCCCTCTGATTCCCATTTGAGAGTTTACCTGCAGAGAGATTAGAAGCCATTTTAAGTTCCTGTTTTTGTTAATTCCCTTTGGAAGGGATCCTTGTTAAACAGCACTTTAGTTTTATAGGTTCTAGAAATATGGGAGGTGCTTAATAGAAATAAATGCTGTTCTCAGAGTGGGGTTTTTTAGGCATTTTATAGTATTAGGCACTGGCGTGATTCACTACTGAACCAATGCCCCTTCCATGGAGTTAGTTGTGTTAGGGGCATTACATCATTGCAGGTACAGTATGGCAGGTACAGTGTTTCAGCCAAAACATAAAATCATTTTGATCACTGAAATTTTTGGTAACTTTCGGGTATGGTTACACTTACAAAATTATAGCGCTATTGCTTATAGCGCTCGCCTTATACAGCAATAATAATAGCGCTATTGTATGTCCACACTGAGATGCTCCAGCGCTATAGCATGGCCACATTTGCGGCAGTTAATACGGCATTAAGAGCAGCGCATTAGGGCAGGTATCCCACAGTACACCTCTTCCTGATCTGGCGCAATGGCTTGTGGGAGGGGGGGCGTCACTTGCGGGGCATTCTATATCCTGTTTGAACTACCCATGATGCTTTTTGGCATATCCCAGCAATCCCTGTGTTTCCTTCCACCTCCGGCGCCATCTTTCAAGGGTTTCAGCAAGGCACGCTCCGTCTTCCATTGTCGAGTGCTGCAATGAATCCAGAACTGCTGAGGGACATGCTGACGACTGTCGCCAGCACATCTCTGTGTGCAGTGGAGTTATTCCTTGACATGCAGGATGACAGTGATGATTCTGAAGACGAGATCGAAGCGGTGAATGCATTCGACACAAAGCTGCTTGTCTCATTAACGGACATGCTCACGGCTGTTGAACGCCGCTTCTGGGCACGGGAAACGAGCACAGAGTGGTGGGATCGCATCGTCATGCAAGTCTGGGATGACGAGCAGTGGCTGCAAAACTTTCGAATGAGAAAAGCCACTTTCATGGGACTGTGTGCTGAACTCGCCCCTGCCCTGCGGCGCAAGGACACCAGACTGAGAGCTGCCCTCCCGGTGGAGAAGCGGGTGGCTATCGCGATCTGGAAGCTGGCTACCCCAGACAGCTACCGATCGGTGGCCAACCAATTTGGGGTTGGAAAGTCGACCGTTGGAGTTGTGCTGATGCAAGTGTGCAGGGCCATCAATCGCATCCTGCTACGAAAAATCGTGACTCTGGATAACGTGCATGACATCGTGGCTGGCTTTGAAGAAATGGGTTTCCCTAACTGTGGTGGGGCGATAGATGGGACCCATATACCCATTCTCGCGCCCGCCCACCTAGCTGAGGAGTACGTTAACTGAAAGGGGTACTTCTCCATGGTTCTCCAGGCGCTTGTGGATCACCGTGGGCATTTTACTGACATTAACGCTGGCTGGTCTGGAAAGGTGCATGATGCACGCATCTTCCGCAACACCGGCCTGTTCATGAAGCTGCAAGCGGGGACTTTTTTCCCAGACCAGAGGATCCCCGTGGGGGAAGTGGAAATGCCCATAGTGATTCTTGGTGACCCTGCTTACCCTTTAATGCCCTGGCTCATGAAACCGTACACAGGGAGCCTGGACAGCAGTCAGGAAAGGTTCAACTACAGGCATAGCCGTTGTCGAATGACTGTGGAGTGTGCTTTTGGGCGTCTGAAGGCGCGCTGGCGTTGTCTTTATGGGAGGCTAGATTTGGCCGAGGGTAGTATCTCTGCGGTTATTTCCGCATGCTGTGCCCTACATAATCTTTGTGAGCGGAAGGGCGAAGGCTTCACTCAGGCATGGTCCTCTGAGGTTCAACGCCTGGAGGCCACATATGCCCAGCCAGAGAGCAGGGTTCATGGAGGGGACAAGCGCGAGGCTGTTCGGATCAGGGAAGCCTTGAGGGAGCATTTTGAGGCTGAAAGCCAGTTCTGAAGTGAGGTGCAGATGGAGGGAGGGAGGGAGCATTCTTTTAACAGGAACAGGCATTTGCTTTTCTGTAGCCTGTAATAATGTATGTACACTTAATAAAAAAAACCCATTTATTAAGAAGACAATTCATTTATTGAACAGGTACTTCGGTTGCTGAAAGAAAATATTGTGATGCATGTGAGGGGGAAGGTAGGGGAGGTGCAATGGGGGTGTCGTGGGGTCAGTCAGAGATCGGAGTATGTCCGGGTCTCTGAGTCTCCAGTGCCCTCAAAGTGGCCATGTCCCCCGAACCCCATTTGCGGTGGCCAGTGAGGCATGTTATTAGGGGTAGACTGCAGTGGATAATGGTCTGGGGTCTGGGGGTTGTCCGGTGAAGACAGAGGGGTTGGAGGCAGCTGTGGATGGTGATAACCATTTGGCTGATGATACTGGCCTGGAGGGTACAGAGGCAAGGAAGGGGAAGGGAGTTGGGGCAAACGATAATTGGGGTGGTGGGTGCGGAGCTTCTGCTCTGCAAGGGTGACAAGCCGCTGCATACTCTGCAATTGAAGCTGCAGTAATGAGAGCAGCTTGTCGGTGCTTTTCCGGCGGTGAATCGCGTTCTCCTTCCGCGCCTTCTCCCTCAACTTGCTCTCATTCTCCCTCCACCTCTGTGCAACTCGATTCTCCGTTACAGCCTGTTGCATTACTTGCTGTACAAGATCCTCTTTGCTCCTTCGTGGCCGCTTCCTCAGTCGCCTGAGCCTCTCAGCTGTTGATAAGAGCGATGGCGAAGGGGTGAAGGACGACCCTTCTAAAATAAAAAGATACATTTCACAGTGGTTCCCTTGTAAAGAGCAGACATGCCTATCATTCCCCCGCATTCCCCGTTTGGCTGTCCTGCAGACAGCACAGATACAACAACGGAGCCCCTGCCATGGTGAGTGGACTCGAGGCAAGGGAAATGATTTTTTCCCTGCCCTGAGAAGCTGTGGCGGGGGAGGGGGTGGGGAGTGCCGGTATGTTGCAGGAGCCCCAGTGTGAGCAGCAGGCAGGGGGAAGGATTTCTTCCCTGCCCTGAAAAGCTGTGGCGGGGGAGTGCCGGTAAGTTGCAGGAGCCCCACTCTGAGCAGCAGGCAGGGGGAAGGATTTCTTCCCTGCCCTGAAAAGCTGTGGCGGGGGTGGGGGTGTGTGTGGAGTGCCGGGAAGTGGCAGGAGCCCTACTCTGAACACTGTTCCAACATTCTCCGTAGGTGTTTGTCCTGGAAGATATCTCGTTGCTTCAAGTCACTGAGGAGCAAAGGGAAGGGATTTTATTAAGATGCGGCTTCCGCCCAGGGCCATATGCAGCGTGCCTATGTGCAGCAATGCTCCCCCCACCCATTGTGGCACAGTGGCAGGGACTAGTGACCGTGACCGGGACGGGGACCACGCTGGCTCTCCCGGGAAACCTGCGCAGGCGCATTGCAAGTGCTCTTTTTGAGACCTTTGAAGAGATTACTGATGATGACTACCGCGAGGTGATAGACTACATCAATGCTCTATTCCACATGTAGGCAAGCATGCAAGCATCCCTTTCCACCCCAAACTGCCAGCCTTCCCCATAGAAAAGCAGCTTTACTGCCGCAATGCACTGCTGAGCTGGCCCCTGCAACTGCCGGACGCTGTGGCTGTCCGCCCTCCTCCTGGCTTTAGAGGAGAGCTCCCGGCTGCATGCCCCCCTGCCCTCCTCCTGGCTTGAACAGAGCACCAGGTGGAATGCCCCCCTCATCCCTTTCCACCCCAAGCTGCCAGCCTTCCCCATAGAAAAGCAGCTTTACCTCCGCAATCCGCAGCTGAGCTGGCCCCTGCAACCGCCGGACGCTGTGGCTGGCTGCCCTCCTGGGTTGAGAAGAGCTCCTGGCTGCATGCGTCCAGGGACTCCTCCGTGCCCTGGATCGCTGCTGCCTCGTCCTCATCCTCCTCCTCTTCTTCATCCTCCTGCTCTTCGTCCTCCTCCTCACCCCCCCCCTTCACTGGTGGGCTGGGAAGTGTCCGTGGTGGTCGATGGAGTGACCGTGGGATCACCACCAAGTATCGCGTGCAGCTCCTTATAAAATCTGCAAGTCACCGGGGCTGCCCCAGAGCGGCCGTTTGCCTCGCGGGCTTTGCGATACGCATTCCTAAGCTCCTTTACCTTAACACGGCACTGCAGAGTGTCCCGCTCATGGCCTCTTTCTGCCAAGGCCCGTGATATCTGCCCATAGGTGTCAAAATTCCTGCGGCTAGACCGCAGCTGAGACTGAACAGCCTCTTCCCCCCAGCAGCTGATGAGGTCCAGCACCTCACTATTGCTCCATGCTGGGGATCGCCTATTGCGAGGAGGCATGGGACGTGGAGTCATGATGATCAATCTGAATGATCACCTGCAACGATTCCCTGAGACCACGCCACGCAATCAATCAGATCAATGAGAATGATCACTTGCAAGGATTCCCTGAGACCACGCCACGCAATCAATCTGATCAATGAGAATGATCACTTGCAAGGGTTCCCTGAGAGCACGCCACGCTTGGCTGGAGCAAACAGGAAGGGGATTTTCAAATTTCCCTGGAACTTTAAAGGGCGGGTCTGACGTGTGGTCACCTGAGGACAGGACAAAAGAGTTTGCAAGTGATGACCAGAGTGGCTCGAACGGGAATTATGGGACAGGCTGGAGGCCAATTAATACGCAGTGGGTGTCCACATTCTTCCTGTAGCGCTACAGCAGGTGCGCTACAGCCCTTATTCCCCATGAGGAGGTGGATTTATAATAGCGCTATAACTCCGCGGTTATAGCGCTATTAGTGCCTTGCCAGTGTGGACGGAGAGTAGGTTATAGCGCTCGTAGGGGCTTTATAGCGCTATAAAGTGCCAGTGTAACCATGGCCTAAGAAGCCAACTGTCCTGGCTAAATTCCAGTTTGGATAATTACATTCTATCTGATTAGGTTCTTAAGATAGCATAGTGATGGGTATCTAAATATCTCTTCTGCCTTGCTACATTCCCCTTGCAGTTTCAATAGCACAGGGTATATTATATTGAAATCCTAGAGCATAAAAGGCACTGTCTACTGTTTGTTTAGTTATAACCCATTGCTAGTGTTAATATGCACACTTATCCTGTGATAAGTCCCTTTAAAAAAAGTGTTATTTCCATACAAACAAAAGTTCCATTCAGATATGTCCACCCTCTAATAATCAAGTGCACCATTTTTGTTCTGTTTTGTCTACTTTGAATATAATAAGGTCATTGAGGGCACTTTTCTAATTTTCCTTCTCTTGAATACTGATTACATTGTTGGCACTCAGTACATGATTTTAATTACCAGGATATGCCTTCCTGAAGTTGCTATTGCTATATCAACATGCAAATGTGTGTAATAAATAATGAAGATGGGTAATGTTTTTCTATCTTGGTATGCTAGAGCAAGGGAACCAACTCCTGACTAATTCAAGCAATTAGATTGTCTAATCTCCAAACATTTTATTCACTTCATAATACTAGGCTTCAGAGTTAATAGCATTACTTATGTGCATTGAGTGGACATAGAAACTGATTATCTTCTTGCTCTAAGAGACAATTACTCTAGGTATGTGTACAGAAATGAGGCACATTGCCAAGGTCCTGTTTGACAAGCATAAATACTAAAAACTCCTTTTTTTACCATAACGGGTACAACATAGCCAATAGAAGAACAGACTTTCAATCTGGTTCCTCTCACCTTTGCTGTTTAATTTTAGAAAAGATTAAAAGTTGTTAGTGAAAAGTTGTAAGAAAAGCACCACCAAGAAGTTAATATCTAGTAGGCTCAAGCTCTAGGACAGTGGTTTTCAAACTGCAGGTCATGACCCAGTACTAGGTCACAGAATGGAAAGCACTGGGTCACGGTGACTCTGGTCAACACTGTCAACCGAGCCATTAGAAGTCCCCTCAGTGCTGCTGCTCTGCTAAGGCAGGCTAGTCCCTACCTGTTTTGATACCGTGCTGCATCCTAGAAGCAGCCAGCAACAGCTCTGGTTCCTAGACACAGGGGCCATAAGGCTCTGTGTGCTGCCTCCACCCCGAGCACCAGCTCTGCACTCTGGGGGAAGGGGAGGTGGTGCCTGTGGACGACAGCTGTGTGGAGCCACTTGCATACCTCCACCTAGGAGCTGGAACTGCTGCTGGCCACTTCTGGGGCACAGCACGGTCCATGATGTATGGACAGGCAAGAAGCCTGCTTTAGCACCCCTGTTGTGCTGCTGACTGAGAGCTGCCCAGGATAAGCCTGTGCCCCAATCCCCAGCCTTGAGCCTCCCTAAATCTGGAGCCCCTTCCTGCACCCCAGAGCCCATACCCCCAGCCCAGAGCCCTGACCTCCCTCTTACTCCCCAATCCCCTGCCTGAGCCCAGGACCCCCTCCACAACCTGAACTCTTCATTCCCAGCCCCATGCTGCAGCTCTCACCCCTGCACCTCAACCCTCTGCCCCAACCCTGAGCTCCTCCACACTCCAAACCCCTCATCCCCAACTGTGTTGGGTTGTGGGCATCAATAATTTTCTTCAACTGGGTCACCAGAAAAAAGTTTGAAAACCACTGTTCTAGGACAGGGGTCTCCAAACTACGGCCCGGGGGCTGGATCCAGTCCATGGCTTCGATTTGTCTAGCCCTCCAGCTGAGCAGGCATGCCTGGAGAAGCTGCCGCTGCCCCCCTTACCCACCCCCCGCGAGCTTTTGCCGGTGGCCCCATGTGCTGAGGGGTGAGTGCCCCCATGGCAGCAGCTGGAGGAGCAAAAGGGGGGGGGTAGTCAGAGGAGCAAAGGGAGGCAGATTTTGCATATATTGAATTTTTTCACAGTCACTTCAGCCTGCAAAGCCCCTTCAGAAATCTAATATGGCCCTCGTCTCAAAGTTTGGAGACCCCTGTTCTAGGACAATAGCAGGTAATCTTGTCTAGTATCTTTGGATGATCCATCATTAGTGATCTGGCTTTTTTGTCTGCTGTTGTGATAGAGGAGTAGAAGGGACAAGGTACATCTGTAAGCGTATATAATAAATACTGAGTATGTAAGTCCTGAATAAGGTAAATGGCAGCTTTATAGCTGCATCCAACTCAGATCTGTTCCCCACTGTTCACCCTACCACCATGTTAAAAGTACATTAAGGGCCTAGTAGTCCAAAGCCTACTGAAATAAATGGGAAACTTCAATGGGCTTTGCATCAGGACCCAAAATGCCATTGCACTTTTCAGCAAAGGCCATCCAACCAAACCAAAGCAGTTGGCTTGTTAATGGATGGAAGAGTTATTGATGGTGTTGGTGTCCTTGATTAATCCTATAAGGTTTGGAGGACCGTGGCAATGGCCAATAAAGGATACTCCATAGACAACAAATGTAGTTAACTTTTTGTTCCATGGATATAGTTCTGAATTCCCACCCAGATGACATCAGAGCCAAGCTCCTTCTCCATTGGTGTCTCCAACAGAGGCAAAACCTGGGAATTCCAAATATGATTTTTAAAGAGGCTTTTTAAAAAAGACTTAAAACAATTGGGTTTTACAGTAAAAGATCTAACAAAGTCTGAAAAGTTGTGGCTGAGGATCACCCTTTAAAAGAGCATAATAGACACAGTAAAGATTCCATATTCTAGATTTGTAAATAGAAAGTATTTAAAACGTAACTTTGACACCCAACCCCTGACAATTCCTCAGTACTGAAATAGTCTTTATTAGACTTTGGAATTAACTTTTTTTTGTTTTGTTTTGTTAAGAGTGAAAAGAGGTGAAGGAGGAAGAATCCAGCCTATTGTTTGAGGAAAATTTCCGGTAATGAGCTGTTAACAAGGGAACAGTGTGCATTGTAAAAGCTTATTGCAATAGACAAAACTGTTTTTAAATGAAAATTTTAAATTAAAAGTCTGAAAAATCAAAACACAGAATTACCCAAAACAACAGACTATAATTTACCTGCATTTTTTATTTTACCAGAGTCCTTGTTTAGAGCCTTTTCTGGATGCATATGCAGTTGATCTATCATTTTGTAATACAATAGAACATTAAACCTTATGTAATTACTGAGGTAATGTCTACACTATGGGTGGTACTGTAAATATGCTATTGTAGTACAGACATTTCACTCCCTGCATCTATAGAAGGGGTTGTGGGTCAGTTTGTCTGACTCTATGATCCATTTCCCTAGAGACTGTAGCTAAGACCTAGCTGTGTCTAGCCTGGTAGGTTAGGTTGGCTTAACTATGGTGCTCACACCCCTGACCAATGTCAGTAGGTGGACCAGGAGCTACACAGTGCAACTTTATAGAAATTAAAAAAGACAAGGTCCCTGTCCTGATGAGCTTAATTTACATACAGATAATACAAGGTTAACTTTATCCAAATTAAATGGGACTACACATAGCCCTATCCACTACTTGTCTTATTGCATGCAAAAAGGGACAAATCTTGGAACTACAGGACCACCAGGATTTCACCCTCAGCTTTTCAGTGGGGTTTAGGTAACACACAAGAATTTCACCTGCAATATTGAAGATATCAACGTTGTGGATGGAGAGGAAGTTTAATGGGCTAACACGACAATAGACAGTACTTTGGGGAGCATTAGGGTTAAGTTATGGATACTTTTGGTTGTTACAATTGTTTCATGTACCCTCTATCAATGTATCAATATTCATAATGCACCTATAATTGCTAACTAGTGGCTGATGGTTTACATGGCTGGAGATTTGCATAACTATTCTGTGCTTGTGTACTTACTAACTTTTTAAATATTTCCTCTCAAATAATGATGGTAAAATTATAAATTATTCTATCATCAATTTCAGGCTCAGGATACCAACCAATTTTCTGTATGTATAATCTAATAAACCTTGGTCTGAGGATGCATAAATCCTAGACCAAATACATAATGTTTTTCCAAAACCCTTGAAATATTTAAGGTGCTTGGGAGGGAGGAAGAGAGAGAGAGACAACCCTTCTGTTTAGACCCCTGAGTACAGTTAGAATGTTTAGAACAAAGAAAACAAATAATCAGGCCAGTGATTAAACTACTTAGTTTTCAGCAGATTTAGTTTTACTCTGTCAAGACTATTGGAATTTGCAAATAATTTCCCCACTGATACTGCTAGTAGAATCAAAAGTTCAACCCATCACTTTATGGCATTAGTAAAAAGATACCTTAAGCTATTAGTACCAGCTGGAGGTCAGCTGTATAATGTGCAGGGATTTTGATTAACTTGCTCCTTATTGTAATTATCTCTGATAAACGAAGCTAGTGCTCACTTTTAAAATTTAGATTAGAAAAAATAGAGGGAAAGGGTAGAGAGACTGGTGCTTCTCCTTTGAAAATTATTAGTAAATTAGTCTTAATTACTACCAAAGAGGTGGACCTACACTAGTTAATGTGTCAAAATAATTCCAGCTCTAATACTAGTGCTTCCAATATAATTGCATTATCTCCAGTACCAGATGTTTCTACTGTTGTTAGAACTAATCCCATTCATGCTTTACAAAAGCTTTTGTTATAGTAGCAAGAAGCCTTTTTTTATTTAGCTGCCTCTGGGATCAGCTAGCTTTAAGAATACCAATGTGACATTTAAACGTCCATCTCCACAGGTGATTGACACACAGATACAGCTCTTGGGACTCAGATCATCTAATTTATCAGGGCTGCAGGAGGTAAATTCAGCATCCAAGGAAGCTCAAGCACTGTCTCCATTCAATTTTATTTTGCTCCTGATTAAAATGCATTCTATTTTGAGTTTTGTTTAAGGGGAAAGTTTTACTAGTTATATATATGGAGACTCTGAAGTTATGTTTACACTATGCGTGCTAAGGTGCCAAACTGAAAGTTCCATAGCTATGCTGTTTTAAGCACCATAGCATAGAAATCAACAGACTGGGGTTTTCTGTTGCTTTAGGAACTTCATCTTCCCAAATAACAGGATCTGGGTCAAGAACAGCATTTTTCCTTCAAGCTAGCTGCCTCTACACTGGGGTGGGAGGTGGGCATAGTTATAATACAGTGCTCAGGAGAGTGGTTCCTCCCCTGACTGCGGTAGCTATGTCAACCTAAGTTTTAAGAGTAAACCAGGCCCGATACTTTTTGGGTTTAGTTTATGTTGCTTAGGAAGGGGTTTAAGTTAAGCTGAAAAAGGTACTCCTAGCCTCCTGTGTCCAGGTACAGGGTTGTACCAGTCTAACCATTTCAGTTTAAATTCAAACTTTAACTTATACCACCAAAAAACCCCAAAACAACAACAAAAAAAACCCATGTTGATACATTGTAAGACTCGGTCCTTTTTATTTCCTTCTGGTGCAGGCCACTGAGGAAGGGGAAAGGTGCACAGAAACAGCGCCACCCCGCTCCTACTACTGCTGGGCAGTAGGGAAAGGGCGACGACACATTAATCCCCCTCGAAGGGTTAAAGTGTTTGTGAAGTACCATCACGGGAAGGGCTGAGAGCGAGAGACTCTCCCCCTGCCCCTCATCCCCCGCGCCCGCACTTCGGGATTTCTCAGATCCGCCTCCAGTTCTTCCCCCCCGCCCCCACTCTGTTTACACCAGAAACTCAGAGCTTGCCCATCCTCACTCGAAACTGGTTCCTTCCACGCGCTCGCGGGCGGCGCTGCAGGAACAACCTGTTCGCCGCCTAGTCCCGGGCTGAGTTTCAGGTGACGGGGTCACGCGCCGCGAGCGCCCCGCCCGCTGCCGCTGGGGATGAGCCCAGCCAATTGGCTGCTCCCCATCCGCATTCCAGGCAGGGCAGCGGGAGCCGCTGGGGGCGGGGGGAGGGAGGAATGGGGGATGAGCGCTCCTGTCCCCTAGCGCCAGGTGTGCAGGCAGGGCGCATGCACCGCGACTGGGTGTGGCTGCTCGGCACGGACTGGGGAGGAGGAGATGCAGGCAGGCAGCGCCTCGTAGCACGTCGGGGAGGTTAAAGAGCGGGGGTCTGGCGAGTGCAGCTGGTGCGTGCGCTGCTGGTATTAAGGTAAATGATCTCCTGGAGTTAAGTACCTGACTGGGATACATGTCTCCGACTAGGAAATCGAAGTGGGATGCGGGCGAGAGTAGAGTATCTGTGTGTCTAGTTAGTAGTGTTGTTTGCTTTGTGTAGTGGTCGGCGGGAGGAGTCTTCGTCCCCCCGCCCCATCTATCAACGCGGAAATTTAGGGGACTTTGTCTTCTTATTAAAAGCTTTCTTATGTATTTATACTTCAGTCTTGTATCTGAAATATCGAAATAAGATAAAAGGCTGATACCTCCAGTCTCTAGGGTACTAGTAAGCATTGTTTCATTATTATAGCCAGACCCTGCACAGATTTCATTTATTAAATGCTTAGCTGCATATTTAAACTCAGTTCTGTGTTAGTTGGGAGTTCTCTCCCCGACACCATGATGACTCTTCAGTTACATCTTAGTTACAAGTTTAAGATTAGTAGCCATGTTAGTCTGTATCCGTAAATAAGATGAGAAAGACTTTGTAGCACCTTAAAGACTAACCAGTTTATTTCAGCATAAGCTTTCGTGGGCTACAGCCCACTTCATCGGGTGCATAGAATGGAACAGAAGTAAGATGCATTTATACACACAACCTTTTTTTGCTTTCTGTACGTTAGCATACCAGTTCTAAGAGGCTGTTTAATTTGGATGGGCCATTATCAGCAGGAGAAAAAAGTACCTTTTGAAATGGATATCTGTGTCTGACAGGAAGGACTTGATGGTGTCAGTTCTGAAACAGAAAAACTTCCAAAATAGACTCCAACGAGAAACTGAGGAACTGGAATTAATTTTCAAATTGGATACAATAAACCAAGGGCTAAATAGAACTTGTGAATGGTTCGCTCATTACACTAATTGATTGCATTTCCCTAGTTAATTTACCTTCAATAGTTGTATCTCTTCTGTCAGACACAGATATCCATTTCAAAAGATACTTTTTTTTCTCTTGCTGATAATGGCCCATCCAAATTAAACAGCCTCTTAGAATTGGTATGTTAATGTACAACCTTTTTTTGCTTTCTGTGTGTATAATATGCATCTTACTTCTGTTCCATTCTATGCATCCGATGAAGTGGGCTATAGCCCATGAAAGCTTATGCTGAAATAAACTGGTTAGCCTCTCTAAGGTGCTACAAAGTCTTCCTCGTCTTATCTTAGTTACAAGTTAGCCTGCCTCATCGTTCTTAGGACTGTGCACTACAATAAGGTTTTTGTCTTGATTATTGCTCTCTGCTGTGAGTGTATTACTCTTTTTGAGAGAACAGAGATGGAAGAATCAATCATATGATTTTAATATGTAGTTTCCACAGAAGTTTTAAACACTATATCCCTTGAGAGCAGTCAGTAAATACTTCCTAGGTGCTCTATTCAAAGATGGGTCTTTTCTAACAAGCTGCTTTCTTAAAATCAATTTTCTTCTCCCTCAGAAGTGACAATTCTACCAGGGAATTTAGTCTGTTATGCATGCTTTCTTCTATGTAGAGACATTTTTGGTATGCACTGGAACACATGTATTAAAATTTTCTTTGAAAGGCAAAGAAGAACTGTTTTATTCAGCAACCTTCTTCTGTTCTTTCCTGTATCTTCTCTGTAGTTTCACCTCAAGACTGCACTGAAACAAATCACGTTTGGGTTGAAATAGCTGTACTCCGCATAACTATGTGAAATATTTTGATGTTTATTGAACTGATTTTCTTACCTCCTTAATTAATGAGGCTGCCCACTTCAAGGATTGAAATCGTTATTGTTTCAAACCATAATTGTAAAAGGATATTTTTAAAGAGAGCTCTTGGCACGCCTCTCTACAGATTGACTCTACAACCAAGAACCTCCACTATCAAAAAATCTATTATTGCTGTCACTGTGGGTGGGGTGGAGATACAATTATCACTGTCTTGAATGCATGAATAACAAAAGTTTCCCAGCCAGTATTGCCAAGTCCTATTGCTCCTTTCTTTTGCTGTAGTTCATGGGGGGAACTGATTGACAAAAGTCTTTTCTCACTCTTGTTTAGAAAAACATACAACTTATCCCCAAATGTTGAATTAATTTACTAGATGCACTCTACCAGTGGTCATCTGAAATGTTGTACTGCTTTGTATCAGTTCATAAACAAACTCGGTAAAGGCAAAACTAAAGCACCCCTCCAAACAAAGAAAATTGTAGATGATCATGAAGAATTCTTCTGTGTCACTACTTAGGGGATCTAACAAACTGCTAAATAATTCAAGATATTTTTGGGAGAAATCGTAGTGTTAAGATCAACCACTATATAAAATGAAGGGGAGTCTCTGGATATTTTGGGGGAATAGAAGGAATTTTTTGTTTGCAGTTGGTGAATGAAAGGCTCTAATTGTTGAAAGCCTTGACAGGAAAAAAAATTTGATTTGTCTACTTCTCTTTTCGTTATTAGAGATTGAATAACTATCTGAACTACCTTAATAGTAAGGTGATGAGACTAGATATTATGTCATTAAGCTGTTTAGATTGCTTTGCTTTGTTACTAAGCCTGTCACTTTTTTTTTTTTCCTAGTTACCAAAAATAAGTGAATTTAGCAGACCAGCACTTCAACTATGTCATCCAGGCCTTTTGAAAGTCCTCCACCTTATCGACCAGATGAATTGTAAATATTCTCTTTTCTGCTTTGGTTACCAATTTAATTTATCGCAGATAAGCAGTGTACATAGTTGGAGTTCATATCTTTAACAGCTCGTTTATACAACTGTTAACAATAGCTGTGTCAATTATCATCAGGTTGCTGCTGTTAGACTGTATCTTGCTGCTTATTTAATGAAAAAGCAAAAGTCTATCTAACACATGGGGCACATGTAGGATGTTCTAATAGCTTGTTTACCACTTTACAAGATGCTTTTACAGAGCTAAGTGACAACTAATCAAACAAAATTTAAACTGTCAATTAGACATTGCTATGCTCGGTGTTGGAACACCGAACTATCAATGGGGTTTAGGCTCCCTTGTGCCTAAACTCCTTTTGAAAATGAGATTTAGGCTTCTAAATCAGTTAGGCAATGTTGAATGCCATTCCATCTAAATACCTTTGCAAAAGAGGGCCCTACTGTTTTGTATAATAAATACGGCAAATTATCACTGTTAAGCATTCTCTCAATTTTCCAGAGCACCTGTTACAGTAACCTCTAAATGACAATGGGTCAGAGTTGATTAATTTCAACCTTCTAATATTTGAAGCCAACTGTCGTAAAAGCATCTGAGAGAATAAAATTTTATCTTTTTGGAGGAATATATGCATTCCATTTAATTTTCTTTTTTGTGAGGGGGGTCTTCTTTAAAAACTGGCTAATTCTGATCACTTCCTGAATTAGTCTGTTCCTGATAACTTCATAATCTCCTTGCATATGTGCCATGCACTTTTTTTTATACAATAGTTTTTCAGAGCTGACTTAAAAACTTCAGTTGATAATGTTTTCCATCTTATTGCAGCAAACCTTCTCACTATGCACCAAGCAACATTACATATGCTGAGGAGGTGCACTCTCAGCCCATGTACTCTCAACCAGCATATTCCTACTACCCAGAGGATGAAATTCAACACTTCTATAAATGGACTTCCCCTCCAGGAATAATAAAGATCATGTCAGTTCTCATTATAGTGATGTGTGTAGGCATCTTTGCTTGTGTTGCTTCCACATTGCCTTGGGATCTGGAATTCTACGGAAGTTCCTCTTTGGGATCTAGTGTAGGATATGGTAGTTTTGGAAGCGGTTATGGTTACGGATATGGATATGGTGGAGCCTATGGCATTGGAGGAAATTACATTGAGCCCCGAGCTGCTAAAGGCTTCATACTTACAATGTCAGCTTTTTGCTTCATTGCTGGAATGGCGATTTTTATAACAAGTGTTACCAACTCAAGCATGTCTAGAACAAGAAGATACTATCTAATTGTGATAATAGTAAGTGCTATCCTTGGCTTCTTGGTATTCATTGCATCCATAGTGTACATAATGGCAGTAAACCCAACTGCACAAGCTTCAGGATCTGTGTTCTACAATCAACTTGTTGCTCTGTGCAGCCAATATGCTGCATCTACAAATACAGGAATCTTCGTGAATCAGTACTTGTATCACTACTGTGTGGTAGAGCCTCAAGAGGTATGTATGCACTAATGTCTGTTTTTTTTCTGTTAGCTGACTAAATCGTATATCTAACTCTTCTGAGTACAAAAGAGTTATGTCCAAAATCCATAGCTAATCTAGCTAAACTTTCTCTGCTCATTAAACCAACTTCTTCAAATTCTACCTTACCCACTGCACTGAGTGTTTCTAAAACAAATGAATAGCTTGAAGAACTTCCAGGAATATAGTAAACTCCATGAGTAGGGCCCTAGTCACGGTCCATTTTGGTCAATTTCATGGTCCTAGGATTTAAAAAAAATAATGAATTTTAATGATTTCAGCTATTTAAATCTGAAATTTCATGGTGGTGTAATTGTAGGGGTTGTGGTAGAGTCACAAGGTTATCATAAGGGGGGAGTTGCAGAATTGCTACCCTTACTTCTGTGCTGCTGCTAGTGGCAATGCTGCCTTCAGAGCTAAGCAGCTGGAGAGTGGCAGCTGTTGACTAGGAGCCCAGCTCTGAAGGCAGAGCCACCGCCAGCAGCGGCACAGAAGTAAGGATGGCATGTTATAGTATTGCCACCCTTACTTCTGTGCTGCTACTGGCAGGGTGTTGCTTTTATATCTGCACCCCTAGCTAACAGCCACCACTTTCTGGCTGTCCACAGAAGTAGGGGGGCAATACTGTAATCCCCCTAAAATAACCTTGCAAACCCCACCCTTACAACTTCCTTTTGGGTCAGGACTCCCAGTTTAAGAAACGCTGGTCTCCTACTGTGAAATCTGTGTAGTATAGGTTAAAAGCACACAGAAGACCAGAGTTCAGGGGGAGGGCACTACCAGATTTTATGGTCCATGATGCACTTTTCATGGCTGTGAATTTCATAAGGCCCTATCCATGACCGTGGATGTAATTAAAATAAATACAAGTAGCTTTTTAGGAGGTCAAAATAAAGGCCTTTTCTTTTTAATTGGTGGTGATTTGTTAGTGTGCCAACCTTTTTTTCTCATTTCCCACTGCCCTACCCCATCCCTGCCTTGTCACAATAAAAGGAGCTAATTACTTTGAATGTTTTTATATGTGAATGGGAGTCTTGTTTGTCAGTGGTTTTTAATCTAGTGTCCCATATCAAATTTATTTGCACTAATTGCACTCATGCAAAATAAAAGTCACTATGATAAGCCAGAACCACATCTTGGTGTCCAGTATGACCTGTGGTGATACATTTAATACCTTTTAAATAATTCTTTAGCTACTGCGGTCACTAATATGTTGGGCTAATGGATTTTTTTTATAAAATACTAAATTTGAAAACCTATATTTGATTATTAAGAGCCTGAGATAAATACAACTGCTGCACTTGTGCACTGTAGGCTTTTTTAGAATGCCAGTTAGCCATATTATTTACTAATCCCTACATTTCTAAAAAGTAGATTTAATTTTAATTAAATTTTATGTGCAGAAAAGATCTGAACTGGTGAAGTTTAATGGCAGAATACTGTAGACTTCAGGACTGCTATCCTAATTTAGTGAACACAGTTTCCCCTGGTCTCTTGCCTTCTCAGGTTGATTTTTTTTCTACATGAATATTTTGAAATATGTGTGTGCAGGCTCTGTTTAAGGCCCCAAAATGTACTGAAAGGGAAACTGCATGTGGCACCTGAGGGGATTACATGAGATCGTTCTTCATTTAAAGGTGACCTGCATGGAAGAGAGGGGAAAGACAGCTGGGCTGCTGTCCTTTATAATGTGCAAAGAAGGCCTGAAAGTGTTTGGGAGATTTTCTATTAAATTTTCTCATAAATTTGGATTCCGTCTGACTGAAAGAGTCTGAGGTTTGGAGAACTCTATTGTAAAACCTTGTTTTCACTGGAGGAGAGGGTATTTTTTAACTTGAGGTAAAATCTTAGTGAAGAGGTGGTTTGTAGTCTTCCTACAGGTTATCGAGTCTAAGATTAGGCTCCTCAATAGGCTTTGACTGCTTCAGCGGAAATCTAGTCTGACCTGATACCTTCTGTGAAAACTACAAACTGCCTTGCCTTCACTAGGATTTTGTCTCTAATTAATTAACTCCAATTAAGAACACACTTCCACCCCCTCCAATCCCCCCTTCAGTGAAGACAAGGCCTCAGGGTGATGTCAGATGAGCCACGTGGGTGAAAATTGACCACTCAAGTCACTTTTAGTTATCATTCATTTTCTTCTTTATGAACCTATTTTAAGTGAAATTCACATTTGGGATTAAGATGGCCTTTGCTAAAGATTGAACATCCTTGACTCCTACCCAATAAAGATATTAAAGCTCTTAGTAAAAATGTTGAAGCCTCCTGAAAGGTCCTTTCAAAATTTTTCTCCCAGTAAAACCTGAGTTTCCTAATGTTTCTGGTTTAAAACTTTTTTTTTTTTTGAAAGTCTAAAGTTTAAAAATTGAAAAAGAAGCTTCATTTTTAAAAACTCCTCAGAGGTGACATGAAAAATTTCTTAGTGTTGACTAGATAGTGGTCCCACAGCAGTTCTCTTCATGTTTCATACAGGCACAGCTGAAATCAGTGCAGATGCCCAAGATCCATCTTCTTTGGTATAAAAGTGGGGGAGGAGGGACAGAGGGTTTCCAGCAGGATTCATTCCTCTGCTGGTCTTAAATAGCTTCAATTTGGTCCCCTCAGTATGTTCCAAAGCCTATTTATTGGTCTGGAAATTGGGGATGCTCATCTGATGGGAAGAGGTTGGAATTTTTATGTGGAGTGGGAGAAGAGGGCAGCTGTTTGTGGGTGTTTTTGGGAGGCGGACACTGAACTGATTTTTGGCATCTTGAATGGATTATGTCTTTAATATCTGCCACAATTTTTTTTTCTTTTTTAGGCTATTGCCATTGTGTTGGGATTCTTGGTTATTGTGGCTTTTGCCATAATCATATACTTTTCTGTAAAGACCAGAAATCAGATGGATTATTATGGAAAAATGAACATTCTCTGGGATAAAGCAAAGGTTTATGAAGAAGATCCCCCCAATGTAGAAGAATGGGTAAGTTTAATATTGGATGCTTATTCTAAATAGATACAAACCCTCAAATTTCTTCTCAAATTCAAGGTTTCTATGCCCCAAATTTGATTCACGTCTATCAGGTTTTTTTTAATGGGAGTTTTACATAATCATGTCACTTCTAACACTATCTTTAAAAATCTGAAAGACAAAAATGACCAGCAGTGTAGCTAAGAGCGACTCTACAATAGCAAGTCAGTTTGCACATGGAATAGAGCAAAAGCACTTCAGGACACCATTATTAAAGTAGGTGTCAGTTTTCAGCTTCTACAATGGGTTGTCTCCAACAGTAAAATTATTGTAAAATAATTTACTATCATATTTTAATAAAAATATTCAGGTCTTGTGTGTATTACTATACTAAATACTCTGTAAACAGATGGTCTGAGGTGATCAGATCCATCTATACAGTGATACTAAGAACGTAGTCAGAAGAGGGAGCACGTAAAACTGCAACAGTACTTTGATGTAGTCTCCCAGTTAGCCACTCTGGAAACCTAGCAAATGGGCTGTGAGATCTGTTATCAAATTTGGGGAAACATCCTTATTAGCTTTTACCATAGCTGCTTTCCAAAAAGCACAGATTGATTTATTTTGGATTGCTTAATACCTAACATAAAATTTCAGGGGTACTTGATTTCTTAATGCTTGTAACTATGCTCATAGTATTCATTGTGTACCTCTAAGTGTGTTTGACTCATGTGATTCTACCTGTACTCATTGGGTAAAGGTCATGAGCCAGGACTGTACTGGGAACTGCTATAAAGAATCATTTGAAGTAAATGTTTGCATGAGACAGTTTCTGGGTGTGTCATTTCATTGCTTGTTTACTCATGTTTCAAGATGGCAGAAAAAGGAAACTACCAGTGAAACTTAAAACCCTCATGATTGACTATCTGATGTTTGTTTGTTTTGTTTTTTGTCAGTATAAAGAGGTGGTAGCTCTCCATAGTTATGGTTTCAGCTAGTTTCTGTTGCAAGGGTGTCTTTTAATCTCTCAAAATATATGGCTTGGAAGATTGTTTTGGCCAGAAAACTGCCAGATATCTTTTGAAAGTAAAGGATAATACGTTGTTGGTTATAAAATGTAATTGTAAGTGTAATTCAGAAACTGCTTAAAGTTTCTTTTGTCTCCTCGTAGATCTGTAATAGCTTGTGTTTACCCCTTCACATTTTCTAGGTAGTTGAGTCTCCTTCAATTCATGTCCTGGCTTTATCTGAAAAAATGAATTTAACTTATTATTTTGGGACCAAGTCCTGCACTAAGAGATGATGGTGGAAGTTCTTTGCCACTGTAGAGAAAGAATTGGATACTATGCATGTGAACACGTTGTCCTCTAATGGCTGGCAGTGTCTTAGAAATAGTTAGGATGATTTATTTTTTTTCTATATACAATGGTCTCCTTTTATCTGGGGTAGATATTTTGTTTTGGATGTCTGGCTAAGGTTCCAGTATTAGTTGTGTTAGGGAGTGTGGTAGTCTCTTTTTAGTTGCCACAATATTCATGATTATTTTGATAAAAAACCCACCATTTTCAATCTTCGAACTCCACACAAAAACACCCTCTCCCCCCACTCCCCGGAACTTAAGAAACTTCTAGGATTAGGTCTTCTTGAGAACTAGAACATTCTCTGAACGTGTATATGAAACTGAGTACTACTTGAGGTGAAAATATTTTGTTTTCTGTGTGAAGTTTTTGCTAAGTGTCTTATGTTTCAGAGACCCTCTGTGCCTAGAAAAATCACATTCTAGCATGAAATGAAACATAGGGAGGTCTTGAAATTGTGGTGGTAAGATTGTTCTAGTCTTGATTTCAAGTAATTACTTTTTGAAAAAATTGTCATGAGGCTTCACAGCCAATGAGACTGAGGAAGGAGAGAATATAGTGACAGACCATTTTTGCCTCTGACTTCCAAACTGAACAGGACTAACTTTCAGAAGTGAAGACTGATAATTGCCCCTCTTATTCAGGTTCTGATAGTGCACCCATCACTGGTGTCTGGGTTCATGCCTCATAAAATCGATCTCTTAATTTAGGATGTGCACGGATTTTTTGAACAGATGGGGGTGAGTGAAGAGCTAAGAGTTTGGCTCACTGTAAGTTACATAAAACTTGTGGTACAACTGGGCACAGAACCCTCTTAAATTTTGACATGTCTTGGCTGCAAAGGAAGGCAAAGTCTGTAGTACAAGCCCCTAAAATGAATTTAAACTTAAATGCTGCCCAGTCATTTCTACAGCATAACAGCTGGGCTGAAAGAGAAATGCTGTGTTGTCCCTTTGAAGTTTTACTGCCAGTCATCTCATCTTGCATAAGATTTCAAGAGGAAGCACATTTCCTTCACAACACATCTGGGGCTTGCCTACTGTATTATGTTGTATTGGAATGAACCAAATCTTTTTATCTGCTGTTAGGACAGCACAACTAGCACAGCAGTTCTTAAACTTCATTGCATCGTGACCCACTTCTGACAATAAAAATTACAACTTGACCTCAAGATGGAAGACTGAGCCTGCCTGAGTACCGCCACCCTGGGCAGGGGGAGCCAAAGCTGAAGCCCAAGGGCTTCAGCCTCTGGGGAATGAGGGGTGGGGGGGACACGGGGGCGCATGTCATGTAACCATAGCCCTGGGCAGTGGGGTTTGGATTTCAGCTTCAGACTTGCTGGGGCCCAACACCAGCCTTGGCAACTCCATTAAAATGGTGTCATGAACTAGGTTCCCTGTGAGCTGCGCAGCTGCCCCGCAGGTCACCTGTCCCAGTCTGCCGAGGCTGCTGTGGCTGGGGAGAGGTGCCTGTTTCCTGAACCAGGCCTGTCAGAGTTGCCTTGGCAGGGGGAGAGAGCTGGGGTGAGTCTCCTCTCCCAATCCTAGCCCCAGGACAGCCTATACCCAAGCCTTTAATTCCTGGCCCCACCCCAGAGTCTGCACCCCAACCTTCTTCCACAGCCCTGAGCTCCCTCCCACACTCCAAATCCCTTGCCTCACCCCACCACATGAAGTTTATGTGCATCAATATTGTGGATACTCTGACATTGGTTTAAACCTGTAAATTTACGGGGGCAAGCTACATTGCCAAGCTTAAACAGATGGGAATGTAACCACATAGGTTTTCACTAGTTCAGCTAAATGTAATTAAATTGGCACAAGTTTGTGAAGCCATATTCTTATTCTTCAAAGAATTTTTTGTTGTGAAAGAATTGAGCACTTATGAACAACCATATTTGGACTTTTATTTAAGGAAATACATTTATTTACTAGCTTGGGGTTTTGTTTGTGTTTTTAATTGTGCCTTCCTCTCCTCAAGTTTTGGTCCCCCCACTTTTTCTGTAAGCAGTGTAGTGTAATCTACAAGTATCTTTTTTTTTTTTTTCCCCCCTAAGGCAAAAAGTGCAGGTTTTTGTGTGCATTTGAACATTTTATCAGCTAACAGAGCAGACTCCCACAGCTATGAAGGGAGAGGGAGATAAACATATTTTTCAAGCTCTTGTCATTGAGCCAATGCACAAACTTTGTATGTGGTTCATAAGTAATGCTCATTCTTTACTGCAATATAGGTTTTTAGAAGTTAATGCTGCTTTTTCCCTTGTCTGTAGTGTGTGGGAGAGAGTTGAGATCCTACCAGCACAGCATTCTAAGAGGTTTTGTTTGTCTCTTGCCTACTGCTATCCTAAATTAAGTAGCTGCTTTCTCATTTCTCTCTACCTTTCTGGAACCTTTATCCATACTAGCAAGCTTTGTAGCAGCAATTGACTACTGATGAGAGTATGGGTGAAATCTGCAGTGAAGCTAGGTCTTGGGCATCTTTACCATAACATCACAACAGATGACCTGGGGGTTACAGCCTGAACCTTGGCTATACGTACTACAGTTTCCATCAGTGGTGGTGAATTTTATATGTGTGAATTTTATATGTACAAATTTTACTAGTGGAGATGCACTTAGGTCTCTTGTCCGCGCGTGTGTGTGTGTGTCTTTCCACCTCACCTTTTACTATTGAGTGCCTGTGTGATATATCTCCTTGCCCCAGGATATGCTGGTGCTGCCTCTGCTTCACCAGCAGTAAAGCACAATGAGACTGAACCTGTTCTGGTATGAGAAGCACTTTTTCTCATGGCTCAGCAGTTACCGAATGGCACTGACTAGGCCTTAATGTCTGTTTTTAGGGCCGCTACATCTGCTACGATTAGTGGGAACAAGAACATTGGCATAATAGTCCCACAGTAGAATTTGAAAAACTGGTAAGGGGAAATGCAGGATATTGACATCTTGTGCCAACTCTAAACTCGTCTCTATTCATGGAGACCTCTAGTTATTAAAAAAAGCAGAGGAAAATCAATTAGGTGATATTTTGGAGTAAAAAATACTTCTGATAACATATAAGATAAAATATAGAAGAATATTGAGTGTTTTTTGAGACTTTTCCTAGGAAAACACCTGTAGAACTGGAAAAACTAGTTGAGCCACCCTTTTGTCCAAAGAAACCCTAAAGGGATTTCATGCTGGCATATTTTCACATTAAAATCTCTAGATTAGATGCAGCTTTGAGAATAAAGCCCTCTTCTGTCTGAATTGTGAAGGGTAGGCAGTCTTGCAAACAATCAATAATGCTTTGTATTTAATACTCAAATATAAATTTAAGACACTCTAACGCTTAATGCTGAAGGACACTAAGGAGAGGTACATTACAAACATGCTCATCATATTTAGATCTATTGAGTGCAATCTAGTTCATTGTGGCCCAGTTCAGAAAGGTTCTCAAGCGCGTACTGAACTTCAAGCACATGAATAGTTCCCTTGACTTTAGTGGGTCTACTTATGTTTGAAATTTGTTGAACTGGGGCTATGAATAAAGCTTATCACCCAGTTGCTCTAAAAGTCATATAGTTAGCCAACTACATTAATCTATTCCTTCTACTCTAATCTTCACACTTTGAAAGCCTGCCCCTTTCAATTCTCAGGTCACTCTTATGCCATCTTTTTAAGAAATCAAAGTTACGCTTCAAATAAAACAATCTTCTTCTCCCTCACACCTCCTTCTGTACTAGTTCTACTTCCGATTCCAAAACTGCTTCACTTTCTTCAAACTGATCCCAAAAAAAGAGTAGTAATGGCCATGGGGCAGATTGATGGATGGAGATATTAATCTGGCATTGATATGAAGTAGCTGTTGAGGCTTACCTGAATGTGATAAAACTATTCCATGGCACTGCAAGTGGAAGACCCTTTTTTCATATACTTGTAAGCTATTTTATTTCAGAAATACGGCACAAATACTTCATATAACAATGGACAGTAGAATCAAATTTATTTTAAAAATAGCACAAACACAGGACTTTCATGCTTTGGGCCTAGAGCCTCCTGTGCCGAAAAGGGTGAAACTAAAGGATTATTTGTTTGGTTTTGGTCCTCTGGGGTCCTCAGTGATGTCTAGCATGTGGGGAGTCTTCAGACCACAATCCCCCCATGCACACACAAGCTCAGTCACCTTATTTCAATCTGAGTCTCCACTTCTTTGGTCAGTGCTACCCTAGTATTAAAATGGAGCTCATAACTTCTTCATAGTGGTGCTAGTGTCTGTCATCTGCTGTACATATAGGAACATTTTTGAATAATTTGTGTAATTCTAGTTCTGAAAATGCTTTCTTAATTTCTTTTAAAAATCAAGCAAAATGGAGAGTGAACTGCTGGAGGTGTTTGGTTTTTAAAAAAAGAAAAATGCTTTCAGCCACAAAACTGAGATTTTATGCATCTTAATGTCTCTTTCTTTGGATGGGGATTATTTGACTAGGTAAAAAATGTAAATGCAGAACCAGCAGAAGTACCGGTAGCAGATTACCCAGATCGAGTTGCTAGTTCCATGGCTTACCCTGCTTCTGAGAGAGAGAATGAAAATCAAGTTTATACAGACACAGCCTACAGAGCTATGCCGTAAGTAAACTGTTCCTGCTTTATTAATGGATACAGAACACTAGAAGGGTAATAGAAAAGCATTTAGACTCTTCCTTTAAAGAGAGGATCAAATCTTTGTTTATACTCAGGATTCCTTATGGAAGAAATTAGTGGGATTCTTGCCTGAACAGTTATTGCAGATGTTATCCTGTCTGTAGGGTGTTGATAAACTTGTATATGTTGGCCTGTTTTTTTTGTTTTTGTGTGTGTCAATTTAATATTATAGTTTTATAAATTATAGAAGATTAATGTGAAATTTTTTACTTTAGCTTGTAAAAATCAAGCAAACTTGCAGACAAGCCTCAGCTCTAAGGCCATGTCTAAGCTACCAGCTGCATCGGTGGGTAGAGATGGATATATTGGGAATCAATTTTATCTTGTCTAGTCAAGATGTGATAAATTTTGTCCCAAAAGTTGACTCAGAACTCCAGCTCGCCAAAAGGCGCAAGGCAGAGTTGACGTGGGAGCCTGCTGTCAACCGCTGCTGTCATGAGGATGGCATTTAAGTCGACCTAGGATGCTTCGACTTCAGCTACGCTATTCGCGTAGCTGAAGTTGCGTATCTTAGGTCAACCCTCCCTGCTAATGTAGACCAGGCCTAAGTGTAGTTGAAAGGAGTGGTCTCCAGGTTATGCTATTGATATAAAATAGTTGCTAGTCAACTTGTATTCAGATAATCTAGGAAATGACTGTATTTTGTAGTATTTATCCATATTAGTCCCTTTCTGGTGTAAACATTTTTAGTTTGTCACTTGCATTATGCCTTTTATCCTTGTTTTGACTTGCAGTCTGGTCTGTAGAGGTTACTTAAGTTCAAACTAGTACTAGGTAGAGTACTAAGAGTCTAGGATAGATTTTTCTAAGGCATTCATTATGTTGGTGTCCAAGCACCAGAGTGTGTAAATATTTAAAGGAGAAAAGAGAAATAAATACTTAAACTGTAGTGAGGGGAGGAGGAATTAAATGGGGTATGCTGATGAAGAAAAATTGCACCTGTGTTTGAAGAAAAATAGAGAGGAACTGTCAGACATAAGGTTACGGGGGGAAGGAGTTAAATGCATGAAATTCAAAGATGGGGGGGGCTGAAGAGAGACAAATTTGTTTAGAAGTGAATCTTTTTATCCATCCACTTAATCAACAATGGTAATCTAACCAGATTCCTTATAAAAAGAGAGTACTAAAATCCACTCATTCTAACCCACTCCTATATCTCTCTATCCTTGGAAAAATTAATTATCAGTATCTCATATGAATGAGAAATATGACGTCTCATTAAGCTTGTATTGAACTCCTCTCTCTCCCACCTTGGGGGAGTTAGGGCATGCTGAGTCTGTTTGCTTTTTGTCCAGACTTGAAGGTGTATTCTTCAACTTTTAATTACCCACCCATATCTTTCTTGGGCTCATCTGTGGTGCATGATGGCTGCTCTCCAGACTGGAAATCCTGTAGCAAATCCACAACACTGGACTTCTGGTAAAATACAGAACTGCTAGACACATGTTCCTTTTTCTCTCTTTTTATGGAGCAAGCAGAGGACTGTACTGTGCAGGAATTCTGCTTCTAAGCAGGACTCCTGATTGGCTCATGACAATGGAAGAGACCTGCCTGCCAAAAGTGGTGGGTGTGTGTGTGTGCGCACCTGAAAAACAAACCCAAGGCTGGGTCTAATTTGAGGTCTACAACCTGTCTGTTTAAATATAATTGTAGTTCTTTCCTGACTGCTTTAAATCAGAACATGTCTCCAAAGACTTTGGATATTCTTCATTGATTGTTACTCTCACATCACGTGACAAGAGAATTAGTTATAATTTGAAGATCTCCAGCAACTGCTTATAACTTAGTTATTGACACAAATTCAAATACTGCATACATTTCCTTCTCTTTCCTTCAGATCACTTGCCAAGAAACTTTTAAATAGTGAACACACTGAAGTGTGAATCAGCTCCTGTACTTATGAAACTTAAGAAAATTTTGAAAACTAATTCAGAGCAAGTGAACCCTGATTCTGAAATTAAATGCCCAATGAGCAGTATCTTATCTTTGCCACTCATAACAATTAGGAGGTGAGTCGGGGGAATTATACCTCTCCTCCCAGTAAATGCATCATCTTCTGTTCTAGTTCTGCCTGTTCCAGGAAGTGCCAGAGATTCTCTAGATTAGTGGTCCCTGAGCTTTTCAGGATTGCGCACTCCCTGTTACTCCTGTCTGTGCATCCTCCCCGGGGGCCAGGACTCCTGCATTGGGGAGGAACATGGATGGGGCAAGAGGGCTGGAGCCACAGTTGCGGGCAGGGCCAAAGCTGAGGCTGGGAACAGGGCTAGCAGGGTTGTAACTGGGGGTGGTGTCAGAGCTGGGGACGGAGTGGGACTGGGTGGCATTCCCTTCCCGTCCCCTCTGGGGGCTGGCCCAGGCCTGTCATGTGCTCCCCTCCACCGAGGTACACACTGCACAGTTTGGGGATCCCTGCTCTAGATAGTCTTTAGCTGCATAGGGAAAGGAAAACACTTCAAATTCAGCAGGAATTTTAAAATTACAACAGGCTGAAGTCTTATGGCAAACCTGAATGGAGTTCACTCTATCAGTGTTTGTCACCGACAGGTGCGTGGGCCAGTGCCAGTCCCTGAGATCTCCCTGATGCAGTTTAGGCAGCAGCAAGCCTGTCTCTGATATCAAAAAGGTTGAGAAATATTGTACTAATTACTCTGTGTTACCTCTCAACCCTCTTTACTTCCTTTCTCTGACAGTTTTGGACTGGGGTGATCTTTCCTCCATCTGACATAGGCATGCTGGATAATTTCCTTCAGAGGAATGCCTTGACACTAAACTGGGAGGCGTGGTAGATACACTGGAGGGTAGGGATAGGATACAGAGGGACCCAGACAAATTAGAGAATTGGGCCAAAAGAAATCTGATGAGTTTCAACAAGGACAAGTGCAGAGTCCTGCACGTAGGACAGAAGAATCCCATGCACTGCTACAGACTAGGAACCGAATGGCTAGGCAACGGTTCTGCAGAAAAGGACTTGGGGTTACAGTGGACGAGAAGCCGGACATGAGTCAACAGTGTGCCCTTGTTGCCAAGAAGGCTAACGGCATTTTGGGTTGTATAAGCGGATGCATTTCCAGCAGATCAAGGAACGTGATCATTCCCCTCTATTTGGCATTGGTGAGGCCTCATGTGGAGTACTATGTCCAGTTTTGGGCCCCACGCTACAAGAAGGATGTGGAAAAATTGGAGCGAGTCCAGAGGGCAACAAAAGTGATTGGGGGCTGGAGCATGTGACTTATGAGGAGAGGCTTAGGGAACTGGGATTGTTTAGTCTGCAGAAGAGAAGACTGAGGAGGGATTTAATAGCTGCTTTCAACTATCTGAAAGAGGATTCCAAAGAGGATGGCTCTAGACTGTTCTCCGTGGTAGCAGATGACAGAACAAGGAGTAATGGTCTTAAGTTGCAGAGCGGGAGGTTTAGTTTGGATATTAGGAAAATCTTTTTCACTGGGAGGGTGGTGAAGCACTGGAATGGGTTACGTAGGGAGCTGGTGGAATCTCCTTCCTTAGGGATTTTTAAGGTCAGGCTTGACAAAGCCCTGGCTGGGATGATTTAGTTGGGGATGGTCCTACTTTGAGCAGGAGGTTGGACTAGATGATCTCCCAGCGTCCCTTCCAACCCTGATATTCTATGATTGTATGAAGTCAAGGCACAGAGAATATATTACTAGTTCTAGATGATGGTACTGTTTCATCCCACCCGGCACTGGACCCTGGTACCAAGATCTCAGTAGTGGCCCCAATGGAAGTGGCACATGTGGAGGAAGAAGAGGCAGCACCTCCTCCAGGGCTGGCCTCTTCCCTCCTCATCCCTGGATGAGGTGGTTGCAGGCCCCGGTAACCCACTCCTGCTGGATGACTTCAGAGTCCATCAGGGGCCATGAAATGGGTTACTGCAAAACTTCGGTCCGGAAGCTGAGGAACTAAGGGAGTCTGTGCACAACTTCATTGATATCCTGGCTGCAGCAGCTCCCCCCAGAGTGATCCTGCCAGTTAATGACATAGTGTTGGGGCCTTTGAGGGTGCTATGGCAGATCCCTTTGTCTCTGCCCCATGTACTAGCCAGTTGGTTTGAGTACCTGTACTTGCATCTCTTTCCCCCCCCCTTCCCCATCCCCCCCGCCCCCACACCACCACCCTGCCGGTCCTTGGTGGTATCAGCTGTAAACGAGTGGGATAGACAGGGCAGTTGAACACTCCTCCCGAAAATGAGGAGGCTAAGAGACTGGACCTGTTTGGACACAAGATTTATTCAACAGGCAGCCTCAAGTTACATATCTCTAACCAGCAGGTTCTGCTGGGGAGTTACAATTTGAATCTGTGTGACTAAGTGGTCAAATTTAAAGACTTTCCATTGCAGGAGTTCATGATCATCCTGGAGTAAGGCAAAATGGGGGCCAGGATCTCCCTGCTGGCAGCTCTGGATGTGACTGATTCAGCAGTCAGAACAATGGCATCAGCAATCACCATGAGATGCTGTTTATAGCTCCAATCATCAGGCACCTTTCACAAAGTGTTGCATTCATCGAGGACCTTCCCTTCAAAGGTACCTCCCTGTTCTTGGAACAAACAGAGTTCAAGCTTCACGACCTCTAAGACTCAAGGGCCATGCTTCGCTCCCTGGACCTTCAGATGCACCTGACCTCCAGGAAGCAGTTTAGGCCCCAGCAGCCTCCCAGATATATGGCGCCTCCCCAGGCAGGACCTCGACAAAGGAAAGGGAAAGGGCTGTAAATGTTGTCAGCCCCTACCTTCTGTCTCTGCTTCCCAGTTGGGCTTATAGAGAGAGCTGAGGCCATGCAGGCCTTTTGAAGGTACACCTGAGGATGGCATACCTGTCTTGACTGCGGATCTATCCCCTCCATTTGTTTTTGGACTGCTTGTTGCCCTTCCCCCAGCATGATCTTTGTAACATTGGACTGTTGGGTGCTCAGCACTTAACAGTTGGTTACATCCTTCAGTAACCCTTTGTGTCCTACCACCGCCCTCCCCCTTTCCTCTTCAGGGACCCTTCTTACAAGCAGCTCCTCCTCCAGGAGGTGCAAGCCCTCCTATGTGTGGGGGCTATAGAGGAGATTCCTCAAGACATGAGAGAGAAGGTGTTTTACTCCCCATTTGTCCTTCCGGATTAGGAAATAATTGGGTCTAATGGCCCATCCCGGACCTGCATTGCCTCAACAAATATTGCAAGAAACTGAGATTCCACATGGTCTCCCTGGCCTCCATTATTCCCTTCCTCGATCCAGGAGACTAGTACTCCAACCTCAGTTTGAAGGAGTTTTATTTCCACACCTCCATCTTCCGTCGACACAGGAGATTCCTCAGATTTGTGGTTGGTCAATGCCATTACTAATTCACCGTGCTTTTCTTCAGCCTGTCAGCAGTCCCACAAGTTTTCTCTAAGTGTATGGTAGAAGTTGCAGCCTTCCTCAGACATCGAGGTGTACAAGTCTGCCTGTACCTTGACGACTGACTGATCAAAGGCCATTCAGAGGCTCAAGTCCAGCAAAGCATTGGCATAAGCACTGGGTCTCGTAATAAACGAGCAAAATAGAGTCCCAGTTCAGAGAATCCAGTTCATCAAGGCAGTACATGACTCCAACTCAGGCCTATTTACTGGAGGATCATATTCTGAATTATGTCAGACCGGATCTCCCAGCTCGCAACCCACCCTCTTACAACCACCTGGGTTTGCCTCAGATTATTGGGTCACATGGCAGCATGTATCTATGTGATGTAGTATACATAGCTATGCCTCAGAACTCTACAGATGTGGCTGGTGTCAGTCTACTCTCTGTGCAGGCACCACTTGGACTTGGTACTCATGATTTTGCTACCCATCATTGGCCACATTGGCTTGGTGGAGAGACCTGGGTTCCATGCATTTTGCTGCCATATATCCACCTGTAACCTTGGTTTTAGATGTTCAGACCTGGGGTGGGGAGCCCACCTCAACAGTGTCAGGCCCTCTGGTCCCAGGAAGAACTCTGTCTGCATATAGATATCAAAACTCGGGGCTGTACACTTGGCTTTCCAGGTGTTCCTTATCCAGATCTAAGGCAAGGTGGTGCAGGTCTTGATAGGAAACATGGCCTAGATGTTTTACATCAACAAGCAGGAAGGAGGTCAATTTTCAATCCTGTGCTTTAGAAAATCCAGGGAGAGTACCTATATGTAAATGATGATAGATCATTGAAATAGGAAATTTTATTCCTGATGCTTAATATATTGACTATTTGTAGATACCATCACCGTACTGTGAAATTAATTGTTAGAGCAAATGCCAGATTTTCCTAACTTTTGCTCTCCATAACACTCTATTTCTGTTGCCCACTTCATCTTTTATTCTTCAGTGTCCATCCTAAAATGTGATACTCAGGATTGTGTCCAGGACAGTAGGTGTAGCCTCACAGCAAAATAGTTGTTTTTAAAATCTTAGGGACAATTGTACAGCAAAAATGCTAATCATCTAAGAAATTTCATACTCCATGGTTAGGTAATGAATGGATTCTATCCGTTCACAGGACAGCAGAAGACACACTTTTGATAGACATCTGGGCTCCTGCCATTTTATCAACTATTATGTCTGTTTGTTTTAAACTGAGTGCCATTCTGTAACGTACACACTTGTAAAAACTTACAAGTAACTTTCCTTGTAAGATATCCCTATACTAGTCTTTAAAAGGTTAGTTGATTACACTGGGCTGAAAGTTTGTTTCTCAATTCACCAGTTTTAAGTAAAAATGAGAGCATCAAAACACAGAGGTAGTGATTAAAAATTTGGGAAACTTTGAGTTTGGAACAAATACATTCATATTTTATATTATGAACAATTTTGCTAGCCAAAATTAGTGAATTAAAATGAATGACTTGTTTTCCAAATACATGTTGAATTTTTTATAGAATAAAAATCCAGATTATTTTGTCTTTATTAATTAATACTTACTCCACATGTTTAATGTTGATAATTCAGCCTGTAATTAGCAATTAATGTGATCTTTACTGCTTTTGGTAGGAGGTCTGAAGTTATTGTTCCATTAATGAAGGACCTCCCGCAGTCAAATTATACTGGTAACAGTAGTTATGATGGATCAGCTAAGGAACCACCACAAAAGAGAAGAGCCGGAAGGCAGAAGAGAACCAACTCTGATAAGTATGATGGAGATTACACCACTGGAGGGGAGTCTTGTGACGAGCTGGAGGAGGACTGGGACAGGTATTGACAACAACTTCATTAGCATTGAAATAATATGAACTCCACTGCTTCTGATGATACTTAAGTTGAGCTAGCTCATGTAAAGTGTAGTGTCTCTGCTGAATGTGGTAGTGGTTGGAAGCTTGAGCAGGAGCTCCTGTGTCACTTCACTACTGTGGGTAGTGGCAGTGTAAGGATTATTGGAGTAGAATGGAGGGCATAGAAAGATGGTGGGGAAAGTGTTGCCTTTTATACTTGGAAACATTGCCTTTGAAAGGAGTATTTGCAGTAGTAGCATTATCTGCTGCTACTTGTCTGAATTAGCCTCTTCCACTGATGCTGCTACCTAGAATATGGTCATTGAATAAGACTTTGGGTGTATTGAGACATCAGTAGTCACCAGAATGCACCAACTATATTTGAAATGTCCCATTTATATTTTAATATTGAGACTGAAGCAGTTAACCAATATAACAGATGCTTCAAAACTTGTTTTAGTGAGTTCCTAACACTGCTCATAAGAGCAAGTCAAGTTGAATGCATATATGCTGCAAGCTCTCCCACAAAGCGGGTAATAAAACTCTCCCCGCCTCCGCAACATTTGGCGGGGCGAGGGGAAAGGAATTATTCTGCACTCCATATAGTCAAAAACTGACATGTTTGAATGAGGAAGAAACTGAAATATTTGTTATGGATATCTAGGACTTCATGCTGCTATGAAGTGGACAGTGCTTCTGAGTGAAATTAGCCTTAATAATAATAATAATAATAAATATAAGTGGTCTTTAACTCCATCATTGTCTAATCTGTGAAACACTTGCTAAGAACTAATGGCTAGTCCAAAATGAGCTGGTGAGAAGGTGGTAGTGGGATAATATAGCCAAATTCTAACCTGCAGAGTTGTAAGATTTTATTAACCTACAAGAAAGCAGGATTAAACCATTATACACTTTGGTAAAGTTAGCAATTTGCATTTAGGAAAAGCATTCTGGTATTTTGCAAAGTATTTAATGTGAATTGGGGAAGTTGGTTCCCAAGAAAATCCAGAAGATGGGAAGAGTACTAATATATGCCAATATTTTCTTTTTAAAAAAAGGGGTGGGGGCAAGTAGGATGACTTGGGTAACTATAGGCAATTAGCCTGATATTAATGCTGGGTAAAATAATGGAAGAGCTGATATGGGATTAAATTAATAATGAATTAAAGGATAGGAATATAATTTGGCTTGGAAGGGTTAGATTTTTATCTATTTAAATGTCAATTTCACTGTTCACATGCAAAGCAACAAAAATACAGTGGAGCCCTGGTATAACGTGCCCCGTTAGAACACGAGTTGGGTTATAGCGTGATAATACCGTGGCTCCCAAGTCCTGAGTTCTCTGTTCCCGGCAGGCGCGGGGGTCAAGGTTTCTCTCCCCTGCTGGGCAGTGTGGAGAGAAGCTGAAGCTTCCCCTGCCAGGGACAGAGAACTCAGGACTGCAGCCTGGGAGTTCTCTGTGGAAGCCACGGCTCCGCACCTGCTGGGACAGGGGGACTCTGGGCTGCCGGAGTCCTACTGTCCTGGCAGGCGGGGAGCCCTGGCTTCCCTGGAAGCTGCTGCCCCTGAACCTGCTGGGACCGGGTGACTCCGGGCTGCTGGAGCCCCTGTCCTAGCAGGCGGGGAGCCGCGGCCTTGTGCCTGCCAGGACTGGGAGACTCCGGCAGCCTGGAGTCCCCCTGTCCCAGTAGGTGCGGAGCTGTGGCTTCCCTGGAAGCCGCTGCCCCGTACCTGCCTGGACCTGGGGAGTCCCCCTGTCCCGGCAGGTGGGGAGCCGCAGCTTCTCTGGAAGCCGCTGCCCCCTTGCCTGCTGGGACAGGGGGACTCCGGGGCTGCAGGCACCTGGTGTCCTCTGCCCCTGGGAGGCGCGGGGGCAGCGGCTTCCACAGAGAACTCACTCCGGGGCTGCAGATTGCAGCCCTGGTGTTCTCTGTCCCTGGCAGGCGTGGGGCCGCAGCTTCTCTCCCCTGCTGGGAAGGGGGGAGAGAAGCGCAGCCCTCTGCCTGCCGGGGAGTGGGGCCCTGCTATAACGTGACCCCGCATTTAGCGCGATGGGATTTTATGGATCCCATCTTTTGCGTTCTAGCAGGGCTCCACTGTATTTCTGTTAGTAATCATCGAAATTTACTGATGAGTAAAGAAATAAAAATGCTGTTTGAGAAATTTAGTTGATTTAAGGCTACTCACTTTGAATATTTCAATATTTGAGGTTGACAATTAGTGTTAACAGTTCTAAAACTCTAACTTTTTGAATCTCAACATCTGTCATTAAATAATCACCTAACCACTGCATGATTTACTGCAATTGAGAAAATTTCAGCAGAAAATCATTTTTTTTTATTGATTAAATTATTAAAAGAAAATTGAAGCCTAAATGAGTTAAATGTGATTTTTATGGAATAAAAGTCTTGTCCTACAAATCTGACTAGATACTTTGGTAAGATTGTAAGTTTGATGATAATAGTAACTAGATGTAATAAACTTTGATTTTAATACTGCATTCCATTCTGATTTAAAAAAAACTGGCTCTCTATAATATAAAGAGCACACATTAAATGACTTAAGAACTGGTTAACTGACAGATCTCAGTAAGTTGATATTAGTGGGCAATCATACTTGCGTGGGGGTGCTTCTAGTGGTGTTCTGAAGGGACTGGTACTAGATTCAATGCTATTCAGCATTTTTATCTATGATCTGGAAGCAAATATAAAATCACTGTGGACAATAGTAAGTAATGATAGGGAATCCTGTGGAGCAATCTTGTTTGATCATCTGGGCCCATTCAAACAGAATGTGTGTTAATAAGGTCAAAAGCAAAGTTGCATGTCTAGGAACAAGGAATGCCATACTTATAGACTCGGGGAATGTATCTAGGAAAGCAGTGACTCTGAAAAGGATTCATATGAGCTCCCAGTGTAGTGCTCTGGCAGACAGGCTAAGGCAATGCACAGGGAATAGTCAATAGTAGGGAGGTTATCTTACTTCATATATGGCATTGATGAGACTGACACTTGATTTTTCCATATAGTTCCAGGGTCTACGTTTTAAGAAGGATATTGAAAGACTGGAGAAGTTACAGAAGAAAGCTTTGAGGGCTGGAGAAAAGGTCTTGCAGTGAGAGATTTGAAGTGATCAATCTGTTTAGCTTATCAAAAAGGAGATTGAGAGGTGACATGATTACAGAATACCTTCACAGGGAGAAAATAGCAAGTACTAAAGGGCTCTTTTAACTTAAAGAAGAAAGATATAAGAAGAATTAAGTAACTTGCTATGTGGCCTTACCAGTGCCACTAGTTTCTCTGTCAGGAACAGGAACATTCACCCAAAACTTAACATGCACACTCATTCTCCATCAAATTGATGAACACTTTCCATTATACAGCTGAAGATAGCCCATATCATATGTAACAAGTGATTTTTCTCTTTCCTCCCCCTCTGCCCCACATCCAAATCTTCCCCTAGGGAATATCCACCAATAACAACAGATCACCAAAGGCAAGCATATAAGCGAGACTTTGACTCTGGATTACAAGAATACAAAAGTTTGCAGGCTGAACTTGATGAAGTCAGTAAAACATTATCTCGACTGGATAAAGAGTTGGATTATTATAGTGAAGACAGTGAGGAATATAAGGTATTTTCATGGATAACTTGAATGTTTATGCAGGATATCTGGAAAAAAGGGTGGTGCTTAATTAATGTATGCAAAAATAGGTACCATCTACCACTGAATGCTCTTGTCATACAAATTACTATGTAGCAAGTAAAAAAAGTAGATTTAGTGAACTGGTCATGCAAAACTTCATGGATTTGAATTTGAAAAAGGAGCTTTTCAGATTCTAGAGGCTTTTATAAAAATTTTGATGGGATACTAAAGATCTTTGTGAAAAAACAAAGCAAAAAAACCTTCCTGATATTTTGAAAGTAAGATGGCCACATATCTGATACTCTGCTCCAGCATTCTAGATCTTGACCTGGGATTAAAATCTATCCATGTACTGGAAGGAATACTGATAGTGATGATCTCTTCTGCCAATATCAGGATTTTTGTCCAGCCTTGAATATCATTCCTGATCTCCTTTAGATTTTTATTAAATGGCCTTTCTCCTCTGAGAGGATGGCATGTATCATATATCCTAATACAGATTTCTAGCACTAAATCCCTCAGACTGTCTACCAGGCTGACATCCAAATACTATTTTTACATCCTCTGTAGTTCAACTGCCTTTCTTTGTAACTTTAGATTCTTTCCCCCAAATGTATGGTTAACAACTAAGAACTGTAATAGAATGTTAAACCTGTGTTCATAGCACTGACATGAAGTGTCCTGGTTAATTTAATTTTCTCCCTAATTATAGGTTGCTGCTGATGAGTACAATAGGATGAAGGATATAAAAGCAGTAAGTATCATAAGGTTCTCTTATTTCTAATGATTTTTTTTTTTGTTTCACAAAAAGTTTTTTTTTTCCCTTTTCTCCCTGTCCGACTCGCATGCAGAGTGACAATCACTGGAAGCAGATGCCAAGTACTTTTTCTTTTAGCTGATCTCTAATTGGAGATTGGGCAGTAAATTCAAGAAGTCAAACTCTGTCTTGTCACTTCTCCAGTGTAGTCAGTCAGTCTAGTTGTGACTGCTTATACCAGGACTGAAATTGGCCTAAACTACCTCAAAATCTGTTGAGATACTTCTCACTATGATCATAATATAATGGGTGTTCTGTGGTAAGATGATTTTAGCTGTCTCAGTACTGAATTAATGGCAACTGAACAAAGACTTCAATATGCTTAAAGCATTTTCTAGGCAGACAGAATGCCCATTAAATAGCAGGACTAATAAAGCATTGGCAAAGGTTAAGTGTGGGGCAAGATTCCCTTGTCCCTCAATCCTAATACACAACATTCCTTATTTTCAAGCCTGATTTAGCCTGTCAAATTGTATGGGTTTGTAGGCAAACTTTAGTAAGATCTGAGATGGCACTGGTAGGGAGATATTGAATGGATAAACAGATTTTTCTTCTCTCTGCTGGTTTTATCTTTATAGAAGTTTAAATAACAGTTCTACTTTTACCTAATCTAAATCTGAAACTTCTGCATACATGAGAGAACAGTATCTTCTGATTGCCATTTTTTTAAAACTTTTTGAAACAATGGATGAAATGTTGCCAACTCTCGCAACTTTATAACAAGTCTGACAATATTTAGTGTCAATCTTTAATGCCCCAGGTCATAGAACTAGGTTATTAGATGAGATTTTCAGCTTCTTAGTAAAATAGTTTCTAACCCTTATGGTTGCAGAACAAAATTTTAAAAATTCTCTCTGAATGCTCAAAGAGAGAACACACTGCAAATTGTATATTTTTGGAGTGCCGGGAAACTAAGTATGATTTTTGCACTCTTGAGATTGGTAGTACTGGAGTTGAAACTATGTACTTCCTAGATATTAGCAATATTTTTCCTACTAGTACTTGGGAAGCTGCTTTGGACCTTGCATAGGAGAGTTGGTTGCAATTCCCCTCTCTTGAGCAGACTGTGCCTGGGCTTATTTACATATGATTTACTACTTGGTGGTCACCAATACACATTTGTTTTTGTTTTTTGCAAATCTTAGAAGTTCCTATAAGAATGGATTCTTCTTATAGCAGGCTAATTAAGCTGGGAAAGCAACTACAGTACTTTTATACTGTTACCAAAAAAAAAAAAAATTACTTGAGTCCAAGTGTTAATTCTGGCAGTTAATATAATGTGTAAACAGGTGAGCTGCTTAGATTCCTAGGTACCTTTTTCAGATAGGACTCTGATATCTACTGACCTTTTATAACTCTGAGACTTATAATTTTATTTAAAATGGATTTTTATATTAATATGCAGCTCTAGAGCACTTTTCATATGAAAAACAATACTTAGAGAATTCTGGTTGGTCTAATGCCACACTTGGTTTTTGTGTTTGTTTTTAGTCAGCAGACTATAAGAACAAAAAGGCACAGTGCAAGAAACTGAAGAGTAAACTGTCGCACGTAAAAAAGATGGTCAGTGATTATGACAATCGGAAATCATAGAGGAGAAAACTGAATCACTAAATAGGTTATGTCCAGTTTTGTAACAATGGGATATAAAATGGCTTGGTTGCAGCTGAGAAGCAAAACTTCTTTTGTCTTATTGGTTAAAAAACAAAACAAAAACCCACCACAACATCCTCAGTTTTTAGTTACCTCAGTGTAACAAATGTTGATACCTTGTTCACTATTGAGTACAGCCATTAACAAACCAGACAAGGAATCTGTTCTATTTGAAGCCTGGCATATTTGCCTGGGAAAATTCAGGTCCAAGGTTTGTTATCTAAAATTTGACTTTAGAATTAAGTTGCAAAATTCCCCCTCTTCCTCAACAGTGTGGTTGAGGAATTTAAATATTATTTTCCTTGTCTGTGTACTGATTCATTCCCCAGCTTTGGTCTCTACTCCATATGGTATGCCCTAATTTTGAAAAGCAGTTTCCAGATAATACTGCATCTCTTCTGGCTCCTAATTGCAACACATTTGGATCTGTGTTGCTTACATAAACAGTAAGCTCTGTGGCCTTCAAAATTTCACTTCTGTAGTGTACATTATATCCCACTGTAACCACTCCATTGGTAGCATCATGATTAACCATTTGTTTAGGAATGAGTTAAGTTGAATAAATGAGTGTATTAATGAGACCAATCTAGTATGTAAATAATGAAAATGTGAATATATTTGCTTTTTTAAAAAACAATTACATTTGTGTATTAGATCCCTTTTTTATTGTACAGGCATTTATTTAGAATAACCAGTTATTCTTTTTATGGCTTTCGTATGATTTGTAACTATGTGACTGTGCAGAATCTGGATGTTCCTGTGAGCAGTTATCTTCTGATAAATATGATTTATTATTTGACAACTAAGTCAATGCATTCTCTGATGCAGTTAACTGACCATTTTTTTTTAAACAGCCAAAATGTTTTGACCATTGTAATTAAAATAGTTTGGTAGGGGCCTAAATAAACTAAAACCAAAGTAAATTCAGTGGTTTTAATAAAGTTCTGAATCTTCCTTTTTAGGCTTAAATTCCCATTCTAGCCAATAAATTTATTTTTAAATGCTCTCCTAAGAGGAAAAGGAAATGACTCTTCATGGAAATTACAAAACACTTTACCTAATAAAACAATCTCTTTTCTGTAAGTTGCACCCTTAATTTTTTGATATAATACTTGTCTGCAGCATATAGGTTTTTTTAAGTAAATCCATTTTTCACAGTAACTGCTCTTAAAAGGTAAGCAAGTTTGTGCTTCTAAAAATATATCTTAGCCTATCTTATTGAATACCTTCAATAAAACCATTTTACAAAAAAAAAAAAAATCTGATTTCACTTTTTTTTCTTCTGCATTTCACACTGTTTGGATGATGTAAATAGATTAGTCCTTTTAGTCAACTTGACTCTGCTTCTCATATGCTAGACCAATGCTAAAGTATTTGGGTTTCAAATAGTACAAGAAAATAATATGGGTTTCCTTTAATCTGTTTCCATTAGAATTTTAAAATAAAACTGTGAAAATATTTCTATTGTGTGGTTTTATAAAACCTACATTTGGGGCCAAATTTTATCTGACATAATTAGTAACATGAAACAAGTAAAGCAGCTGCAATTCAACTGGATATCTAGTAAACTTGTTTAAGAAGACCAGTACTATGTACTGACTTGTATTTAATGTTGTCACTTGTTTTTGAAGCTGTATAATTAAACCAAGTTGCATATTAGTTTCTTGGAGTTCATTAAGTGAAGCTGAAATGAGAGCTAAAGAGAAGCATTCATTCTATTCACCTTTGTGTTCCTACTAAACAAGTGTGTTGAAAATCGTCTTTTCTTGGTATCTAAATTCTAGATACCTGTTGCAGGCAGTGACCATCTTAATTACTACTTCTTTTTAAGAAGGTGAGATTTCTGAAAATGTGAGTGCACATGGTTGGCTGTTCATCTAGTAATGTGTTCTTCTGGAAGGTCTGACTTCCAGAAACAGAAATATTACCCAAGAACTGTAGTAAAATTGAGTGATATTTTTTAACTTGCAACTGAAAAAAATACTCTACATTGATCCATTCACTTTAGCAGAGTGAACATAACATGTCACATTTCACTGATGTGACATAAACTGTAAAGTTGAATACCTATTTTTCCATTATCTGGATACCTGTTAAAAGGTAAAGGTGTGTTGGCTGATGCACGTACCCTTCAATGGGGTAGCTGACTCTGACTGATCTATAATTCATGTTTTCAGAAGCATCACAGCCCATTTTAAATTGGTTTCTCAGGTGGAATATACTTCATTCACTGGGCTTTGTGCCCTGTTTATATATAAAACTCTCAGGTCTATGCACCCACTGCTTTAGCACACAATGACCTAGTACAACTTAAACTCTTACTCAAGTTAAATGGTCCTGTATTTGATATTTTCATGCACTTATTTACTGTAGTCCCTACAAGGAAATAGACTGTTCAGTCAAAGGCCTATATCTTAATCTTGAAGTCTTATTTGCATTCCTTATTGCCTGATAACTTCCTCATAAGCTCTACAGCAGGGGTCAGCAACCTATGGCATGTGTGCCAAAGGCAGCAGCAAGCTGATTTTTTTCAGTGGCACTCTGCTGCTGGCCTGGGGTTCTGTCCATCAGCCCCTTGCCAGCTGGGGTCCCAACCCCACTGGCCCTGTTCAGCCCACTAACAGTCTGAGGTTCCATCCACTGGCTCCTTGCCAGCGAGGGTCCTGGCTGCTAGCCCACTCAGCCCGCTGCCTCCCTGGGGACATTGGAAAACTCAGCAAGGAAAAGGATCACACTAAACAAGTGTTAAGATCTACATTTTAATTTTAATTTTAAATGAAGCTTCCTAAATACTTTAAAAATTTTATTTACTTTTACATACAAAAATAGTTTAGTTATATAATAGACTTAGAGAGAGAGACCTAAAAACTTTAAAATGTATTACTGGCACTTGAAACCTTAAATTACAGTGAATAACTGAAGACTTAGCACACCACTTGCTCTACAGTATCTATGCTGAAGCCCATCCTCTCTTTGAAAGGCATAAGACAGGCCACTCAGATGCAAGACCGAGTACACTGCTTCATTGCGTGTTCCACGGCTGAACTAAGTGAGTAATTTATTTGAGTGGGTGGCCAAACAAACTGATTGACCTAAAACTGAATTATTTCTTGACGAAACAAAAATCCTGGAAAAAATTTTTTTCAAGTGAAACAGCTTTTCTGGTGTTTCGCTCTGGCTTCAGGTATTGTACCCTTTTAATTTTAACAAATCTAGCTCAACTGTTGCGGACAAAATACTTCCAACCCTGTGAGCAGCATTAGCTTTGTCTGCAGGAGAGCACTCCTGTTCACAAGGCTGCATTCACACTACCACTTGTGTTGGCAAACCTTTTGTTTGTTGGGAGTGGGTGGGGGGTCTTTTCTAAGTACCCATGAAAGACAAAAATTTTGTCTAACTTTGCAGTGTAGAGACGCCCTTTGTTTCAAAGTTTGGTTCCCAAGCCAGTCATTGGAAAAATATTCCCAAGATGGTGTCCTGGTCACATGTCTCTCTAGTGTCACAGCAGCTGTAACTTGGAGGCTATCTGTAGCATCCTCAGGAATGCTCACCTTCTAAGGCCTCTTGTTTTCTCCTAATGGGCCCTTCCTAGCCAGCCATTTAGACTGAGATCCTTTTGTCTAGTGAGCGTTCCCCATGTGTAAACACATTTGCAATACAGATGCATATCAATATTCCCAACTTCAGATACAAAAATGATGCATGTATACAAATAGGATAATCCTATTCAGTAAATCATAATCTTTTTGATGATTTCACATAACCTATCTTGCAAAAAATACATATAATATCACTATGAAGAATATTAAGTGCAGTGTCTCAGTCATGTTTCAGGAACTTCTTGTGTGACAAGAAGACTATATTGCTATTCTGGATTTGCATTAACAGTGGCCTGCACAAACACTGGGTGCAAGCACTCCCCAGATTTTAAATGCTGGAAGATTCCAGGTGTAGGAATCTGTATTGATAGTTCTTCTGTGTTAAAAGATGAATAAAATTATATTCAATAGGTTGAGAAACCTACATTTAAAATATTGCTAGGATCTAAGAGGTTCAAATAAATTGTTGTTAAACAATGGAACACTTCTGTTAGTAAATTTTAAGATTTAGCCATTTTATGATGAGTAATCCCAATTTATCATCACTATGTATTTTAGGAGGGCTGTACAAACAGCATTCAGTTCACATCTCTTACTCTGTGAAGAGGGGAAATATCCCCATTTTATAGATGGGGAAACCAAGACAGGCATAAGTGATATGACCATCCTGAAGTCTGTCAGTCAGCCATGCATTACAGTGGCTTAAAACCATGTGTGATCCAACTGACCATGCTGTCTTCTAATAAACTAACCAATATTTCAAAATGCTCCTGCCTGTCACCTGAACACAAGATCTGGAATGGGTTTAAAGTCTATTTGATACCAAGAGCTGTCAGTATTTTTCAGAAGTTTGTGTCTCCTGTATATCTATCTTTAAATAAATTATTTTTAAGGGTTTCCATATTGAGTAAAAGTCTCTCATGCAAATTCATTGCATATAAACACACACAAAATATAAACTACTAGATACTTAGAAAAATGCTGTTTCTCTTCCTTATAAGAATTACCACACCTACTCAAAGTTGTTCCATGTAATAAATGTTTGGAGATTTCATGTATGAGTCAAGTAACTGTACATAGATTTGTAATGATGTTTTATTACAAAACAAATCCTAAACAAAGTAACTATCTCAATGAAACAGGTTCTTGGCCGCAGGTAAAGCATTCTGAGGTCAAAGTCTGAGATTCTATTTGACTTTTAAAATGTTTGTTCAAATGCTTTCTTTTAATTAGGTAATTAATCATAGAGCCATAACATATTACACTGCTGTGTAGAAGTAAAACAGTTCTCACTCTGTGTTTTACAAGAGTGTTACTACCCTATTTGGGGCCATTGCTGTAGAATACAATAGTAGTATTAGGGAACATTCAACAAATGGAAAAGATAGATGTACAACAACTTACATGTAATACTGTATTTTAATGTATAAATCCTACTCAGATATTTCAGTTAATGGCTAAAATAAAGATGATTTACACAGATGTTGTTAGAATATAGTGCTTTAATCTGGTGGAAAATCATACTTCCTTGACAACACATTCTCCATGAAACAAATTTATTTAGGAACAACTGGCATGATACCTCCACAGTCTGGCACTGTGAATAATAGCAAATGACCAGGAGAAACAGTGTTATATGGGAAAGAAGATTAATTGATATCTACATGGAAGGGAATTTTGCCCCAATACTACAGATTTATGAACCGGCAGAACTTGACACCCTGTAAGTAGTTCCACTGATTTTGAAGATATTCACACTATGTAAACAGTCTTTGGAGGACTGGGATCTTTGTCAAGTGATTAGAGTAGGGAACCAGCAATTGCATGATTTATTATTTGACCTAGGGTAAGTCTACTTCTGGACCTGAACTAGATCAGTCTGTCTTAGGTATAGATGCTGTGCTAACCATTACAGTCAATGTTGGAGTGCCTTACAAAGTATAAATTAAGAGAATATTCTAGATATAAATACCCCCTTGCCCAGCACATGGATTTTTTTTTTTATTAAATATCTCTTAATGTTGTAAGTTATGAGAGAGACATGGCCTGTATTTTACTGTGAGAGGGGCAAGGTTTGTCCCAATCTGAGCTTTTAAGAGAGTTTCACAGCTAATTATCAGGTGCTGTATCAGCTCCCCCTAGTTTCACTTTTGTTCTTGCAGAGCACAGCTTGAGGGCAGTATTGAAGACCACTTGTCCAATCCTTTTGACAGCTCTGAAGATCAAGACCAGGACATTAAACTTAATTTGGTATTTTCCTGGAACCTAATGTAGTTAGCAAAGCACCAAGATGATGTGCTTATGCTAATGTATGGTGCCTAACAGGACAGTTTCACATGCTACACAGGCTTTTTTTCAGTGTCTCAATTCCTAGTTATATGGTGTGGTGTACTCGGCAAATCTGCCAGGGTGGTGGCGACAAATAATTTGAAATGTTTCCCTAGTCTTCACAGCAGGTCTGACTTGTCTGGGTTTAGTTTCACCCAGTTTACCAGCCAGGTGCTATTTCAGGGGTTTGGCATATGGCGCTGTTCGATGTAAAGCTGGAATTTGTTTTTATGCAACTGCCACTTAACTCTTCCCAGTCAGATTTTGAACTTCATGGGTGAAAGAGAACAAAGGTTCAGAGGCTAGGAGAGCGGCCAGCTCTGTCTGGGGAGAGTTTCTCCTCGCAGGAACCAAGGAGGTGCGAGGCTCGACCCGTCTTAAGGTCCATTTAATCCCTACTCCTGTCTCTGAGGGCGCCTAGCCCCATACACCTGCCAGAGCCAGCTGCAACCGTCCAGCCTAGGGGGGTCTGGGGCCACGTTCAGAGCCGTCTCCTCCCGAGCCCCAGCGGGCCGAGCAGGGTCCGGGGCGATACGAGCGCGGACACTCGACACGCACCAGCGCTGGGCCGCAGCTCAGTGAAGAGAGTGCCGGGGTCCCGTGTAACTCGGGCAGCGCCTGGGGCCGACCGCGGGCAGCCAAAGCGGCCAGTCTCCTGGGTTGCCTGAGCCTGCTGTGGGGCGGGGGAAGGAGGAAGGGAGGTGACGACACGTGTTACCCCCGTATAGCCTCCCGCGGGGCCGGGCACCACTCCCCGTCCGTTCTAGGCCGGCCCCTCCTGCAGCCGGAACGTTCCTTCCGTGGCCCGGCGCGCCAGTCGGACGAGTTTCAACGGCACCAAGCGGGTGAGGCGGGGTTCCGGGAGTTTTCCGCGGGGAGCCCGCGCTCAGTCCTGGCAGGTCAGCGCGGTGCGCCGGGATCCGCGCGTCGCTTCGACGGCCTCCAGCCGCTGCGCTAAGCGCCGCCGGCCGGCCTGGGAGAGCGGGGCGCACGAGTGGCCAGCGTGGGGGCTAGGGGAAAGTAGAGCCTCTCCCTGGGGCCCGAGTAAGGGCTCCGCGCAGACTGGCTCCTCCTCACGCCCTCGGCACCCGCTTGAACTCCTTAGGAAAGTTAGAAGTGATGAAGAGTCCTGTGGCACCTTAAACAGTAGCTGAAGTATTAGAGCATAAGCTTTCCAGGGCTAATACCCACTTCGTCAGTTGCAATCAGTGGAAGTGTCCAGGGTCAGGGATAAATAAGAGGCAAGGGCCAGGTTGGAGATAACAAGGTTAGTCCCATCAGGCTGAACCAGCTTGTTATCTCTAATCAGGGAGGATGAGGCTAATTTGCTTTAAAAAACAGCTGGACTCTCCCCCTCGTGGGAATGAGCATCAGCGACTTACGAACCGACCGGCCCCACGCACACTAACCGCAAGACCGCGTTCTCCGGACGCAGCGTTATGTCACTGGTGTCCACTCAACCCTTCGTTCGGGAGCTCGCCCAGGCCCGGGGCAAAGCTCTACCCACATGTTAGTATCGGGGGACCTAGTTTGTACAAAAGTCATTCAGCATCTTAAGTCACGTTTTTATTGTCAACACAGAGACTGATAAATTGCATTAGTTCCGATGTGCTGTGGCACATAATCAGTATCAAAATGCCTTTGCTTATAAAGATGTAATCATTGTCCTTAACAGTATCCTAAGCAAGGAGATTCAGACAGACAGACATGGATGACGAGCCTGAAAAAACCAAACGCTGGGAAGGGGGCTATGAAAGAACATGGTAAGCTTTGTTTCATTAATTATTTTATGAGTTAACATTTAATCTAACTTTTATGTAATAAATTGTTCATTGTAGGGAGGTTCTTAAAGAAGACGAATCTGGGTCACTGAAAGCAACTATAGAGGACATTCTTTTTAAGGCTAAGAGAAAAAGGTAAGTAGTCAGTTCTGTAGCACAAGGAACATATTAGGAAAAACGTCATCTATGAGGGAACTAGGTTGATGTCAAAGGAATTACATTGAGAACAAATTGTCCCCATCATGTAGATTAAACTTACTGCAATAGTTATAAGTAAACATTTTCTTTCCCCCGCCCACTTTTTTCCTCATTCTGTGTCTTAGATTCAGTCTCCTCTTCTATCTGTAGTATAGTTCTGTTTATACTTGATTGTGCCAGAAAGACTAATTTGAGATTTCTCTGAAACCTGTTTAAAGGCATTGATACTGGATAGTTCATAGCTCTGTTCCCAAAAAAATTGGGCCCTAAACTTATATTCTGTATGTGATAGAGCAGTGTGCTGCAACTAGACTACGGAATGTAAATAGCAGAATCCATTTTTGTATGCCCTCTAACAATATTGATATACAGATTATTTTAATCTGTTCATTATTGGACTAGCTGGATATTTACCTAGTGCTGTGTTATTTGCACCAAATTATAAATTTATTTTGTTTAAAATTCTGTGTCTGAAAACATTCTAGGCAGAGGCTAGTTTTCATTCACAGACTGATGTTAAGGCATAAAACCCTAATCTTTCAAATATAATATATTTGTGTAAATATTTCAGAATGGCAAAGAAGTTCAAAACAAATAATTCATTCATTAATTATGAATTTAATTCATTGAAGTTATTGGTAATTTAACATGTGATGTTATTGTAGGATTGGCCTTAGTTATTGTTGCTGTTTTAGAATCCTATGTTATAGTCAGCTCAAATTCTTTTGTATTTTTAACAGAATCTTTGAACACCATGGGCAAGTTAGACTTGGAATGGTATGTTTATATATTCCCCTGGATTGTTAGATCTAGTTTTTTTGTGTCTGAGATTATTTGTACTGAAGTGGTTTTCCCTCTTCAGAAAACATAGTGGCATCAAATCTAAGAAATATTTTTACTGACTTGATGTGCATGAGTTTGAGGTTTCTTTCTGTCCCAACAGATAATTTTTTTGACTTTCATGAGTTGGTGTGTGGTATCCTAAATACTGAAAGTATCTGATATTCAAGAGATCTGGGTTCTGTTCCTTTGGTAGGATCTGCTTTGTGATACAGTTGAATCACACAACTTCTTGGACTCTGTTTCCCAATGTGTAAAATGAGCATAATGCTACTAGCTTAATTCAAACCAGTTGTGAGAACTGATTGATTTGTAAAATACTGATTTCCTCAGTTGAAATGATGATATGAATATAAAATATTATCATTCCATAATCCCCCTCTTGAGAGAAGATGAGAACAGTGATCATTTATCCAGAGAAGATTTCTCCTCACATTGTAAGGGGAGGATGGAGAGGAACTTAACCTCTGTAATCTGACTTAAAGGCCATTATGCTGTTCCATACTCTTAAGTATTGCCAATGTGACAGAGAAGGCTATACATATTTTCTATTTAATTTACTTGAAACAGCAGTTATTTTTAAATTACTGTCTTATAAATATGTTTATTGTGAGTTCTAAAAGTTTATCTTTGTTTCATACCAAGAATTTGTGGAATTAATAGCTTTTGTGATTATGATTCAGATGCGTCACCTTTATGTGGTGGTAGATGGATCAAGAACTATGGAGGACCAAGATTTAAAACCTAACAGGCTTACTTGTACCTTAAAGGTATATATTTTATCAAAAGTATATTAACCTACCTTTGTGGTGATGTCTGCAGATCACATCCGCCTGGGCTCAAACAGGATTGTAACTACCTTTGACCTATACTTATGTTAATGCTCCTATCTGCCTCTTTTATTCTTTGTTATTTTGTCTTGCATATTTTTCAAACTTTGTATGAGTGGTTCACAGACTTTGTACCAAGGTCGCTCACTAATAGCATTTGGTCTCTCTCTCTTTTTTTGCAACCCACCATTACACATTTGCACCCTCTGCTCTGGCACTGCAACCCTAATCCTGGCCCAGCGCAAGGACTAGGACAGTAGAGAAAGGGCATGTCTGGAGAGTCCACCCTGCACTGATCCCAAGTGGCAGCTACTATCCAGAGTGTGTCCCCTTCCAGCACTCCTCTCTCAAATTTGGCCTTGCTGGCCCTCTAGGGTGACCAAATTTGAGTGGGTGGCACTGCAATACTATGTACCAGGTTGCAACACCTGGAGTAGGGAGTTAGGCTCAGCCCCATGAGAGAGGAGATGCCGCTGTGGGATGAGTATGGAGTGGGCTTGCTCTCCAACTTTAGTTTTGGTTAGCGAATTTGAGTCATATGGAAGGTAGAATAAGTTTGGCTGAATATGACTTAGTCCCTGATCTATTCATGATCTATTCAAACAGTTACATGTGTTGCATGTGTTTAATTTTATGAACATGAGTAATGCCATTGACTTCATTGGTCTACACACGTTTAAAGTTAAGCATGTGTGTACAACCGTTTGCAGGATTTGGGCCTTAATTTTTACTAACAAGATTATTGGTCACAGAAAATAACTCAATAATCATTACCACTGATCTGTATTACAGATTACAATTTCAAATGTTGTCCTAATTCGAACTAATGCTGTTAGATCTATTTTTAAATTGCTGCAGAAATAACACTAGTATAGTTACCATGTACTTAAATGTAAACTGAAATTTTTCTAAAGTTTCTGAAAGGTGTGTGGAGGAGTAAGGGGTGCAGGATGGGGGTGTTTAAAGATTCTAAATGGTTTTATAAGTATTATAATTTTCACAGATATGAAATGACTGATGTGATTAATTATCTTAATACTCAGAACTTTTTTTTTTATAGTTATTGGAATATTTTGTTGAAGAATACTTTGACCAAAATCCTATTAGTCAGGTAGGTATGTACACCTATGATGGAAACCGGATTAATTGTTACTGATTAAGCAGTTGTCTAAAAAGAAAGAGGAAAAACATATTTTGAAGTTTTCATTTAATTTTAATTAAACATTTTTCAACAGATTATTTTAAATTAGTAGTGGTCTTTTCCTCTTTCTTCCCCGATCTTGTGTTATTTATCCCTATTAAAAGGTGAGGATGAGAATTCAGTTGAGTATCGATTTACAGTTTTCTGAAGTACAAATGCTAACACAATTAGGATTTGGAATTGCATTCTTAATGTTAGAAAGAGGATGTAAAGAGACATTTTATTCCTTAGGGGCTAGAGGTACCAATAGAGTTGAAGAATTAAGAATATATTTTCATCTTAATACAAAGGGAGTTGAGCTAGTAATTTCCAGTATCTCAAGGTGAGAGATGGTCTCAAATTACTGTGCTTGCAAAGAAAGCCTGCAGAGAAATATGTGGGTATTATAAGCACTGATCCAAAAAGATCTTTATAACAACACACAGGGTATACTAAGAATGTAGATCAGATTGTTGATAACTCACTAATAGAACTATTTCTTGCAGATTGGCATAATTGTAACTAAGAGTAAAAGAGCTGAAAAGCTGACAGAACTTTCAGGTAGGAAAGAAGTATCCTTTTGTATTAGAGAATCATGGTCATCACTATAACTGTTCTACTGTACAGGCAGACCGTAGTGAAGTTAGTAAAGCACCAGAAGGGTGTAGGGTAGGGGGTCCACATTAGTGGATCTAATTACAGGATTGTAGCCTGTTTTGAGATAAGTTTCTGACGGATCAGGGAGTCTACTTATGCTTAGAAATATAAATACAGTGGGACCCCGAAATACCGCGATGATCGGGATCCAAAAAAAACCCCGATCGCGATAATGGCGGGGTCGCGGTATTGTGGGGTTCCACACATCAAAGCAGCGGCCGCTGCTGACATCGGGAGCCCACCGCGCTATAAGCGGATTCGCGCTATAGCAGGGCGCGGTATTCCGGGGTCCCACTGTATACGTATGTTTAAGAGCATAAATCCACTTTTGGTATTGATTTTCTCTTGATAACTTAGTGCATGTAATTTTATTGAGTGCCAGCACATTAATTTCTCTATTGCCTCCCATTTCTGCTCTCCTTTTTTTTTTTCCTCTCACCAACTTCCTCTTTTATATACATTTTCATGACTTGGTGAGAGAGCTGTCTTCTAGGAGCTCGAACAGCCTTCTCATGTTTCTCCCTCATCAATATTTCAAAAATCATCTGAAAAACATACCTTTTTTTGTGATGCTGGTTATTTTCTTCCTCTCCTTGTTGTCTGTTTTAACTTTGCAATTGTAGTTAATGGAAGCCTTATGACTTGTGGATTAGAGGTGAGGCTGAGAAATAGGAATTCTTGATTTCTAATGTACGTTCTACCACTAACAAACTATGTGGCTTCAGGCAAGTCATTTAACCTCTCCTTGTCTACTTAGCCAATCTACTACCTTGTTTAGGTGCTTTGAGAGGTGATTTAATGTTTATATGGTGCTTTGAGGATGTAAAGGACTATGTAAGTACTAAACAGTATTGTTACTAAAACAATTTGTGATACAGTTCACACTAGAATATTTTTGGTTTATGTATATCATACTATATCAGTATAATTTTTTTAAAAAATCTTACAGTTGTACATTTTTCTGTTATCTTACCATTTCAGGTGAGGTGGGTTTTTTTTGTTTTTAGGAAATCCAAGAAAGCATACAACTGCTCTGAAGAAAGCTGTAGATCTGACCTGCCATGGAGAACCATCTTTGTATAACTCTTTGAATTTGGCCATGCAGACTTTAAAGTTAGTATATGTACGTTATTATAGGTTTTATTCTTTTTGGAACAACAGAAACTGATAAAACACTGATTGTAAGCTCTTTGTGGCAGGGACCCTATTTGTGTTGGGAGTAATGCCTTGTACAGTGCTGCACTGATCCTTCTGAGATACCACAAGGTGTTATTGCGATATAGATAATTAACTTCTGCTTTGTACAGTGCACAGTCAACATAACGGTCATTTAAAAATAAAAAATTAAAGCAATTAATATTCCCAGACAAAAACCTGTTTATGCTGCTGTTCAGATGGGAGTATGTAATTGTTGTTAGGGAAATTTTGAAGCATTATTTAATATTAGTAAGAAGTGGGGAACTTTGGTTTTCTGTCTCTAAGAGCACAAAGTATTTATCAAAACATATAAACAAAACATAACTGCTTACGTATCTATAATATAAATATCAAATGTCACCTTGTCTTTTGGTTCACTCTTCAGTTTCAACACCTTGGAGAAACAATTACTGCCAAAACTAACACTTTGAGTATTTTTGTATAGGATTTCATTCACTTCTTTGAAGAGGTAGGCAAGACCACAACTGTTACATGCAAAAAGCTGAAAAGTGCAGATTTTGAACTTTTAACTGCAAATCCATTAAAGCAAAGAACATATTAAAATTTGTTTTCTGCACAGTGAGTGACTCAGCTCCTCAGATCTGAACATTCTCTTCATGGTACACTCCAAAGCTATAAAGTCAAATGGAAAAGTGGTGGAAGTAATGGTCTGTAGGAATGGTTTTTATGAACTTGACTATGAGGCTAGGACAAATGGAACCTGGGTTTCTGTAGCAAAAGGAGCAATCAAAGAATTATTTTTTGTGTATGGTACTGTGTAAAGGCCCCACTCAGGATCCAAGCCCCCATTGTGCTGGGTGTTGTGCAAACACAGCTGAAGATAACATAATTGCTGTCCTAGAAAGGTTAAAATCTAATAACATGAAGGTTTGGAAATGGGGATTTAGCAGACAGGTAAATGAATAGGATGATGAAATACCATCAATTTTGTTAGTTTCCTATTTTTTATTTTTCACTACAGGGACTCCTCACTTAACGTTGTAGTTATGTTCCTGAAAAATGTGACTTTAAGCTAAACAATGTTAAGCAAATCCAATTTCCCCAGAAGAATTAATGTAAATGAGTGGGTTGGTTCCAGGGAAACTTTATTCACCAGACACAAGACTACACTCACACACTTTTAAACAATTTAATACTGGTACACGATGATGATTGTGAAGCTTGGTTGAGGTGGAGGAGTCAGAGGGTGGGATATTTCCCAGGGAATGCCTTACTGCTAAATGATGAACTAGCTTTTGGCTGAGCCCTCAGAAGTTAATACTTTGTTAATGTAGCCTTTCACACTCAACAAGGCAGCATGAATGGAGGGAGGGGAGACAGCATAGCAGACAGAGACAGACACATACCTTGTGTGTGGGGGAGAGAGAGATGCACACTGCCCCTGTAAGTAAGCTGACCCCATTCTTAAGTACATTGTCTTTTTAAGCGGATCAAGAAGTTGAGGTAGCCTGCTGGGCAGCTGCTGCACAGGGAACTTAGGGGAGCAGAGAGCTGATGTGGGGGTTGCAGGTCCACCCTGGTTCCAAGCCCCCACCAGCTAGCTCCAATGGTTTGCTCTTCCTGCAAGCAGTGGACAAAGTTGGCTGCTAAATTACGTTAGAAGAGAGCATTGCACAACTTCAAACGAGCATGTTCCTTAACTGATCAGCAACAAAACAACATTAACCAGGATGACTTTAAGTGAGGATTTCCTGTATTTCTTTTTAATTTGGCTGTAGAGGTTGGGTCTGGGGGAATGGCAGGAGTGGAGGTTAGTTAAAGGTATGAGAAAAGGAAGAAGGGGGAAGAGGAACAGTCATAGCTTGTCATCTGGCTGGGTTTTGTATGTATCACATGAAAAGTGAGTTTTAAAGTATTTTTTAGATTTTTCCTGGGAGGGAGCTTGCATGGTAAATAAGTGACACGAGAAAGAATGGATGTTTGATGGTGAGCAAGAAAGGCCAGGAACAATGACAGAGTAAAGGTGATGGTGGATATTACAGTAGGTTACTAGGACAGCTAGTTAGAGTGGTTCTAAATTTTAAGAGCCTCAAAAGGAAAGACAAGAAGCTTGTTGTCTGAGTTGGTGTTTTTTTCCTATAGGGAATTAAAAAGAAAAGGAAAAAAAGATTATCTTAAAGCATTTGTTGTATTCAGTTATGTGGGAGGGAGAGAGATAGAAAGACACGAGAAACTTTGAGGACCCTGCTCTCTGTGAAAGATGTCATAGATTTGCATCTCTGAATTGACCACAGAATAAAGTTTTTTTTAAAAAAAGAGAAATGCTTGGAGATGATTTGTGGTGATGGTGTCAGACTGAATCTAATTTGTCCCTGGAGGAATGTGGTGTGATAACTTCAAGAATATAACAAGCCATCAACTGAAAGGAACATTTCAGTAGGTTAGATTTTGGAAAAGTGTGAACTTATTGTGGTAGCAGTTCTGTGAGGGATTTACAGCATCCTTTGGTGTTTGTGGGCATTAGTCATGTGTTTTTCTGAATTTTGTACAACTGAGTACTAGGAAATGTTACTCTTGGGGATTCTGAAAGCCAGAGCATCAAACTTTAGCATATATGTATGTAATTGTTATAGTCTCAGTTTACAGCTAATTTAAATATACATCTTTTTACCTTCTATAGGCACATGCCAGGACATACAAGCAGAGAGGTTTTGATTATCTTCAGTAGCCTGACAACGTGTGATCCATCTAATATCTATGATCTAATTAAGGTATAGAAATGAAGAATTAGTACTTCTTAATTTTTTTTTGTTGAAGCATCATTTTTGTCATTACTTTTTAATTGAAAATGTATGTACCTTTTACAGTTTTCAGTTCTGCTGATACATTTGAGTGTTTTTTGTTTTTCTATGTGAAGTGTTTAAAGGCAGTTAAGATCAGAGTATCTGTCATCGGCCTATCTGCTGAAGTTCGAGTTTGTACTGTACTTGCCCGAGAAACAGGTGGTAAGTATATAGACTGATTCTGAACATATGTCAGTAATAATCATTTGTCTGAAAATAAGTAAATGATTTGACAGTTTTTTAAAAATAAATTCTGATGTTTAAAGAGGATGTATTTTTTTGACCATACTGTTGTGTTAGGAGAATATTTCATAATTGCTCCCTCCGCTTAAAGAAGTTACACAAATTCAGTAAATTTGATACGTAAGTATAGCTGCTGATTTGGAAGAGAGATGATTAAAAGAAATAAGGTTACCTGAATCAGTCTGTAGGTAAACTGTATCATATTAAAGTTAATAAACATATATGACCATTAGGAACTACAATGGCTAGTTGCATTGTATAAAAAAATTGCATTGTATAAGTCAACGTGGAAAGGGAAAATTGGCTCTCACTATCTAACTTTTTATAGGTACACAGTCATACTTGTATATTTTAAATAATATGTAGTAATTATAGGTAACATTCCATATATTTTGCACTGTTAGCATTATATATTTTTGCTTAAACTGTTTTCAAGTTTTGCCTAAACTTGATTTTCCAGGGTTTTTTTTCTTGTTCATGGTTCTGATCTCAGTAAAACTATCCACATGTTATTTGAACAGGGATTACGATTGTGATGTTTACCTATTCTTAATAAATGAAATCAGCGAACAGTCATGCATTTTCTTTCTCTGTGGTAGGAACATACCATGTAATTTTAGATGAAAGCCACTATAAGGAGCTACTGATGCATCATATTAGCCCTCCACCTGCCAGTTCAAGTTCTGAATGCTCCCTTATTCGAATGGGTAGGATCTTGTTTTATTGAATTTTAAGTGAAAGATTTAAGAACCTTTGGTGCAACATCCTCTTTTATGTCTTCTGCATTAATATAATATGAACAAAGAAGCTGTTTGAAATCTGAAAAACATATTGATTGTTTTTATTTTAATTTTTCAGTTTTAGCAAACTGGGTTTTAACATATTTAACAATATACCTACAAATCATTTAGCTATTTAAATTAAAAATTGAGAATTAAAACAAAAAAGAGACAAAACTCCATTTTAAGTGGGTAGTAACAAATTTTACACAATATTTCTTTGTGCGGTAGTGGAAAAATGTGATATGTAAAATAGTAAGATGATAAACGTAAAAAGTGTGCCTCTCCAATTTATGTTTTTATTTGCCATCTTATCAAGTTGACTGCCTTCTGTACCTTGGCCAAAACCCACAAGCATTTTAAATTCATGCTAGTATTGCTATGCGATTAAAAAATTGGGCATATATTAGGAGAACTCTTGTCAACTTGTTCCTTTCTAACAACTGGAATGAGCTCATTTGCTTCCTCCTGATGTAAAAAGAATTCTGAAAGAGTGTGAGCCTGAAGATAAACCTAAGTAGCAGCACAATGTTCTACTGCTGTGCCACTGTGGAGGCTTGTTCCCCATTTTAAAACAACTTCCTTTTCATTTGTCAAAGTGAATAAATACATAAAAAGTAGACACTTGTGTGTAATCATCCTTATAATTAAATAGTTTAAGCTTTTGCTTTTTCAGTCTAATCAGGGGAACAGTAATAAGAAAAACTATCTCCTTTGTTGAGATGAGCTATAAAAATAATTAACAGAGGAGGACTGGAACCTACACAGGACCTCCAGAAAATATTGTATTAACCATCACACTGCACTCAGAAGGATCATGTCTCTGAAGTCTGAACATTTAAATTATTTTCCTTAATTTCTGACTTGAACCATAGTTCCCTTTAATACATTGTTCTTTCTCCTTCTCTACTATCTCACCTAATTATCTCTGTAATTGTTTGCCAAAAAAGCGGGGTTTGTCAATTTCACTCTAAGTGGGGGGAAAAAAATTGTTTTTGTAAGGACATGCAATACAGGATTTGGAGGTAGAAGTAGGAAGAGAACTCATGATGGATTTCATATTTAGGAAAAGGTGCATTGACTTCTGTAATAACATGAAATATTCAAAACAGTGACCCCTAACTTCTTAACTTCTCCACTCAAATAGGAAATTGTGTGTTGTATGTTACCAATTCATATAGTGATGCAATATTTTTCTTGGCTCCTAAGGGTTTCCTCAGCATACCATTGCATCTCTCTCTGATCAGGATGCCAAACCATCATTTAGCATGGCGTAAGTAAAATATGGTTACTTTTAGGCATTATTAGAATTTTGTGATATCTAGATAAACTTAGAAAATGCTGTATTTGCACTGAAAGGAACAAAACATCATGAAAATGGGTAGGCAGCTGGTGTGCTGTGGCCACTGCTTATGACATTGTTTATAACGAGAGACAAAGTGGTGAGGTAATATCTTTTATTGGACCAACTTATTTTGGTGTGACACACAAGCTTTTGCACTTATACAGAGGTCCTCTTCAGGTCACTGCATACAACTGTTCATAATCTAATTTTGTCTTGTACTGCCAACATCTGTTTGTATCCAGCTGTTGTCTCTTAACTTATACTTGCTTAGATTTTAAGAGAGGTAGCGATCATCTTTTGGTTGTTTGTATAGTGCCTAGCACAATGGGACCCTGATCCCTGACTGGTGCCCTTAGGAGTCACTGCAATACATATATACACTTTTTACTATACTAAAATCTGTGCCAGCGCAGGTTGCGGTCTCAGCGCCACCTCCATAAGGAGCCGCTTTAAGCGGCAGTCCTATGCTTTTTTTGTTCTGGTGCAAAACCTTTTACAAATCCTGCACTTTTCCACTTGGTGTGCTTCCCCCAGACACTTTAAGCAAGTGTCATGGGGGTTGCCTGTTGGGATGGGCTTTATTGCAGAGTTTGGACCCCCTGGGGAGAATGTGGTTGGGATGGAAGGGAAACCCCCACTCCCAACACCTATTGATCATAACTGCAGTAAACTAAACTAGAAATAACTCTAAAACTACGCTACCCTGAAAGGCTAGGGAAAATGAGGAGAGCTTGCTAAGCAAGTCACCACAGTTCCAACGACCATCACAGGTGATAGGAAGGAACTGAGGAGGCACTGGGTTGGTGGGTTATATACTGAGAGCCAAGGGGACTCCGCAGCCAAGCCAGCGGGTGCTGCTGGGGAAAGCTTTCCGATGACTGCACACGTGGTGTGCACACACTCTACTTGGAATCGATATGAGCAATCACTAGAAGAACAGTGTATACTCCATGAGAGAATTAAAATGCATATCATTAGTTTTTAAGTTCAAACCAGAGTTTTTATGTGTGAGGAGAAATTATGACTATAATATAGTGGATGCTTTTATAAAGTCACTTTCTAGAGGTAAAGGAAATTTCAGTTATTTGTGGGGGGAAAATTAATCTTTTTTTCTGTTATTGAGGGAAAATGTGATATTGGCTTCTGAGTCAAAAACAGGTGGCTAAATCAAGCATAAGTTTCCTCTCTTGGAAAAAAGATTCCCTTAAACCATTAGATCCTGGATCACATTTTGAAAAGCTTATTGAACTCCTCATGACATTTTCCTGTTCTTGGGTGTTATTGAGACACAGGGTTAGAAACGTCATTACCAGTGGAAATTGAGCTACTAGGGTGACCAGACTGCAAATGTGAAAAATCGAGACAGAAGGTGGGGGGTAATAGGAGCGTATATAAGAAAAAACCCAGAAATTGGGACTGTTCTATAAAATCAGGACATCTGGTCACCTTAGGTTACACTTAGGAAATTCCTGAATATTTTGCTACTTAAGAAATAGGAAGGTTAATCCCAAGATTTAATTAAAGACCCTGGTAAAGTGTTGGTGTTTTGTTGTAATACTTCATTAAGTGACCATGTCATTTGAGGAAATGTGTATTTAATAGTGAATTTTCTGGTTGATTTGCAACTTCACATCACACCAAACTCTGTGATAAACTGTATGCTCATTCTCCAATTCTGTCCAACAGTTTCACATTTGTCCAAGAGATTTCAACAGTATTGATTTCTTCTCTTCCCACCCTACTCCCAGGCACTTAGAAAACAACAGTGATCCAGGTCTTACGCTGGGTGGATATTTCTGTCCCCAATGTAGAGCTAAATACTGTGAACTCCCGGTGGAATGCAAAATCTGTGGTGAGTATTAAAAAACCAATACAAAGTATATAGACTTGGTGAAGGCAAAAGTGGGGAAGAACAGAGAGATGATGTCGTGGAAAGGGTCTACTGTAGACCAGCAAATCAGGAGAAGGAAGTGAATGAAACATTTCTAGAACAAATTTATAGAAATAACCAAAACATCAGACTTAGTAGGAATGGGGGGTCTTTAACTACCCAGGCATCTCTTGGAAAATTAATATGGCAAAACACAAAATGTCCCAAAAGTTCTTCTAATGTATTGGGGACAACAGTTTGTTTCAGAAGATGGTGGAAGTAAACAAGGGAACACCATTTTAGACTTGCTTTTAACTATCAGAGCGGAATTGATTGCAAATCTGAAGGTTGATGGCAATGTGGGTGAAAGTGATCATGAAACAATAGATTTTATGATTCTAAGGGCGGAGTGAGAGCAGCAGAATAACGACTTAGACATACTCAGAGAACTGGAAGATAAGGTCCCATGGGAGGAAAATCTAAGGGATAAATTAATTCAGGAGAGCTAGCAGCTTCTCTGAGACAATATTAAAAGCGTAACAGCAAACTATCCTGATGTGATGGAAATATTGGAAGAAAAATAAGAGGCCGCTTTGGCTGCATTTGAAAATCAAAAGGGAATCCTACAAAAAATGGAAACATGGGCAAGTTGCTAAGGATGAGTACAATAGAATAGCACATACACAAAATCAGAAAGTCTAAGTCACAAAATGAGTTGCACCTAGCAAGGGACAATAAATTGCAACAAGAAGAGGTTTTATAAAGACATTAGGAGCAAGAGAAAGACAAAGGAAGAGTGTAAATCCTGTACTTATCAGGGAAGAGAGCTAATAATGGACCACATTGAGACAGCTGTGGTATTTAATGCCTCTTTCTTCAGTATTCCCTGAAAAGGTAAATTGTGACCAGATACTTAACATAATTAATATTAACAGCAATGAGGAAGGAGTGCAGACCAAAATACAGAAATAACTGGTTAAAGAATATTTAAATGTATTTATATTGGCATTGATGAAATGCACGACAGAGTACCCTAAGGGATTATCTGAAACAATTTAGCAACCATTAGTAATTATCTTTGAGAACTCATGGAGGATGGGGGAGGACTAGAGAAGGGCAAAGATAGTATCTGTTTTTTGAAAAGGGGGCCCAGGGAATTATGGACCAGTCAGAGGTGAAAGTAAGCTGGTACGGAGTACCGGTAAGAAAGTGGCCGCCGGTATGGGCTGGTACACAGCTGAAGTTAAAGCGCTGCCGCAGCAGTGCTTTAAGGACTGTGTTGGCCACTGCTGCTGACAAAGGGGACAAAAAGGGGGCTGCTGTGGGGCTCGGCTATTTAAAAGGGCCCAGGGCTCCTGGCTGCCACTTCTGCAGCAGTGGCTGGAGCCCTGGGCTCTTTAAATCACCACTGCAGCCCTCGGCAGTGCATGCCAGGCAGCACTGAAGGGCTGGTTGTGAGAGGCTCGCCCCCGCCCTGCCCGTAGCCGTGGGAAGTAGGGGTGCGGTGGGTGCTGCAGCACTCCCAAGCTTTGTGCCCAGTGTGGCACCATGCTGAGGGGCTCCACTGCAGGTCCTGGCCGCTGGCCCCTCACCCACGGTCCTGACCACCAGCCCCTCTGCTGCCATCCGTGGTCCCAGCCATAGGGCTCCACTCTTGGCCCTGGCCTCTGCAGCTGTGCGCAGCTGTGGTCCCAGGCTGGGGCAGTAAGGGGCGTGGATGGGGAAATTGTTCAAGTGCCACTGGCCTTGCCCCTACTGCCTGAGGCCCCACCCCTTCTGGGGACCTGAAGCTGCAGCCCTTCCCCGCTTACCTTGCTCAGGGACCCAGCAGCCCTGCGTAGCAGTAACAAGTTTAAGTTACTTTCATCCCTGAGATCAGTCAGCCTAACTTTCATACCTGGAAAAATATTGGAACAAATTTTTAAACAATCAGTTTGAAAGCACTTAGAGTATAATAGGTTTATCAGTAATAGCCAGCATGGATTTGTTAAGAACAAATCATGCCAAACCAATGTAATTTCCTCCTTTGACAAGAGTACTGGCCTAGTTGTTGGGCATGGGAGGATGGCGAAAAAGTGGGCATGATTTATCTTGAGTCAGGCTTCTGACACAATTCCACATGACGTTTTCATAAGCAAACTAGTGAAATGTGGCTTAGATGAAATCGCTATAAATTGGATGCATAACTGATGGAAAGACTGTAGTCAAATCATAATTATTTATGGTTTACTGTCAAACTGGGAGCACATATCTATTGGGGTCCTCCAGGGTTGTGTCCTGGTATCAGTTCTGTTCAGTATTTTCATTAATGACTTGGATAATGGAGTGAAGGGTGTGCTTATAAAATGTAGGGATAACACTAAGCACGGAGGGGTTGCTTGCACTTTGAAAGACAAAGTTCAAAACAACCTTGACAAATTGAAGCATTGGCCTGAAATCAACATGATAAAATTCAAGTGCAAAGTACTGCACTTGGGAATAAAAAATCAAATGCTCAGCTATAAAATGGGTAATTACTGGCTAGGCGATAATATCGCTGAAAAGGATCAGGGGGTTGCTGTGGATCACAAATTGAATATGAGTCAACAGTGTGATCCAGTTGCAAAAAAGGCTAATATAATTCCAGAGTCAATAAACAGAAGTGTTATACACAAGACATGGGAGGTAATTGTCCAGTCTGTTTGGCGCTGATGAGGCCTCAGCTGGAGTCCAGTTCTGAACACCACACTTTAAGAAAGATATTAACAAATTGCTGAGAGCCTGGTGGAGCGTAACAAAAATGATAAATGGCTAGAAAACGTGATCTATGAGTATTCTGTGTTTTCAGTTTTTATTTGTATTTAAAAAAAAAAATCTGGGAATTTTTCAGTGTTTATTTTCCAAACCTTAAAAACGGGATGAAATCAGGTTAAAAGAATTGAGGAAAAATGGTGGAGGGGAGGGAGAGAGGGGAAAGGTGGGAGAACCCAAAAACTTTTGTAATATACACATTTTACTACACTATAATTGAAACTTTTTAAAAAAATGTAGAAAGTTAAATTTTGTCTCTCTTAGAACTTGTAGTTTTTCCAGAAATCTCGTTTGTGTACGCTTGCATGATCTTCTACAAATCATGTTGTCGAGCCTCTTGCTGTCATGGAATTAGTCCAACTTTGAAAGTATGCACTCTGCATCAATATGTCCAGGGGATACACTCATAGCTTGCTGTGCCACTTCGCTGAAGTTGGGAAGTGTGTCTTGATATTCTAAAAAGCCAGAACATTCAGTCACGTATCATCAGAGTTAGGCAAATTTATGGAATTAGTAAATGCTCCTTTCAGATTTTAAATTTTATCTTTGGTGGCAAATAGTTGAAATACTCTGGCAAAACAGTCAAAGTCTGCTGCAAAATGTACTTTGAGGAAGGGGTGCAATACCTGCATGACCTTGCAAAAAGAATCTTTGGCACCAGACTCTTTGAGGTTCAGATTATAGGCCACGGTTGTCTCCTATTCCTGGCTGTGTTGTGTTGAAAGTTTTGGGTGCTTGTTTGATTTTCTTGTGTTCTAGGGCGGGAAGGATTTACAAAAACCTCTGGGTTTTCTTGCCATATGTTTCTCCTGCAGCTTTTGTGCTCAGTTCAGCTGAAATTTTGGTTTTCACTATCCAGTAAATATGTGTATTGGCAAACATGTTGGCAATATTTGGAGAAAATTTGAATGTTTTCTGTCTGTCACACAGTGACTCCAAGTCTTTGACAATATTACCTTGGTGCGCAAAATGTAGCACTTATTTTGATTATTTGTCAGTCTCTTCAGAGTTTCTGCTTTAGAACCAACAAACTCAGGATGATCTAGGATAGTGGTTCCCAAACTGGGGTTCGCAAAATGTTACAGTGGGTTCTTGGGGGTGGGGCGGGGGGAATTTCCTAATGGCAGACAGAACTGTCCCTAGGGATGCCTGGCAGCACAGGCCCTGGAGCTCCTGGATTTCAAGAGCTAAGCAGATCAAAGCAAGCATAGCTATCACACTGAGGAGATTTCAACGTCAAGACTCCTTATAAGAAACGGAAAGGGAGGTAGATATTTTTTGCTGTTTTTTAAATTAAATAGGCAGCTAGTATTGTTTTTTTAAATTATGAAAGTTTAAGCTTTGTTGTAACATGCTTTGTTTGCCTGGACTGTTCAAGACCTGAATGCTTGTGTAGAAGGAACTCTTTGAGTTGGTTTCTTAAATACCTTCATGCTGTTCCACATCTGATGCTCCCTGATGAAACAGGAGCCTTGTCTTATAACAGGCTTATTCAAAGTGATACAAGGTATGAAAGTGAGATCTTGGAAGAGTGTTGCCATTTTCATAATGTAATAAGAATACTGTAATGATAAATAAGAATTAATAATAGTGTGTAATAAGCATGTCCATAAAAACAAATTTTATATTTCCAGGATCACTGCTTTTATCATTTTATATTCAAATAATGGAGAAAATCCCTGGAAATATTCATTTTTAGGAGGGGGGTTTGCAAAACTTGATGTTTTAGTGAAAGAGATTCACAGGTTAAATTTTGGGAACTACTGTTCTTAGGAGATACATTACCACAGTCCATGTGTTATTTACATAACAAGCAGCGAAATACAAGCTCATCCACCAAAGTGGCATTACTCAGGGATAGTTAATCGGTAATTGGCTCTGCGCTCAACTCGCACTGTGTTAAGCAAAGCCTTCAGTTTGCATGCTTGAAAAACGGCCCTGAAACCAGTGATGCAAAATTTCACCTTTCATTTCTTCTGTATCAGCAGCTGCTGACAGTGCAGTATTAATCAGATGAGCTGGACAGGTAATATGTGCTCCACTTACTCTTTGAGCTTAATCTCCTGTGCAAACATAGTCATGTAGGGAACAGAATCTGTATTAGGTGTGGCCACATTGTCCCAAGTTAGTTGGTACATCTCAAACATGTCAGTTATTGTTGTGTCGACAACATGGCTGTCAGCAGAGGGGATGAATTTCACATCGGCACAAAAGGATGTGTTTATTTGCTTTGAAATAAAAAATGAAGAAAAAAAAAGAAAAAAGGCCAAGAATCGGATGGTCCAAAGTATCAGAAGACTCATGATAAATCAGACTAGACACCATATTTCCATCAATCTGTTCCATCAGTGTAAATACTAGAGCACTGCCATTTTCTTTCAGATGCTTACAAGTGAGGTTGTCTGCATTAGGAAGGGTTTTTGCAGCTGGACAGTATTGTTGCAAAGTCATCCGTAGGCCCCTGTGCTATTAACAGCAGCTGTCTGACAAAACAAAGAACATGCACAAATTCATTGACACAATCGTGTTGTGCCTTCTCTTTTATTAAAGCCCCAGTAAAAGCTGCTGATATTGACTGTTGATCCTGAAGTTCACTTTCTTCTTTAAGCTTCTTATCACTTGCTTTCAACATGTCCCTTTATTCTGTCAGCATCAAGACTGACATCAGTGCTGCAGTACTTGCAGCACAATGCATCCTCCTCATGCCCATCTTTACTTTTCTTGAAAATTTCTAAGCACTGATTTGCGTGTTGGTATTCAGCATAGGTTTGCGTTTTCATCTCATGTTTACCTTTTTACCTTATCTATCTATAACCCCCAAGGAGCTTACCTAAGTTTCTGGCGCTCTGTGTGCTGGTAGTTCAGGGAGAGGCATTCTCTCCCCTGGGAAGGGAGAGCCAAAGGCAGACTGAGTCTGATAGGCAACAGAGAGAGAGACTGTGTAGAACAAGGGTCCCTGGTGGTTTGGGGAAGGATTGCAGGCATGCCTGCTCAGAGGAAGAGGCAGAGTCAAATGATTGACAAGGGAAAGCCTAGGAAGAAGAGCTAGCCTGATCAAAAGGGAATGAGATGCCCTCTCCTGGGAGCCCTGGAGGGAGGCAGAAGCCATTTTGTGAATAGTCTGGAACCAGCCACAGGAAGAGTAAGACTGGCTGTGTGGGGATCCTGAAGAATCCAGACCCATCCAGCCAAATCCATAAGGAGATTGGCACTAATGGAGATAACCTGTTACATAGAGGCCATTACATATCTTTGGAGGATTGATTTTCAAAACTCAGTGCCATGCTAAATGAACACAAAGAAATGGACAGGCAGCGTTTCCTTGTGAGCCAATCATAGTGCAATATTAATGTTTAATTTTCCAACCTCTACCATGCGTGTACTGTGTTTTACACTGAAACTACTTCAGTTTCAGAGCTGCAGGACACAACAATCAGACAAAGCTTTAGGGCTTAACAAAAATAAGTATCTGAAAAAATACTGAGTGGATTGATAAAGGGGTGTAAATTGGTAAAAACTGGACTCATTCATTATCCTGTATTTTGGTTTATCTTAATGATTTTTAAAAATCTTTTTATATTGACATTCAAGGTCTTACATTAGTCTCTGCACCCCATCTGGCTCGGTCTTACCATCACCTGTTTCCTTTGGATGCCTTTCAAGAAGTTGCACTGGAAGAATATAAAGGAGAACGGTATGTAAATCGTGCCTGCGATAAAGAATTGACTTGGGCTCTTAGATTTCATCTTTTGTTTTGAAGATAAGATAAGTTGGCAATGGCTTATTTAGTACTGGTTGAACTAGTGCATGTTCAGTTAAATAGCTGTGATTTGTCCTTTAAATTATTGACATGGATATCAAATTATAATTGTATAAGAAGTGACTGTGTAAAATGGTGGTGGTTGACAATTTTTTGTCTACTTTCAATAAAAATATTGAATTCTGTTTCACAGCTATTGTCAAGGCTGCCAAGGAGAGATTAAAGATCAACATGTAAGTTGTTATTAAAATGTAATTTGAACACTTCTTCTTAATGTCATTAATCTTTGTGAAGGTCATCTCGATGACAAAAAAACCTGTATGGAGACGATTATGTTGGCTAGATTGAGTTCTCAGTCCTGATTTCTCACTTTTTAGACTGCAAAAGCAGCACACGTGAGGTCAGGGAGTGTCCAAAGACTGTCAAGTGTGCTGCTGCCGTTGCTCAAAAAGTTGACAGGGCTAAGAATGAGTCGTGTTCCCACCTCTGGGCATAATAATGGTGGGAGTCTCTTAATGAGTAGAGAGAGTTCATTTCTCTCTAATTTTAATCAGACAAGATGTTTATATTTGTGGAACTCTAATGTAACCTGTATTTATTTTTTTAAACGTTACCTGCAGTACCCCTAGGATTCCCAAGTTATTAAAATAATGGGTTTTTTAAGAGTGAGAATTTAAGCAATTTTTAGTTTAATAAGAAAACATTTTATAGTTGATTCTGATTCAGGCTAAATATAACTTAGGTTCAAAGATACTGTCTTTTCATATTAGAAACTTTGATTTGGTGGGGCTTTTATGATATAAATAGGTTGTTTTGTTCATTGCATTACAGTGATATTTGTATTTGAAAGTTTAACTTAATTTTTTAAATATTTTCACTCAGGTTTACATTTGTAAAATCTGCCAGAATGTATTTTGTGTGGAATGTGACTTATTTGTTCATGATTCTCTGCACTGCTGTCCTGGCTGCATTCACAAGCATCCTGCTCCTCCGTGTGTATGATACCAGGTGTTTGTAGAGATTGTCCCACCTGTTTTATTCTTGCACAAAGAGTCAAATTAGACTATTCAACCACAGATTTCAGTAAGGCAACTCAAAAACAAGAAGAAATATCTAGATGATTGCAGTAACAATGAAGATTTGCTAGGGGAACAAACACAATTTTTAGTTTATGTATAGAATTGGAATATTTAAATTATCATGGTTAATGTTTATAAGAATATCTACATCATCTGATTTATTTCCCTCATTTGTTTTGAAACCCTTTGACTTATTTGAGTCATGCTAAATAAATGTGTAAACCTGTAAGTGTGTGGAAAAGTGATAAAAATGAATTTGTATGGTAAAACTGATTCATGTTTGTTTCATAACTTGTAAAAAACCTCCTAATATCTTAAATGTATTTTTCATTCTTAAACATGTTTTTCTACCTATGGGATAGAATTTTTTAAACTACAGTGAAACATATTTTTTATTAAGGGATAGCTCAGTGGTTTGAGCATTGGCCTGCAAAACCCAGGGTTGTGAGTTCAATCCTTAAGGGGGCCATTTAGGGATCTGGGGTAAAAAAATCTGTCAGGGGGACAATACTTGGTCCTGCTAGTGGAGGCAGGAAACTGGTCTCGATGACCTTTCAAGTTCCTTCCAGTTCTATGAGATTGGTATATCTCCCTCTATTATTATAAAAATTTATCCAAGTACTTTGTGACTGACTAGCAAGATAAACTTTCTAAATCATAAACATAGAAACGCAGGGCTGAAAGGGACCTCAAATAGTCCATCCTCCCATGCTGAAGCAGGGTTAAGTATACCTAGGCCATCTCGGACACATTTTTCTAACCTGTTCTTAAAAACCTCCAAGGATGGGTATTCCACAACCTCTCCAGGTAATCTGTGCCAGAGCTTAACTATTCTTACAGGTAGAAAGTTTTTCTTAACATCCAACCTAAATCTCCTTTGCTGAAAACTAAACTGATCACTACTTTTCCTATCCTTGGTGGAATAACTGATCTTATATGTAAGATGACCTGTGACATATTTGAAGAATATCAGGTCTCTACTCAGTTTAGACTAAATGTTCCCAGCTCTTTCAACCTTTTCTCATAAATCATGTTTTTGAAGCCTGAACTTATTTTGTTGTTCTCTGGATTATCCAATTTTGTTCATATCTGGTGGTGCCCAAAATTGTGTAGTAAGCTAACTGAGGTCTTACAGATGACCCTCTTGTTAACACATTGCAGAATGACATTTGCCTCTTTTTTCCCCCCGACAATGTGAACTGCTGACTCATGCTTGTGATCCACTATAACCACCCAATCCTTTTCTTCAGTGTAGGGGGTCGCCCCTGGGGCTCGTCCCTCTGCAGGGCGGTTGGGCACCCGACCACCTCGCTACACACCCCTCAGCCGGGTTGGGGAATACCCGGGCCCGGGGCTCAAGTGCTCAGCCAGGCCTGAGCAGCGTCCGTTCAGCCCGCCTCAGCCCAAAAGCCGGGCGGGCAACCCACCCACGGGGTAGGGTCAGGGCTCAGACCCTCACGCAGGGGCTGAGCAGTAGCAGTTTGGTAAGGCCCAGGCCCTGAGGCAGGGCGGGGCCACAAACACGGGGAACAGTCAGGGGCTCAGACCCTCAAGCAGGGGCTGAGCAGTAACAGACAGCGAGGAATGACGGCGGGCTGAGGAGGAGACTGCCACCCACGGTTAAGGGTGGCAGGGGGGACGCAGGCCCACCCGCTCCACTGCGTCCCGGCCCGGGGCCCTAGCAGCGGTTACGGGCCAGCTGCAGTCAGTGGGGATCCGGACCGCAACACACTGACACCGGTTCAAACTCATTCCCCGGGCCACTTCCAAACTCCCCCTCAAAGGGTACCTGGGGAGGCGTGGTGACCTCCATGGGCTCCTCTGAGTCGCTGTCTGGCGGCAGAGGCGGCAGCTCCTCGGGGTAGCCTGGACTGGGGAGGCTCGGTCCTTCTTCCTCCAGGTAGCGGGCGCAGGGCAGACTGGGAAGCTCCTCGGGGTAGCACGGACGGGGGAGGCTCGGTCCCTCTTCCTCTGGGTAGCGGGCGCAGGGCAGACCGGGAAACTCCTCCAGGTAGCAGGCGCAGGGCAGACCGGGAAACTCCTCTGGGTAGCGGGCGCAGGGCAGGCTCGGCCAGTTCCCGGGCTCCGGCGGGGTCACCGGGGCTTCCCGTTCAGGAGCTCTGGCTGTAGCCTCTGGCTCCCTCCGAAGTGAGCTCCGGGGCCGAGCTTTTATCCTTCCGGGTCGGCTGGCTGACCTCTGGGGGAGGGGTGCAGGTTTCTCCAGCTCCGCCCCCTCTTGCCTCTGGGGAGGCTCGTCCCTCTGCGGGGCGGTTGGGCACCCGACCGCCTCGCTACATTCAGTATTTGACGAGCCAGTTAGTTATTCCCTATTTAGTAGTTGAGCATTTGATTTTTCCTTCCTAAATGCAGTTATTTGCACTTACCTTTACTGAATTTCTTCAATTTATCAAGGTAATTTGGAATTTTAATACTGTCCTTCAAAGCTTGCAAACACTCCCAAGTTTGGCATCAGTCACAAATTTTATAAGCATACTCTCTACTCCATCAACCAATTCATTAATGAAAATAGTGAGATGACCAGCCTGCTCAGGGATCCCACTTAACGTCCTCCCAGGTTGAAATCTAACCATGAAAAATAAGTAGTTTTGAATTGGTCCAACAATGAGTCATTTTGATGTTTCAGTATATGTATTTAGCCAGTATGGACTGTAAAAGTTTTGCTTAAAAACTTGTTTAAGACTCCAAAAGAAGTGGGGGAAAAGATGTGTGACTGATGTCGGGGGGGGGGGGGAGGGGGGGGAGAAGAGGAATGGTGCATTTTAAAGTGACCCTCCCTCATTCTCAGAGGTGAGCTGAAGCATTTTTGTCAGTGTGTGAGATATTACATCTAAACTAAAGGAAATGAAAATGGGGGTAAAAAGGGATTGAATCATAGACTTAAAAGGTGCAAAGTAGGAGCTACAGTGTAAGTCTTACTCTAAACATGATTACCCCAAAAGCACTGTTTGAAAAATAGAATTGCTGTGCTTTTCATTTGTTAGCATTGCAACGTTAATTCAGATCCTCTCTCAAAATATTTTATCTTCCTCCTTTTATCAGCAACAGAATGATGGAAGTTCCAGTGAATTATAACCTTGGCACATAAAAGGAAGGCAATACATTTGCCCAAGAAGTGGGAGCAGAGTTGATTACTGGCACTTAGTGATATTTCAAACATTTCACTACTCCAACGATGTAGGAAAGGAGTGAAAGTAGTGTGGTACAAATAGCTACACCATCTACTCTGAATGACTGCATTCTGGTAGGCTTTTAACAAGATGCAAATGAAGGGGTGTACATGCTCCTGTGAATTCTGCATCCCTGTGCACATGCAGAATTCATTTCCTGCAACAATTTTTCCCCTCTGCAGAATATAGATTCTGCTGCAGAAGTGCTGCAGTTACCCCTTGAGGACACCAAGCCAGCAGAGGGAGGAGGAGAGGCTTAGCATGTGGCAGTAGGGCCAGGTGAGGAAGCACTGGCCAGACAGAGCAGGGCACAGGGTCTGCTATGATCTTGTTTTTCCTATATACATATGCCATTCAAAAGGTTAAAAAAACATTTAAGTAGCAAAATTTGTCATGGAAATTTAAAAACGCAAATTCAAAGTTTAAGTAAATTTTATTTACAAACATGCAAAATAAGTATAGCAACCACCATAAATGAGTCTTCCCTAGCTCATCTGCTGTATATTCAAGGTTTTGATCCTACTCATAAGATAGGATATTTAATGTGTTTAACATTTTCTTCATGTCACTAACTCCCACCAACTGTCACAATTACATACATCACTTACTATTGGTATCTTGGTTAAATATTTTGTACTTCTCTGTTCCTGATCCCAATTACTTGGATTATCATTCAAATTACAAATTTAAAAAGTAAGAAGATACAACACTGCAGAGAGATCAGCATGTATAACCACTTGTTCTGAAAGGGTCTGTACAATATTTTTAAAATCCATAATATTAACTTTAAACAATTTAAGGGGGGGGAGAGGGTCATTTTATTGCTGCAGTGCTTTTTAAATATACATCTTGCAGGTTCCCTTTAAGAATGCATGAATGACTATTTCGCTACTTTAAGAAGTCTGGTGTTGCCCTAAGTCAGTCAGGCAGTTCACTAGTAAAATGCAAGGGACGTAGATGTTAAGCCCAGTTAGTCTTTGTGCTTTAAAAAAAAATAAATCAGGTCTTCATTGTCAACCAATGGATAAGAGACATCTCTCCCACAGAGAGGGATATTTGTACCTGGCTTAAAAGAGAAACAACAGTTATATTGTATAAGTGCATGCACACACTAATTTTTTTAAACAAGTATCACCTGCAAGTCACTATAAATCATACTTGCCCTTTAAAGACAAGTCTGTCAGAGAACCAAGTGAAAGGTTCAGATGGCAGAATATATTTTTTGTACTGCAGTAAAGTAATTAATACTTAAGGGAGATCCTATGCAAAAGTTATTTCAAATCAAAGTGCAGATACTCAGCAATGGGGGAGAGGGAGGGGAAATAAAAAACAAAAAACTCAACAGGACAGAAAAACTCAAGAAGTGAGGCTAGATGTTAGTCTGGTCTTGAAAACCAAACAAGCACAATCTCTCCTACTCTGTATGTATAAGCAAGCAATTGTTTCTAAAAATGTGTGTAGTGTCACAGAATTCAGATTTGATCAAACTGAATTAACAGGTCTTCTGTTTCCACAAGTGCTTAAGTTAGCTGTCGTGTTCACATCAAGATAGCAGCCCTTCTAAATCATAGTGGAAATCATCAACATGGACAAATTAATTTTTAGTAACACCAACCACATTGATTTCCCAATCACAAATCCCTCCTCCTTGGAAAGTACTGTATGAGCCTAGTCCAGCTCACACCCACTGCCTGGTGGCAAGTCACTTGCTACATTTTGACAGTAGCAGAGATTTTGTTCACTGATGGCCAAGATGACTAGATGTCTTGGAATCCAAAGTTGCCCTTTTCTTTAAAGGGACACTCTCCAGAGCTAGGATGTAAGCTGCAATTCCAAATTGAGTTTCCCAGTTTGGTCACAGGCTGTCCACTGATTGCAACATTAAACACAAATACAATACTTACAATTACACAAGATAGTAAGTGATATTCAGTTATTTAGGGTGAGGACATCTCTCCAAGGCAGCTTCCATTCGGCTCTGTTTTAAACCCTATGGGATACAGGATAGCGAGAGTTTGTTATTCAAGTGTGAAGACAAAATAAAAATGAAACTTTGCTTATCATGGTAAAATATTTGGGGCCAAATCCTTCTAGTCTCTCACGAAAAGCAGATCTGGTTCTTTATAAAAGACCGAAGACACCAACCAACATATATTGCACCCAGGAACTAAAACTTAACTATTTGCTATTATCTTGATCTGTGTCCCTACAGAACAGCTTGAAATATCTGTGCTGTTAAACTAAAAGTAGATTAAATATCTGTGGGTTAGATTATTTAAAGTGCCAATTCCCAAATCTGTTTGTTTAGTCTTCAGTCCACATTGAATGTTAACAAGAATGTTTTATTTTTTTTAAAAAAAATAAAAGGCCATTCATTCACAGAGCTTGAAAAGTCAAATCCTTTCTGTTTTTTTCCTCTTTTGCAATTATGCAAAAAGCAGCCTTCCACAACCATATATTTTTCATCAGGGTGGAATAGCAGCATGAGTTATCCATCTACCAGAAACTCATCTCTCCAACCGGTCAGCAATGAAGGATGAAGAATATTGATGGGAGAATTAAAGAACAGATTAGCTCTATCTTACACCCCACCAGTATCCAGCAGTTGTTAGAAAATAAAAATCTTTACAGAACTAAATATTGAACAAGTCCAGTTTTTCTCCAACCACATAATTTATTCTTCACTTATGACAAACTGTGCATGCAAAGAGATTCCACTGGACTGGAAAGCTGCAACTGTTGATCTCAAATTATTTTTATACATTGTGATACAGCATGGCCAGAGGGCAGCAGGAGAGTGTTAGAGGGAAGCCTTATTCCCAGTAGAGGGAAGCAAATTTACTAGAAGTTGGTTGGAGCACCTGGAGCCAATTAGAGTATCTGAAGCCAGGCACATGATAAAAAAAACCCTGCTTCTGTCAGTTAGTTGAAAGGGAGTTGGAGCAGAGAGCAGTTTGGAGGAGTGGGAGCAGAGAGAAGTTTGGAGGAAAGTAGAGGAGAGTTTGAAGAAGTGCTGCGGTGAGCGAAGAAGACCCAGACCATAAGTAAAGGGACACCTGGCTTGTGCAGAGATAGGGCAGGAGGCCCCACAAGCTGAAGGATAGGCAAGGGAAGTAGCCCAGGGGAAGGAATAGCTAGTTCAAGTAATTTACTGCTATCCTCAGGGCCCCTGGGCTGGGACCAGGAGTAGAGGGCAGGCCCGGGTCTCTCCCTCTCCATTCCCCTACTCTAGGATACTAGTGGGGCAGTTAATACCCTGTTCAGGGGCAAGAAATGGTGCCTTGAAAAAACCCCTCCCTCACAAGAAGAGAAAGCGTGGGACCCATCATAATAGTGCAGGCAAATTTGCCACACGTGATGTCAGAGGTGGGATTCACGTGCTGGGGACTTAAACCAGGGTTAGCCGAAACCTTCCTGTCCCTGAGATGGATAACGTGGTCAAAGCCCTAATACAAGCCACTGCTGCCTAGCAGGAGGCTACCCGGGTCCAAGCAACCACCCAACAGGAGGCAACTCGGCTGCAGCAAGAGACTAATCGTCTATTGATGACTCAGGCTGCCCAGGACCGAGCCCTGCTGCAGGAACTGGCGATCCAGATAAAGGCCCTTATGGAGTGGAACCACAACTGTGACTGGACTCGGACTATACAGGCCAGCCATTGCCTACAGAAAATGACATGGGAGGATGATGTGGAGGCATACCTCCTGGCTTTTGAGAGAGCAACCCTGTGGGAGGCCTGGCCCCGAGAGCAGTGGTCCGGTATCCTTGCCCCGTTCCTGTGTGGGGAGGCCCAGAAAGTATACTACGACATGACTGCAGCAGATTACCCCCAACTGAAGGCAGAGATCCTGGCCAGATACAGAGTAACGACGGCATTGCGAGCCCAGAGGTTCCATGAATGGCAGTATACAGAGGACAAGGCACCCCGCTCGCAATTGTTTGACCTGATCCACCTGACCAGGAAATGGCTGCGGCCTGAGGCCCTCAGCTCTGGAAGAATGATGGAGCTCCTGGTACTGGACCAGTATATGAGGGGGCTACCACCAGGCCTCCAGGCTTGGGTTGGCAAGAATGACCCCTCCACCTACAATGAGTTAGTCTCCCTTGTGGAAAGACAGCTGGCAGCCCGTGAACTGTTACAGACCACAGGGAGTGAGACACAGCAAACCAGGAAGCCAGCCCCAGACTCAAGGTCCCGGATCGTTGAAAACTACAGAAGAACCACAACTGTGAGGAAAGGCACCAAGGAATGGCCTGAGACTAAGAAGGGACCTGGGGGTTTGGGAAGAGAGGACTGGGGGGGCCAACCAAATAGCCCCAGGCTGAGGGCAGCAACTGGAATAAGGGGTCGGTGTTATGAGTGTGGGGAATTGGGACATATAGCAGCCCAATGCCCCAACAGGGAAGAGCCTATGCAGTGCAATATGGGGGATCATGGGGAACAATGTGGCCTAATAGGCCTGGCAGGGGTCGCAATGAGCTCACATGGGTATACAAGGTCAGTAAAAATGAATGGTATTGACACCATAGCATTAGTAGATTCTGGGAGTGCTGTCACGTTGGTCTCGGGGAAGTTGGTGGGGCAAGACCAGTTAACCCGGGCCAAAAACACAGGGGTAATGTGTGTTCATGGCACTGTAAATTTCTGCCCCACTATCCCGGTACAGATTGAGATCCAGGGGAAGACTACCAGGGTAACTGCAGGGGTTGTCCCTAGGCTCCCCTACCCTGTCTTAATTGGTAGGGGCTTCCCCAGGTTTGAGAGCTTCCTCCAGTAGAGCCAGGGGAGGGTAGCAACCCCCAGGCTGAGACGGAGGCACCTACAGATAGCCTCACCCTAATTGTTGCCGAATTTGCCCCAGAGCTATTTTCATCCCTTGGAAAATCCTGAAAGTCAAGGCGGGAAAAGAGGGCAGACAAAAGACTAGGGACCAGGATTCTAGTTAAAAACCAGAAAGCCTCCCTTGTTGGTAAGCAAACCTGTTCAGGAGGCCAGGAGACAATTCAGGCCAGTGAGGACTCAGAGACAGTTCCTAGCTCAAGTAGGGGCAATCAAAGGGGTGGAGTAGAAAGAGGTACCGTGGAGTTAGGGCAGATTGGTACCGCACGTGAGAATTTTGGGCAGGACCAAGCCAATGAACCCCTATATGCGAATATGAGGGAAGAGGTAGTGGAAGTAAATGGCGTACCTATGGAAGGAAAGACCAAAGGCCCAAGGCCATATTATGTGATCAAACGTGATCTTTTGTACCAAATAGTGCAAATACAAGGGGAAGTAGTAGAGCAGCTCTTAGTCCCACGAAAACACACAAGGGCAGTACTGGAGTTAGCTCACAGTCATTTATTTGGGGGACATATAGGAGTAGACAAAACACTTGATAGAGTCCTAAGAAGATTTTATTGGCCAGGAATACGCGCAGAGGTCCAACGCTATTGTACCTCCTGCCCAGAATGTCAGTTGCATAGCCCCAGACCTCACTTGAGAGCCCCATTAGTACCTTTGCCTATTATTGAATCCCTTTTGAAAGGACATCCATGGATCTAGTGGGCCCTCTGGAAAAATCAGCATGGGGCCACCAAAACGTACTAGTCATCCTTGATTACGCCACACAGTATCCAGAAGCCATTCCTTTAAGAAACCCCACATCCAAGGCAATAGCAAAAGAACTACTCCAGGTTTTTGCCAGAGTGGGCATCCCCAAGGAGATCCTGACTGACCAAGGAACCCCTTTCATGTCAAAATTAATGAAGGACTTATGTACCCTTCTCCGCATCCATGCCACATGGACCTCAGTCTACCATCCTCAAACAGACGGCTTGGTTGAGCGGTTTAACCGTACCCTTAAAAGTATGATCTGGAAGGTCATAGCACAGGATGGAAAAGACTGGGATACCCTTCTACCATACCTAATGTTTGCAATACGGGAAGTCCCCCAGGCATCCACTGGTTTCTCTCCCTTTGAGCTACTATACGGACGCCACCCACGCGGAATATTAGATATCACCAAAGAAGACTGGGAAGAACAACCCAACCCTGGAAAGAACATCACTGAGCACGTGACACAGATGAGACAGATAATAGCTCGAGTAACCCCTATAGTACAAGAACATTTGGAAAAGGCACAAGAGACCCAGTGGACATATTACAACTGCTAGGCGAAAGTATGGAGATTTCAGCCAGGAGAACGGGTGATGGTGCTAGTTCCAACAGCAGAAAGCAAACTCCTGGCCAGCTGGTATGGGCCATATGAGATAGTGGAAGCCATGGGGGAAGTGGACTACAAGGTCAGACAACCAGATCGCCGAACACCAGAGCCGATCTACCACGTAAACTTACTGAAGCCCTGGTGTGACCGAGAGACGTGCCTGGTCATTCAGAGAGCTCCACCCTAGATGGATGCCCCACAGGGACAGGTGAGGATATCCCCCGAGTTAGCCCCAGAACAACGAACAGAGGTCATTGATATGATCCAACGGAACCAGGATGTGTTCAGTACACAGCCAGGCCGTACGACACTGGTCCAACGTCATATCATCACCAGGCCCGGAGCCAGGGTGACGATAAGACCATACCGGATACCAGAAGCTAAAAGAGAAGAAATTAGGACTGAAGTGAAAAAGATGCTGGAACTCGGGGTTATTGAAGAATCCCACAGCCAGTGGTCTAGCCCTATCGTCTTAGTACCCAAGCCTGATGGCACCTTGAGGTTTTGCAACGACTTCTGGAAGTTGAATGAAGTATCCCAATTTGATGCCTATCCAATACCACGTGTTGACGAGCTAATTGATCAGTTAGGCAAGGCCCAATATCTAACCACTCTGGACCTGACCAAAGGATATTGGCAAATTCCGCTGGCCAAGAACGCCAAGGAGAAGACTGCTTTCTCTATACCTGATGGCCTGTTCCAATACACTGTCCTCCCTTTCGGACTCCATGGGGCCTCTGCTACATTCCAACGACTTATGGACAAATTGCTGCGACCCCATGCCAGGTATGCTGTCGCCTATTTAGACGACATAGTCATCCATAGCCCTGACTGGGAAATGCACCTAGGAAAAGCAGAAGCGGTACTAGACGCCCTGCGAAAGGCCGGCCTCACTGCCAACCCTCTCAAGTGCGTGATAGACTAGGTGAGGCCAGATACCTCAGGTACGTAGTAGGAAGAGGCTTGGTAAAACCCCAATGGAACAAAGTGGAGGCCATACAAGATTGGCTTCGGCCAGTCCGTAAAAAGCAGGTCAGAGCATTTCCAGGGTTGGTAGGGTACTATCTAAGATTTATCCCTCATTTTGCCACAAGAGCAGGGCCATTGACAGACCTGATAAAGGCTGGGGCCCCGAGATAGTAAAGTGGACTGATGCAGCGGAGGAAGCATTCGCAGATTTAAGGACAGCCGTTTGCTGCCATCCAGTACTCATTGCCCCAGACTTTGGGAAAGAAGTCATCCTACAAACAGATGCTTCAGAGGTAGGGCGAGGAGCTGTCCTTTCACAGATGGTAGGGGAGAAGGAACACCCAATCTTGTACCTCAGCCAGAAACTCCTCCCCAGGGAACAAAAGTATGCCGTCATTGAAAAGGAATGTCTGGCGGTAAAATGGGTTATGGAGACTCTCTGCTACTACCTACTAGGGCGGCGGTTTACCCTCGTGACAGACCATGCCCCGCGCCAGTGGATGCACAGAAACAAGGAGAACACCACTAGATGGTTCCTATCCCTGCAACCCTTCCATTTCCGGGTACAGCACAGGGCCGGAAGCCAACACATCAATGCTGATGGCCTATCATGACAGCACTGCCTCTCGTCCCAAGTAGCCCAACCCCATGGTGTTGAGCTGGGGGGAGGATATGTGATACAGCATGGCCAGAGGGCAGCAGGAGAGTGTTAGAGGGAAGCCTTATTCCCTGTAGAGGGAAGCAAATTTACTAGAAGTTGGTTGGAGTACCTGGAGCCAATTAAGGCACCTGAAGCCAATTAGAGTATCTGATAACAGGCACATGATAAAAACCCCCTGCTTTAATCAGTCAGTTGAAAGGGAATTGGAGCAGAAGCAGTTTGGAGGAGTTGGAGCAGAGAGCACTTTGGAGGAAAGCAGAGGAGAGTTTGAAGAAGTGCTATGGTGAGCTAAGAAGACCCAGACAATAGGTAAAGGGACACCTGGCTTGTGCAGAGAGATGGGAGGAGGCCCCACAAACTGAAGGGTAGGAGAGGGAAGTAGCCCAGGGGAAGGAATAGCTAGTTCAAGTAGTTTACTGCTATCCTCAGGGCCCCTGGGCTGGGACCCAGAGTAAAGGGCGGGCCCAGGTCCATCCCTCTCCATTCCCCTACTCTAGGATACTAGTGGGGCAGTTAATACCCTGTTCAGGGGCAAGAAATGGTGCCTTGAACCCCTCACAAAAAGAGAAAGCGTGGGACCCATCATAATAGTGCAGGCAAATTTGCCACAACATTTAAATGTACAAATGTAAAACATAGTAAGTTCTCATTAGTTAAGTGGACTGATCTTCTTATGCTCAGAGAGAGAGACAGGAACACTTAACCAGAATGCCTTTAGAGCTAGGTTCTCATAAATTAGAGTAAAAGTTCCATAAAGGAAAAAAAACCACACCTACTTTTCTTAAATAACAGTAGAACCCAAAGCTAAACCACATATGCAACATTTCAACAGGAGTCACTTACCAGATAGTAGCCGGTGTGATAACCACTCATATACCAGGCTATTAACATACTTCCCAAAGCTTCCTCATCTTCAGGGGAATCTGGACCCATGGGTGGTGGAGGAGGAATCAACTAGGAGATTGCAACAAAACCCTGTGAACTGTCTTTATTTAATTGGTATTTATCTTACAGGCGGGGGAAGTGAATGACAACAACCAACTCTATATTGACAAATAAATGAATAGAAATACATTCTTGCACTTGCTTCAAAGAAAGATAGATAGTATTTGCTTAACACCTTATTTACAAAGGCACGTGAACCACTAGTCTGTATTTAGTTCCCATGATCAGTGTATCCACTGAGAGGGAAAAATTTATTTTCCAAAATTCATAACTAACTCAGGGCTTTTCTACGTACAAAAACTTTGACTACACTGATATTAAAGCACTACACACCCACTAATACAGATGCAGCTCTATTAGTATCATTATTCCCATCAGGGAAGGGAAATATGTCAATATAAGGGAACTTAATATCTTTTGGAATTAAGAAAATTTTAAATATGGGAAATCAACACACACTAATTTAACTATAAACTCTTTTATTAAATACACAGGCAAATGGTACTATATGTAGTTGCTCTAAACATTCCTAAAAAGCCTAAATAATAAGCAAAAACACTGTAAGCATTTGATCAAGATACTTACAAAGTGGGCTAACCCCAAGGTACTCAGACCCATATTGGTCAGCTCCAAAATGGTCAAGCAGGTATTAAAGAGTTCATCGCTAAGAATTTATTTTTTTATACTCTTTAAAAAAAGAAGTGATGCCATTGCCAATTACCAACTTCAGTTAAAGACCAATTGGAGACAATTCATCCTTATTTTGTCTTAATCCAGATAAGATTTAAAGCCTCCTTTCTTCCTAAGGGTTTTCTGCCTCCTCTTGCTGTCCAACAGTTTTCCCATTGCACCTGGGCTTTATCATTGGAGTGTGGGTTGGGACGGGCTATAGTGGCTCATTTTAAGACAGATTCTCTTTGTTTTATTTAAAACCATCTGTAGTCACCCCTTCCTCTCAATCAGAGGTCTTCTTTTTAGAAACTTCCCCTAATGTTATTCATTGAACCAGATATCCTCAATACCTTATTCCTTCTGGCCTTACCTCTTATTATTTTCAAGGCCTTCCTTCTACTTGCTAGTTAGGGACTTTCTTTGCAACACATATACATTTCCTTAACCAAACTTAAGATAACTTTTAATTCTTTAATTTTATACTTATTCTACAATATCAGTGAAAAGTCTCACTGAAATAGTACAAAAACTCTGTATAAAACAGATCTTACTCACTCTATCCTTGTGAATTCCATAATACAAATGTACTCCCTGTGATCCTGAATACAAACCTTAGAGCTGGGAGGAAAATTATAATTGCGACATTAAGACTGGCTTAACTGGAACACTGCTAGTGGGCACATATGCAATAGGTATTCATTTCAATTTAAAAGCAGGTATGTGCACACAGGTCACCAAGAAAGTCAGTTAGAAAAGTGGAGATCATAAATATTTGCCTTTAACCACTATTTTTCACATACCACTTACCGGAGGTCCTGTTGGGAATGGTGGGGGGCAGCTTGATAGGAAAGGTGGTGGTCCACTAAATTTTGGTCCAGGCTACAGTGAAATAATTGAATATGAAACAAAATTTGGAATTAAAAAAGGGAAAAGCCTTCTGCCTTAAAATATTATTATGCAACAGATCACAAAATTGCTTAAGCAAAGGTAGCAGGTCCCAATAACTTAGTGATTCAATAGTATAGGAATAGGCCAGCTCTAAATGATTCTTGCTAGTACTCTCTGACGTGATCAGCAGTAAGTCTAGCAAAAAAAGACAGTGATTTTCTTTATAAATATCATAAGACAGGCTTGAAGTGATGTTAAAACGCCTTTTAAAAGGAATCTGAAGTTACATACTCACATGAAAAAACTGTTCCTTACATCTAATATTCCTATATCCAAGATATAACTGATCATATCTGGTTTAGGATATGAGCTAAGTTCACTCTGTTTTTGAATACTAAATTTACTATACTAAACATTTGTATTACAATCACACTGTGTCTATGCTTGTATTTAAAGATGAAATGGTAGGCTCTTATCTTAACTTATACTCGTTCTTCACATATGAAATTTTCTGGTCATCTTCCACTTAAATTGCAGTGTTTCAAAAATAAAGCCAATTGTTTTTCTTTCAACTGCATTTCATATAGAATCTATTCCAGATTGTAAATACACAGGGTGACAATTTGACCCCAAGGAAGCTAATGGGAAAACTCTGACTACCAGGGTGTCTGGATTTCAGCCCTTCAGTTTACCACAGGGGTATATATTAAGGTCCAAGAGTTGTCATGAGAGCTTAACACCATGCAAAAGTTGGAATTTAATGTCTAGAAGAAGAGTGGTAAATACATTATTTTCTCAGAGCTGTGAAATAAGTCATGTCTGAAGATCCTGCTCTGCTTCAGGCCACTATCACAGCTAGGGCTATGCTTACCCTTCCCAGGCCTAATGGTGGAGGAGGTGGAACATGGGAGTTCCAGTGAGAGGATTTTAATTTTGTAGAGTTGTATTTGTTTCCAGGTGACTGGGAGGACTTGTCACTTTCATCTGTTGAATACTGAGTCTCATTTTCATTCTAGAAAGAAAATTGTGTTTTAATCAAAACTTAGAGACTTGTTTGCAGGTTATACTTTCCACGTGTCTATAGCAAGTGTTAAACCGAATTCAGTAAGAAACCTTTCACTGAGAAAGCTTTGTCCCCATCCTCATCTTCCATCTTGATTTCTTAACTCTGCCCCTAGCTGCTATCATCATCTTCCTTGTCTTTCATTTTGACCATGTAATCTCTTCCCTCTTTGAATCTCTCTACTGTCTCCTCCCCTTCTACCACATCAAGCTCAATCTTGTCCGCACTTCCAAAGCCCTTTACAGTTCTGTTCCTCCCGTATTTATTTGCTCATTCCTTACGAGCATAAAAATGGCCATACTGAGTCAGACCAAAGGTCCATCTAGCCCGTATCTGGTCTTCCGACACGGGCCAATGCCTGGTGCCACAAAGAGAATGAAAAGAACAGGAAATCCATCCAGAAATCCATCCCATCACCCATTCCCAGCTTCTGGCAAACAGAAGCTAGGGACATCATCCCTATCCATCTTGGCTAATAGCCATTGATGGACCTATCCTCCATGAATTTATCTAGTTCTCTTATTGAACCCTGTTATAGACTTGGCCTTCAACATCCTTTGGCAAGGAGTTCCATAGGCTGACTGTGCATTGTGTGAAAAAATACTTCCTTTTGTTTAAACTTGCTGCCTATTAATTTAATTTGGTGACACCTAGTTCTTGTGTTAGGAGAAGGAGTAAACAGCACTTCATTCTCTATTTTTTTCACACTAGCCATAATTTTATAGATCTCTATCATATCACCCCTTAGTCATCTCTTTTTCAAGCTGAAAAGTCCCAGCTTTATTAATCTCTTCTTGGCAGCCATTCCATACCCCTAATCATTTTTGTTCCTCTTTTCTGAACCTTTCCCAATTCCAATATACCCTTTTTGAGATGGGGCAATCACATCTGCACACAGTATTCAAGATATGGGTGTACTATGGATTTATATGGCAGCAATATGATATTTTCTGTCTTATTATCTATCCCTTTCTTAATGGTTCCCAACAGTCTGTTTGCTTTTTCGATTGTCGCTGCACACTGAGTGGATATTTTCAGAGAGCTATCCACAATGACTCCAAGATCTCTTTCTCGAGTGGTAACAGCCAATTTAGACCCCATCATTTTATATGTATAGCTGGGGTTATGTTTTCCAATGTGCATTACTTAGCATTTATCAACACTGAATTTCATTTGCCATTTTCTTGCCCAGTCACCCTGTTTTGAGAGATCCTTTTGTAGCTCTTTGCAGTCTGCATGGGACATAACTATCTTGAGCAATTTTGTATCATCAGCAAATGTTGCTGCCTCACTGTTTACCCATTTTTCCAGATCATTTATGAATACGTTAAATAGGACTGGGCCCTCTACAGACCCTTGGGGGACACCACTATTTACCTCTTTCCATTCTGAAAACTGACCATTTACATCTACTCTTTGTTTCCTATCTTTTAACCAGTTACCAACCCATGAGAGGATCTTCCCTCATCCTATGACAGCTTACTTTGCTTAAGAGCCTTTGGTGAGGGACCTTTCTGAAAATCTAAGTACACTTTATCCGCTGGATCCCCCTTGTCCACATGCTTGTTGACCCCCTCAAAGAATCCGAGAAGACTGGAAAGGTATGATTTCCCTTTACAAAAGCCATGTTAACTCTTCCTCAACAAATTATGCTCATCTGCGTGTGTGACAATTTTGTTCTTTACTATAGTTTCAACCAGTTTGCTCGGTACTGAAGTCAAGCTTACCAGCCTGTAATTGCTGAGATTACCTCTGGAGCCCTTTTTAAAAACTGACATCACATTAGCTATCCTCCAGTCAATTGGTACAGAAGCTAATTTAAATGATAGGTTACAGACTACACTTCGTACTGCTGGAACTTCACAACTGAGTTCCTTCAGAACTCCTGGGTGAATACCATCTGGTCCTGGAGACTTCTTTTTTGCATTGTTCCCTCATCCCCAGCACTGCCACCAGTTGTCATCCTTAACAACCCAGCTGTCCAGTTCTCCCACTCTTACCACCTTTTTCTAGACTCATACACTTCTTGGGAAAATGGATTTTGATCATCTAAAATTCAGAAAGTGACTAAGACATTTTAATGCCAAGGCTATTTCTTAGCACATTCACACACAAAAAGATCACTCCCTAACCTCATACGAAATCCTCCACATTTAACACGGAGCCCATCATCAGCAAAAATTGTAGATACGGCCACAAGTCTGCAGTGTACAAGGAAAGAGACAGCAGTTTTCAGATCTGACATGTCTGCTACCCCACTAGCAAAACTTCTTGATGTCCAACACTGCTGATTAGAAACTGAAGCAGTAGATTGATATATGCCAGGCACACTGACAAAGACATCTCCCTTCATAAATAAGTGAAATATCAGAAGCAGGGTTTTTCAGCAATCCTGCAGGTGAGAATTATAGTTTTGTGCAAGAATCACAGGGCCATACACAATCCTGGTGTGGTAATAATAATAAAAATACCATTTTTAGTATTTAGGATTTAGCTCTCCTAAAACACTTTTCATCCAAAGTTCTCAGAGTACAGTAACTCCTCATTTAAAGTTGTCCTGGGTAACGTTGCTACTTTGCAGATCAATTAGGGAACATGTTCTTTTAAAATTGTGCTATGCTCCCTTATAAGGTTTGCAGCTGCCTGCTTTGTCCACTGCTGGCAGAAAGAGCAGCCCATTGGAGATAGCTGGTGGGGGCTTGGAACCAGGATGGACCGGCAGCCTCGTGCTCCCTTAAGTTCCCAGTGTGGAAGCCTCCCAGCAGACTATTAGTTGCCAGGCAGTTCAGTTGTCCCTCCCTGCACTGCCATGTGCTGCTCCTGCCCTCTCCCTTGGAGCTGCTCCTGGGAGTTCCTGCTTGCTGTGCAAAGTTGGGGTTGGGGGGAGGGGAAAGAAGTGCTAATGTCAATGTGTCCCCCTACTCCCACATCTCCATAGGGCACTGGGGGACACAGAGTTAAGGACAGATGGAGCTTGCCAGCAACAGCTGCTGTGTCAACTTGCTGATCTACTTTAAAAGGCAGTGTACTTAGAGTGGGGTCAGAGTACTTAGAGGCAATGCGCATCTCTCTCTCTCTCACACACACACACGATGTGTATCTGTCTCTCTCTGCCATGCTGTCCCCTCTCCCTCTATTTGTGCTGCTTTATAGAGTGTGAGACTATATTAACAACAATGTATTAACCCTTGAGTGTTCAGCCAAGTGCTACTTCATTATTTAGCAGTAAAGCACTCCCTAGGAAATGTCCCACCCTCTTCCATCCTCTGACTCCATCACCTCAACCAAGCTTTACAATCATCATTGCTGTATACAGTATTGTTGGTTTAAAACTTGGTGTGTGTGTGTTTAAAAAAAAATAAATAAAATAAAGTCTGTCTGGCAAAAATATTTTCCTGGAACCTAATCCCCTCCCCCATATTTACCTTAATTCTTATAGGGAAATTGGATTTGCTTAACATCGTTTTGCTTAAAGTAGCATTTTTCAGGAACATAATGACAACATTAACTGAGGAGTTACTGTACTCTACAAAAAAGGTCAGTATCATTACCCTCATTATACAGAAGAAAAAAATAAGTCCAGAAAGGAAGTCACTAGCCCTGGGTCACCCAGCAAAGTAGTGGCAGAGCCGGGAATTGAAGTCAGGTCTCCAGATTCTCAGTCCAGTGCCCAATGCATGAGACCACACTACCAAACTGGCACCATAAACTATTACTGTCAACGGATTCATGACCATTTATACCAAGGAGCACTTTTGGCTCACATACTCTTCTCCCCATTCAGTTCTACAAGGGCAAAAAGAATACAAACAAAGTTAAAACTTTTTGCTTATTTTTAGTAGCAATTAATATTGTTTATATTTGCCCTCTCACCTCCCTGGCATTCTGCTCTTCATTTTCTTTTTCAATGGTGTTTGGAAGAAGCAGATCAGATAGATTGTGCTCTTCCCTATTTCCGTACCCCGTGTAAACAGCAACACAGGTCCCTCTCTTCTGATTGATGGAGGCAATAGTTGCTAGGTACACATTGCCATCCTCAGACCAAACCGCACTACAGGCATCACCAACTTTCCACTGCAACAAAATCAAGACAGTCAAGTCAACAGTTATATTTGTGACCCCTGAAAAATGTTTTCTCCAAATGTAACTTTTTATCCTCTTGTGTTTCAAACATCTGCATGGTATCATATCCATCTGAGTGGCCTTGCACTGGTACTGCGGGGGTTAACCCTTCCCTCTTAGCTGAGGAAGCCACGGCGGGGCAGCTCTGCTGGGCATGCTCCAACTGGAGATCAGGTATAAAAGCCTGCAGAGCAGCTCATTTGGGGCTGACCACTGGAGGGGAAGGAGGCATGTGGCTAGCTCCTGTGGACGGACAGCTAGGACCCCAGGTTCCAGAGGCCAACCAAGCCAGGATGCAACCTGAGCCCTGCTTGAGGATGGCCCTGGAGGACCCCTGAAAGTGGAAGGCAAGGTGCTGTGGGTAGGAAGAGACCCCGGGGAGTTTTAAAGACATACATATGCTCGGCAGGTGGATCCGCGCTGAGCTAGGGACAGGGGGAGCCCCACCACTTTGGCCACTAGGCTGCACTACCCTGCCTACAAGGGGAATATATGGACTCTGGCCATTGGGCCACGCTACCCTGAAAGCAAAGGAGGGAGGCTGTATGGATCCTTGCCGTAGGGTCACGCTGCCCTGATATCAGAGGCGTGAGGTTGAGACCCTGGCCATTGGGCCACACTACCCAGAGATTCGGGTATAAAGACTCTGGCCATTGGGCCATACTGCCTTTTGATTGGGGATTAGAGGGGCTGGGGCCCATCACCACACCGCATCCCTGACACAAAGGGGTGCTGTGGAGATTGACCTGCCACACCATCTATGCATCTACTATGCACACAAACTTTTGAATTAAACACTGCATGCATGATATGCCTCTCCTTACTACAGATTATTCTTTGTATCCAATTTATCAGTTTCTAAAGTGGCCCCACCAGAGCAAGAATTTATAAATCTTATTTACAATCTCATTGAGATCAATAACTAAAATCTTCCCTTGATAAGCAAATAAATGTTACATTTTAAAACTGACTATGAACATGTGCAATATAAATATCAACATTTAGTTTTGGTATTCAGTTTTTAAGGAGACCTGCTTCAATGGTGCTGTGTTGCTTTTCTTCCTACTTCTGTTCTTTTTATTATTTTTTCTCTTTGTCCCTGAGCATTGTTCTTGTTTGTCCAAAGGCTCTGAACACTCACCATTCTTTAGAGCATTCTATAAAAGAAAAAAGGATTCAATGAATTATACCCCACCATCTCAACTATAATGTGTACTTCTATCCCCCTACCACAATAGCAACCAGAGCTAAATTGGGGATTCAGATGGCAAATTTCTCCTGTTCTCATAAATGACATAATGGTAAGGGTGCTTATACCTATCCTGTCTACATTTCATGTTGTTGTAAAAAGGTCCACTAAATTTAGACACATCTTTAAGAATCAGATTTTAGCTCAGTGTGACCATTTGTACTCATAAGAGTTATTTTCTACAATTCTACTTTTGAAAGAATATTCTGACTGAGATGGAGTTCTCTACACTATGGGTACTTCATGGTAGTATAGCTGTGCCATTGTAGTGCTGTTGTGTAGACACTTCCTACAGCAACTGGGAAAGGGTTTTTCCATCATTGTGGATAATCAACTTCCTCAAGTGGTGATTGCTCTGTCAACAGAAACATTATTCTATCATCCCAGCCATCCCTATGCCAGGAATTAGGCTAGTGCAGCGATAGTGACAAAATGTGAATTTTTCATACACCTAAGCAATGTAACTATGTTGATCTAAATTTTAAGTGTAGCCCAGGCCTGTAACAAAGGAATGGAAAAGCATCCCCCTAACTGCCACACACTTTTAAAAAAAGAAAAAATATCTGCAGCGACTGACTGAGCATAATTCCCAGTTGGAGGAGGATCAGCTGCCACTTCTGAATACCATCAAGAAGAGTTACACCCTTCCCAATCTAGAAATTCAAAGCCTCCTGGGAATTGTAGAGGATCCTTTGGCTCCCATCTCACATGGAGGCACCTTCCCTGCAACACATAGGCTTGTCTGGTTTTCAAGCATAATGTCCAGCTGAAAAGGGACCCTGTCAGCACTGCTGACCAGCTGTTAAAAGTTTGAGCAGCAGGGGCCCAGGACTAAGGCAGGTCCTGTAGCACCTAGGTACATGGGTACCTAGAGAGGCAACCTGCACTGCTCCTACCCCCACTGCTGGCTCCACAGCTCCCATTGGCTAGGCATCAAAACCAATAGGAGCTGTGCCTACGGGTGTGATGGCAGAATGCAGAACCACCTAGGGGCCACAGGGACCTAGTGGTCTCTGCCTGGGAGCCACAGTAAGCACTGGGACCCTGCACCCCAACCCCCAGCCCAGAGTCTGCTCCCACATCCAAACTCCCTGCTGGAGCCCACACCCCACATCTCTGCTCCCACCTCAGAGCCCCCAGCCGGGTGAATGAGTGAGAAGGGGGAAGATGGAGCAACAGGGAGAGAGGGGCTGGGAGGAGAGGGGCTTGGTTTTGTGTGTGTCATTAGAAAGTTGGCAACCAACCCTACAAGCGCGGGACGGGGGCGGAGGCTGCCCCCCCAGAGATCTGGGCCATAAAGCACAAAGATCAGTTTTTGGAGCGGGGGAAACGCATCGTGGGAGTGGGTGGGGGGTTGAACGGCTGCGAGCACAACAAGGGAGCCGCAGCGCGGGGGAGCAGCGTTACCTTAAACGACACCACCGCTCTGTCGTACGCCTTGATCAGGGCGGTGTCATCCCAGATGTCCGAATCGTCGCTCTGCGGGGGGAGCGGGGACAGGAAGTTTTACCGCCACGTGCAGCACGCGCACCGTGTCGCTCTCTTCCCCCCCGCCCCGCCGGGCCAGACCGCGGCGGTCACGAGGTCTGGGGGGGGGGGCAGGACACGGGGTAAAAACGCGCCCATCCCCCCACGACCGCTAACGGTCCACGGGCAGCGCTCGAGGCAAGACGCGCGGGCAGCAACCCCCGCCGCCAGGCCAGGCCCAGCCACGCGGCCCCGCCGGTTCCAGGTGGCCCCTGGCCGCAACCTGGGGATAAAACGCCCGGCCCATACCCCATGCGCCGCGAGACCTGCCCGCCTCCCACCAGTACCTGCCCGGCGCCGCGTTTAAACAGCACCGTCTCGGCCCCGCCAGGGCCTGCCATAGCAAAAGTTTGACCAGCCGGTGGCCTCCACCACTCACTCAGCGCGCATGCGCGGCGCGTCCCGCGGGGGGGCCCCCCCCCCCCCCCCCCCCCCCCCCGTGCCGTACAGGAGAGTGGAAGGGTGGAGTTTGATTGGCTGCGGCAGCTGCCTCGGTGGACGCGTCCCTTTACCGCTGATCCACACCCTCGGTAGGGAGGAAGCGGGCTGCTTGCTGCTCCCTCCCTTCGCCGCCCCTCCAACGCCAGCCCCTTCTTCCACTGCACGTTGGACGCGGGTTTGACGCGCTGCCATTGTTTTCACAAGGGGTCCTCCAAGGATCGTCTCACCCCATGCCTCCTCCCCTACTTTGTGTCAAATCCCCTGCCCAAAATGGGTAGGGTAAGCTGTTCATTTCCCGTTTCAATGAATGTGCTTTCCCAAAAGGAGGCAGGAGCACAAATTCCCCCAGTGTCCAAGGACTCTGCTGCAGGGCCTGCTTTATTTTCTTTTGGAAGAAGAGACTAAATGCACCGTTAGCATAATGCAGTGCTCACACTGTATGATTTTAAATAAGCATAAGAGTGATGGAGAGGAAATTTAGGGGACTTAGGTATTTTCCCTAAAATGTCTGTGGAGCAAGATGAACCTCTTAGTGCAAGAATCAAGAGATCACAGCAGTTTAGAAAATTCTAAGCAAAAGCTATGTAAGGAAACTTCAGGTTTTGTATTTATGGGGGAAATTAATTGCTTATATAAACCAGGTAACGAGTGCTGTGGCTTGATAATCCCTTTTTTACTCCTGCAAATATTTCCATTCTGAATTCTGCATCTGGCATAATGGAAGAGACCTAAAATGGGTATTAACCCTACTTGGTCATAATAAGGATTAATAATTTTACTGAGCATGCTTGTGGTATTAGTACTGCTGTCAAAATTCCCACCCTTGCAAGCAGTCCTGAACTAAGCAAGTTTCATTACAGCATTGGTGCAGTGTGGCATTAACATAAAAAACACTACCTCTTTGTATAAGAATGATGGCATATTTATAGCTTTTTGTTGATGCTACAATACCATTTCGATAACACAAGTTGCTGGCCATTATTACTCTTTTATTGCCTTCCAAAAGAAGTGTCAGAACATGCGTAGGTTATTCTATCAAGCAGCTGGAAGCATGCACTCCATTCTTTTCACAAATTACTGAGCTCTGCAATTTCCTCATTCCATTTGTTTATATTCATGCAGGGCACAGGGAGTTTATTCAGCTATAGTACTTTTAAATTAAGTGCAGGCTTGTCTGACTTGGTAGTTATCTTTAACTAGATTTAGCAGACTGTCTAGAGAGCAAGACAAGGTAGTTCAGACTACTTTCCATTTATTGATGTCTATGTAGTATATTAAAAGGAAATTAGTTTGCATCATCTTTGAGGCATGCATAGAAGGAGCAGTGAAAGCTGCATGACAATGAGTAATTTTGCCTCCCCCTACTGCATGTATATATAGGTAAAACTTAAGCTCCTTGAAACCCATTGTACCCACTCCGAAGAAAAGTTAGTTTACCTTGACAGAGTTTACCTTACACTCCGTTCATTGCCCAAAACAGACTCTGTCCTACATAAGAAGTCCCTGTTTAAGCCCATTTACCTCCTTGTACACCAGATTTTGTATGAAGATAAGGAGAAATGGAGGACAGTTACATGTTTAAAATTTTTTTATTTGTTTGCCCTCCCATGATTTTTCTAACCTAATCTCATTTTAATGAAAGAGGGCTAGTTTTCAGATTTTTCTGAGCAGGAGTAGTTCTCCTTGACTTTAAGCTCAGGGTGCTCAGAAAATTTGAGTTAGGCCCCAGATCTGTAGTTATGAAGTTACTGCCTTCCCAACCAGACAACATTTTAACTAAGTGAGGCTAAAGTAAAAGCTTACAAGCAGATGTACTGTAATCTCTCCCAGAGTACAAGGTTAAAACAAGTCATGCCAGATTTTAGTCTTCTGAAAGTTATTTTGAAAAGGTTTTTTTTTGTTTTTTTGATAAACTGGCACTGTAAGATGACCTTTAACTGGGCTTTAATTAAAAGCCATCCACTGTACCCCATTTCAGATTAAACAATACTTCATGCAACATTTTATTATAAAAATAATTTAAAATGAGATTTACAGTTTAGACCTTTACAAGTTTGAATGCATTGTACAAAGGTATTGGGCTTTTAAACTAGTGTTCTGTTGTGAATGATTGTTATACTTTAAGGGTCATGAACAGGGTAAACTGTTCTATCTGTGGCTTTAATAGTGTAGTCACACAAGCCATTCAGTGAAACCAACACTGTAAATAATGAAAGGTGCAGTTAAGCTATTGCTACCATTACTTAAACTATACTTATTTGCATGCCAATAAAAGCACTTGCAGTTTTTTTTTAAATAACTATTCTAGTAACTTAATGAAGTCTGTTTACTCAGCCTATACAAACCAAAAATTCTAAATAAGTGCAAATTGAATAAGTCTGCAAGTATAAGATAAACATTTACCATTTAATGGTAGGCCACTTTACAAATAAGTCTGATATTTTAGGCCCTATAACTTTACTGGTGTACTGTAACATTTTAGGTCATATATTCAGCCACACACAGTTTATTTTGCTTCTGCCTGCAGAGTCTTCTTCTCATTAGCTGCTTTCTGCTTTTGCTGCATGATTTCAGAGTCTCTGTAAAAGACAGACATGTAGTTAGAAAAATAGTGAGTTACTGAAAATATTCCTTGACTGTTATTAGACTTCATCTTACTTTCTACAGGTTACTTCCATTCTTGGTTTTCAACCAGTGGAACAAAACCAAATGCAACAGCATATACTGGATCAATATTTAAGCTTAAAAATGATCAGGACATTAGGTTGATGGCCCTGCAGAGGATCAGTCCAGATACTAAGTGTACTTGCCTGCATTTTACTACAACAAAAATTATTTTTATTTTATGTACCTGTCAACATTCATCCTGGATAAACATATTTCCAAGGTAGCACTGAAGTTCTCATCTGATTCTACTTCAGCAGAAGATGCATCCAATAGATTAATCTAAGCTCCAATATTAACTCTACTTGAGATACCAAATTTTTAAAAGAAATATTTGGTACCTCAAGTAGAGGACTCTCTGTGGCACCTTAGAGGCTAACATTTATTTGGGCATAAGCTTTCATGGGCTAGAACCAACTTCAGACACATGGAGTGGAAGATACAGGAGCAGGCATAGATGAAAAGGTGTGAATTGCCTTACCAAGTGTGAGGTCAGCCTAACTGAGACAATTCAATTGACAGCCGGATACCAAGGGAGGAAAGATTACCACTTCAGAAGTTATGAGTGACCCATTTCGGATAGTTGATGACAAGGTGGTGTGAGAAACAGTAGGGGGAAATTTAGTATTGGAGGAAATTAGGTTTAGGTTTTTGTAACGACCCAGTCACTTCCAGTCTTTATTCAGGCCTAATCTGATGTTGTCCAGTCTGCAAATTAATTCCAATTGTGCAGTTTCAGATGTTATTCTTTTGTTGGAATCTGTTTTTGAAGTTTTTGTTGTAAAATTGCCACTTTTGGGTCTGTTGAGTGACCAGGGAGACTGAAGTGTTATCCTACTGGTTTCTGAATGTTATGATTCCTGATGTCAGATATGTGTCCATTTATTTTGCATAGGCTGTCTGGTTTGGCCACTGAACATGGCAGAGGGGCATTGTTGACACATGATGGCATATTACACTGTCTGAAATGGGCCACTTATTACCACTTCAAAAGTTCTTTCCTCCCTTGGTATCCTGCTGTCAATTGAATTGTCTCAGACCGACCTCACACTGGGTAGGGCAACTCCTCTTTTCATGTTTAAGAATAGCAGCCGTGTTAGTCTGTATCCGTAAAATAAAACAGGGAATACTTGTAGCACCTTAGAGACTAACCAGTTTATTTCAGCATAAGCTTTCGTGGGGTACAGCCCACTTCATCGGATGCACAGAATGGAACACACAGAAAGCAAAAAGAAGTTGTAAGTTACCATACCAATTCTAAGAGGCCGTTTAATTTGGATGGGCCATTATCAGCAGGAGAGAACTAAACTAAACCAAACCACAGTTCTACCTTTTGTACAATCTGATCAACTGTTAGACATAGATCCACCAAATTTTCACTACAAAAGGTTTTTTATTCTCCTGCTGATAATGGCCCATCCATGAATTACCAGGACTGCTAGTCTCAAAGGAGCAGTACACACTAACTTCTAAAATTTAACTCAGGACCACCACTTTGCTTAACATCATGGCACTTAGATATAGCTACGGTGAAAACAAGGGTAAGTTTATCAAAGACTATAGTAAAGTCATAGTAAAGAGTACTGGAAACTAAAGAAACAAAATTATTAGGGCTGTCAATTAATTGCAGTTAACTCACATGATTAAATCACACTTAACAGAATACTAATTGAAATTAAATGTCTTTCCCCTATATTTTCAAATATATTGATTTCTATTATAGCACAGAATACAAAGTGTATTACAAATATCTGCACTATAAAAATGATAGTATTTTTCAATTAATCTCATACCAGTACTGTAGTGCAATCTCTATTGTGAAAGTGGAACATGCAAATATAACAAAAAAAAAAAAAATCTACATAACTGCACTCTAAAACAAAAAAGTCCACTCCGTCCTACTTTTTGTTCAGCCAATTGTTAAGACACAAGTTAATTTACATTTTCGGGTGATACTGCTGACTGCTTCTTATTTATGTCACCTGAAAGTGAGAACAAAGTATTCAGATGGCACTGTTGTAGCTGGCATTGCAAGGTATTTACATGCCAGATGTGCTAAACATTTGTATGCCCCTTCATGCGTCAGTCACCATTCCGGAGGACATGCTTCCATGCTGATAGAAGTCATTAAAAATAAAAATAAATAAAAAATTGTGAGCTAATTACAATTCGTGACTGAACTCCTTTGGGGGAAAATGTTACATCTCCTGCTCTGTTTTACTGGCATTCGGCCACATATTTCATGTTACTGCAATCTGGGATGATGACCCAGCACGTGTAGTTAATTTTAAGAACACTTTCACTGTAGGTTTGACAAAAACCAAAGAAGGTACCAAGATTTCTAAAGATAGCAAAAAAACTTGACCCAAGGTTTAAGAATCTCACGTGCCTTCCAAATATCCGATCAGGATGGGATGTAGAGCATGCTTTCAGAAGTCTTAAGAGAAAGATTTTAATGCAGAAACTACAGAACCCAAACCACCAAAATAAAATAAATTAAAAAACCACACCAAACCACCAACCTTCTATGGTGGCATCTGACTCAGATGATGAAAATGCATTGGTCTGCACTGCTTTGGATAGTTGTCAAGCAGAAGTAGTCATCTGCATGGACACATGTCCTCTGCAACAGTGGTTAAAGCATGAAGGGACATATGAATCTATCACATCTGGCACAAATATTTTGCAATACCAGCTACAACAGTGCCATGCAAGTGCCTGTTGTCACTTTCAGGTGATGGAAACAAGAAGCGGACACCGTTATCTCCTGCATATGTAGCCAAACTTGTCTGAGCAATTGGCTGAACGAGAAGTAGGACTGAGTGGATTTGTAGGCTCTAAAGTTTTATTTTTTGTTTTTGAATACAGTTTTTTGTGCATAATTCTACATTTGTAAGTTCAACTGTCATGATAGAGACTGCACCACACTACTTGTATTAAGTAAACTGAAAAAACACTTATTTTTACAGCACAAATGTTTACAACAACATACAAAATGAACACTATGCAATTTGTATTTTATGTTGTAATTGACATCAATATATTTGAAAAATGTGGAACAATCCAAAAAGTTATATAAATAGTATTCTAGTATTGTTTAATGGATTGATCATAATTTTTATTGTTTTCTAAAAACTAAATTTAAGTTCTTTAAAGGACTCTCACCCAAAGTAGTCCAGCATTTTCAGCCAAACCCAGTTAAGACTCCATTTTCCATGAAGTGAAAGCATTCTTACTCCCTCAACGAAGAGTGTCTGGGCATCCCTTTTGTCCCCTCAAACATACTGAAGCAAACTTTTGATATGAACCTTTTTGTGAGGTGCTCTTCCCCCTGTGTGTTTTTCTTCCTGTTAGTTTTATCTTGTAATTCTTCATTTGTATTTAGTTCAGATGAATGGTAGGGGGACCCAGTGTGAATGAGACAATAGTCAATTTATAGACAGATGGATGAACAAATATCTACTGTCTACTAGCTCAAGCTGCTTTTCAGACTGAAATGGCTAATTCCTTGTTTAGATAAGAGAGGTATCCAGGTTTTGGACTTAACTGGTATGCTGATTTATTCTATGTGAACTGCACTCTTAATCTCGAAGCGTGCAAGAGGGAAGGAAAACATTAAGAACTGCACAATCTGAAGATTTTGTTTTGGCACCTCAAGTGAGTGGCAGGGGAGGTACTGCCACCTTCCTCCTAACAAGGAGTCAAAATCAAAGACTACAGTAGAACCCAGAAGGGCATTTGAGGCCCACCCATCCACTCAAAACAGATTCAAGCTCAAGAAATACTGAGGGGAAGTCTGAGTAACCTAAAATATGTGCAGATGTTTGAAATATAATCAGTCTACTAGTATCAAATAGTTACAGCTTATTTTCACGACTAGAGTTTATAGAATACCACTCCTCCTCCTCCTCCGACACCTGCATACTAGAGCTTACCTTTGTTTTCTCTGAGAAGCAGACAAACTATCCTCTTTCCTTTTCCCCTTGAGGACTTCCTGGGTTTTCTTCAAGTTTTTCTGGCGGGCAAGTTCACGCTGGTTCCCACCTACATAATAGTCAAGTTTACATGTGTGCTGTAATGTCTCTTCCTTACCTCCATTCTAAGATTGTAAACAGACAATTTAATACCATATGGCCAAAACCAGTAAAAAGCATTACTCAAACTACCCATGGAGGTTTTCTTCCCAAGTTTGAGTCCAAAAGAAATTCTGCAAGGCAAAAACAGCACTCTGGTGTAAAGCAAGGTGCTAATGCTTCCCAAATTTAACAGTTAAAGAGAATAACGTTTTTCCCCTAATCTTGCTATGAGAAACAGCTACATATTTTTTGTTGAAGTGTTCCTAGGAACTTCAGTTTGAGGCAAATGTGGCATGGACAAGTTCCACCAACTATAAGCAGTTCAGGCTAAGTTGCAAGTAAGCTTGGAAGGATCAGATTTTCATTGGTGTCAGTAAATGATTCTGCCACATGTACAAACTGACAAGAGAATTTCCAAGGAGAATAATCAAAATGTAGGTATGTCTGTCTGTATGATGATCATGTGTTTAAAGTTTTACATGTCCCAATTCTCTAAACCTGGAAGCTCACTCGAATGACAATTAGGACTGGTCAGTACAGCAGAAAGATCTCCAGGCCTGCTCTGCTTCAACTGCTATTTTAAAATAGATAAGGGGGAATGTACCAGTGCCCATGTTCATGTAGTACCAAGTACTTTTGATTTGAGGATGATGGGGGTATAGGCATGGATGATGTGTTCTCTTTTTGATCTCAAGTTATGCATACTATACAGTACCTCTTCATAAGTAGATTTAAACAGCTTTTATCTCTGATTGCATAGGCCTGCAACTTGCCTTTCAGGCTGGAGGGCATTTGCATGAGGAAATTTAGTCCTTAATTACCCAGTTCTTCCTTGAACTTGGAGCACTACAGTGAATTTAAGCTGTATGTTTAGATACTGAGTTGAACTTAACATATCTCACAAGTGAGCTACAAAACAAACTTCGTTTCTCTTGGCAACAAGCTAATTTTCAACATTATTGAAGAAGTTACTCTAGAGTTTGAGAAAACTGTAGTAATGAATGCCTCTATTACAAGGATGTTTCCTCTATTAATTTGTTGTCAATATTAATAGTCAGTGGTATTGTACCCCCAACATCTGACTTTGAGCAACATAGGTTCCTGCAACACCTCACATACTGCTGTAGTCAGCATTTTTGATTGTTTTTTCTTATTTATATAAATAGGGAGGGCACAGTCTGACAGCGGTAAGGTAAGGATACTGCTGTTAGATGCTCAGTGGCCTTTAAGGGCACTTATTTGTACCCCAACAGCCAACAATGAAACGTTGAGCGGCTGGCCTGGTTTAGCAGCAGCTCTTCACAAACAGCCCTGCAAAGACTACCCAGGAGACTCCGCTTTGTTCCGAGTTGCCACCGTTTGGGGACCCGGCTCAAAACAGGCCCCAGGTTTATAGCCATGGAGGTTTCGCTCTATAAATACCCAGTTTTACACGGCGGAAAAGGGAGTCACCAAGGAACGAGATCGCAGTACGACTGACACAGATCCCCGAGCCCCGGCCGCCGCGTTAGTCCCCCGCCGGGCCCGTTCCGGGGGCGGGAACCCCCGCACCACCGTTGGTTACCCTGGAGGCTAAAGGGAGACCGCGAGTCCGGCCGCTCCTGCAGTCAGGCGCCGGGTGTGGTCACTATGGCGCCGGCTCGGAGGAAGCCTGCGGGGCTCGCGGGCCCCGGGGCCTGCACAGCGCGGTGGCGCTGCCGAGCCGGGAAAGAGGCGCCCGGAGCCTGAATTCCCGGGACCAGCCACCGTCATGCACGTACCGGGCCAGGCCTAGGGCCGGCGAGAAAGGGGCATGCGCCGCTCAGAGCCCCCCGCGGGGTCCGGGCAGCCGCCGCCGCCGCTCCATCACCTAGGCCGGCCAGCGAGGGCGCGGGCCCACTCGGGTTCATACTCACGGGCCATTGCGAGACGATATCCCGGGCGGGACGTACCGAACCTGAGCCGCGGCTATTTCTCCTGGGCGCTCTAGCAGCTACCAGAACCTTCTTCTGCCTCCCCCTCAGCGCCCCCCGCCGACGTGCCTTATATAGTGACACGCCCCTGTGAGGTCACAAACATGCAGGCGTCACCAAACCATCCCCACCAAGATTAGAAATAGTCGGGGCCTCTGAGCTCTGGGGTGCTTTAACATTGCGCATGCTCAGTTGGCAGCATGTTCAGGCTGCTGTTGCTCGGATGGGACTGGGTAAATCTCTCTCCCTCGCGTTGCGGAGATCGGCGTCTCTGGAGATCTCGCATACTTGACGTGATTTCTCACCCGTTCCGCCAAATTCCGGGAGCTGTTCACAAGTTACCGGTCAAACATTGAAGTCAACGCTAGGGGGCAGGAAGGGACTATTTTGGCCTGAGATATTGGTAAAAACACGGGTGAGAAGAGAAAGCTTTATGAAAACTTGGATGGATCACCTCTAATATTCACGCAGCTAAGGTCTGGGTTTTAAGAGCTCATCTGCAAGATACCTCTTCCTTACTCCTTAGAAAATAACACAGTCTCCCATTTATCTGTCTGAGTGGTTGAATTAGGGACAGAGGTGGTGCTATCTTTTAAAGCTCCACCAACAAAATAAACGCTTCTCTACATCACCAATTAATTTGTGCCTAGCTGTGAATTTACACGCACTAGCCGGCCACTGACCAACTGTCCATATGCACCCTCCTCATGTATGTTAACAGTTTGTTAGATTACTTTGACGTAGTCCTCTTTGAAAGTGTCGACAGTGTGCACTCTGTGTCAGCAGCAGGCTAGTATGGGGGTAGATTCATACCTCAGCTTTCCATGAACTAATGTTCACGTAGATAAGTCCTAAATCCTGATCATGTGATTTGTCAAAATGAGACATTGCTAACAGTAGATTGTGAAGATTTCATAACATGATTGTGCATGTTCTCTGAGCTCTACTGCACTCCTTGAGCTTGGGAATGGCAATATACAAAAACCTGTAGGAGAACACTTCAACCTCGCTGGACACACTATAGAAGATTTAAAGGTCAGCATTTTACAGCAAAAAAACAGTCCAGACTACAAAGAGACTGCAGAGCTGCAATTCATTTGCAAATTTGATACTATCAATCAAGGATTGAACAAAGATTACGAGTGGCTAGCTAACTACAAAAGCAGCTTCTCTTCTCTCGCTATTCACACCTCCAATTCAGCTGCTAGAGGAACATCTCACCCTCTCTGATTAGAGATAACAAGCTGGTCCAGCCTCATTGGACTAACCCTGTTATCTCCCACCTGGTTCTTGCCTACCTATTTATACCTGCCCCTGGATACTTCCACTGCATGCATCCGATGAAGTGGGTACTAGCTCATGAAAGCTTATGCTCTAAAACTTTAGTTAGTCTTTAAGGTGCCCCAGGACTCTTTGTCACTTCTCCTTGAGCTTGGCTCCCCTGGTGAGTCTGAATATACCTGGGGACTCTACTGGATTCCTTGGGCTTGGCTTCTTAATTGGGGAAAAATTAGTATTGGAATTTAAATTATTATAGTGCACATACATTAACACCCAACTGAAATGAATGGGGTAGTTAACACCTAGGAAAGCTATATTATTCCAGGCTCTCTGCAAACTCATCTCCATATCAGTTACACCTGCTTGCCATTTTTGAGGTTTTTCTTTGCAACAAAAGATAGAGATTTTTTTTTCCTAAATGGAAACTGAAATTCTAGAGGAAAAAATGGAAGTTTTACAGAGTATTGTTTTGGTATTCTACCATGTTCCAGCTCTAAGACCTGAAGAATGAAAGAGCCAAGGCCACCTTGATGGCATCTGAGGCCTGGTGTTACAAAGAGACAAGCTTCAGCTAGTGTTTTGGTTGCAAATACCCTCGCAACGGGCAAGTGTGAAACTGAAGCTTGGGCTTGGCTCTGCATTTGGTGATTAGTTCCTCTATGCCACTTTGAGGTGTTCACAGTATGGATCCAAATTTAAGTCCCTACTCTGCTGGCTGTTCAATGGATGTTGTCCCTGCATCTGTACAGAGCAATTTGTAGAATATACTCCTGGGGGAATTCTGCACCACTACATGCACACAGAATTCATGTTCTGCAGCTTTCTTTGCTTCCCAACAGAAAAATGACTTTCTGATGTGGAAGCAAAGGGAAGCCGCAAGAGCGGTCATGTACCTGCCTCCCTCCCCCCAGCAACACAGGCACATCATTTTGGGTGCCCAGAGCAGCCAGCAGAGAGGTAAATCACAACAGGAAGTGGGGGGTGCTGGGCATGGCCCGGCCAGTGGCTCCTACCCTGCATAGTGCTAAACTGCTAGTCCTGGATGTGCTGAGGTAGGGGGCAGACAGGACTTTTTCTTCCTTTGCAAATGGCAGCTGAGTCTGGGTCACCCGCAGCCCCATAAACCTCCCCTGGCTGCAGGAGGCTCTTCACCCTCACCACTTCCTGCCCCCATTACTCCTCAGTCATAAGGAGGAGCTGCTTCCCCATCCATCCATCCATCCAACTCCTGT
>ML677342.1:8794269-9156761 GCA_007922305.1 Dermatemys mawii
TATGTAGATCCCCCTGCTGAGCTCCCTTCGCACCTGGACCCCACCCCATTAAGCTCGCACCCAGATTCCCCAGCTTAGCCCCATATCCCTCCCCACTGAGCCCCAACCACCTTCACCTGTACTCCTCCTGATAGGGTGACCAGATAGCAAATGTGATAAATTGGGAAAGGGGTGGGAAGTAATAGTTAATAGGAGCTTATATAAGAAAAAGTCCAAAATATCAGGACTGTCACTATAAAATCAAAACATCTGGTCACCCTACCCCCCTGCAGTGTCCCACTGCTCTTGCAAACAGAACCCCCCAACAAGCCCCCGTGCATCCAGATTCCCCCTGCACCTGGATGCCCGCACTGAGCAACATGCACCGAGATTGCTCCACTCAAAATCTTCTCACCCCACATCTGGATCCTCCCATGGGCCACTCCACACTTGCATCCTGGTGAACTGAGACTGACTCCCCATACCTGGTGTGCATGGTGTGGAGGGGCAGAGCCCCCAGGATGTTTCTGGGGCAGGCCCAGCTCTGGTGCTGTCAGATTTGGGTGCAGTCTCACCACAAAATCCATGTTGTGGAGGGGAGGAGGCTGCCGGGTGATCTCTCACCTCCATGGAGGCATGCAGCCAATGGCCTGTGCTTTCTACTGTCACACTGGAGCCTCCTAATTTTTTGATTAATAAAATTTGCAGGATTTTAGAATATTATGCACAGAATTTTTATTTTTTTGGCACAGAATTCCCTCAGGAGTAAAGCTAGTTTATAGCTTTGTCCCAGGGATTGTCAACTACAAGAACTTGAAAACCCTGAATAAGAACCTCTTCCCAAAATCAGAAGACTGGCTTACAAATGACATTTCAAAAAATATCCATTTTGGAGGTATTATTTATTGGCTTTCTTGTATGAGCTCTTTGCAACCCCGTAAACACAAAGGCTAGAAACGTGACTTTTTTAAAGGAAATCTGAGATTCTCACATCAGTCACAGACTCCCCAGGCAGTGGGGGCAAGAGAGGGCTTTAACAAACACCTTATGCCCCGCGAGGAACGCACTCGCGATACACAGTCCTCTTCTGTCCCGTCCGGCTTTCCGTCACTTTGGCCGCAATCTCCGTTAGTTACGGAAGTTGGCACAGTGGGATACGCTCCACTTACCCCGTCTTTTGACGCGTCACGTGGGAACGCGATTTCCCCGCTGCGGCCGGTCGCAGGCTGATGACGTTTGGCTGCGCCAGGCCCTGTACATGGTGGGGAGGAGGACCCGCACCCGGTGTGCGCCAAGTGACATGAGGAGGCGCCGCCGGCGGAGAGGGGACACTCGGCTCTAGCGCTTCCCTGGCGCGCGGGAGTGACCCCCCCCCGCCGCTCCCAGCTCTTTCCTCCCCCGCCTGAGCGAGGGGATCGGGGAGCAGCCCGGCAACATGTTCCGCCGAGCCAGGCTCAGCGTGAAGCCCAACGTGAAGCCCGGGGGTAGAGGCGGCGGCTGCGGCCCGAGCACCCCGGCGGCCCCGGAGCCGCAGCGCGGCCAGGGTTCCCTCTCCCCGCCGGCGAGGAAAGAGCCGCAGCCCAGCGCGACAGCCTCTCCCGGAGCCGCTGCGGGTCCCCGACCGGACCCCCCGCCCCAGCCGGAGGGGGAACAGCCAGGGAGCAGGTGAGTCCCGCAGCTCGCGCTGTGTCCGGGGGCCTGCGCGGCTCTAGCCCCACCCAGCCGCCGCTCGGCGAGTCTCGCCGTCAGGAGCAGCCCCAGCTCCGCGTTGCCCGGGGGAGCAGGACTAGCAACCGCCGGGAGGGCGCTGCTTGGAGGCCTCAGTCCTGTACATGTTCTCAGGTACCTGGAAAGCTTTGGGAGCTGCCAGGTTGCCATCATGGCCAGCAGCCTACCTGCCCCCGGCCTCCACACTGTGCCTCAGACCGTAGCTGTATGCACCGTGCTTGGATGCTGCCAGGTGTCCAGAGCCTTCTCCTCGTCTGTCTCCCTTCATTTCAGGAAGTATTTTTCCCGTCTGAAGGTGGCTCCCTCGTTGACTTGGGTTTGCTGTGCTTGAAGTTGCCAAGTACATATTACTGCAGGATTAGAGAGTATTATTTGCTAGGTCTGAGATAACCAAGAATGCAATGAGTGCTAGTCCTTGGTTTAGAAATAAATAACTGAGCTGCTCAAAATAGTTAAGACCCAAGCAGACTGTGAAGAACTTCAAAAAGATCTCACGAAACTAAATGATTGGGCAACAAAATGGCAAATGAAATTTAATGTGTGGATAAATGTAAAGTAATGCACAATGGAAAAAATAACCCCAACTATACATATAATATGATGGGGTCTAATTTAGCTACAACTAATCAGGAAACAGATCTTGGAGTCATTGTGCATAGTTCTCTGAAGATGTCCATGCAGTGTGCAGCGGCAGTCAAAAAAGCAAACAGGATGTTAGGAATCATTCAAAAAGGGATAGAGAATAAGAAGGAGAATATCTTATTGCCCTTATACAAATCCATGGTGCGCCCACATCTGTAATACTGTGTACAGATGTGGTCTCCTCATGTCAAAAAAGAAATATTGACATTAGAAAAGGTTCAGAGAAGGGCAACTAAAATGATTAGGGGATTGGAACAGGTCCCGTATGAGGAGAGATTAAAAAGGCTAGGACTTTTTAGCTTGGAAAAGAGGAGACTAAGGGTGGATATGATAGAGGTATATAAAATTATGAGTAGTGTGGAGAAAGCGAATAAGGAAAAGTTATTTACTTGTTCCCATAGTAGAAGATCTAGGGGCCACCCAATGAAATTAGTGGGCAGCAGGTTTCTCCACACAGCGCACAGTCAACCTGTGGAACTCCTTGCCTGAGGAGGCTGTGAAGGCTAGGACTATAACAAGGTTTAAAAGAGAACTGGATAAATTCATGGAGGGTAAGTGCATTAATGGCTATTGGCCAGGATGGGTAAGGAATGGTGTCTCTAGCCTCTGTTTGTCAGAGGGGAGTGATGGATGGCAGGAGAGAGATCACTTGGTCATTACGTGTTAGTTTCACTCACTCCGGGGCACCTTGCATTGGCCACTGTTGGTTGACAGGATACTGGGCTAGATTGTCCTTTGGTCTGACCCAATACGGCCTTTCTTAACTACATAGGTCTTTTTGCACATAATTATTCTTACTTTATGTTCTAGTCCCCAATCCTGCAATAAGCCTCGTGGAAGGGCTTCCATTGAAATAAATTGATACTTGTCTAGGTTCAGGGGTTCTTCTAGGTGGAAAACAGTGCTGGATTGGGCCATACACTTAATATTAGTGGTTGAAGTTAGTACTTGGAAGTTTAATGTTAATTTCCCTAGGACTGAATAATTTTATCTTCTTCGTGAGTACAGACATTTTTCTGTTATTATTAATCTACTATTTTAATCCTGTTGCTTCCTAGGTGCTATTGTATCTTCTTTTTTCTGTAAGACTTTAGGATAATAGAGTAAATATTAAGAAACTATTATAGTAACAATGCACTCTAGGGTCAGATACTACCTTGATTTGCACAGTTCTCATTGACATCAGTTGTGGATGTCCTCAGAACACAGTTCAAGGAAAGTATACCGCTCCTGGTTGTGTAACACTGAAATTTGAGGGAGGTCATTAAAAAACTGCAGCAGCAAACTTCTTTTTTTTGGTGCCACAATTTGGGTGGATATGGGCAACACTTTCTTGGATTTACATGTAGAGTTAAAGAAACAGTCCAGATTAAAATTGTGAAATGTTACTTAAGTACTTTGTCCATTTTAAAGTGTCTAAATGACTTTACCACAGAGCTTGAAAAATATATCTGACATTTTATGGGGCTGTATTTTATTCAGACTTGACATTCCTGATACTGTGAAAGTTGAAAATACAACCAGGGACTCACCTTCCAGGCCTTTTTTATATATATCATGCAGAACCCAAAAATGAGCACAATCCTCATTTTAAAAAAAAATCTTTGCAGTTTACCTCTGCTTTATCTTGACCAAGCAACGATCAGCAGTTGAGGCACTGTGAGTTAGGAAGACAACAGTGTATTGGTTTGCACTAGGTTCATGTTAAGATTAAAAGACAATATTCTCAACTGTTAGAAACTTAGGTTAATTTTAAACAAAGATTGACTTCCTGTAGAAATGAATAGTACTCATCTAGGAAAGGCTGCTGACTTTTTGTACACTTAGCATAGATAGTGAGATTAGAGTGGCTTCTTGTCAGTTTCACTGTGGGTTTTAAGGAGTTACACAGTGATACAATATTTGAGTTGCAAATACTGCAAGGTAATTTAAATGAAGCCTTTTTTTTTCTGGCACCTAAAAATCATAAAAACGGTTGTTAAATCTGAGTTTATTAAATATTTGTATACAATTTCAATTTTGGGCGTAAACTGTTCTCCAGTATTTTATTACTGGTGATCTATAAGTGTGTGTTCATATTGAAGGTAAAGAACATTCCGTCTAAAAACCAGTCCAAATACTTAAATGTTAATTGCTGTTGCTAAAAACTTGTTTAATATTTTGAGGTCAGTTATTTTTGGATATAAAAATCAATATTTTACTTAATTTATGAGGCAATGTTCAATATGTCTTGGTTTGATTAAGTATGGGTTCTTGGATAACGTTCTCAGAGCAATACACTTTTATTTACTACTGTATTTTGGCTTTAGATGTGCACGCTTCGATGCAATCTTAAAAGTAGCAAAACTGTCATTGTAAGGGATTGCAGGGTCAGATATTCATTTTAATTTTCAACAGAGATGAAGGGACTCGTGGTGGTGATGATGGAGAAGTTAGGAAACCTGCAGATACACTTTTACAGAGAAGAAAACGAATATCCACTATGCCTAATCTGGCAAAACCCAGAGTTACACTTCCATCTGTACAACGTTCTGTATCAAAGACTTCTCAAAAACAAGTATCTCAATCGGTTACTAGTGCTAATTCTTCACTTCAGAAGGAATCCTGTCCATTAGAGAAGACTAATACTGAAAGCTCTCCAAAGTCTCTCATACTTCCTGAAAAGAAAACGCCTGTCCCACAAGTGCCACAGTTTTCCCCACTTAAAAAATCAGTGAGCAAAGAGCCAAATGTGGGTATAACTGCTCTCAAAAATGATGATATCCTTCAGAAGAACACACCCTGCCCTCTCAAGGAGAGACCCACCCAAGGAAGACCCACACAAGAGGAAATGTCACATACAAAACCCCCTCTAACAAAAGATAAACAAAAATGCTCAGACCGTGAAAGAATCCTTAAAGCTCAGAAGTTAAGAGAGATGCTCAAAGAAGAGTTGAAGAAAGAGAGGATGGTAAGGGCCTGATTCGGGCATTTTGGGCAGAGGGGAAACAAAAAAGGGGATCAGTGTGTTCCTGATGGGTCAATTCCAGTATGTAATCTTGGTAACTGTGATATCAGCAGCATTGTGTTGGCAGCCTATGATGGGGGTCTAGTAGCTCTTGTTCTATCACAGGAGTGAGTGTTCTTTTGTATTAACACATTTTTTGTTTTGTTTTGTTTTTTGGTAGTGTTGGTAGGGGGATTCTACCAGTTGACCTTTATGTGACGGGACAACACTCCTGCTAACATGCCAGCCAGAATGCTAACTGTTTTTACTATGTATTTTTATCATTGGTAAATACAACAGAGGGGGCTGAAAGTTGGGACTCTTGTATTCTGTACTCAGCTTTGTTATTGACTCAATTTTGTTACCTTGAACAGCTCACTTTACTACTATTATTCTGTTGACCAATATCCACCATTTTATAGCTGAGCAATCTTATGGGGATGTTAAAACACTTAACAACTATCAAACCTCATGAGATTCTAATGAAAACTGAATTCAGAAGCACAATGTAAGGTATTTGTATATACCAGTAGAGAGGGCACATATGAGAAGGAAAAGAGGCAGCAGTTTTCTTTTAGGTAGATAAGTCAACTTGAAAATTAGTCAATTAAAAAAAATAGCGGTTTCATGTACTATAACAGGTCCTTAACTTGCCTGCCAACACCAATAATAATAACTTTAAAAAAGCCATACAAAATGGCAGGAAGGTCAGGAGCATTCGTAGTGTCTGAAACTACTTTTAACTATTTTTTTTAATTGACAGTGTTCATTTTTAGAAGTTGAATTAATCATTTATATGAAAACCCAACAGTTGCAATCCTGTGGAAGTTCACTATTTGTTTTATTTTGAATTAGGCAAAGATAAAATATTATCTAAAGTGTCTCACCTGCCTTGGTTTGTCACACCTCAGTCCTTTTATTCTCTGATACTAGACCATCCGTCCAGTGTGTCTTGGCTTTTGGGTCTACCCACTCAGAGCACTTGAAAAGCCAGGTTAATTAAGGTTGATGTCTTTGAGAAATGTACACTGTAAAATCAAAAAGTTACAATAATGTTGGAGAAAATTAGACCAGGCACATATAATGTAAATATTTTGTTTTTATATAACTTGTGTGAGTAAAGAAAAATCTAAATAAATGTCTTTGGTATGTAGAAAAGATGGAAAAATAGACCTACAGTAATTGAAGGGAAAACTCCACCTGATCATTCCAAAATGACTATGAGAGACTTGATATACTACCTGCCAGAAAACAATCCTATGAAGTAAGTATAGTTCTCTTTTCTTAAAGGTAAATTGTTTTTGTCTGTGTGAACTAATTTAATCCTTGTGAAATGTATTATGCTGACAACCTGGATATGGAAGTCCTGTTTATCTGTAGAATAGGTAAAGCATGAGTAGTGGCAGCATGAGCTTCTGAATGCTGTATCACTATTACTTGGTATTTATATTGCAATCGGGATTAAGGTCTCGTGTTTAACAGTTAAGTTCCATACAAACATATTGAGACACACTCCATACTCTGAAGTATTTCAATGTATATAGACAAGTAATAAATGAAGGGTGACATGACATAATCAAATGTGTGTATACATTCATATACACTTGAGTTTTTCCTAATTGTAGATTAAATATTAGCTGCCCTTCAATGTAGCCATCATAAGCTGTCTGATGTTTTTAATAGGTATCATGGCTGAGATGTGTCTTGAGAGGGTAGTGACCGTATGGTGTCAACTTGGGGTGTGGGTGTTCCATGTATCAAAAGTAAGGTTAAGATTTTGTCATAGTTATTTTTAGTAAAAATCGTGGAGAAGTCACGATCAATAAACAAAAATTTAGGGGATCGCTGACCTGTCCATGACTTTTACTAAAAATAATGGGGGAGGCGAGGGAAGTAATAACACCTGGATCTCCATGGAGGGGACTAACATCTTTAGCCCCACCACCATGAGGTGAGGGGGGAGGGGCACATCTCCGGCCCCAAACCCTGCTGAAGCCATGGGGGTGGGGACATACAACAATGGCTTTGGCCACAGAGGCAGGAGCACAGCCCTGGGCACGCTGCTGACAGCTGAAGCTGAAGTCATGGTGGTCCAGTAAAGTCACAGAATCCGTGACCTCCATGACTAAATTGTGTCCTTAATCCTACAAAAATAATGTCAAACTTCTGGCAATATAATCCCTACCTGGAAGGACCATACTCAGGAGTAGTAGGGTAGGCAGTTCATTTTCTGCGTCTATTGAAGTTTGGTACTTCTGCTTGCCTTGCTAACATTGTTGCCAGTTGTGCTAGTAACAGTGGCACTGGTAACTGGTCTGTGGTCAAAGGACTCCTGGTATGTCTACATGGAGCAGCAGTGTGTGCTACATGGATATGATTTCTAATGCACACTAAAAAGTTCCACACGAATGGGTGTATATAGCTAGGCCGAACTAAAAATACCCTATTGCATTTTAGGATAGTACTCTGATGTTATGTAATGGATTCAGACAGATGTGAAGGTAATGGGAAATGACAACAGGTTCTCTATCCCATTACTAATTTCTAGAACCTTAAGTTGCTCAAGTCACTTTAGCAGTATATACAGATTGTGAAATTCGATGATGCGCTAGCATGCTATAAAGAGAGTGCCCTAATAAAGATGCTTTGCCTTCAGATTTAGAACAGATGTTGGGGAGTGGTTTTTTTTCTGTTAGGACAATATTCATTGATGCATAGATTTACTCTATCTCTAATATTCATTAATAGGTCTTCTCTGGCAGAAGAAAAGAAAACTGAGAAGACCTCTACACAGGTCCAAATGAAAGAGTAAGCCTTTGTGTCTATGGTACTAAACGTCAAAATGCCTTCTGTTGGAAAAGTACTACATTTATGTATAATTAATGTAGAAGGGATTGTCTGGTTCCTAACTCACTGTTTTATTCCCTTGTTTTAAATGAATTATTTTACATGGTGGGAAGATGGAGGAGAAATGGTAGTCATTAGATAAATTATCCAGGAGCAGAATGTAAAAGCAGTCTGTTCACTCAGAATTCTTGAGGCAGATTAGCTGTAATGAGTGTCTTGTTATTCATGGTAGTAGGATGATCATGTTACATTTGTGTTTTTTTTAATCATTATTATGACAGGGAGTACTTGTAATTCAAGGAAAGTGATTGTTAAAGTTTGTGGTGTTAATTTTACATACATCCAGCGAATTGACATTTTCATAGATCAAAACATCATTGATATAACATTTTTATAAATCTTCAGATTAATGTGGGGTTTTAGCGAGGTGTCTGAATAATGCATGGGGTAATCTAGCACAGGGGTGGGCAAGCTATGGCCCGCAGGCCAGATCTGGCCCTCGAGACCGTCCTGACTGGCTCGGCAGGAGAGGCTGCTCCCTGCCTTCCCCGCTCTCCCAGAGCCCCAGCGTCCGGCGCCTGAGATCCGGCGGGCGAGGCTGCTCCCAGCGCCTTCCCCTGGGTGCCTTTCTCTGCTCTCCCGGTGCCTCAGTGGTGCTCTGGGAGAGTGGGGAAAAGCGCCCCGGGGAAGGCGCTGGGAGCAGCCTCCCCCTCCAGGAGCTCAGATGCCTGATGCTGTGGCCCTGGGAGAGCGGGGTAAGGCGCTGGGGAGGTGGAGGGAACGGCTCCTGACCCTTCCCCCGTCTCCTAGAGGCTCAGCATACTGTGCGGGGCTGCGCGCTCCTCTGGGAGAGCAGTGCAGTCTGTCTAGTTCTGGCCTGGCCACCAGTGTGGTAAGGGGACCGGAACCGGGGGGTTGCTTAAGAGGCAGGGCATCCCAGGGGCAGTCAGGAGACAGAGGGCTGTTGGATGGGGTGGAGGTTCTGGACAGGGGATGGTCAGGGGATGGAGTACGGGGAGGCAGGTTGGATAGGGCAGGGGGGTCTTTCAGGGAGTGGGGGTGTGGATAGGGGTCGGGGCAGTTGGGACAGGGATCGGGGGAGTTGAGAAGGGGGTGGGGTTCTGTGAGGCAGTCTGTGGGGTCTCCGGAGGGGGCAATCAGGGGACAAGGAGTAGAGGGGCTTAGCTAAGTGGTGAGATCCTGGGGGTGGTGGTTAGGGTGTGGGGGTCTTGGGAGGGGGTGATCAGGTGACAAGGAGTGGGGGGGGAGTTGGATGGGTCTGTGATTCTGAGGGGGGCATAAAGTGAGAGGGAGTCTCAGGGGGGCGGGGCTAGGCTGTTTTGGGAGGCACAGCCTTCCCTGACCAGGCCCTCCATACAAGTTTTCAACCCCGATGTGGCCCTTGGGCCAAAAAGTTTGCCCATCCCGATCTAGCAGATACATAGCGTCCAGAAGAAACTGCTACTTGTGTGTATGTGCTGAAGTGTTAATCTTTCAAAATTGTAGTCCAGAAGAGATACGTGTTTCTGATCATGAAGAGGAGGAGGCTGAGACTGAGCCAGCAGAAGAGGAGGAGAATGATGGTCCTCTTCTAGTTCCTCGCGTGAAAGTAGCAGAAGATGGTACAATTATTCTGGATGAAGAAAGGTAATGGACGTTCTGCAACTGACTCTTGTCTATGTGGGTCTGGTTTCCAGAGTGGTTAACAGTGTAACTCCTGCTCACCGAGTTAACTATCTGGCTTCATAGTTTTACATGACTCCTTACAATTTAGTTCCATGTTGGATAGCAAATTAGGGCTACACACAATGCATCATTACAGGGTCAGGATTTGAGCTGCTACAGGAGCTTAAGGATGTCCTGGGAGAGGGATTTTGAACAGTCAAAAAGAAATGAAGACTTTCCCAATTGTGACCTTGCGAAAGAGTTTTCTTGGAAAGTTTAAGACTAATTGGACAAACATTTTTGAGACACTGGACTCTTTACTACATTTTACTTAATGTATATGTTTCATATTTCTATAATGTTACAGTGAATGTAATTACAGTATAATCTCAGAGTTATGAACACCTTGGAAATGGAGGTTGTTCATGACTCTGAAATGTTAACTGAGCAAAACGTGGTGGTTTCTTTCAAAAAGTTACAACTCAACGTGTGACTTAATACAGCTTTGAAACTTTACTGCAGAAGAAAAATCTTGCTTTAATTGAAATTAAACAAGCACAGAAATAGTTTCTTTACCTTGTCAAGTTCTTTTTTTAAACTTTCCCATTATTTTTTTAGTAGTTTTTACATTTAGTGCAGTACTGTACTGTTGTACTGTATTTGCTGCTCTATTTTTTTTTTTTTTTTGTTCTCTGCTGCCTGATTGTGTACTTCTGATTCCAAATGAGGGATATGGTTGACTGGGCAGTTTGAGTAACTGCTGTTGGTAACTCTGCGGTTCTTCTGTATGTAACTGAACGAGGTTAATTCAGAGGGGTAGCTGTGTTAGTCTGGATCTGCAAAAGCGACAAAGAGTCTTGTAGCACCTTTATAGACTAACAGATTTTAGGGATCATGAGCTTTCGTGGGCTAAGACCCCCTTCATCAAATGAATGTTGTGGAAATCTTCAGAGGCAGTATAAATAGCAGGCAAGAAAGTAAGGTAAATTCAGTCATGGGGGATGAAGCCCACTTCCAGCAGGTGATATGGAGGTGTGAACACCCAGAGAGGAGATGTTACCCAGAGAGGAGAGCTATTCTCCTCTCTGGGTGTTCAAACCTCTAGATCACCTGCTGGAAGTGGGCTTCACTCCCCCTGATTGAATTTACCTTGCTTTCTTGCCTGCTATTTATACCTGCCTCTGAAGATTTCCACAACATTCATCTGATGAAATGGGTCTTAGCCCACGAAAGCTCACAATCCCTAAAATCTGTTAGTCTGTAAGGTGCTACAAGACTCTTTGTCAAGGTTAATTCAGTTCCCAATATTCACTAATTCATATAATAGATATTGGCATGGCAGTGAAACATAATTAAATTGATGTGAACTTGGAGTATGGCGAGAAGAGTCTTAATTCTTAAGTTCTCAGCAGACATAAAATGTGGTTCTCCAGTTTTTATTGCCCCAATGACATTTCTGTGTGTGACATTCCTGTGTTGCTTTCTTCTTTGCAGTTTAACTGTAGAAGTTTTAAGGACAAAAGGGTCATGTGTCGTAGAAGAAAATGATCCTATCTTTGAGCGTGGCTCCACAACTACCTATTCCAGCTTTAGGAAAAGTTATTATACTAAGCCGTGGTCAAATAAAGGTAGGTATATTTTAGTTTCAAGTTTTGAGTCTGTAGAAGACTAAGCCCTGATCCTGCAGACACATGCGCACACACACATTACTTTATGCATGTGAGTAGTCCCATCAACCTCAATGGATCTATTCATGTGTAAAGTTAATCACTTATTTAAATAGTTGTAGGATAGGGGACTTAATGAACAAAGTTCTAGCTTGTACTGACATAGGCATACTCAAGAAACCCCACACCCACTGAGATAATGGGCTGGAAGTTGGTTGCCACTCCAAAAGTAGAAGTGCCATTATAATATGCCTCTGACAGGAGGGTCATTATGACACTAGTGACCAGGTGGTATAAACTGCCTATTAAATCATGTGTGCTTCCTAATCTGGCAGCAGTTATATACCCACAGCCCTTCTAGCATAGTGTAGGAATAGATGGTGCAAAGGGTCTGTTCATTGAGCCGCTTTTTGCGGTACATGTGCACCTATGTTTTGTGGGTGCAGGACACTATGCTTGTGTCTACCAGAATTTGGCCATTATTATTTGCTGGCAGTATAATGTTATAGAGCTCAATGTGTATGAGAACACTTCTCAAACCTTTGGATGGATGATTGTGGTGGTTTGTTTCTGCTTCTCTCATGAATTCTTTGGAACACTGCTAATCTGTGTAAATAAAGAGCAGTTAAAAAAATACGATTTGTTCCATTTTGTGGTTGCATTCATAAAGAATAAGATGAGAATTATCAGATGGTAGCTGTGCCAGTATATTCATGCTTGTAGCTGTAATTTTTACTTCATGCATCTGAAGAAGTGGGGTTTTTTGCCCCCAAAAGCTTATGCCCAAATAAATCTGTTAGTCTTTAAGGTGTCACCGGACACCTAGTTGAAGATGAGAATTAAAATTCCCAAATTAATGTTGATCTAATACTCCTTTGAAGAATTAGTGAGATCAATGTTTGCTTATTTTAAAAATCTAGATTGTTCTTTTTGTTGACAATTGATATAATAGTAAAGATAAATAAGGAAAATTATACATGCAGTAACTTAAGCCCAAAATATGACAGTTCTTAGTATTCTTTTAATCTGAGAACTCTGAAATAACAGCTATCCTAAGGATTAATTCTCCATTGATACTGATACATAAACAAAAATAAGGTTGTTAATTGAAAAGGAAGAAGACTTCTAAATGTTTGTGAAATGCAAGAGAACAAAACTGTTAGGGGCAAAGCTGCATTTTTAATTAAATATGGTATTATCAGTACTTGTGTGTGTACAAAATACAACTATAAAATCACAATAGTGATTGTAAATAATTACATTAAAATAAACAAACTCTGGAGAAAAATATTTTCAACAAATATACTAATGAGTTATTCATAGTCAAAAAATGGTATGATCTGCAGAAGCTAAATTCTTTGTTTAGAACATGCATTATTTAACTTCAAAATATACTGTTCACAAAGGAATACTATAGTGGGACTTGATTTTCCAGGTTGTTAAAAACTGATGTTAATAGGAAGCGTTTGGTACTCAAAATAAGTTGCTTTGTGATTAAGCTCTTTGAACATGAACGTTATTCCTGATACATAACGATCATTTTTAATGACTTCAGTATTTATCTTCCTGACTTAATATCTTACACTAGTGGTCGGCAGTGTTGGCATGGGGAACTGCAGGGTAAGAACCCTTAGTGGGCGTCGCTGCTTTATTTACCTGCTGTCGCTTCCTGTGGCCCCTATTGGGCCGGGATGGGGAACTGTGGCCAGTGGGAGCTGTGGGAAGCGGCACGCAGCGAGCTGGCAGGTAAATAAAGCAGCAGGGCCAGCTAAGGGTACTTACCCTGCGGTCCCGCTTGCTGACGTTGCTGACCGCTGGCTTACATATTAACAAAATTACATTGTTTAAGTTTTAGAGAAGAAATCTTTTCCAAACTGGTCTTTACTGGAGTGAATATTGTTAGTAGTATTTGAATCACTTCTCCATTCTTAAGTCATGAGATGAGGAAAATATTTTTCAGGAGGCATTCTGTTATTTAGTGTATTCGACTGTGAAGAGTGGGGAATCGGTGAATAATTTCATGCTTATTGGATATATATTCACTTAAAATAATTAGTTTGATATTTTTCCATGATGCTAGATGCTCAGAAGCTACGCTGATGCAGTAAATACCTAGATAAACATTTATACAGCATTACTCAGTAGTATCAGGATGCTTTACAATGAAATAAGCAGAAAAAGTATAAGATAAAGTGAACTCAAATAATAACTTTGAATACAGGGGTAGTTGGGTGAAATGTAATGGCCTATGGTTTACAGGAGTTCAGATGATCCCTTTTGGCCTTAAACTCTGTGAAACTATGAACTGGAATAATGGTCTGGTTTGGAATTTAGCTCTGTCTGAATATATTGGCTATACATATTTTTTTTATTCTTAAATGTAAAGATTTTGGATCATATAGTAAAAAGGATGATAGCATTCAATACTTACGTGTCTGTGTATATATGTATTTTATTTTTGTTACAGAAACTGACATGTTCTTCTTAGCTATCAGCATGGTAGGAACAGACTTCTCTCTGATTGGTCAGCTGTTTCCTCACAGAGCAAGATCAGAGATTAAGGTAAGTAAAACAGAGAATGATATTACCAATGCAATTGTCAGCATTTGATTTTGTTCTCAACCTTTTGCGTGCTGTTTATACAGTATTTTAGTATAAATAACTTTTGATGCTATTTGGTTCTGGGGTAAAGTTTGTAGTAACAGTACATTTTCAGAAAGTAGTTACTATCCAGAATGTTATGTCTGAAATGGATAAGATGTTTCTTGATTTGATACAAATTAGTTCAGCTTCCTGATTTGAAGTAGATATACTTGTAAATCAAACCAGTGTGTTAGTTACAAACTTATTTCCTTGTGGGCAATGTTTTCACTAATTAAAGAAATATTTTATCCTGATTTGCTACCTTTTATATCTGTAGTACTGTAACATTTGCTTAGTGGAGAAGGATAATATAATTTACAATATACATTTTTTCAGAACAAGTTTAAACGTGAGGAAAAAGCCAATGGATGGAGGATAGATAAAGCGTTCAGTAAGTTTTTACTTAACACTTAATCAGAAGAATTTAATTATGAATATATATATTTTTTGTGCTTTAGTTTGAGCCAATAAATTAAGTCTACAACAGGGTATTTGTAATACTTAACATTTTAGAGGTTAATATAGTGGTTAAAGTACAAGACTGAAAGTAAAATTTTAGTTTTTAGTCCTAGTTCTGTTGCTGATTCGGTGTCTAATTTGGGCTAAGCATATACCTTCTCTGTGCCTCAGATTCTGTCTGTGAAACGGGGAGTAATAGTTAACTATCTCACATGTTGAGGATCCATTAGTTACTAAATGTAGAGCACTCTGAGAATCTTGAATGGCAAGTGTTGTATAGGGACTACTGTTACTTTCATGAAATGTTAGTGTCTACTTCATTTAGCACAGTGGTTCATAATTTGATATTGTGATACAACCTGAATATTTATTATTTTTCAGAAATTTCCAAGTGATAATGTAAAACTCTCTCTTAAGCTCTGTCTACACTGCCACTTTCAGCCCTAAAACTTTAGTTGTTTGGAGGTGTGAAAAAACACCCCCCCCCAGAGCGACAAAAGTTTTAGTGCTGAAAAGTGGCAGTATAGACAGCTCTTTATTACCAGGAGCTGCGCTCCCTGCAATAAAGCTACCGCTGCTCATTTGGGTGGGTTTTTTTTAATTGCCAGGCAATAAAGCCTGTCTGCACTGCTCACAGCACTGTTGCGGCCGTGCTGTAATTTGGGCAGTGTAGATATACCCTTAGATGGGGGGTTTTCCTCTACCTTTGTTTAAAACTAAGTTTCCGCACACCTAATATGTTACCTCTGGTGGCAAACTTTCAGTGCCACCTGTGTAAAAGAAACTGACTAGTCATGAAACGTGCAGTATGGAAAAGCGTGGTTGGCCATGGAAATCATAAATGAACTATTTGGTTTAAGAATAACTTTATTAACTGAAATATTAACTTTTATATTTCATGCTTTTAATTGGACAGAGGAAAAGCGACCATTTGACTTTGAATTCTTTGCCCAGTTGCTTGAGGAGGTACTATCAAATGAGAAAAAGAGGAAGCAAAAAGCTACTAAAAGACAAAGCTCAAAAGAGAAGAAGCCACCCAAATCTCGGAAAAAGCAAAAGGGTACGTAATTTAAAAATTTCTGTTCAAGATAGTACTACGGAATAATACTGTTATAGTGCTTCATTGCTGGGTCATTAAATAAGGGAGGAAAAAAATTCTGTAAGAAATGTCATACTTCACAGTTCTGAAAGAAATCTGTTCAGGTGATGGGAGACTTGTGTGACACTGGATTCCTAGAAGGACTTTTTCAGTTCTTAATTTGGTCATTTAGAGAGGATAGTATTAGCCAATTTCTAGAGAGGTATCTTATATGAAATAACATTGTACTACCTTATCCAAGTTGCAGTTGGTTTGGAATCTTGTATTTCTGTGTTTGGAGTATTTCAGCTTGACCTGTTGATAAATATCTTCAAAGAGTGCTCACAAATTCACTTGAAGGCTTTGGCAAATGCATTGAAAGCTCTTCATATTGGTACTCTTACGTAGGTGATTTTGATTTCTCTAGATAGTTTCTCATGTTGCTATAGTTTTGACTTGCAAATTTATAAATAGTGGGTAAAAGCAAGTATAATTCTCTTTAGTGAGATTCATATAGCTGGCTCACTTTCTCCATTTAAAATAAAGCATAAGATTTATTTTCTAGTTACTCTTGATCTTTTAATTTTTTCATAAACATTGAAGTACTATATAAAAGAACTTCATGAATTTTTATTCATGTTTTGCTTTAGCAGTAGTGTAAGACTATTTACAATTTTTAAATGTCATTTTGTGACTCTCTGAACATTACCCACTGTCAAAAGCTATTTCAGGGAAAATGGCATTGAGAACAAAATGTGAAAAGTTGTTACAAAGGTCAGACTGTCTAGGAAGTAGCAGCCAAGAAAGTAATTCTTAAAGACCATTGTTGTCTTTAGAAATTTACTTGTCTAAAATTGCTAGATAAGATTATGAATATGAGCTAATGGAAATCATAGAGTCTTATCCTACCTGGTGGATTTCATACCACATGTAAAATGTTAGATTTATTTTTTATCTCACCACTAAAAACTTATTTTGCACTTTAATGCAGTATAGAAGGCATGTTTCTTTACTTTTGTGCTGCATTTTGGATTTGTCAGTTATGCTGGTGGGGAGGGAGGATGTGAAAAAAATATTAAAATGCAAAGTTAAAAACAGTTACTCATAGTGTTTAGCATTTATATAAAAATCAAGATTTTTGCGGTGATTGACTATTGGTATTTGAGAAAGAAAAAAGCAATTGAGTCATTTTTAGAAGCTATTTACCAAACCAAAAAACAATCTGCCTCAAAAAATTATGTTCCTAATACTTCTGAGTACTGTAATATATAGTAGAGGCAAAAAATGTATCTAATTAAACTATCATAGCATAATATATACCATATGCAGCCACAAATTAGGCTCTACCCGCAATTGTAGGATTTTTTTTTTTCCAGGAAGACAGATGCCTAATTTTCATATTGTAGTAAAGTCAGTGCAACTACTCCACCTAAAACCCACAAGAACAAAATGATATGCACTGAGTATAGAATGACCTTTTTAACAGTCTCAATACAAGGACTGCCCCCCAAATGTGTGTTGCAGCATCAGTTCACCTGTGCTGAGACTTGATTGCTTTTGATTGGTTGGTTGCGAAAACATTTCTTTAGGGCTCTGTTGCTATATCTGACAGCATATTGCCGTGGATAGTTGCATGCACCAGACATTGATGATGGAAAGACCTTGGAGATTCCTAGTTATAATACTAGTATATTTACCTGGAACTGTACTGTCCTTGATAGCTAAAGTTGTCAGTGGAGAAGCAGATAACAACCAGGATGATCATCAGGGTATCAGAATTTCTGATGCAGAAACCGAAGTGGATGCTGGTACAGCTGAGAAGGAGAATGAAGCATCTCTGAGCGTCTCTGAACAGACAGAAGAACAGATTATATTGGAGCCTGTGACCACCAAAAAAAAGAGGAAGAAGAAGAAAAAAGATGATTCTGAACTGGAAGTGGAGAATCTGGCTGAAGAGGGAGCTGCCTCTTCAAAACCAGCTAAGGGGGGGAAATACAGCAATAAAAGTAAGATTAAAATGTTCAACCATAATCCCTTCTTTTGCTGTTGGCATTGTTACAGTTTGTTGTGCGTTAACCCCCGTCGACTATAAATCTCAAATTTTAGCCTATGATGTGTTCTCTTTGGTCTTTTATATGGTATAAAAAAAATTATAACGTGTAGGTACTATTGTTGGTTCGAAGAGGATGGTAATTGTTTTCATTCATCTTGGGTCTCACAATTACCATCCTCTCTTAGTTTACCAGTACCCTCTTTAATCCACCTCCTCCTCAGAAGCCTGGGAGAACACACAGGCTTTGCAGTGTGCTCTCAAGGTCAACAGACCATTGTGGGCGAAATGAGCTTTAGTTGAGGGCGTCTCTCAAAAAATGTCTGGCAGCCAGTCCCCTTTCTTTTTAAACAGGAGTGCTATTGGCTTCAGTACCTTGGTTGATATTGTCATTTACTGCATATGGAGACAGTTCATCTCTTTGGTACCCAGGATTCTAAACCATTTAAGGTTTCGAAGTGAAAACAGGTTGAATGACACATGGAAACCAATTGGATCTTTCATTGTAGACCTTGGGGCACAGACATAATTTATGAAGCACGTCTAAGCAAGAGCACTACCACTTTCTGGACTACCTGACATTTCATGGTGGTCTTTAGATATAACTCCTGATATCACATTACAACAATCCAATCTACTATGGAATATTGTTTGGTTTAAACCACTGTGGTCACACAGGTGAGATCTCAGCTAGGATAATGAACAATATGGATCATCCTTGAAAATGTAGTTGGGGAAAAATATATCATGAATTCATAAACCTTTTGGTGAAAGTTTTATGGCACATTTCATTTTAAAGGGCACTGTCAGGTAGTTTTGGCCTCAAATAAAAAAAAATAAAAATTTAAGCACAAATCTCCAAACCACCGCCATTAAAATTTAACATCTTGAGAAATATTTTAATTTAAAAAAATCAACCTAATTTTTGTTGAAATGTAGTAATTTTTCTCAGAAGTGTTTAAAACTTTGCAGCATCGTTATGTGAAAAATGTATGGTGAAACTGCCTGGAAGCTCCAAAATGAATGGCTAAAACCAATAAATGAAATAACCTAGATTTTTAAACCTCTTTGAATGTTGATTAATGGATGTAAAGAAAATGTTTAACATTTTAACCTGAATTCTTTTTCAGTTTACTATAAATTACAGTATAATCTTTAATTCCATAAATTTACAACTTGCAATAGCTTTCATAAAAAGGTTGCTTCATTTTTAGTAGCAGTAATGGACAATTGACATCTGTTCAATGACACAACCATTATTTAAAAACAAAATCTCTAAAACGCAATATTGTTTTCTTTGTAGACTCTGAATTTTACTCCGTTTGGAAGAAAGTGGTTCTTTTTTCTGACTCAAGCAACAAACTTGAATTTAGCCCAAAGTTTCAAACTTCAGCTATCTATACCCATAAGTCTGAACTTTCAAAGTGAAGTGATTGATTTTTTTGTCTGATTGCCTTAATTTTTGAGATGTCCAGTCAGAAACACTTTAAATGCCAGATTTTTCTGAAATGCAGGACCTTTTCACGTGTCTCAAATTGGTCCCCAAAATAACTTCTAAAATTGAAGCCCTGTTACTGTTATGAGTGTTGGTGTTTTCTCTTGTGGATGTTTTGGAATGTTTTGGTACCTAACGTTACCAGGCATTTTCTGGAAATACATATTCAACACCTAATAATTTATTAACAGAAAAAAATGCAGTATCTGGTATGAACAGTGATAATCATACTGAATCTGGGGAGGAACTGGATGTTCTTAATCAAGAAAATGTGGATGACACTCCTGTCCTGGTGGAGCAAGAATCACATTCCTGCTTACAGCTGGATGATAAAACTGAAGAAAGTGATCTTAATTTAGCCAGGTAACTCTTGCTACATATGGACTCAAACACATCAAGAAATGGTTTGATTTTTAAAAATTAGTTTTGTTTTTTGTTTTTTGTCGTTCTTACCATTACATTCATTGGTGAAGATGGGTAGGGTCTTCAGTTCCTATGTGTCGTCAAGCTTTGTCCTCAAGGGTGGTGGACTCACTTGTTTTAATTTTATACCTGCAACATGATCCTTATCCTGAAAGTCTCCTCTTAACTTAAAAATTAATGCTAAACCGCCATTTAGTGATTCTTCAAATCCAAAATTTTTCTCATTTTTTGGATGAACATCAAGACCAGTGACTTATTCCAAACCTTTCCCTAAATATTTAAGGAGAACATGATGGTACTACTAAAGTAGGGCTTAGTAACATTATTAGTGTACTTTGTGGCAAGGATGGGGAAAAGGAGGGGGTGTTCTGTACACTTTTTACTATAAAATGTATCTTCTGTAACACTCGTGGGAAAACAAAACTATACTTAGTTTCATACTGAGTTGAAACTTAACCAGGTTTTCTGCCAAGGTGCAATAGTTTTTGGTTATGAACTTTGAGAAACTTATTTACAATATATAACACTTCACTTTGTGTTACTTAAATCCATGTTTACTAAGGAGATTTTCTTATCACTGTTACACAAATATTATTGATATGTAAATGATGAGCTATAACACTTTTAATAACATTCTCTGAGTTAAAGTACCACTTCATTGTGTTGATAAACCTCTTCTTGATATTTTCTATTCCATATTAGATTTTATCTGTAAAATGAAGGAGTTCCTGTAGCTAATTCAGAATTTTCCAAAAGCTCTTTTGCTTTTAAAATAATTCTTCATCTGCAGTGCTTAAAAGACTTCTTATTAAGAGAAACCAAAACTTTTCAGAGCATCTGTGTTTGGTTGCAAGAACTTTTATTTAGACAAAAGGAATAAAGTTGGCAGTCATAAAATTTGGCAGGTTCAATGGAACTCTTAAAATTTTTGCAGATTGTCCGGTTGGGCAAGTGCACAGTGGTAGCAATGTAGGTTTAATAACTCCATAGTGCAGTTTGAGCCTGCAGCCCTGATTAACTTGTGTGTGAAAAAGTACTACTGATACACTTTCTCTGAATGCCTTTATTTTCAGCTTTCGAGACACTAGTGCTGGATCAATTGAAACTGAATCTTCTGAACCAGAAACCCCAGATATCATCTCTGGGTCACAGGACTGGCAACCTTTAAAACCCCAAGTTTCAGGAACCAGAAATAAAAAAGGAAATGTTGAAGAAATCAGTGAAGCAAAGGTATCTTTGTGTTTATGGATTTTTTTGGTCACCAGTAATCCTTCTCACATTGCTAGTAGTATTCACATAAAATAAAGTTTCATTGATAAATCTCTCATAACGTACTCATTTACAGCTCAGCACACAAAGTCATTAAACCTGGAAATATCACCAGAAGTTAAATCACCAATCAGTGGAATAAATTACTTTTATTGGTTTTATTTTAGTAGGCCAAACTGATTCAAGGAATATGATGTTTGGATTGGGCTTATTTCATCATGCAAAAATTTAAAGGTGGTGTTTAATCTGTTCATTAGTTTTCCAAAACAAAGACTATGAAGGAAAAAATTTCCACTAGTAAAATTCACTGTCTTCGATTGTCTTGGAGCCAAGTCCTGCAGGATGGCCTTGTGATTGAAGCATGGGATGAGGCCAGGAGATGCTTCTTATGATACTTTGGGCAAGTCGCTTAAACTCTTGACCCTCAATTTTACCATTAGTTTACATTTAAAAAATAAGCAAACAAATCTCATTTTTACTGGGAGGTTGGCTAATTCTAATATTTGTGAAGCACCTTGAATTCCCTGAGTGGGAAGTGTTCTAGAAATACAATACTCAGCTGCATCAGAATTGAAGTGGCCAGGGTAGCCTGGACCCTGTAATGTGCCTCAGTCCTGCCTAAAACCAGAACTAAATAGATTTGTTTTCAGGCCAACTAGCTATGACACAATATTGCTATTGTAATAGGAAAGAGGGCAGCCTTAAGAAAAACGTGGAGTCTCAAGTCCTCACAATCAGAATGCTTATTTTACTATCAGTAATCTTTTTACATTATAGATTACGTGTCCTGCGGTTAAATTAATTTAACTTGATGCCTACTAAATCTCCTTTGCAATCTGAAAATGCCAGACCAGTCAGTACAGGAAATACACCCCTTTTGAGGATATTTATGTGATGAAGCAACTGTAGATAGGAGGAAAAATAATTTTATGTAGCAGAAATGCTTCTGTTCTTCTATAATAGGTAGATTTTATATTTTGCTATATGTGTTGATCAAGAATAATTTCCTTTTTGCAATAATGCCTAGTAAGCTCTGATGGAAAGATTATTTAAGACGTAAAGCCAATAATGGTTAAAATTGGTACTAGAATCTCACTCACTTGATTTAACTGAAAGAGGAGACTTTTTTCACTTTCATTTAACTGTCTTGTAGCAAGAGTTTCTTACTGCAGGAATCAGTTCTAAATATTACTTTGTTTCCACATAGAACAATGAAGTATGTGATTTATATAAACCAAATGAAAAGGAGAGTACAGAAGGAAAAAGCCATGATTCTAAATGTGAAACAATGTGAGTAGTTATTCTGCCTAGCAGTAGCAGTCCACTGAGAGTTAAACCTATATTTCTCTAATTTGGGGGAGGGATAGGTATGTGTGTTTATAAAATCTGTTCACATGGCACAGCAGATGGTCTTTTGTTCCTCTTTATTTTAAAAATACTTTACATAGAACTAAGTTTCTGTTGCCAAAGAATGATGCTTATAGTAAACTTTTGGTTTTAATGCGAGTTACAGCCTGTGCGACTTAGTATACCAAGCTCTCAGGGGGGTGGGAGGGGTGTTCATTGTCCAGATAATAACTTTGAATGAGTAAGGGTTGGGGATTGAATTCATCTAGTATGTAGTATATGTATGCACCTCGTGAACCTTGTAACTGGTACTTGCAATCCCGCATAATCCAAGCCCAACACCAGATGTACAGTACCTTCCCTCTTAACTTCTGTAAATTTGATTTTAAACATCAACTTTAATAAAAATTTTAAATGTGTACTATTCAGATCTTCTGACCAGTATGCCATACTACAGCATACTAACTTTCTTCTGCCGTCTCCAGCCTAGGACTACTGCCTTTTTAAAGGCAGTTCAGTCCCATGGTAGTGGCTGTTTTAGCCTTACTTGCCCTGCCCCTGCATAAATGTAATCTGATGAGCTTCTGCTCCAAAGAGAATCTGTAGTTGTGTTTCACTATTAAGTGCGTCCAACACTCCTAACCAAGAAAAATCCATAGGCTAGGGTGGCAGATAAGATTCTGATTCCTGAGTGGAAAGTAGAGAGGTGGACTCTGTTCTAGGGGAGGGGGGAGAATGGAGAATGAAGGTAGGAAAGAGAACATGGAGGAAAATATAGAGAAAGCAAAAGAATAAAACATGACATAAAGAATTAAATATACAGAGAAGGCACAGTAGACATGTTAAGAGTTTTTTCAAAGGAGGGGAAGAAAGTGTTCTGGATGCCCCCTGTTTCCCTCTTCTCCCTGTGGCTGCTTTCTGTGTTTCTTGACCAGCCTTTGGAGGTTATTGAGAAGTGTCTTTTGGCCCTTAGGCCACACCTCGCTTTATCATATAAACTATTAAAAATGGTTGATCAATACTTGGATTTTAAAATATAGTTAGTTTCATGTTGTACTATTTGTATCAAATTTCAAAATGAGAGCATTTTTAAGCCCTTCAGTAAATGCTGTCAGATTTGTTTACCTACTTTTAAATGTAATCAGCTTCCAGGATGGATGTGTTTAACCTGTATGGCCTCAAGGAAAATACCCCATCCTAGCTGAGGAGGGAGCAAGAGACCGGCATCAGACTAGTCTGAAGGGAGCTGTTAGAGGAAGAGGGGCTGACTTACAGACTTGGAGCAAGAGACCAAGAGGATAATTAGGGTGGAGAAAAGGGCATTTAAACACTATATTCCCAATTCAGACACTGGCAAGAGTAATTTGCCTTCAGTGTTGAGAGGAACTAGAGAGAAATCCACTTGAGCCTCAATCAAGCTTCTATTGAAATCCGATGAGTCTTTTCCCATTGACTTCAATATAAGACCTTTGGGAAGGACACCCCCCTATGCTTTGTATCAGGAGATGATGTTACAATTTGTCAGGGTGGATTCACCAAGTGGAAAGCCCTAGATTTCAATAATTGATTTTAACCGACTTTGCCATTTGTACTGTAGTTATTTTCTAAAGAAAGGTGCATTCTTATTGGTTGATATACCTGTTAAAACATGTTAATTTACAACTAAATAGAGCTTATATGCTAGCTTTGGTACATCTTTTTGCTACCTCAGAGGGTACAGTATAACTACGTACATTTATTTATGCAATTATATAGCTTAATATTTTCAGATTCTTATTTTACATTTTTGGTATGTTAGAAAATGATGACTGATTTGGTTATTTACTAGAGATAATTAACTTTTTGTTCATGTTTTGTGTCAAGCTGCATTAGGATTGTAACTGGAATTTAATCAAACACACAACAGCAAAGAAAACTTACTTTTATTAAACAAAGCAACATTACATGTTTTGGTAAGAGAAGTTAATGTATCCAAAACCTGTTTCAAATTTACAACTAAATTAAAGGAACAGAGGAATTAACTTTAGTCAATTAAACTGATTATTTCCATTAAATTTTCAAATTTTCAAATATGCCTAAGTGAAAGTAACTGGATCTTGTCTTGTCTAAGTCTCTTGAAAATGAGTCTCTTAAACACTTAGGCTTGACCTATTGCACTATATTTATAGAGCTTGACCTCAAAAGTTAGATGTTTTCCATCTGATTCTTTATATAGGAAAGCAGCCTTTAATTCTAAGTTTTTGATAGAGGTTCATGGATTCAGCATATTTTTTACTTAAATGTTTTAAGAAAGGATCAGTGTAGGCCTTAACATATTTGTGTTAAAATGAAATCTGAATTTAAACAGGTTTATTTTTAAAAAGAAAACATCTTATAAAATAAGAATTTTATATTTTTCAAAAAAATCTATTTTTTTTAACCACCTGCAACTGTTACGTTTTCTAATATTCTCTTTGATGGTGTGGCCCCATACATTGCTGAAAACCAGTAAATTTATAAAGAGCGTCCTTGCACACTTACAAAAGAGTCTGTACTTTCCAGAAATAAAGCATACCCGCCAATGGCGTAGAACACAGTAATGATTTCTGCCACTTATTGTTTTATTGTATGGAATATATAGGTAACATTTTTTTGGAGGATGTATTTGATCATGTATAAAGACCTGGATTTCTTTGCTGTGAATATTATAAACTATTGTTTTTGTATCTTAAGGGAAACTGAAAAAGTTGCTGCTGGAAAGCCATCAGTGAGAGGACGCCTGCAGAGACCTAAGCCCAACTTAGCAAGGGCATCTGGAAAGATAGAAGCAGCAGTCCAAGAGATATCTGAGGTCCAGATTTCTCCTCCAGAGCCTACAGAAGGGGCTGAAAAAATGGTGGGGAACAGCAATGTTAATTGCAAATGCTAACTATCTTGTGTTATACCCACATGTAAAAGTTGATCTCCTAAACCTTGGTGACCTGTTTTGTGACTCATCTGACCACTTTTATATAGCAATTGCTTATACATAGATGATTAAATCAAGTGTGTTGGTTTTAGTGATTAGCAGTATATCTGGTTACTTCACATCTGAAGCAGTTGATTATCCAGAGAGGGCATGGAATGTCAAAACCAGGGGATGGACTTAGTGGATCTCTTACAAGATAGGCATTGGGTATGTTTGAAGCTTGTTATTGGCATCTGGAGGTGAAATTGAGGTTCCTTAGGGGAATTGTACCAAAGCAGGGGCTTGAATGGAGATGATGTCTCAGTAGATTAAACACATCTTTAAATAGGGGTAGATGTGACATGTCTTGCATCTTAAGGAACAGATTCTGCAGGTGACTTGTTACCTGATGTCCGGAGGGTTGATGTTGGACAAAACTGGCAGCCAGGCCAGGTTAATTGGTTAATGGTACCTATTACATACATGGTTTCATGTTGCTGCTGTCTGTTAGTCCTGTATGAAAAGAGCTTAGCTGCACTGGAGAGTAATACTCTGCTACAAAATAGCATGAGGCAAGCTCAGAGTTTGTGTCTGTACATTTAGCTCCCCAAGTACAACCAGCTAATTTGCTGATATGGTGGTTAGCTGTTTTCTGTTTTCAGCAACATCTTAATAAGGCATTCCTTGGAAACCCAGCTGTGGTCCAGTGTGACACCGAGATACGCTGGCTTTGGGTCATTGTCCAGCTTGTGTCGATTTGGGAAGATACTGAGCTGGCTGTTAGCCTTTGTGTGGTATAAAGGGAAGCAACTGGATGCTGTCTTTTTGGTGATAGGTTTAAGTCTCCATCTTTTAGTGAGGCATATCTTTCATATTAGTATTCAGGACTTCTTCTGTGTGACTCAAATCCTGGTTCTTTACTGCCAGACTGATTCGTGTGAAGATAAAACACAGGGGTTGGGAAGGTTCTTTCAAGTAATTTGTACATGAATTTAGCAATGTGATGGGGCAATAGTAATTTTTTCAAGTCAGTGGGCTTTCTCAGGTCTTGACAGGGCTATTACTTTTGCTCTCTGCTAAATCTTGGGTGTTTTATTCTTGTGGATTAGAAACATGGGTAGCCATTGTCTGCTAGTTTCCCCTTGTTCTTCAGGAATTTGGGGGAGATGTTATCAAGCCCACAGGCTTTACCTCTTTTCAGTGTTTTGGTTGCCCATTCTACTTCATCTGTGGTGAAAGGCTGGAAGTCTTTTCAGTGTCAGATGTACACTCTTTGTATTGCACCATTTGTTCTTGATCTCTCCTTCAAACTCTCTGTCCTTCATCCACTTTTGTGGAATTTATCAGGGGCAGGGGGAGGGATAACAATACCATTTGGAGAGACTGAACAATGGCACTGTGCTGGAGGCTTCTGAGCGGCACCAAGTTTTCTGGTGAGTGCCCAGACTTTGTTGTTGTCTCTTGCTGTGTTTAGTTCCATGGTAGATGCTCCCATCTTGCTCTTCTAGAAGTGTTCAAGCTGTCTAAAAAATGTATGGTGGTGTTTGGATTGCCACTGTCTTCACATTGCTTTAGGAGTTGTGCACACTCCTCTTCTAGGCAGGGAATATAGGTCTGATAACTCAGGCCCTACTTCATTTGCAATATTGCTGAAATTGCAGATCCCACAATATTAGACTTCCACCACAATTTTAATTTTAATTAGCTTATTTTGCACAGTCCACAATTTTGCGTACATTTGGAATATGCAATTAGTACTGCACTAACATTCAATGACTGTAAAAGGCTAAAGTGACTGGACTTGATTTCCATAGTAGTTGTGTTTAAGACATTGTCTTCTGAATTTTATATTGTACCAGTTCCTTTTTTTTTTTTTTTTTTTTTTTTTTTTAAAAGAAGAATGTAATATAGTTGCAGTAAAATGTTAGATTATCAAAAAAATTAACAGGCATAACACAATACTTGAGTGTTTGTTCCAGCAGTTTTTTTAAACAGATAGGTCTACTCTTGCTTTTTCCTAATTACCGCTATTAATAAAAGTCCTTTATTATTTTTCTTCTGTGATTTTCCATGTAGCTATGCTGCAGTTGTTTGAAGATCATCCTGCAATTCAAGTAGGGCCTTAATTATAAAAACTTTTTGGAATTGACTTGGTGGCAGTTCTGTACATTTTTTTGGGTGTGAACTGATGTAAGCTGCTTCAGTTGAGATGTTGTGTGGGATACAAGCTTTGTGAATTGTGTGAAGCTGGGCCAGTTTGCTTTCTGATAGTTTCAGCAAGGTTTAGTATTGATGCTCACAATAGGTATGGTTGCTCCAACTTTGGTAAAAATCAGATGAGGCTGACTGTGTGGGAAGTTTTTCATTATGCCGCATTTAGCGTGAAGTAGATGACGGCTTGTGCTAGTGATTTAGGTGAGGTGAGGGGAGTAGTCTTGCTTGCATCTGGGAGAATGAAAAGTACTGTTTGGATCATGGATGAGGTGGAAACCATAGAATGAAACCCAGTCCAAAAGGTCTTCTCCATTTTGATCTAACTCTCTGTACCTCCAGGTAAGTTTTAAAAGCCATCACACTATCATGCTGTGGGAGTTTAGGAATAATATTTAGGATCAGGGAGGGTTGGTTAGGATGCATGTACCCTTTTGCCATTCTGAAACGATACTCACAACATCAGAGGTCTGAATTAGATTGGAGTGGTTCCATGCCAGCAAGATCTGCTCTAACATAAGTAGCATGGCCACATTTACTATGCAAAGAATAACTCACGAGGTCAGAACCTGTGGTGTTAAGGCAGTTGGCAGAAAGTGAGTTGGCGTGTCTCCTGAAGGCAGATTACATCAATTTATGTTTGGAAGCTAGGGACTGGAGAATAGAACATTCAGCAGATGAGACTGTCAGCATTTAGCTGAAGGATTTTCACAGATGGGACAATGATCAAAGCTGCTTGATTATGGTTAAGATCTCCGAGATCACTTGAAAGTCCATGCTGGCCAGGATCTGACATGTTTAGTTTGTGGTTTGGTTTCTGTTACCCCATAAGTATCCTGCTTCAATATACAGTGGGAATGCAGCTGCTTTTTTCCCCATCAGACCACTGACTTTGCAGATCAAATTTGACTCAAATGCACTCTCTCTCTCAGCTCTCTGTCCTCTAAATAAAAAAATCATTTTTTAAATTTTAATTCAGTGTACCATGGAAGCTGGTGAAGGAAACACAGCTGAAATCACCAGAGATGAAACCACAGGAAGAGAGATCAAAGCCTTAGAGACTGAATCCCAGTGAGTATGCAGAGATGAGTTTCTTATCATCTTTACTTTAACTCTTAACTGTTTACTGCAGTGTCTTCTAGTTTATTGCATGCAGTGGTCTGTTGTAGTCCTTCCATAGGCTCATCTGATGAACTATGGTGGAAGTGCAAACTGAGGAGGCAAGTGTGAATCCGTAACTTGGCTTCTAGATTTCCCAGGACAACATGGAATGGCAGTACCATGAAAGTGTTGCACTCCTCTCCTAGGAGGCTGAAGAGAGCCAAATGTTATACAATACCCAAACCATTATTTTTAATTCAGAAGTTTTATTAATGATTATTTGAACCTTAATGAGGGGGTGAGGGTGGAATTAAGTGATAAGATGTCTAGGGAGGAGTAGTTGAAACTACACAGGGATAAAATAGACTTTAATAAAGATATATACTTAGGATGTAGATTCTTCACCACATTCCACAATTTAATGCCTAGCTTCTGAAGATTGGAGCAGGAACTATAGAGAGTAAGCCACATAACTCTGTTACAGAGTTTGAAAGACCTAATGCTACTGGAAGGTGTCAAAAAACTGACTACAACTATTTCAACAAGTGGATCATAGGATTTTCTGTAGTGTTTCCGTTCAAAGCAGCTTCTGCACGTCAAAGAAATTATACAAACAGATGCAAAAAAAAAAATAAAAAAACCCCCCCAAAAAACAGTACCCCAAAGGCAACACTGTATTTAAAGTCCTTTTTTAATAAAGAAAATTGTGCAGGTAATTGAAAATCATCTTTCTTAAGTCCCTAGATGACATTAATAGGTTTGATTGGCTCAAATGCCTATTTTGAATGCCATACTACTTTTCTTGCGTAGAGAAACTGAAAAAGCTGTTACTGAAAAAGCAGCAATGAGAGGGCGTCGGCAGCGTTTTAAACCTAATGTAGTAGGAGCATCTGGGAAGAGAGAAGCTCACGTCCAAGGTGAAGGAAAGGACAAAACTCCTCAAAAGCCTGGGGGAGCAATTGAAAAGGTATTTAGTAGAACAAAAGTAACTGGAAATGATAAACATTTGTATTTTGTCAAGTGGCTAGAAAAATAAGCCTTTATACCGAATCATGTTGTTTATCCTTGCTGAATGTAACCAGAAGTCTGTCAACAATCAGTGTAATGTTTTTTTTTCTACATTTATCACTTATGTTGTGGTGGAGCCTAGAGGCCACAATCAGGTTGCGATCTTGATTCTGCTAGGCACTGTAGAAACTTGTAGTAAGTGACAGTCCCTGCCCCAAAGAGCATACCATCTAAAAGGGTAGATGTTGACCTGTTGGACATAGTTTCTGTTAGATTTCACAGTGCAAGGGTCTCAAGATGTCTTCTGTGACTGATATGAAGACATCTCTAAGGTCCTCTGCTGCATAGGACGTATCTGCGCCTTAACCTACAAACCTTATATCTTTTAGGCTCAGTAGTTATCAGTTCTAACAAGAAAGTTAATTCTATCTTTTGCATACCTATAAAAATTTAAATTTCTTCATTTTAATTTTTGCACTTCAGCAGAGTACTGACCAACGTAGCACACCTGACAATACTAGAGGGGAAGCTACAGAAAAAGATGGGACGGTCTCAGAGACTGAACCTCAGTAAGTATGATCAGAACATGGAAACGTATCCTGCTATTTTCAGTTCTTTCCCTGCCTTCTCCTTTCTGATAGTGTTGCATAGAATGGTGAATATAAAAGCTTTTGCTCTCAAGTTTATATTTTTGGCAGTCTCTTCCAACTTGCATTTTAATTAATGGAGCAGATAGTGTCATTGCTATTCAGACGAATTTTCTTGGTCTGTTTTCAAGGTGCAGGTAAGATAAATGCCAAACAGTTAAAGGAAAAGCTAGGCTCTTCAAAAAAAACAACCAACCAACCAAAAACCCAAATTGAATTGCTAAGTGTAAAGCAAGCTACAATAATGGATTTCTTATATTTTTATATGACAGCAAATAACAGGATTTGACATTTACAAGGGTAAGAAAGTTCACACTTAAAGTAACATATCTGGGATAACTCCTCATGATTCAAGGCACAAACTACTGCAAACTGTTTAGGGCTGGCAAGAAATTTCCTATAGTGTAGGCAGATTATTCTGTTGTTTTTATAGTTTTTTGCACTTTTCTTCTTCCGCCAGAATCATGGTGTGTATAATGTTTCTCCTGTGTGATGGTGTATGTTGTAGGAAGGGTCTACAGTAGTAAAAAAGTGAGACAAAATCTTAAGAATCAATAAAGGATATGGAGACTTGAGGGGATAGGAAGGTTAATAAATAAATTGTGGCAGCAAGAAATATTCAAACTTTTGGTCAGAAGTGAAAATCTGTATACGGAATATAGTGATGGTAATTATACACTTTAGTTGCTTTTTAAAATTTTATGCTCTCTGTAAAACTATATCAAAATCTTGTTATACTAATGTAATCATGTGCTTGGAGTAAGGATGTAAGAAGGCTTATTGCTGGCTAAAAATATGTAACTGTCTCATAAAGGTAAGACAGAGGATGGAGTTTATCCATGCATTCTGTAAAAATGTTTGCAATTAAACATTTCAAACTTAAATTTTAGTAGGTTCAAATATCATTTTAGTCTAGAGTATATAATTCTAACTTTTATTACATTTGCAGTAAATAATGTGGCTGTGTGCCCATGGTTGTTAACAAACTGAAGAACAATTTGCTGTTAGATTTGAAGACCCCCTTTAATTTTCAGAAATCTGGTACATTGTTATTTTGAATGTGTGCCTCTCCAGGTGTAAAGAAATATCCTGTTTACAAGAAGGTGGCAAACAAAGTGTACTTAAACCAGCACCACTAATGAGGGGTCGAATGCAGAGGCCTAAACCAAATGTAGGAAGGGCAACTGGAAGGCAGGAAGTATCAACAACAAAAAAGGATGTAGAAGATGAAAAAAAGGAAGTTGGAGAAGCAGCAAAGAGTTTGATACATTATGAAAACAAAAGTGGTACAGTCCTCACCACAGGTGTAAGTTTCTTTCCTCTGAGCTGCAAGACTTCTTTGCAGCTGCATGAGCATGTTGTATTTTTATCTGAGCACATGGCACATTGTGTTATTATCTGGGGCCCAAGTAGAGCAGCAATGGTCAAAATGCAATCCGCAGAATTCCTGTGTAGCTTGTATCCACCTTGGCCTGAAATTTGTTATTTGAATTCAAGTACTTGGAGATTCTGTGTTTCTACTGGAGCAGTAGATTACATCCCAAGAATCTAAAGTGCCAGTAGTTGCATTCCTGTCTGTGATAACAGCTATAAAACGGGAAATATAGAATCCAAACTCCTATCTTTTAGAGACATAACAGATAGTTCGTAATATTTTAAATCTAAACAAATATTAAGGATTGGAATCTTAAATAGTTTTCTTTATTTTACAAATACCTAGCGATAGTATTTGATGTGCCTCTGAGTGAGGAGAGGCTTGTTTGAGGATACATTAAATGTTAAAACGGCTTTTGAAAAACATTTTGTTTTTCAGTATTTTTCTCCTACAAAGAAGAGCTTTTTCAAACCTTTTTAATGAGTGAAATTGTTGTTCCTTTTAGGATGCAGCAGGTAATGAAGACATCCTGCTGTATTCTGAGATATCAGAAAGAGAAGCAACTGCAGGACCTGAGAAGGTGGTCTCAATGCATGTAAAACAGTGTTCCCAAGAGAAACCCTTGGGATCTGAGAGTTGTGAACAAGAAAATGAGTCGTCATGTGTGGATGATTTGGAAGATGTTTCAGATTTTGGTACAGGGTAAGTTTTAAGTGAAGGAAAGGGAAAATACAGAAGCATTAGATGTCTATACAGAGCTAACACATTAATCTTCAAATTCAGCACTTACATTTAGCATCATCAAAGTAAAAATTAAACTGATTTTTAACCGAGCATATCTAACAGACCACTTTAATATTGAATTTTTTTAAGTAATCCTGAAAGCAGTAGGATTTCAGACAAGATGGCTAATAACTAGTTCCCCTTTTTTACATTTTATTTATTTTTAAAGCCTAAAAATTCCTTGAACAGCCCTTTTTAAAATGTAAATGTTATAAAAAAGGATCTTGGATTGTGAGTCCAATTTTCAAACTTAAAGTTTTTTATAGGATGCCTGGTATCTACAGGTGTAGACTTCAAAACAGTTCTTACCTGTTTTGAAGTCTACAGTACTTATTTGAACTTTTAAGATTGAGCTGCCACATTTTGAAAATTGGGTTTAGATCTTATATGAGGTTTTAGTTGCTGTGAGACACTTAAACTTGTAGTGAATGGCACATTCCTCATAAAAGACGACTCTGGGCTGCATTTTTCCAAAAGTTGCTGCTTTTACCAAGTCATCTCTTTGCTTGCCCACCCATTATTTTATAGTTTTGTGATGAGGTTGCTTCCTTCTTATATTTCTGTTAACCTTTGGCAGCAGCCTAAGTAATTGGAAGCTACAGATTGCATGCTTAGCTACACTACTGAGGAATAGCTGTTTTATAGAGGGTCATGTGTTAGTTTCAGTTTCATCATTGAGTGCTGTACCACGTGGGACATAGGCTGTATGGTTGTTTCTGTATTGCTTCTTTACATATTTTCTTTGGTCTAACAGATATGTCAGTTCTCAGCAAGAAGAAATAGTGGCTGTTCAGACAACACATTTATTGAGGAATCAATTTCAGAAACCAAAACCAAATTTAGGAAAGGAAGCTGGGGGAGGGGAAGTGCCAGGAATGGATAAAGATGTGTCAGATAACAACACTGAAAAAGACAACAGTTTCGTACAGTGTGACAGTAAATGCAGCATGCTTCCTGACACAGATGTAAGTATGGAGTTTTTTAATTAGAGCTGAGACTTTGGGGGTGTCTTTGAAAAGGTGCATTTATGTGCATTATTATAGGTGCAACTGAGGAAAAAGATTGGCAGAATTTTTACATAGAAGTTTATCCTTGATGAACCAGGAAATGTGTAAAAGCTTAAAAAAATAAAAATGTCCATTTAGTGCTGGATGAAAATGTACTGTAAAGACCAAGCCAGCTGTGGCAGAGTAATAGTTCAAATAGTCAGTTATTTTTGATCATTAGCGGTCCGGGTGTCTGTCTTCATTCTCACCATTTCCTCTGCTCAGAAGTCCACTCAGCTCAGAAACAAAAGTGCTATCATAAAATATCAAAGAAATAATCCACAGTAATCTCCAGTTCAGTTTTAAAGCAGACATAGGTCATTCCCCTGAAGTACAGGACACTAATGTTAAGATGTTGTGTTGGGTCCCATGCCAGTTCTTGCTGACAGACATTTAAATTTCTGTATGTCTCAGTGTTGGGCAAAAATTGGGGCTCTTCATTTGTGGACACTGGACAGTCATGGAAAAAATTAGACTATGTTTAGTAGTAATCTTAATGAACTCTGTGCCCCTTCTGCTTAAATTATAAATATATTTTTTCAGTTGTGCAGCATAATATATTTTAGTGTTTTAGTTCAGATTTTGCACTCTTAAAATGTCTTTTAGAAAATAGCAAAATGTGAAGTCATTCCATCCTTGCAGTCCTTAGAAAAAGAAGGCCCTGCAGACTCTCAGGAAGTATTTGCAACCCCAATAAGCCTTCAGTCCGCTAAGAAGCTTTCAGGATCTGACAGTGGTGAACAAAATGTGTTTTCTCCACCTGCAGATAGCTATGAGAGGACTTCAGTTATTGCTGCCAGGTAAAGGCTCTGTTCCCGTATTTTATTTCCTGAAAATAATAGTGAGGGAGTTAGAAAATGAAATCAGTCTCCAGGTTTTCAACTGGCTAAGAAAATTAGCTAGAAGTGCCTCTTCATATTGAACTTTTTTATTTTTACATAGTAAAGCTGAACTGTCTACTAATTGAATTATTTCTACCCTAAACTTAAAATGAGTATATATTAACTTCAGGGTGGTAAATGTGATATCTTCAGTGGAATGACTTACTTCAGCATTTTCATGAAAATTGGATGTACAGTAAAACCTCAGAGTTACGAACGCAAGAGTATGAACTGACTTGTCAACCACATACCTCATTTGGAACTGTAAATATGTGATCAGGCAGAAGAGACCAAAAAAAAAAGCAAAGTACAGTAGTATGTTAAACGTAAGCTACTAAAAAAAAAAAGCTGTCAAAAATTTTTTTTGGACAAAGTAAGGAAATGGTTTCTTTGCTTCTTTCATAAGAACGGCCCTACTGGGTGAGACGAAAGGTCCATGTAGCCCACAATCCTGTCTTCCAGCAGTGGCCAGTACCAGATGCTCCAGGGGAAATGAGCCGAACAGGTAATCATCAAATGAGCCATTCCCTGTCGCTCATTCCCAGCTTCTTGGAAACAGAGGCTAGAGACACTATTCCTGCCTATCTTGGCTAATAGCCATCCTCCATGAATTTATCTAGTTCTGTTTTGAACTGTTATGGTCTTGGCCTTTACAACATCCTCTGGCAAGGAGTTCCACAGGTTGACTGTGCGTTGTGTAAAGAAATACTTCCTTTTGTTTGTTTTAAACCTGCTGCCTTTTAATTTCATTTGGTGACCCCTAGTTCTTGTGTTATGGGAAGTAGTAAGTAACATTTCCTTATCTATTTTCTCTATACCAATCATGATTTTATAGACCTCAATCATATCTTCCCCTTAGCCATCTCTTTTCCAAGCTGAAAAGTCCCAGTCTTATTAATCTCTCTTCTCAAAAGGAAGCTGTTCCATACTCTTAATCATTTTTGTTGCCCTTTTCTAAACCTTTTCCAATTCCGATATATCTCTTTTGAGATGGGATGACCATATCTGCACACAGTATTCAAGATGTGGGCTTACCATGGATTTATGTAGAGCCAACATATTTTCTGTCCTACTATCTATCCCTTTCTTAATTATTCCCAGCATTCTGTTTGCTTTTTTGACTGCCACTGCGTATTGAGTGGATGTATTCAGAGAAGTATCCACAATTACTCCAAGATCTGTCTTGAGTTGTAACCACCAATTTAGACCCCATCATTTTATGTGTATAGTTGGGGTTATGTTTTCCAATGTGCATTATTTTGCGTTTATCAACATTTGAATTTCATCTGCCATTTTGTTGCCCAGTTACCCAGTTTTGAGAGATCCTTTTGTAGCTCTCCGCGGTCTGCCTGGGTCTTAACTATCTTTAGTAATTTTGTATCATCTGCAAATTTTACCACCTCACTGTTTACCCCTTTTTCCAGATTATTTATGAATATGTTGAATTGGACTGGTTCCAGAACAGAGCCCTGGGGAAACCACTATTTACCTCTATCCATTCTGAAAACTGACCATTTATACGTACCCTTTGTTTCCTATCTTTTAACCAGTTATCAGTCCACAAGAGCACCTTCCCTCCTATCCTATGACAGCTTACTTTGCTTAAGAGTCTTTGGTGAGGGACCCTGCAAAAGGCTTTCTGAAAAATCTAAGCACACTATATACACTGGATCCCCTTGGTCTACATACTTGTTGACCCCCTCAAAGAATTCTAGTAGATTGGTGTGGCATGATTTCCCATAACTAAAACCATGTTGACTCTTCCTCAACAAATGATATTCATCTGTGTCTGATAATAGTGTTCTTTATTATAGTTTCAACCAGTTTGCCTGGTACTGAAGTCAGGCTTACAGGCATGTAATTGCCAGGATCACCTCTGGAGCCCTTTTTAAAAATTGGTGTCACATTAGTTATCCTCCAGTCAATTGGTATAGAAGCTGATTTAAATGATAGGTTACAGACTACAGTTAGTAGTTCTGCAATTCCACATTTTGAGTTCCTTCAGAACTCTTTGGTGAATACCATCTGGTCCCGGTGACTTATTTCTTTTTGATTTATCAGTTTGTTCCAAGACCACCTCTAATGATACCTCCTTCTGGGACAGTTCCTCAGATCTGTCATCTAAGGGTATGGTTACACTTACAAGATTATAGTGCTATTAGTTATAGCGGTCCCCTTATACAGTAATATGTATAGCGCTATTGTATGTCCACACTCAGACACGCCAGCAGTATAGCATGGCCACATTTGGGGCACTTAATGCAGCATTAAGAGCAGCGCATTAGGGCAGGTATCCCAGCATTCAGCTGGGTGCAACGTGCTTTTTAAACGAGGGGGGTGAGGAGGGACGCGTTGTGTGTATGTGGAGGGAGAGAGACAGTGGTTTGTCCGTTCTTCTGAAAGCCTGTCAGCGAGCCTTCGTTCACAGAAGGCTTTGTTTTCACACAGGCTCCCTCCTTAAACATTTGCATTGCTTATCTGCCAAGTTAAGAGAGAAACTCTAGAGAGGTACTTCCGCATTCCTCCAGCCGAGTTCAAAACAAAGGGAAGAGATGTCAATTGCCTTAAATGGCTCTAGGCGTCTCAAGAGATCACTTGTAGCGCAGTGGGTGTCCACATTCTTGCTGTAGCGCTACAGCAGCTGCGCTACAGCCCTTATTCCCCATGTGGAGGTGGATTACCAGGAGCGCTATAACTCCGTGGTTATAGTGCTCTAGGTACCTTGCCAGTGTGGACGGGGAGGAGGTTATAGCGTTCATGGGGGCTTTATAGCACTATAAAGTGCCAATGTAACCAAACCCTTAAAAGACTGGCTCAGATTTGGGAATCTCCCTCACATCCTCAGCTGTGAAAACCGATGAAAATAATTCATTTAGTTTCTCCACAATGGCCTTATCGTTGAGTGCTCCTTTAGCACTTGATCATCCAGTGGGCTCCACTGGTTGTTTAGCAGACTTCCTGCTTCTGATGTACTTTTTTTTAAAAAAAAATTGCTATTACTTTTTGAGTCTTTGGCTAACCATTCCTCAAATTCTTTTTTGGCCTTCCTAATTGTATTTCATTTGCCAGTGTTTATGCTCCTTTCTATTTTCCTCACTAGGATTTAAATTCCACTTTTTAAAGGCTGCCTTTTTGCCTCTCACTGCTTCTTTTAGTTTGGTTAGCCACAGTTGCTCTCTTTTGGTTCTCTTACTATATATTTTAAATTTGAGTATACATTTAACTTGAGCCTCTATTATGGTGTCTTTAAAAAGTTTCCATGCTGCTTGTAGAGATTTCACTTTTGGCATTGCACCCTTTAATTTCTGTTTAACTAACCTCCTGGTTTTTGTGTAGTTCCCCTTTCTGAAATTAACTGCTACAGTGTTGGGCTTCTGTGGTGTTTTTCCTGCCACAGGGATATTAAATTTAACTGTATTATGGTCACTATTACCAAGCGGTCCAGCTCTGTTCACCTCTCTGACCAGATCCTGTGCTCCACTTAGAACTAAATGAAGAATTGCCTCTCCTCTTGTGGGTTCCAGGACCAGCTGCTCCAAGAAGCAGTCATTTAAGGTGTCAAGAAACTTTTTCTCTGAATCCCATCCTGAGGTGGCATGTACCCAGTCAATATGGGGATAATTGAAAACCCCCATTATTATTATTATTATTATTGAGTTTTTAATTTTAATAACCTCTGTAATCTCCCAGAGCATTTCACAGTCACTATCACCATTCTGGTCAGGTGGTCGGTAATATATCCCTACTGCTATATTCTTATTATTAGAACATGGAATTCCTGTCCATAGAGATTCTGTGGTACAGTTTGATTCATTTATTGTTTTTACTTCATTTGATTCTCTGCTTTCTTTCACATATGATGCCACTCCCCCACCAGCATGACCTGTTCTGACCTCCTGATATATTTTGTATGCTGGTATTACTGTATCCCATTGATTATCCTCATTCCACCAAATGTCTCTGATGCCCATTAAATCAATATCCTCATTTAATATGAGGCATTCTAGCTCACTCATTTTATTATTTAGACTTTTAGCATTGGTATATAAGCATTTTAAAAATTTGTCTACTTTTAGCTGTCTGCCATTACACAATGTAGTTGAATGGGATTCTTTTTTGTTTGACTGTTTCTGATCAGACCCTGCCTGTATTTTATCATCCATCCTCTCATCCTCACTAGGACACAGAGATTTTCTGTTAATGGATCCTCCCCTAAGGGATGTCCGAACCACATGCACCTGTTGGCTTTTCCCCAGCCCTTAGTTTAAAAACTGCTCTACGATTTAATATTCAGTGCCAGCAATCTGGTTCTATTTTGGTTTAGGTGGAGCCCATCCTTCCTATGTAGGCTCCCCTTTTCCTATCCTTCCCTATGTCATTGGTACCTTCATGTACTACGACCACCAGTTCCTTCCCAGCACTACGCATACATCTATCTAGATGTCTCGAGAGATCTGCAACCTTCGCACCAGCCAGGCAACTCAGCAGGCTGTTCTCCTGGTCATCGCAAACCTAGCTATCTCAGTTTCTAATGATAGAATTGCCCTTTACTAATACCTGTCTCCTTCTAATAGCTGGAGTTCCCTCCCCAGGAGAGGTATCCTCCACACGAGAGGATACTACATCATCATCTGGAAGGAGGGTCCTAACTGGATTGTTTCCCTCTGCTCCACTTAGATGCTTTCCTTCCCTGGGACTTTCATCCTCCTTGACATAACAGAGGCTGTCAAATTGGGGATAGGACCGTTCTACTGAGTCCCAGAAAGACTCATCTATGTACATCTCTGTCTCCCTCAGCTCCTCCAGTTCAGCCACTCTGGTCTCCAAAGCCCGTATGCGGTCTCTGAGACACCGATCTCCCCATAGGGCAGATAATCATACATGCTGCTTTGGGTGCAATAAATTGGGTAGCCGCCACTCCGTTGCTAGACTTCTGCCTACATTCTCTTTTTACTCCTGAAACTGGTTCCTTTGTTGTTGTTTTTATTTATTTATATCAATGGGGGTGTATTTGGCTTTTAAGAATGTTGAGTTCTAGCCTCTGCTCACACTCTCCCTGGAGAACTCCGTCGCAGAACTCCCGTTAGCCACTCCTGTTCATTTCAATTTAAATGGTTAAAAGCAGCATTTTTCTTCCTGCATAGAAAAGTTTCAAGCTGTATTAAGTTGTAAACTTTTGAAAGAACAACTTCAATGTTTTGTTCAGAGTTGTGAGCATCCTCCATTTCTGAGGTGTCCTTAAGCTGTAACAGAAACTCACTAATTTGCTTTTCTATCTGGGAGATCTGTTGAAAATCACTGCAAACGAAGCTAATGCCTAAGAACTTAATTCTATAATGGAGGTCATGAGGCTTCTCTGGTGATTTTTTTGCTGAGGTGAGGAGAAACGGCAAATTTTTTGTTCCAATTACTGTCTGCTATGGCAGAGGTTCACAACCTTTTTCTTTGAGTCCCGCTCCCCAATATGCTATAAAAACTCTATGGTCCACCTGTGTCACAACAACTGGTTTTCTGCATATAAAAGCCAGGGCTGGTGTTAAGGGATAGCACACCAGGTAATTGCCTGGTACCCATGCCACTGGGGCCCCTGCAAAGCTAAATGCTCAGCTTCAGCCCCAGGTAGCAGTGTTCAGGGTCATGGGCTTCAGCCTCATGTAGTAGAACTTCAGCTTTCTACCCTGGACCCCAGCAAGTCTAACGCTGACCCCCAGGAGGCCCCAGAACCCTGATTGAAAACCACTGTGTTATGATATTTGTTTAAAATTTAATATGTGCACTGTTGTTGAAAAACAGAACAAACATACTTTATAGACACAAATATAACTGACCTATAAATACTAGTATTATGTGTCTGCGTTACAGGGGATTTCAGATATTGTGTTGCTTTTTTCTCAGTCTCCATAGCAAACACATCTCTCAAGGAGAAAGTAAACTAGCCTCTCTTCAGCCAGCCCAGCTAGTGAGGAGCCGGTTCCAGAGGCCCAAGCCAAACATAGGAAGGGCTATTGGAAGGAAAGAAACACGAGGAACAGAAAAGGATGAAACTGAAAAAAAGACTGAAGCTGAGCAGTCAGCTCTGCAAAAAGATGAATCTGCTGGCAACCCCTCCACTGCAGTGAGTTGTAGAAGAAGTAAACAACTTCAAGGCATTTTCTTTAATATTAAACTTCTCAAAAAGAAGTAATAATACAGCAGTTAAGTAGCAAACTGATTGAAGCTTAGAGGATATAATTATAAAACCTTACCAGGTTGAGATATTGCAGACATTACAACAGTGAACTCTTTTTAAAATCTATTTATTTTTAATAAATAAAAGCCTTATTATGGAAAACAAAGTGTATGGTTTTGATTGGATTGCAGTAGAGGGAAAGATTATGCACAATCGAGTAACTCTTGGCTGTGCTCATATCAACTACTTAAAAATAAGCGTTTTGCATCATCATTCCTGATTTAAATAAACTGCATGTTGGGGAAACTAAGTGATGTGGGGACAGAGGCAAGGAAGGAACAGCAGAAAACTATCAGTTCTTACATACAAAGCTACATTCTATTTTTTAAGCTCTTTGTGGCACAGCACTACTGCCATAGAAGTAAGATTATACCTGCTGACTTTCTCATTAGCACCTTCCCACCTCCGTTTAAGCATCTGTAAAGTAGAAGATATTTAGCTGCATTTTGTTTACTGATTTTTAGGTTTTAAAACTTGCAATGAAATCCTATGAAAGGCAGGAAGTACAAAACAGTATGCCCCAAACTTTCAAATGTAGGTGTCTATAGTTAAGCTCCTAAATCTCCTAAGGAGCCTAAGTATGGATTTAGATGCCTGCCTGTATGCACTCAGATTTTAAAGTTCTGTCCTATGATTGTTTTTCTGCCTGCCCATTAATGGAATTACGTGCTCAAATAGTTTTCATTTTCATATTTACAGAGGGCCCTAGTTTCTGCAATTTTTATAAAATGCAATCCTATTTTAAAATATGAGGCATCTTAGTACTTGTTTGCAGTACATGACCACTATTGATGATAGTTATATTTTCAGCACAAGTCAAAGGGTGAAAATGAAGCTGTATCTTCTGATGCTTCAGGAGATAAGTTGTTGAGTTGTGAGAAACAGACACCAGAAGAGGACTCTTCAGTACCTGATATTTACCGAAATGTGTCAGATGAACAAAGCAGGTGAGCTGAGTTTTAGGAAACAAGTTTGAAAGCTTTTCATGCAAACATTTACCCATTGTACAAATGAGATCCCTGTGCATGTATCAGTACCTTTCTTCCCATTGTTTTCCAATTTTCTCTAGTCTTTTATTTCAGTGCTAGCATCTAACATTTTCACTCTGTGGCTTTCTTTAGTTGAGCCCAGGTGCTTGATATTGTTTCTCTGTAGGGCTGTCTTGAATATATTTGAGTTCAAAGTTCTTTCCTACCAAGTTTTGTCTTCCTGGGAGTAGTTTTTTCCAAATGCATATAAATGTCTAATACCTGAAAAATCATGTGAGTATTGTTAATGGCAGAGTCCTTATTTATTTTATTTTATTTATTAATTACCCAGTATAGTCTTGTTATTAGTCTAGGTGAATGCAAGTACTAAATATGTATTTGGTTACTGGTTTCCCTGATGCTGTTAGTGGTGCTAGCAACAGAAAAACACAAGTTCCTGATTACATAAATAACTAAAATAGCTAGATCTCCAACAATTTTATGCCCCTTAGAAAAAAATAATACCTCCAAAAATACTTTCATTAAATAGATCTTATTTTTAAACCACAAGAAATTCTACAAGCTTTAACATTGCAGAAACACTAATTCTTTAAAACAATTTCTTAGCCTTTGCCTCATTCATGGGGCCTGCACTTGCAAGGCAACACATTCTATCCTTAGAGGCAGGGAACAATGTATATGGTGGTTCCTTTTGGGGATTCTAGAGGAAGTCACATATTTCCAGCATCCACAGGCCAGGGGAATCTGTTGGCTTGACACATGTATCTTCATTGGGGAAGAGAGGAGGGAAGTAAAGTAGAAATGATGAGATTCTGGAGACACACCATCTTCCAAATATCTTGCTCTTGCCCTTAATTTTTACTCCTTTGTTACTCTTGTCTTTTATTTATAAGAAATTCAGAAAGATTGAAAACCTAATCTGAGTACCACTGGAACCAGAATAATGAAATGCCTTCACTTTCCCTTATTGTAATTGATACATCTGTATGTTAAAAATGAAATAGCATGGCACTAATTAACCTGAGGTATTTGGGGTTCTTGGATCCTGCCCAATTACAAGAAAAGGGGTTGGACTAACAAATTTTGGAGTGCTTCATTTGTTGTGGTGGTTTCTTAAATCATTGCACAATTTCAAACACTCTAAATTTTTATTGGCAATATTGCAACCTTTCATCACAGGAGCAATAAATGAATATGTTTACATCTTATTTTTAAATTAAGACGCATAAGGCACACTTTTATTATTAGTTTATATTTACAATTGCAACTTAATGCTGTTAGTAGACATTATGAATTAACATGAAATATTGTTAGCATCACAATTTAAGACCAAGTTATGATGCCGTCTCACCCATAACCCTTAGACTCAAAGAAGAGTTTGCATATAATTGATATATTCAGGTAGAAGTGTTGTCACACAAGCGTAGCCAGGCTTTAAATATTGAAATTTTGGGAATTAGGTATCTAGAAAGCTAGAATTTGTTGAGCCACTTCACATTGCTGCTTTCTGGCTTGGGCTACTTCCTCATATTATGAAAATAGCTAGCCAGGTACATAGCAGAAAAATAATAGTAAGAAAAATTTCGACACTGGACTTTGGCTGTGTTACATGTTCAGAGTTATTCCCCAAATGCTGAAGACTAGAAGCTGTAAATACTAAAAGAGCACATTTTCCTGGTCTTGAACCAAAAGGCACAGCATGAAAAAAATTGTAACACTTTTGTATAAGTATTGATTTAAAAAAACCTGTTAACAATAAGTGCAGTAACAGGTTCCATTAACTGTGACATGTAACATTTTCTGTTTTTAAATCATTGGCACTGAAAAATCCAGTTCCCAAGAAGATAAGCCACGTGCTATCAAACCAGCACAACTAATGAGAAGTCGGTTCCAGAGGGCTAGACCAAACCTGGGAAGGGCATATGGCAAGAAAGAAGAGCCAGTGGTAGAAAAAGTTATTGCTCCAGTTGAAGAGGAAACAGGAAAAGCAGAGGAGAGCCCTTTACCACATAGGGATTCTGATGTACACCTCTCTCCAAAAGTGAGAATTTTACTGAGATCTTTGTTTATGCTTATTGATACCTGTCTTTTACCTGCAGCTTTTATGAAGAAAGTGCTTAAGTAGGCTAATAAACCCACATACTAGACATGAATTAAATCATTTTTTTATTCTTATGCATGATACTTACAATTTAATATAAACCGATCAGGAACACGGTACAAATGCCTAGATGTTTGTTAAGCATATGTTAAGCTTTATCCTGTTTCTTTACCTGAAAAATAAAGACGTTTTGAAATTTAAGATATTTTCATGACACTCAATGTTTAAAATGCATAGGCATTTTAAATGCACTACAGACTATTCGTTATTGCCATGTCTTTTAACTAATCAAAAAGGAGAGTACTGGATGTGTTTTCCTAGACCAGTGGTTCTCAAACTTTTGTGCTGGTGACCCCTTTCATGAAGGCAGCATCTGTGTTCGACACCCTCTCCTCCCCCCCCCCCATCAAAAATACATTAAAAATATTTAACACAATTATAAATGCTGGAGGTGAAGTGGTGTTTGAGGGTGGAGGGTGACAGCTCGCAACCTCCGTGTAATAACCTCACAACCCCCTGAGGTGTGTCAACCCCGAGTTTGAGAACCCCTGTTCTAGACATGGCCTTGTCTTTATTGAAGGAATAGGAGCAGTGACTAGCTACCATAAAATGCTTAAAGCCTTTAGAAAGAAGTTCTGATTCAGATTAATTCATGGATAATAACTCAGGATGCTTGTTTTGTTCTTCAAAAATATCATTTAATCCTAATATTTTTGCTATTCTAAAATAAATTGAAGGCTGAAGTGGAAGCAGTAACATTCTTTGGGGATTTGGCCCAAAAAGATGGTTCAGATTCCTGTGGGCTCACCTCACCAAAAAGAAGCATTCAATCAGAAAAATTTTGCTCCCTTGAGAAATCTTTGAGCTGCAACACTCAGAGCTGTCAGAGAAAGAGTTGTATGTCTATAGATGTTGAGAGCAGACTTCCGACTTATTCTGAAAGGTAACATTCACATTTAATAAATGTTCTTTAAAACATTGTTGTACTAATAGAATTTTTAACTGTGAATGGAAGTATTGTAAAGCTTTATATCAGTAATATATAACTTTTTTGTTATGGCAGGGTCACCAGGTGGCAGCATTACGTAGTCTTAGAGTTTGTTTTCTTGTTGTTCGAGCACATTTTTAATCTTGGAAGAAAATGCCCTGATGATGTTTTGCTTTGGTTTGGTTTATTTGTTTTTACCCTGTATGTCCCCCTTTGGCCGAGCTATGGAAAGCAGCCAGGGAGTTTATTTTCTGCCTCAGTGTCACTAACTAGTCTACTTTTTGAGGCATAGTTATTCTGTGGGAACCAGGCATGGATGTTTAAACTTAGACCTTTGAAAGTTGGGACTGTCTGCATGCCATTTCTGCTCACCTCTGATCAAAAACTGTGTATGTATAACATGAACAAGTTGTATTCATGCTATATCCAGATTCACTTTTTTCTTCTCTTGTGGGAAGTTGACCTGCAAAACCCTGACATCTGCTACCATTGCTATTATCTTAATTCTGCCAACCTCCTTGACTAGTTTAAGGATGTCATATATTTCTTGTGTTTGAAGAGTCATTTGTAATCGGTATATTCTTAATATAGCCAGACTGAAGAACTACTTCTTGGCAGCCTCTTGGCCATAGTGAAGACAAAAAAATCAGAGTTAGAGATGAATACCAACCCTTCATTTTATCCAGTTCTTCAGATTTCTCATGACCTGATTTGATTACATTCTGAATTCCTGCAATGTTATCCTGCTTCTGTTTGCAATCAAATATTATTCCACTGGCCGGTGTTGTTTACTTTAAGTTGTTAGACAGTACATCATGCCAAGATGAGGTTTTTCTGTCAGTAACATGTACCACTTTATTCATTTGGCCAGACCGTAGATTCTTTCTTTTTCCAATCTTCAAAATGATCAAATCAATTTTATGGAAGAAGTTCAGACTCTTAATTACCAATACCCTAATATGAGAGAAGACTTCCCCTCTTCTGTCCCAAGAGAAACAAACAATGATAAGAGACAGTGGATGAAAAGATGGCCTATTTGTTTGGGGAAAAAACAAATCTTGGCTTGCAGTCGGGTTAGCTTTGGGCACCTTCATACCACAGTGGCTTGTGCTCTCCTACACCTCACCCCACTAAAATATTCTACTTGTACTGAGAAGAGCCAGTGCCGCTGCAAAGAAACATCCACCACTGAAAACGATGTGCAGTCAATTTCTCTTTTCATATCTTCCTTTTCCCCTGAGTGGACTTCTTAAAATACTGTATCCAGTGAACCTTTATGGGAGTTGCCCCCCCTCCCCCCCGGTTCACACTGGGCAGATGTTACATATAGTTAGGCCAGGACAGTAGATTTGCAAAAGCTATTTTAATGGTCGGTGACTGCTAATTTGTACTTTCATAATATTTTCCTAGGTCCAGTTCTGGAGAAGACAGTAAACCAAGTGCTATAAAACCTGCACAGCTAGTTAGGGGCCATTTACGGAGGCCAAAGCCAAACCTAGTTAGAGCAACAAGAAAAAGAGAAGCCCTTGAAGAGGGAGAAAACACAACTGAGGAAAAGACCGAAAGTAGAAATACAGAAGGTCTGATATGTGGTATAAAATCAGAAAACCTAACCTCATTACAGGTAAGTACTGAACATCACATCTAGGTCAGCCTATTCTGCTAGTTACTGAATTTTTTTCTTCTGCTGCTTTCTTCTTATGATCTATGGATGATTTTGCAGAATCTACTTTCTGGATTTGGGGGATTAAATTGGTTCTTTGAATCTCATTGCCAGTGGTGAATTGATGTAAAAATAATGAACACACAGCCTACATAGTTTAGAAGTATTTTAAAAGAAAATGTTTAATTTTTTATATTTTACTGCATTACATTTTGATTTGCCGTCAGTGACTTCATTTGCTTAAATATTCTGTAATTTCATTACCTGCAAATGTAAATAAGTGTCCTTTGCACACCTAACAATACAAATAAAGGTAGCAGTTCATAACTCCAATTGCTTAAAATCTGTACGTATGTACACAAGATTTTTTGTGGCTTAAATATTAAATATTAGTGGATGTGGAAGTACATGATTCAGGCAACCTGTTAAGGCTTTTATTTTTTATTTTAATTTCCGGGACAGCACTGAGCTGACATAGGATGCTTTACTCTATTTCTGTTGTCTGCAATGTACAACTCAGACTTTTTTTATTGCCTCCTCATTATATGGTTCTGTCACAGCATGGTGTGCCCTTGTAACTGAAATAGGTCCGGTGCCTCTGTGCCAGTTGGGCCAATTAAGGGGGCAGGGCTGCATCTGGGTCTAAAGAGGTCAGTGAGAGATCGTGGAGAGGGGGTGTCAAACTGGCTGAGAGTTAAGAAGCAGGAGCAGCAGAATTGCTAGAGTTCCCTGGGATGGGAGATAGTGAGAGCCTGAGATATAATGGGCGAGCTGAGTGTTGGACTGTTTTTGTACATTTGGATAATAAAACTGTTCTAAAAGAGACTGTGGGCATGGCAGTGAGTCCTTAGCAAGCTGAGAAGAAGTCCTGCCTTCTGACAGATTCACTAGATATTTTGGGTCTGTAAATTATTCCAGCCAAAGGCTCGTAGCTGATTAAGTACAATTACTGATATATGTTTAAAAAGTGAGATGTTCTTACTGAACTGAAGCAACAAATGACTGGTTGAGATTGTGATTTACTGGATAAAGTAGAGATTATTCTTTCATCCCCTAGTAATTTTCTGTGTTTTATGATGAAGGTTTGTCAGGGAACTTGGATGGCTAATGGGTTTTTGCCATCATCTCAGAAGAGCAAATTCAAGGGTTCTGTGTCAGCAGAGCTCCTGAAGAAAACAGCAATAACAGAATGCTAGGAGTGCACCCACCACTTAACGTAGGGATCTCTCTGCTCTGGGCAAACTTTCTAGTATATCTGAATGAGGAAAGGTTTTAAAACAAACAAACAAACAAAAAAACTGAGGCATGTTTAGTCTTCAGAAAGGAAGACTGAGGGGGTACCTCATAAGTCTTCAAGTATGTTAAGTGCTGTAATAAAAAGGACTGTGATCATTTGTTCTCCACATCACTGAACAGAAGACCAAAAGTAATGGACTTAATCTGCAGCAAGGGAGATTTAAGTTAGATATTGGGAGAAACTTTCTAACTATCAGGGTATTCCAGATCTTAATTAGGCTTCTAAGGAAATCCCCATTCATGGAGGATTTTAAGAACAGTTTGGACAAATACCTGTCAGGGATGGTCTAGGTTTACCTGGCCCTGACCCTTTAGAGGGGGCCAGACCTGATGATTTCATGAGGTCCCTTCTAGCCCTCTGTTTATATGATTCTGTCATTCTGTTTAATCCCCTTCCTCTAAATTGCTGCAGCATTTTCTCTTGAGTTCATGCAATGGCAGAGAAGAAACCATCCTTCATTCTCCTAATCCCACCCTTTGTTTTATCAGAAAATGCAAGCAGTTTCCTCTTCCTGGGTGGATCTAGAATGTTTCTAGGTCCTGAGTGTCAGTATTCCTGGTAATTGCTGTTAGGCATGGGCCACCACACGTGTGGCAATTAGAAGCAACATAAACTCTAATACAAAGAGTTGTACAGCTATACAAAAAACCCAAAACACAACTGGGAGCAGTAGTCAATACTTATTTCAAGTGCTCTTCTGGTTTAGCTGGGCAGCTAGGTTCGCTTAGAAAAAGGTTGTCTAAGAAGGAAGCAGTCACAGTTTTGGATTGTGTTCAAAAATTTGACTGCTTTTTTTTTTTTTTTTAAAGGATCTATTTAGAGATAATAGAAAACTCTTAATACCATTAATATAGCATTGTCCACTATCAAATATAAACTTACTTTGGCAGTTATTGTCTTCATGTCTATTTAGCACACATCTGGTAACTTAGTAGAAGTTGCATCCTCCTCAGATGAGTCACAGAAAAAGGAGTCTGCAGACAGTATTGAGGAAGTGCCTCCTAAAAGGAGCAGGCAGTCCTGTAAATTCCAGTGTCCAGAGAGATTGTCGGAGAATGAAAGTCAAATAGAACAAGAGGAAGATTTTCAGCCTCTTTGTGCTCAGGAGAAGACCTCAGACAAGCTGATAAGGTGAAGTAACTAAGCGTTTAATAATGATACTAGTCCAAATAATCCCATAGTTAAGTTTCTCAATTTTTCTGTCTAACCATTCTTCCGATGTGGGTTGATGGGGGTGTGTGGGCATGTGCACTCATACTTATTCCCCAGAAGTTTTTCATGGCTGGAATTCTCATCTTAAAACTCTTGACCACTTCTCCCATCCACTGAACTTGAGTCTTTCTCCTGCCATGTCAGTGTGGAGACTAGGCTCTTTCTTGACTAAACTGCCTGCCGAAGGGTTTACCGATAGTAAAATACACATGTGTGTGCGCACTCTTGATTCTTCAAAATAAAAAGGAAACAATCCCCTCCTCGCTATTGCCATAATTACCAAGTCCTTTAAATTTCACTGCACAGCACAGTTTTCCAGAATTCTGCCTGAAGTTAAAAGATAAGGAAATGAATTATATCCACAATACAATATCAGTACTTTGTACATTCACAAAGGAATGGGGAATGCTGACCAAGGGAAGTACTGATTTTATTTTTCCCAGTGTATGTTTGTAATTTAATTATTATGTCACAACACTGGTCATAATCCCAATTACCATGTGAATTCACTGTGACTGTAACGTTAATTCCTTTTTATGTTTGTTGTTGCTACTTTACTAAAAAGTGAATTACTTTTTTATATCAATTTAGAAGGCAGTGTAGGAAGTCATCCGAACAGGCAGGCCTGCCAAAACGTGTATCTGAGCTAAGAACTTCTTCTGCCTCTGAATGTGAAATTGATCGCTGTGAAAAGGGAAAACCACGTCGAAAGACTAAGCCAAATATAACCAAAGGCAAAGGCTTGAAAACTGCCCACAGCAAGAGATCTGGGAAAGAACACGGGAGTTCAAAGGTAACCTTGGTGACCCTCCGGGCTTCTCAGGAGGAGGATGAAGATGATGCAGACGACTTTGAGCTGGATGATGATGATGAATGTTTTTCACCAGAGGAAGTAAACAAAGCTCCAGTGTTTGTTCCTGTAGGTCTTCGATCTCCAAAACCTGTTCCTGTCCAGATTGAGGAAACTATGGAAGAGGTATAACATGCTGACTTGTTTTGTAGAGCTCTGGTGTTTTGGAGTTTAGTCTTTCCCTTTGCCCCCAGCTTTTCTCACACTTGCTTTCATCTGAGTTGTAGTAACAATAGCTGTTTATTTTACAGACATGTGGATCTGCAGTTTTTCTGTTTTGTTTCATTGACAAATGGATTGGTGGTGGAATGACATTAATATTTCTGGCATGTGTTCTTGGGTCTGGACGAGATGCACAGGCTGCTCAGTGAATTTAGCCTAAAGCCTAGTCCTGCAATGAGTGTTGGGTGGGAGGCTCTGGGTGAGTCCCATTTCATTCAGTGGGGCTCTCTCTGGGCGCAGGGATCCACCTTTGTAGTGTACATTGCAAGCTTGAAGCCTAAGACAGAATGGATTGAAACATTTCAATTTAATGTTTGAGTGTCAGAATCGGAGCAATCTGCGTTCTTCTGTTTGCTCTCTCAGGAAACATATCTGACCATAACAATCTTGTCTCATGACATTATACATATTTACATTCTAATTAATGTATGCATTGCACTTAAACTGTTAAAAGAATGTTAAATTTGCAAAGTGAAGCATCCACAATTAGAAAATGCTAGAATTAAAGTTGCCTCTGCAGTCTGGATTCAGGCCCCTTGCGTAAGTTCACCATGATCATCTTTAATTACATGATGTCAAGAATCGGAGAGGTAACCGTGTTAGTCTGGAATTGCAGAAGTGTCAAAGAGTTCTGTGGCACCTTAAAGACTAACTAAAGTATTGGAGCATAAGCTTTCGTGGGCTAATACCCAGTTCGTCGGATGCAACGAAGTGGGTATTAGCCCACAAAAGCTTACGCGCCAATACTTTAGTTAATCTTCAAGGTGCCACAGGACTCTTTGACACTTTTTTAATTACATGACCGCATATTTTTTCTGGGCTTTAAAATAAAAAACGATCATCAAGAAAAAAAAATCAGAAAGCAAATTCTATCATGTGGAACCATTGACACTCACATGGGTCACGAGCTGGGTTGGAATCTTTAGAAGCACAGCATAGCTCTCTGCCACTTGAGCTGGGAGTAACTGGTAGCAGTAGTAAGCGGTCATCCTCTACAGATCACCCACTGGAGGAGGATGAGATAGACACTTTGCCATTGAGTTTCACGTGTACTTACTGACAACAGAAGAATTTTGAGACTCAGGAGTCTTTTTGGTTCCATTTTAGGTTCTGGAGGGAAATGAGCTTCTGTGGTCATGGACCTTTCTGCCCCACTCCCGTATTGACCCCTTTTAGTTTGTCCCCTCCATCCTGTCCTTATCTCAGTCCTGTTTCTCCCCCTCCTCATCCTAGTGTTTTTGCTCAATTTCCAGTCTTGCTCCTTTGTTCCTTGTCCTGGTCCCAGGTTCCTTGCCCAGCCACTCCCAGACTTGACACCAGCTCCTTCTCGCAATCAGTCATCTTTCCATCGCAGCTGCCAATCGTTTTGCTCTGCAAGTCAAGTCTTTCTTCTTCTCCTCACTTTTCCGGCTTCTTGCACCCCCACCCTCCATCCAAAAAAATGCAGACAGACCCACCAAAAAATAAACCACCACTTTGACTCATGTTCCCCCTGCATTCAAATTGAGCAGGTTTTCAGTACAACAGCAGAAAGCTTGTCCCTGACTCGAAGGCAATCCTTGCCAAATTTCAAATCCCTGCTTCGAAGTATGGAGGTATAAGAGCTTCTCAAAAAAATCGTTATTTTTTTTAACCTGTGAAAACTGTATTTTTCCCAAATATCATTCTCTGAAATGTCTGAATTATTTGAAAAATATAAATACATTTCAGTCCGAGGCAGGCACCTAGCATGAAAAATTTCAGCTGGAACTGCTAAGTTTGACAGAGTTATAAGTCTCTGAAAATAGGGTCTCATAATGGGAAATTTTGGACAGTCTTAATACTAGGCCATTCTGCCAGCTCCACCTATAATACATAGTACTGTTGCCCCTTATCAAATCAAGTAACTAGTCAAACTTTTGGGGCTCTGAGAATGTTCCATTTTGAAATAGAAATTGGTTTTGTGTGGTTTTTTTAATGCGGTTTTGTTTATTTACAGAGAATGCACAAATTCCTGCTTCTCTGAACATGGGATTAACCAAGAACAAAAGGAGTAGTTTTAGGCTTTGCCTACACTACCACTATTGTCAGCAAAACTTTTGTTGGTCAGGGGTGTGAAAAAACTAACTGACATAAGTTACACCAATAAAAGTGCCCGTGTAGAAAGTGCTATGTTGGCATCACGAGAGCATCTCCCCCCATAGCTACTGCTTCTCATGGGAGTGGTTTAATTATGCTGACAGGAGAGCACTCTCCTACTGGCATAGGGCAGCTACACAGGAGACCTTATGCTGATGCAGCTGGTACAGCTGTCCACTGTAAGGTCTGTAGCATAGACATAGCCTTAGTTTACAGCCTCAAGCCTCTCTGGCCAACACCAGTCCCAAAAGTGCTCTCTTTAGCGTTTCCCAGTCTTACTGTGCTTACTGGCCGCTGCTTCTTTCTCTCTCCCACTCCCACCGCCTCCCCCCCCGATCTTTTTTTTGCCTCTGCCCCTTTTCTTGCCTGTTCTCAGGCCTCGTCTACACTGCCCCTTACAGTGCAGAAACTTTCTTTGCTCAGGGGTGTGAAAAAACACCCCGTGAGTGATGCAAGTTTCACTGCTGTAAAGTGGCAGTCTAGGTAGTGCTACAGTGCTTGGAGTCATGCTCCAAGTGCTGGTAGCTATTCCCATCGTGGAGGGGTGTGGGTGGTTTACAGCATTGGGAGAGCCCTCTCCCAGTGCTGGAGCCACGATTACCCAGCCACATTAAAGTGCTGCCATGATAGTGCTTTAACATCAGCTGTGTAGACATAATCTTGGTTTCTTGTGCGATCTGCCTTTCTGCCGCTCACACCCACCCACCTGGACACAATGCCCAGTGGAACCCCCCCCCCTTGCCCCTGTGATGCTCGTTTCTATTAGGCCTTGTTTTAGGTGTGGTCCCATAGTTGTAAAAAACACTTACCTTAAGTGAAGTGTGGATTCACATATCAGTTTCAACAAAGGATTTAACTCAGTTTTTAAGTTTTTAACTCAGGATTTAACAAGGCTTCATCCAGCTCCTAACAGTATTCTTCCCTCTCAAGTCAACTGGTAAATTCCAGGGGGTTAGGAATTTTTGAACTAACGGTGTTTTTTTGAAAAATGCTGATTTGTCAAAACTGAAACTTTTGGTGGAATCGTATTAGTTTCGAGAAAACGTTTTTGTCAGGAAGGTTTCTCAGATACAGGATTAGGAAGAGACATACCCCCGAATAGCCTGATTCAGAGCAGGGACTGGAACCTGTCTCCCTCATCCATATTTAATGTGTTGTCAAGTTCAAGTCCATGCTCTGAATTGATTGGGCACTTTGAATTGATTCAGATCAGGGACTTGAACCTGGTACTCACTTGGGATGTGGGTGTCCTCTTGGTCTTTTCTTATTCCATATAAATTCTAACATTCTTTGTATTCCTGCTAGGGTTTTATGTGAGATAATCTCAGAAAGATTTTGAAACAAGAAAGGGACTACTGGCAAAATGTTCATTTTCACTCTGGCTGTTTTCCCCAACTAAGAAATTGCATACATCCCCCAGCAGCCCAGATCTTTTTTCATTTCTTGGTGATGTGATTTGACATTAAAATCATAGAGCTCTTCAAAGTATTCGAGATTTGAATTCACAGGTATCTTATAGAATTTGTTGCCCATTTGTACCCAAATGTTTTCTGGAGGAATGACTTTTCAGAATCTGGCAAATTTGCAGCTAGCATTTCAGATTTGGCATAATTTACTTTAAGTCCAGCCACTTTCCCAAAATCATAGCTTACTTTAGATACTACATTTAATATTTGGTTTAGAAAAAAAAGTATTACATTATGTGTGTACACAGACATTTTCTTGTGTTCTTGCATGTTTTAGACAGCTTTCTTTTTTGAATAAATAGGAATAACTTTGATTTTTGCAGCTTGAAATATCTGTGAATGTCCCTGATTTGCCCTGCATTAATACTGCTGAATATCTGTCTCCTGATTTAAATGTGGTTGTCCAGCCTGTGATGCAGAGAGATGAAAATCTGAATACCTCACAAATTGTAAGCATTCCTCTTTTAGTAATATGCTTATGGTCATGTAGTATGTTAACTTTTATAGTGTTAAACATCAGAGCACATGTAAGATAGTAATAGTATGGCATACTGTAGTATAATAGACAGGCATGGCATGATCAGGAAGTGTGCAAGTTTTCTTCAGATGGCTTTGTCAGTCCAATGTTGATGCTGTACAACCCCCATTCAGTCAGAGTGGATTGCTCATGCTGAACTTTGCAGTAGAGAATTGGCCATTGGGAACTAAGTTAAAATTGCAGATTAATTGTATTTGGGATTTTGGCTGTATTTGACAGACCTTTGTATCTTTTTTTTCAAGGACATGACTATACATGAAAATCCAGAGACTGACACAGGTAAATACAAGACAGACTTATTTATGGGTGGCCCTCTGTCTTGACATAGACCAAGCCAGCCAACCCTGAGTTGATGAGGTCTTAGACTTAGCTTTAGAGAAGCTGTGCTAACTGACTACTTCTTCAGTGAGATCCATTAGACAGACCAAGAGTTACAAGTCTGTTTGGCTTAGGTCCAGATTGTAGCTGTCTTATGCCCCCTCATTCCCATGCACTAGTTACCATACTGTGGGTGGTTCTGCAATGGGAAAAGCAGCCTTTTCAGGGGCTTGAAACAATGTCTAGAAGGTGCAGGAATGGGCAAATCCATGGCTCTCGTACCAACCACTATCACCATCCCTCTTGCAGACTTGTCAGCCAGCACGTGCTATGGGGGAAACAGGGAAACATCATGACTGAAATTGCTCATTGGTCTGCTCCTAGGGTAGTAAAATATTTTTCCCATACATGGGCTTATTGCGAAAAGCCCCAACTGATCCTTGGTTTTTAGAATTGCATTTTAAAACTTTGCTAAGAGATGGCTTTGTTTAAAGGTAAATGACATTTTCAGTGAAGAGGCAAAACCCTATTAGTGTTTATGGGCTTATTTCAGGGTGATGGCTTTGGAACACAGAAATGTTGTATCCTATGATTCCAAGTAGTGGAAGATGAAAGGAGGAGGTACTGTCATCCAGTGGATAGGACACAGGAGTGATTCACGAGACCTGTGTCTAGACTAAACATGTGTGACTTGAGCAAATTGCTTCCTTTGTCCATATGTTTCCCTCTATAATATGGGAATACTTCTGCTTACTCAGTGTTTGTAGGACACCTTTAGTTTAAGGGATGACCATCACCATGTGTGTTAAGTATTGCTACTAATATCTGGAATCCCCAAGAGGAAACATGAAAAAGTATGTTTTATTTCAATTTAGAGGACACAGTAACATCTGCTTTTTGATCATGGTTTAGTTAAACTTCTAAGGAAATGACTCTGCTTGTGATTTTTACATGTATTTGAACATTTTTGCAGGGATTAATGATGGCAGCACTGAAGCTGCCATGACATTACTTGCAATGGGAGATCCAATGTTTCAGTTAAAGATAAGCGCTCAAGGTATGATCTATTTATCTGCCAAATCCTTCCGTATGTGTCATGGGTTCACTTGTGGTTGGGATTTGGGTAAAGGTAATAATTGACCCTTTCTTCATATTCTATCACTATAGCAGCAGGTCTGGATTCTTCCTTTGTGTTCAGTATGAAAGAGAGGAGGATGGATTGGGCTATGATTCACTGTCTAGTGAAGTAAAGTGGTCCAGCCTCTAGCCAAAATATTGCCTGCTCACCAGAGGTGCATAGAGCTCTTTTTCAGTACAACACTGATATATGTACCTCACCACATGGAATATATGCCCTGACCAATGCATTTCATACTGGCAGTATAACTCCTGTACATAACGGGCATTCAGCACCTTTTTTCCCTGCTGTCCTCTGTTTGTACCACTAAAAAGGAGTTTGCAGGTGTGAATGTGGACATGTTCACTGATGTGTATTACAGTTACTTCAGACTCAGGCTAATAAAGTACTCATGCCACCACATACCCAGATGATTAAAAATTTGAGTCTAGGTCATTTTATTGTCTTACCTTATCTGAGATAGATGCGGGACTTGTCCTCAGGTTTGATCTCTTGCTTTGAATTAACAGCAGTTGGCAATACTGCAGAGAAGGAGTGGGGGAGCAGAACCCAAAATTTTTTTTTTCAAAGAAGCCACTGTAGTTGGCAACACCACTGCCACCCATATTGAAAGAACTGTTGCAGCACTATGTACCCGACACAGGTAGCAAGGGGGGAAAGGAAGTCAGTTAATTTTCATTTCGGCCTTCAGCTCTTCATAGAGGTTCATTTGGCTGCTGAAGCTTTAGGAAAAGAGTTGCTGAATTCTTACTGTTTTTAACTGATCTTTCAGTGGACAAAATTTATTAGTTCTTTTCTTAATAGGACACTCAGGTTATTCACCCAAGTGTTTTTTGTTAATTTTTAAAACAAAATTGTACAAAAAAAAATGGTGATTCAAAGGCTGAAGATTTGGTATCCTCATCCAGTCTCTTATGGGAGATGAAACTTGATCTATTAAAAGCATTTTAATGACAGGTTTTTTTGAAAAGCATTAAATTATTTTAGTTATCCCGGAATTCCCAGAATGTGGTTATGCTCAGTACTGTGACTGGGGCAGCCGAGACATAAATATCAAGTCACTCTATACCCTGGAGAGCTTATGCTCTAGAACAGGAGTGGGCAAACGTTTTGGCCCAAGGGCCACATGGGTTTGTAAAATGGTATGGAGGGCCAGGTAGGGAAGGCTGTGCCTCCCCAAATAGCATGGCTCCTGCCCCATCCACCCACTTCCCTGCCCCTGCAACTGCCCTCCTCAGAATCACAGACCCATCCAACCCCCCCGCTCCCTGTCCCCGACTGCCCCCTCTAGGGACCACCCACCCCAAACCACCCCCTGGGACCCTAACCCTCATCTGAGCCCCCCTGCTTCTTGTCCCCGACCACACCCTCTAGTGTCCTTACCCCTCAACTGCCCCCGGTATCCCACCTCCAACCAATCCCCCCTGTTCCCTGTCGCCTGACTGCCCTGACCCCTATCCACACCCCCACCCCCTGATGGGCCCCCAGGACTCCCACGCCCTATCCAACCGCTCCCTATCCCATGACTACCCTGACCCATATCCACACCTGTGCCCCAACCGCCCCCCGGAACCCTACTCCTTCGCTCTCCCTTCCCTAATTTCCCTCCCCCCGAGTCTTCATCCCATCCAACCGCCCTCTGCTCCCTGACTGCCCCCTGCCTCCCTGATTGCATCTCATCCAATTCCCTCCTGCTCTCCGGAGCCAGTCATGCCGCTGCAACGCTCCCCGGCTGCAGCAGAGGGGGACAGCAGGGAAGGGGCCGGAGCTTGCCTCCTCGGCCAGGAGCTCAGGCCAACTGGACAGGATGGTCCTGTGGGCCGGATGTGGCCTGCGGGCTGTAGTTTGCCCACCCCTTCTCTAGAAAATAGCATATCTTGTCTTTCCATGTTTAAGGGAAATCTAGAAAAAGCATTAGCCCCCTAGATTTTTCTATTGTGATTCTTTTTGTGTTTTGTGTAGGTCTCACAGGGATTAGTATGTCATGAGTCAGACCAATGGAGAAGAGCCAGGCTTACATGGTCCATAGTAGTTCATCTGTTTCGTCTTTCTTCTTTAACCAGAAAAATTGTTTTCCATTCTGTTTAGCTATACCGGGGTCGGCAACCTTTCAGAAGTGGTGTGTCGAGTCTTCATTTATTCACTCTAATTTAAGGTTTTGCATGCCAGAAATACATTTTAACCCTTTTAGAAGATCTCTTTCTATGTCTGTAATATAGAACTAAACTATTGTTGTATGTAAAGTAAATAAGGTTTTTAAAATGTTTAAGAAGCTTCATATAAATTAAATGAAAATGCAGAGCCCCCCAAACCAGTGGCCAGGACCCAGCAGCATGAGTGCCACTGAAAATCAGCTCGTATGCCGCCTTTGACATGCGTGCCATAGGTTGCCTGCCCCTGAGCTATACTGTTAAATCATTGTTTATTAACCTGGGATTAGGTTGATTTTTATCATATGTAGAGGTAATCCCTGCACTCTAACCAACAAAAAATCTAGACATCAAGATGTGCTTTTACCGGGATTTGAATTTGTATTTCTGTAGAATGCTGTTTTACAGAATGAGACCTATGGTTGATCTCCTGTAAATAGCTTCATGTGGGGACATAAAACTTGCATCTTTTTAATTATGGCTTTATTTTTAAACAAGGAAGGACACAGGTGTTTCCTAATCAAGATGAATTGCACATGGCTGATAACCTCATAAACCAGCCTAATACAGAGCAAAATGTGGCCCCAAGTAATCGGTCACTTTCTTCACCTACTAATAATGAACTGGTTCCCTCAGAGGATCGAAACAAAGTCATTCTACAGGACCAAAGTTCTGGAAAAGAAGCAAATGTAGAAAATTTTTTAAAGGAAGATGCTACACCAACCAGGTTAATTTCACTGTTTCTCTTTAATCTCCTCTTCCCCTCCCCACCCCCACAATGATCTGTTCTCTGACAGGGCTCCCCTTTAAGGTTATGTAGTTCCACTCCATACTGATGCCTGTCCTTTTTTCTTCCCTTTTAAATAGGGACTTTAGGTTAAAATAGGAGTGAGGGAAATGTACAATTTACAGTTCCTGAATCCCCATTTTAAAATAAGGATATGCTTGAAAAAATGAAGTTTAAAACTTACCTCTCATGGCTGGTCACTATTTTATCTGGCTTTTTTTCTGAAGACCTTCCATCACTGGTCAGACAAAGGCCAGTAGTCTGAATTTCACTGCTTCTTGTCCCTTGTCATGCAACTTAAAGGCTGTCAGGTGGCCACTGTATACCTATAACTAATAGCAACAAAGGGACTGCTTGAGCTTCTGCCACAGCTAGAGCACGTGGCTCTGCTCTGCTTTCTATTGTGAAATGTTGTTTAAAGATGAACATCAAGTTAATGAAGTAACTCAGTGGAACTTGTTTTCAAGATGCAATTGGTAATCATGTCAACTTGCATAGAAAATAGTTGCTTGCAGAAATGATCAAACATACGTTCACTGCAAATATGTAAGATCTTTACATTGAAGAAAAACCTGACAGTGCTAATGTATAACTTCACCTGCTTGTTTTAACCCAAATTGACCCCCCCGAAAAATCAACCCCAAACATTCAAAATTAGATGACCTACTTCTACTTTAATGTTAAATTTAATCAAAATATGCTACATTTTTTAAAGATTTCAGTTGCAAAGGAAAAATTCTGAGTTACCTACTGCTGTAAACCTACCTGTTTTGGTCCTTGTTGATCACTCTGATCACTCAGGCTCCAGACACTTGAAGTTCTCCTGGTTCAATTGGTCTTTCTGATTCTCTTCTTCCTGCCAGCCTGCCCATTTTTCCTGTTAACTCCATCACTACTCTTGTTCATCGGTCCAGCTGCCTCTCCCCTGCACCCTCCCTCTCACCATTACGGTCCTCATTGCTGTTATTAATTTCTTCTTGACACTGAATTCAAACACATTAAAGAATGGAAGGTTACATTACATTTATGATATTTTTATATGTCTTTGTAGTGATTACCCTGTGCCCAAAGTGAATAGTACATCAAGGTCTGCAAGATGCAGATTTCCTAAGCCTAAACCAAATCTTAGCAGAGTACTGGGAACCAACAGGAATGTTCATCAGAAATCTCTTAATCCAAATGCAGATGTGGAACAATTCAAGCAAGTTCAAAGTGGTGAGCTTCTCCTTTATTTCCAAGCTTTAGAAAATAGGAGTCTAAATGTAGTCTCCTAAATATGGAATTAGGAGTGGATCTTTTTTAGATCTGAAAAATTGGATAAAAATATTGTGGGTCAAATCAAATCCAAAAATTTCAGTTAATCAAAAATTAGTTTGGGTTCTAATGAAATAACATATTTACAGGCATTTTTAAAAGGTGAGGAGGCAGTGACTCTATAACTTTTAGCCCCGGTAGTTAGGGCATTCACCCGGGAGAGGGAAGACCTGGATTTAAATCTGGCTTCAGAGCTGGGAGTTGAATCAGAGGCTCTCCCATCTCAAGAGAGGTCCCTTAACCACAAAGCCATAGGGTGTTTCTGGGTCTTCATCTCTTCCTTTGAAGCTGTTCCATGTTGTAAAAACCCTTGGGCAAGACAGAGTGGGTAAGAGTAACTCTGTAGCCTGATGGTTAGAGCACTGATATGGGAGTCATAGGTTTGGATCAGGAACTTGAACCCAGGTATCTCTTCATCCAGGTGAGTGCAATAGCCATCGGGCTAAAAATTAAAAGGTGGCTTTCTCCTCCTTCGGTCATATTTTGTGGCCAAAGGCCAAATTTTTATTTCTAGATAAAACTATTTGGCCCATCCGTGGCAAATCTGAAAATTGTTTCAGATCAATTGAAACCACATTTTTAAACTATTTGTCTGAAATGTTTAGCTCAACTCTACTTAAGAGCCTACCTTTTTAGGTGTTTTTTTTTTTCCCCCCCTGAAAATCTTGGCCATAAAACTAAAACAAATTAAAAACTCAGCTTCCTCTTCATGTCTACAAGCTTGCATCAACATTTCAACAGCAGTGTGTCCAACTATTAAATTTCTTACCCGTTTCCTGTTCTTGTTTCTCTTCTTTAAGTGTAACGATGTTTGTCTCTGTAGTATTTTTTTAAGTAGCCCCATAAGCTAATGCACGTATGGTAATGTAAGGCATTCAAGCAGTAAGTCATCTTGCTGTTGGTAGCAAAATGTTACACACAATAATGTACATGATTTGATTAATTTTTAAAAATCTTAGAGGGGAAATCTCTGAGAGAGACCATAGAAGAACAGGAAGTGGAACTAGAATGGAAGAGAAGACCAACTGAGAACAGTTCTGCAGGTCTGCAGAATTTTAGTATTTTAGAATCTGGAAGCACAGACCTTGCCGAGTAAGTAAAGTTAACAGATATGAAAAAATCATCTATTCATATGCTAACTCGTATATGTCTTAAATGTTTTGGACTAAATTTTCAAAAATGTGCATTTAAAATGGATGCATAAAACTGAGATGTACATACAAATATATGTTTAAATTGTGGGAAACTGATGATGTCTGCAGTTGTTTTGGATGCACAACTTAATTCCAAAGTGTGGTGGGTTTTTTTGGGGTGGGTTGTTTATTTTTTTTAAAGGCCTTTATGTACTGAATATCCTTTATGTAAGGCTAATGGAATCAAAACTTTTATATGTACATTTGGCAAAATAGCCACCATTGAGTCCCAGGATCTGAGAAAGCAACTAGGTCCATTTTTCTGATGGATACTTTAGATGAAATTTATGGAGGTCATGGTTCACCTGTGGGCTGTTTGATGTGCTTGCAACTAATGTGTCACTGTGGTTGCCTAGTGAGACTGAGATAGGAGAAATTTTGTCAAGTAAGACATTCCCCAAAAGTATTTTACCCTTAGGAGTTTTCTGTGGGGGTTTTTAATATTTTTCCTTAAAAGAGGAATCTATTTATGGTATAAAGTTTGTGGTGTTTGTATGATTTGTTTTTTTGCATAAAGGAAATATTTCAGCACACAGTAGCCATAACAGCCTTGTGGACTGCCTGATTTACCCCATGTCACAGTGTGTGTTACATATTGTTTAATTGGTTTCAAATTAACTGTATATATTTTTCAGAACAGAAAACAAGACAACAGAGACTTGGGAAGCTTCAGTGGAGTTAAAAAGTCCTATAATAGCTCCTAAATCAGAGATTTTCCTACCTGGGCTAGAGAATGATCCTAATCAAAATTCTACTGGTGTCCTTCCTGAAAATAAGCCTGGTACTGTTATGCACAGCTTGCATGAAGTTCAGTTGATGCAGGTAAAAAACTTGTATTTTTTAAAACGTTTGATGTATTAGAAAGGCCTGTTTTTGTAAGAGGCTGTAAAAAGAGAAGTTATTTGGAGAAACTATAAGGAAGGCAATGACATTATTTTTTTAAAGTTTTAATTCATTCTGGGTAACTAAGTGAAATTTGGTGGCCTCTAATATTCAGGAGGTCAGTTTAGATGAATTAATGGTCCCTTCTGGGCTACAAAAAATCCATGAATCCTAAATCCTTTTTTCCTAATTAGATAATGTAGCCCTGAACTATCATAATGTGCACATACATAGCATAGATATGCAGTGTTGGGATTTGCATGCACCCATAGATATGTCCACACAAATATCTCAAATTGTGCTCCCAATTGGAGGTGTGCATGCTTAAGTTGTGCACATTTGATTCTTTAGTCTTAGATTGTACTTTTAGTTTTGCCAAAATGCTATTATGATAAAACTTGCATTTCTATACCTACCTTCTCTCACTTTATTTAAAATGATTATCAGCCTTTTTCTGGCAAGATTTTAGATTGACAAGGTGCGTGAGATAATATCTTTTATAGGACCAACTTCTATTGGAGAGGGACACAAACTTTCAAGCTTATAGAGAGCTTTTCTTCAGGTCAGCTTATCTGTCTCACCAACAGAGGTTGGTCTAATAAAAGATATTCCCTCCCCCATCTTGTTTTTCTAATATCCTAGAACCAACATGGCTACAACAACACTGCATGCAAGATTTTAGATTGAACTTTCATGCTGTTAATTGGCTAACAATTAACAAACAAAAACCAAATGAAAAAACCCAAACCCTCCTAATTATTCTTCGTTTCTTAAACGTTTGGACTTTCATTATTTAATATACAGTACTTCAGTCTAATTAAGGGCATTTTAGAAATCCAATAAATTGCCAAGCTCTTGACTTCCTTTTTGATACTAGCAGGGACTAAATTATCACAGCTCTTTTGCTTTGCCCTTTGCCAGTTGGTTCAGAGCTCAACTGACTCTACCCAAGTGGAACCGAGTTCAGGACTGAATATGCCCTCACAACACTCCTCCCACAACAAGAGTGATCTAAAATACTATTTTTTAGTAACATAATCTGCCATGAAATGGAAGGGGAAAGAAGAGTGACTAAGCTCAGTGTTTTTCTCCAAGCTCCAGAGTGTTTCCTTAATAGGTAGGGGAATTGATGCTCTTTGCACTGCTGAGCAATCCATTATATGAGTCAGCTTTGCAGGGTTATGCTGTAGGAAAAGTACTTTTTTTTTTTTTTTTTTTTTTTTTTTTTTACAAACCATTTCTAGAGGGAATGAAGATAAAGTAAATATAAGCAGAACACACACTAATGCTTATATTTAAATTACCCAAGTTTTTTCCAGTTCCCATCATCTTTATGTCCTTCCATCCTAAATACTTAGCATAGTTTGGTGGGTAGGGGGGGAACCCTGGATAGGGTGTGATTAAATTACTCTGTTTTGTAACTCTAACACTTGATAAGTGTTTACAAAACAAAGGTCAAGAATTCTTCATACATTTTTTTTTCTGTTGTCTAGAGTAGTTTGCCAGGCTTGTTAATATTTCTTTTGAAATATTTTTTCCAGACCGAAGCAGTTACACAGGAGTTTCAACAGCAATACATAACTAGCACAAAAGAAACTTCAGGTACAGTACATTAATGGCCTAAAGTAGCAAAGCAATACTTGCTAGCCCAGCTAGGTGTAATATTAAGTCACTGTATATCAGAACTGCTTTTCATATTTTTGTGTGTGTGTGTAAGTAAAAATAAAATGAAAACAAAATTAGTATGATAGAAGTACTCGTGCAAAGATGAATCAAGAAATTAAGAACTTTCTATGATAACATTGACGTAACTGTCCTTTTATGATTTAATATTAAAGTAGCCTGTGTTAGTGATGTGCAGATAATTGATTTTTTCACTATTGTACATTTAAATTAATGCCATAAGTCATTGAAGAGACTTAAGTTTTGAAGCATTTTTAGATTTTGTCTCAGTGAGCTTACACATTTGAATGCAGCAGAATTAAGTGGATAGAACAAATTAAGATGAATAAAAACAAATTTCAGAACCATTACAGTTTGAATAAGAGAAAAAATAAAATATTTGAATTAGAAATCTGCGACACTTAATTTAAAGGAATTAGTCTCACTGCTGAGTTGTAATTTACACTTCAAAATGAAGGCATATGTGACTCCGAGTTCCTTATCCCATTGTGTCTTGTTATTGCAGAGGTCTTGTAATGGTGAATCATCTTTCAAAACACATGAACTGAGATAATGAAGCAAACTGAATTAAGAGTGGAGTAGTATTTTTAAATCAACAAAAATCAAGGGATTTTTGCATTATATTAGAGTTGCAGCTTTTTGGTATAATTTAGATTTAACTTTAATTTTCAGTCTTTTCCTTCTGAGCCATTCTTCTTCACAAACTTTGTTAAGGATACTCTACATTTAGTGATAGCAAGCTGTATGTAATATATTTAATGTAATAGCTTGTTACTCTCTAGCTCAGCAGTCGGCAGCGTCGGCATGTGGGATCGCAGGGTAAGTACCCTTAGCGAGCCCCACTGCTTTATTTACCTGCCGGCTTGCTGCGCGCCGCTTCCTACGGCTCCATTAGACCGGGATGGCGAACCGCGGCCAGTGGAAGCCACGGGAAGTGGCACGTGGCGAGCCAGCAGGTAAATAAAGCAGCGGGGCCCGCTAAGGGTACTTACCCTGCGATTCCGCATGCTGACTGCTGCTGTAGCTCAATGTGAAGAGCTGTTTGGACAATGTTGATGTCTGCTAGATTTGGAAACTGATTCCTTGTCTTTAATTGCCTTTTTGTTACATTCATCCTAACTGTTGGCAATTGGCTGCTATCTATCTGTTAACGTTTGACTCTTGGAGAAATCCTGTGGACTTGTACAATGTTAGGCTTGATGCCCAACTCTCCTGTAGCAGTGTACCATCACAGGTTGTTTGTGGAACTAGAACCTGGTACTTCTGCCAAAATAACAGGCTTATGATGCTTTCACTAAAGGAGTAATTGTTAGCTACTGGTGGTGGTATTAGGTTCTTATATTTGTGGATAATGGATGACTTGACTGATTTAATTAGTGTAGCACAAGCTTATAGAGCATCTGCTGCTTAATGTGCTCACCTTTCTGAGTGAAAAGTACTGGTGGGGGCTCTCCTCAGACACAAAACACAGTTCTCAAACAGCTATAAGAATAATTGTGGAGAGCTGCTAGGTTCCTCCCCTTCTCTCCCTGAACAGGCCAAGCATGTTTCCATAGCACACCCAGCCCATTCTGGCTTGAGAAACAAACTGTGAAAACCTAACTGTAGTTGTGGAGAAGGGCATGATGCAACACACAACTGCTAGAGTTTAAATAGTACATTTTAAATAGTAGGGTTTAATTATCTCTCTCGCTTGTCTCTAAGACCTCTTGGTAGTGAATGGAAGTGGTAATGAACATCGAGAGGAGGTGGAGGAACAGACGTTTATTTTAACATTGGTGGAAATTCCAGCTGACTCGAGAGAGTACCATGATGCATCTATGCCACTAGAACAAGCTTTGGAACCGTTGCTGCCAGCCCCCATACTTCTCACTCCAGTGAATACAGGCTTAGCTAATGTGATGGGAGAGCAGAGGTAAATGGTCAATAAACTACAGGATAAATTTGCATTTATTTCTGAGCCTCTCAGGATAACTTATTGGAGCCTCTAAAGTTAAAGACATTGAAATTTGCTAAAAGAAGAAATGCAGGAGAAACCACTACCTGACTTATTTATCAGCTTCACTAGAACAAGGGAAAGGTGGTTGTGATTCTGTGAGCAATAAATCAGTTATGTAAATCTGCTATGTTTTAATTTGTTAAATATTTGGTCATGTGCCAGCAGCACCATAGTTAGTTTCACCTGAATTTTCTTTTAGTGGGACACTTGTAAAGCCTAGTCCTATATTGACTTGAATATTTCTGGTGAAAAGTAAAGGAAATTATAAAGCTGAGCACCTTTATATTTTCAAAGTACTTTGGATTCCATAGTTAAATCACTTTTTCCAGATTTTTAAGGGTTCACCTTTTTTGGAACACTTGAGTAAAAATGACAGAACATGATGAGAATTCTTTGTTTTAATTTTTTCATTCTGTTGATTGTTCAAGGAAAGCATTACTAAAGACGGACAAAATTATTTAACTGATGTCAAACTAAGCTTACAGCAGTACAGAAAAACAACAATGGGTTTATGTGTATGTCTGTTACCTTGATCTAATATAACTGCATATTTTCACATCACAGTTGTTGAAATAGGTCTCACTATGTGTACATTTTGTTGCAATATTTCACGGAAACATAAGTTACAACAAAATACTATAGGTTAAGAGGAAGGGAAATCTTCCTAAGGATAGCATAGTAATACACTTTTAAAATTTTGACATACTTTCTTAATGTACAGTTCTCTTCCCATGTCACATTATGTGTGAAACAGAGCTCTTAGGCACTGAATTGGCACTGTAAGATCAGCTGGTAAGCCTGCTCCTTTCTCTATTGAAGATCCTCCCCTTCTAGAAGGAGCCTCAGCCATACATCTCTGGAGCTCCTGCATCAGGGAATTACTGCCTGATGGGCCCCTGATGATGATAATGACGATAGGCAAAATTACTGAGGGCCAGTAATAGAATATGTCTCTCAAGTCCACCTGTATCCTTGTACGTTCACCATGCTCCCTTAATCCTCTTCTGCGGCAGGCCAATTTTGTCCTGGTTGTTCCACAGGGCTATCTTCTTCTCCCAAGGATGTGCAGTGGAAATCTAATAGAGATGAGGCTGCAAGTATAAATACCCTGAGCATCCAGAATACTGTAACCATTATAGTAAAATGCAGTTAATAGTAATGCATGGCTTGATTTACGTTCTCACGGAAATGGAGTTTAATTATATTTGACAATTGAGAACATGATTATCGTAGATAAGACACAGCTATAATTGACAGGAAGAATGCCATGCCCTTTGGCAGTCGGGGATAGTACAACAAAATGCAGATCTCAATACATGTTTTATTAAAAACGTAATTGTTCTTTTCTACAACTCACTGGAGCAAAAACGTCTTCTGGTATGTGATTTCGCACATACAAGTCTCCTACTAACTCACAGATGTGTTCGTATATGGAACACTTAACAGACATATTAAGGAGAAAAGCTCTCAGACTGAGCTAAATGAAATGTACAGCTCAAGCAGAAAATGAATCAAAATGTTAAAAGAAAAGAACAAGACCTTCTTTAAAAAAGACTGACAGAAGGTGTCATGAGAATTCCTAGTTCCTTGTAGTTTTAAAAAAAAAAACAAAAAAACTTGCAAAGCTTGCCATCTAAATGATAAAAACCTAAAAGGGTTTGAAGCAGTCCATGTTGTAGATAAGAATATAAACAAATATTTGTTTTAATCATCTTGTAACTTTGCTGTATACACTGCAAATTTGATTTTTAATTTTAATTTTTTTAAGATAGTAACTTTTCACAATGGTAGCTTTGATATGTATTTATAAATACAGCATTGGATCACTGACAGCTACAGTTGATAAAGCTGCAACCTCTTTAGACAACTCTGCAGGAACAGAAGGTCTGCAGAGAGCATCAACAGAGTCATTCACTGATTTGGATCAGACATCTTGGAAAAGGCATGCTATTGATCTTGAAGAAAGTGACACTCCTGCTGCCAAGCGAACTCCATCTACCTCAGCAGACGACAACCTGATAAATACTCACAAGGTCAGATACTAATTCAGGAAATACCTTTTTATGCACTGTGAGAGGTATGCATTTGAAGTGTCTATCTGACTTCAAAATAATACTGTATTAACTGGGTTAATTACCTAATTTGAAATTTTGCCCAGAAGCTTTTAAGTAGCAAAATGGAAGCTGTAAATTGCTTTTTGTTTCACACAGTAGGAATGCTCTTTAGGCTCTAGTATCTGTATTCACTTTGTTGGGTATACTCCCGGGTCTTGTTTTCCATTGTGCTTTATACTGCTTGATATGCTTTGCTAATTATTTCTGTGTGTTCACCACTTTCACTTTTTTTGATGATACTCTTGCAGCAGGGAAAGCTTCAGGCATATTCAGGTCACATTTAAACATATGTCTTGTTTCAGGGAAGGGAGCATCATGATTCTTGGAGGAAATTCATTACAGGAAAAAGCTATGTAGCTAGAAATATCCCCACCCATCTTTACTGGGGCACTAGCCACAAAATGCTAGCTGCAAAGGAAAACTGGACAAATTTCCCATACTGTGGGGTGACCAAATTATTGAGAGTGACATACATGTATTTTTGCTATTGAGTTCAATATGTTTTGAGGTGCGGGGAACTCTCCACTGATTTCAAGGGCTCCAGTGGGAACCTTGAGAATTCCCCCAGCTTCCTTGCTTTTATGCTCTCTAAACTTGACGACCCTGTCATGGCTATTTTGGTAGTACCCTGAAAGCCTGCTTTTCAATCAACGGTAGGAGTCAAAAGTGACATGCGGTCCCATCACGTTCCTGAGAACTGAGGACATTTTCCTTCATATTGTTTGTCCTCAGCTGATTTAAGATCTATAAATGTATAATATTCTTATTTCTGTACTAACTTTCACTGTGCTGCTGCTTTGAAAAAGAGAAATTGACTTTTACATGTTGTCTAACACAGGAATCTTCAGTTAAATCAACACATGCTCCAAGGAAAATCGCTGGTAGGTGAATTTTTGAGATCTAATCCATATGTAGTCTCTTGTAAATGGTAGCTAATGTTAATTGCCAGTTTGCTAACTAATCCTTCCTGCAGCAATATATTCATAAGGGGAAAACAGTCTTCTATTCACTTTAATTGCCAATTACCTACATTGGGATTAGGTGTCTGGCAAAATTTTGTATATTCATGTTATAATTCCACTGGCTTCCAAAACAGTACTATAGCTGGAGCCTTAAATAAGATGATTTTCATGAATTTTAAGAGCTACCTCTTATTTGTACATTTCTAAAAGTAAGATTTTTTTTTTTGTAATGGTTGGTGGGTATAAAAAATAATAACCAGAAAAAGATAACTCAGATATATAGAAGTGACTCCCTGTTCAGTGTACTTTTTAGAATTTGTGCATAAAGGCCACAGGAAAGATGTCAAATACAGAGCAGAAAGAATTCTTTGGTAATTAGCTGACCTGCTTAGGGATTTTTGCTGGGACCAAGTTTACAATCTGTCTAAAGAACATACCACTTTTTCACGTGGATTGGTGCAGTCTTGTTCATACTGAATTACTGTCAATTAGAGAGAGAGTTGTTACATTGTTGTTTAAAGATACTGAAGCAAAACTGTTAAGTTAGCTAAACAAGGGAGATCAGAATACTAAACTCTTAAACTGGCAAAGATTTCTTTTACTACCAATTTTGCTCTTTTCTGTTTGACAAATATTTTTCTACCTGTTTGGAATGGAGCAGGTAACCAATGATCTGTGTTATGCCAAACTATCTCATTGTGCATTTGCAATTCTAACCAGAAGAGCAGAGGTCTTGTCTTAACTGCTGTGAAGTCCCAGGAGAGAGAATGCAAAATGTTTGTGGGACCTCATAAATATAGTGGAGATGCTTTATTTTTAATATCTCTGTAACTGAATAAAGAATCTGGATAATAAGGGCTTGATCTGAAGTTCATTAAAGTCAATGGAAAGACTAATTTACTTCTGTGATCTTTGAATCAGGTCTACAGCTTGCATGCATAGAAGACATCATGTCAGGAATGATAGTCCCCTTCTATACAATTTACAACAGTGATTTTAATTTTGATCACCTTGTTACTAAAAGTATGTGAATATGTTGGAAGGGGTTCCAAGAAGATCAGCCAAAAAAAGAACAGGGGACTGCAGGACTGACATCTGAGAAAAGACTAAAGAAACCAGGATGTGTAGTTTTTTTAGTGAAAAGGCTTAACTGAAAGAAAGATTAGCCTACAAATATTTGAAGAATGGAAATATCGGAGAGATAATATCTGAGCTAATGCAAAGAGAGAGGATGTAATTGTAAAAGAAGTGGAATGAAATTGAGGGAAAAAATAGTAGATTGAATATCAGAAATTTTCTGACAGTGAGATCTGTTTAGCACTGTGCACTTGTATAGGGGATTTCAGAGTACTACTTTTAAGTTGTGCAAAAGTCTCCTAAAAGAAATCATGGAAGCCCATATCTTGGAAAAATTTCAGGATGATGGGGCCAAGCCCTAGAAAGTATAATAGGGAGCATCCTGCCTTAGGAGAAGGTGGATTGCATGACCTGAATGATCTTTTCCAATTCTGATATCTCTGTGATCTGATAAGGTTTTCAAGCCCAAAATATGACCTATTTTTTAAAAAAAATTAAGAGTATTATCTTTTGACGTACTTAGTTTGCTCATATTTTTTTTAAAAAACAAAAACAAAAATAACACTAGTGTCAGTTGTAATGCCCCAAAGCACTTTTAATACTACTGCCACAGTGGTTTGGACCATGATGTAGAATACTAATATAAAAGTATAAGTTTAGTCAATAAGAAATGTAAATTTCCCATTTATGTTTAATATTAATTTTTTCCACGTAAAGGGACAATTTCTGAAAAATTGAAAACTTCAAAGAAGAAAAAACTACCTACCTCTATATTTGTATCTAAAACTGCAGAAAGAGGGCAGTCTGAATCCTTTCAAAATTTAGGTAGTATACCAGCTGAAGAATCAGCATGCAAGTGTTCAGATGAGTTGGTGTCTGGAATGGACCATAAGGAAAAAGAAGCAGCAAATGAACAAGAAAGTTCTATGGATATTTGTGAATCTGGACACGTGGGACATGTTGGAAGCACAGCTGCCCTTTCAAGAAGCCCAATGCCAAGGTATTTCTAGAACACTGGTTCTTAGTCTTTTCATATTGAAGACCCCCTTCTTATCAGTACTTGCACATGGTGATTGATCCTTCTACTTAGCATTGTGAGAAGATCAAGATAGACTTAATCCCTGGTTAAAAACCCATACAGTAGAACATTATCCTTCCTTTTCTTCAGCAAAAAAAACTAGAAAAGCTTTAGAATTTGAAATACTCTAGTATTCCCTCAATATTCATGCCTCAGTGAACAAATAGCTCATGACTATGAAGTATTTGGGTTCTCTATTTACACAGCCAACACAGCTGCCTTTTGTGATGTAGACTGTTTTTCAGTAGGATCTAGACTTGGGAAAACCAGACTGGTAGCTTTAATAAATCATTTCTTTTAATTGCCTTGACTTATGCTGTAATATACTGTATAAACAGATATGTTTCTTTAAATTTTTCAGTTAAGTAATAGCAGTTAATATACTGTGTACTCGTTCTTTAGAGCTGTATTAAGACATGTCACTGCCCCACAGAGTTTACAGTCTAGACAGCAAACAGAAGATGCAACATGACTCTTCTGTTCCTTCGTATGTTCCTTTTTATATTTATTTTACCTTTCCCCTTATATTTTAATTCTGTTCCTCTAAGCATCACTTATTTACACACCATTTTACTTTTCCTACACTCATATGTTTTTAGTAACCCTCACTTTTCCCTGTCCTAGCAGCATTTACCATTGCCTATTGGCCCTGATGATTTCTCCCTTCCTGTCATATCATTGTGGTGTGTGGGATTTAGTTGTTGCTTATTTGTATTCCAGTGTCAACCACAATATGCAGGTGCTATCCATGCATAGAAAAAGAGAGTCCCTGCCTCAGAGATTACAATCTAAAAAGTGACTCTGGGCCTTTGCCCGAGCTTTTTTGTTCCTGAATTAAGATTAAGTAACAGTTCACTGATTGGCTGTGCTCATGTTGTTAGAGTGAAGATCTGGTGCTGTTATGGTGTCCAGACAACAAGTGTGAAAAATCAGGTTGGGGATAATAGGAGCCTATATGAGAAAAAGACCCAAAAATCATGACTGTCCCTATAAAATTGGAACATCTGGTCACCCTAGGTGCCGTTCCTGCTCTAAGAAGTGTCTTCCTTCTGTATTCTGGGATGCTTTCTAGGTTGCGCTTGGGAGAGTGGGATTCCTCCCTCATATGGTGCATTAGAGGAGGCCTGTGGAAATGACACATGAAGGAATTCCCTCCTCTTTTGTTGGCGAGAAGCTGGCAGGTTCTAGGAGTATCTTCTGTCTAAAGATCTGGGAGCTTAAACTGGCCACTCTTGAGTAGTGAATGGTGGGCTCCAGCTCCCACACTGTGCTGGCGTGGAGGCTACTGAAGTCTTTTACTGCTCTGCAGGGAGCTTTCTCAGCTCTGTGATGCTTAAATAATGTAGCAAAAAATATTTTCCAATTCAGAGAATAAAAAACAAAACATAAAACACACAACAAATCTAACCTATTCCAAATTATTTATTTCAGAAAGTTTTAATCATCTTTGTGTAACTTAGAAGTGTTTGCTATTAGATTGTAATAGATTTCAAACTCTCACTAAATACAAACAATATTTCTACTCCATTTTCATTAAGCAAACTGATAATATTATATAAACCTTGAAACTTCATTGTTAATTTTTGTTGTTTTGAATAGGCCTGGTCGCAGACCTCTGGGATTTTTATCTTTAATTTGTAAATCAAATAACTCTGAACTTGGAGAGGGTGCTAACGGGGATGGACAGAGACTCCAAAATCCTCTCACAGCTGCCTCAAAGCGAAGTCAGAAAAGACCTACTCCATCTGCTGAGAATAATACAGACACTCAAGAGTCCTGTTCCCTTCCCTCTACAAGCATGTTGACGTCTGCTGAATGTGAGAATATAGGCACTGCTGCAGATCAGGTACATGAAATTGCCTCTTAACATCATGTCTGTGTGAAATGAAAGCACTACTAGAAGACATCCATTTGCGTGTGTGCGTGAAGTGATGACTGTGACATTCTTTTATAGATTTGTGGACTTTGCTTATCTGTATGCCCGAGAAGCTGAACAAAAGGACTATGTTGAATTATAGGAAAAAATAAACCACAATTACGTCAACTGTTTTTTAAAATGTTGGAGAGTTTCTCAGAGCAATGCGCCAACGACAGCAAAGGCATCTTAAATGTTGGAATTAATGTTTCATTTTATATGTTTTATTTCTTCCGGTTTCTGCTTTCACTTGTATCTTAGATCAGGAACCTGAGGTCACTGCTTTGAGCACATCAGGTAGAGAGCAGACCCAGGGAGCTGATCACATATGTCTCTGAAAATTCACCATTTGCTACTTTACCTGAAGGAGCCAGTTTGTAGTTTTATACCTCCTGCAAAGCATGGGGGGAGCCATAATTTAACAGTTAAAAAATGCAGCTGCTTGATTACATCCCATCTAATTTGTATTGTTTATTTCCTCTCCCTAAGGAGAAGATTGTGTTTGCTAATATTAAATCTCCCCAGATTCTCTATTCTGATCTCTTGAGGTCACATTACATTTTCCACATTAAGCAAAACTGAAACAGGACACGGATTCCAAAATAAATGTCTGCCCACTGATTTGCACCAAAATAACAAAAATTTAGTTATTTCAGTGCAAGTTTGTGTGTAGACCAGACAAACTGCTTTGCACTTTAAAAGTGTTTGAGTATGTTTTCATCATAATTTCCAAAGACATGACTCATGTCTCCCTCAGAAATGACCAGGTCTGGCTGGCTGTGAGAGAAGATTTCACCATGAGCGTAAATGACTCAAGTCCCGGAAAGATCTGTTGATGGCTCATGGGTGACATCTGTTATAGCTTGATGTGAAGCCAGCTCAGCCGTCAAAGGCCTTAAAGTTAAGACATTAGGTTTTGATAACAAGACCTTGTGCTTTCGCCACCAGCTGCAAAGGTGATGGGCCACTAACTCTGTCCACTGCCATAGAAGCAGAGAACTAGATCCCTATGTCACACACAAAGATGACCTTTGTGTCTAAGCACATGCAGCTGGTGTGCTAGACACTCATTAATCAATGCATCAACTTTTGCTGAAGCACCAAGCTCCTTCAGTAACGAGAGAATGAATTGTTAGATGATTGTGTTCAAGTCTGGGGTACAACTGGTCAGACTTCCAACTAACTTAGCACCAATAGCATCTATGCCACCAATAGTCCAGAAGACACAGCCTTGAGGAGGCAGGATATGTATAGATTTTGATGTCTTGGCAGTTGAGATCTGGGTGGTCCTTGGTACACTGAAGCTGTGAACTGTCTGCAGATGAACTGTTCTATCTTCAAAATCATAATGAAAATTAATGTTAATGTTTGTAAAGCACTTTGAATAAAGCACAAGATAAGGATAATTGTTTTTGAATTCCCATTAAATCCCCAATAAGTTGTTCCCAAAGGTGGTTTTGGAGGTTTGCCTTAGTCACTTGTCCTGCCAACATTTCCCACTAACTTGAATGTCCTTCCTGACAAAACTGCACATGAAAAGGTCCCTAAGCTTTTATTTGGAAATGCTAAATCCTTCAAAGTCCACATAGCTTTTATTACTTGACACTACATTGTGTTTGTTTCCAAGAGAATCATATCTGATTGCGTCTTCCTGCAGCAGCCTGACAACTCTGTTTTGAGGGTTATGTCATCTCGCATTTTGTGAGAGGTATGTCTGCCTCTGAGTTGTGTAGTTCTATGAAATTTGCAAAGCAGCCATATGGTGGTCTCTGTACAAGTTTACGTACCCCTGTTGCTTGAGATCAAATTTCCATTATTACCTTAGCAGAAATAGCATGTGAACCCTCCTATGATATTTTGTAGATATACGCTTAAGGCATCCACTCAAGAGTAGGATTCCTTTAAGTTTTATATCTTTAAAGAATAACTATTACAGGTAATAGCTTGATCAGTTAAAATTAATCTACTTGACCAAGTAAATGAATTGAAGATTTAAAGGATGGTTGTACTGCAGTTTACTTGGTGTATCTCAAATTATTCTCTCAAACAATTTTGCCTGGGGAAATAATATTTATTGTGTTAGTAGTGAGAGGCCTGTTGCTTTTACATTTTAAGTGAGTGCTGAAACTTGCCACGAGACTCTAGTTTGTACACAAGATGAGACATAGATGCGTGAGAAACAACACATCTCAGTAGATGTCAAACCTGTAAATGCAGCCTTTCATTTTTTTTGTAGGTTTCTTCTGTGTCTTCTAAGAAGGAAACTTCCTGTACTAAACAACAGGAGAAAGAAGAGGAGCCAACCAGAATCTCGGAATATTTTTTCAGTGATATCTTTATGGAGGTGGATGATTCAGAATAAACCTCTGGGATCAAAGAATGCAGTGTAACAGCAGAACTGTATAAGATGAGTTGCTGTGAATTCTCCTTTGTTCTTCCTTAGTCCTAATTTATTACCAGCCTCACTAATGGAGAATAACAAACACTGTTGGAAGACAAAACCAGTTTTTCTCATTCTAGGTGATCTGAGCATTTTCAAACATTTAAGAACTAGATTGGCATGATGAGACTAAACAGCAGCTGTTGGCTTACACTGTAACTTTTCTAGATGCAGATGCTGGGTGCATGACTAACTTCTAGAAGTGCAATGAATGAATGACTATTCATATGACAAATATCCCTTTAAATCATAATGCTGAAGCTTGTCGGGCTGGTTATAAAAGTTATTTGCTATACTTCTTTTTGTGAAGTTCCACTCCAGAAAGGAGAATTAACCTTCATATTTATCTCTGTAGATCAAGAAGCAATTCTAAAAGCTTAGTGTAGTAAATACATAGAAATGTTTTCTATTGACGGCTATTTTAGAGTCTTCTCCAAATTATGTATTTTTGTAATGACGAATTCATAGGTACATAAGCTTAAAGACCCTAATTGAAAACAAAATATTTAATGCCGTTTAAATGTACAGAGATAAACATGAAAGACTGTATTTATTTAATTTTAATTTATTAAAAGATGCTATCCCACGTTAATCCTTTCTCATCTGTCTGATTTGGGGGTGAGGAAAAGATTAATGCATCTCCCACTGTAAATGCTGATTTCTTTCTAAATTAAATATTTAATGCAATAGGCTGGATTCTGCTCTTGCACTGTCTTTTATATAATTCCATTGGCTTCAGTAGAATTTCCCTAGTATAAATCAAGAGTAACTGCGAGCAGAATCGAACCCAGAACTATTGAGTGAGGATGCTTTGAGGATTTGCTTCTTTGAAAACATTGTTAGAATGGGTTTCCTTATGTTTTCTTGTCTAAGTTTTGTTCACTAGCACAGTGTAACTTAGTTTTAGGGTGGTATTAGGTTTGTCACATGAAGACTAATTTTCCACTTAAGTAATAAGGAAAAATTGCCTTGACAAGTTAAGTCATGTGGTCCCGATCTTAAAATCAGGCATTCTTCTAAAAGATAAATATAATTTCATTCTTAAATTCTTGACTTTTTGAAACAAGTAGGTAGATATTTTAAATTAGAGTTAGATAAAGTCTGCATTTTTCTCAATTAAATTTCGCCACTGGAGATCAAGGATACAGAATAGACCTTCAGAACCTGGGATTTACATGATGTCACATGCCTCAAAATGAGCATATTCCTAATTATGTTCTTTAACAGTTCTGAAGACCCCTTTCAAACCACAATTATTTTTTTACTCTTGCATCACTTGCCACAGGTCAGTCAGAAATACATAGTATATGTTTGTTTACTCTAAGGTTGTGCTTCTGCCTTTAATTTGTATTTTGTGAATGGGTCTTGCCAAAACAAAAATAATAATTACTCAGAGTAATTTAAAATATTTTGCTAAATTTGGTATTCAAACTATTTTTTTAAGATTATTTTGCCACCCTCTGCAAAGAAATATATATTCTGTAGATTGGATGGTGATTTACTAGCAAATCCATAATTTATTTTCTAATTATAATGATTATCAGATTTCTCTTGAATCACTTCTGAGACTTAAATTTTTGATCCTTTCAGAACTTATTTTTTGACTTGTAGTTTCTAAAGAAGCCCTCAAGACTGGAACAATAATCAAAAATAGGCCAGGTATTAGCAATCATTAAACTAGAAGCCCAGATCACTTACTTTATAGCAGCTAAATGTGAGAAGTGGTACAATTTTAATGCTACAGTGGAAAGGGAAAACTATCCTACAATAGAATGGTTTTCCCTTGTTTTTCAAGTAAATGATAACTTGAATTTAAAAAATGACTTTATGAACGATCCCATCACCTGTCCAGTTTCAGGCCAGTGTCTCATGGTTTGACTATTTCATTTTAACTTGAAATACCCATTTTTGTGTTTTTTCTCCTTCTACTGTAAACATAGCAGTAATAGAGTAGCATTGTATATATGTAGTTAAGGCTACTGTACATCTTGTAGGGTTTGGTTCTTGTATGCAAATATGTTGTTAGTCATTGTGACATGAGGCATGTTGTATTTTAGAATCAGGTAAACCAGTTCGATCACCCCCACTAATATTTTGTCATTGATTTGTGGAGGAGAAGGCTATAAAATTATGTATTCTAAGTACCTACTAAAGTGGTAAAGACTCATTCATAGTATTTCAGATGCAATTCAAACAACAAGGCAAAAATAATTTGCATTTCATAAATTATAAAGAGATGAAAAAATTTATGGTGCCTTATTTATCCCTGTTAGATGGAAGGGACAACAGATCTTGTTGTTTGTTTTTTTCACAGCAAACCATGTGTACTTTATCAGTATCTTTTGAAGTGAATCCAATTTCTTTAGACATGTAACATGTGTTTCCCATGTTGGATATGAAAGTTGTGTAAGTTGTTGAGATGGAAAGAAACAGAACAGCATCCTGTGTTACGTTCCACTGATCAATGGTTTATCATTTCTATTAAGATGTGGCAAAGGACTGCTTTCCTTGAAGAGTTCTTTGATAAACATTGTATGTAATATTGTTCATGTGTAAGCTTTCGGGTTCAAAGAAAGCGGTCTGTTTTTATATGTAAATTATGTGAATAAATACTTTTATATCACTTGTGTATTTGATCTTACTTGAGCTGTCTTAACAAAGCTTTTAGCAATAAAGAAGTTTTATAATGAGCCAAAAGAAGAAACTTTTAAAGGTAATGAGAGTTGAATGGCGAAAGTTCCCACATTAGCACTAATGCTATGTTTTGCCATCTGTTCACCCTTGCAACATTTTACTTACCGTATTGTAATGGTGGGTGAGCAGATTTTATGCCTTGATTGGCATGTTTTATAGCAATTTTGCAACATTCTTTTAATTACTTTTAATTTTTTATTTTGAAAACTTCAGTTTTTCCATTCACAGCTTCATTTAGAGACGTATATATTTCCAGTATGAAAAATGTTCCAATGTTTTCTTCATGTAAATACTCTAGATTGATGGATCAAAAAATTAAAACCTGATTTTAAACCCTCTCTACTTTAAAAAACAATATTTTTTGTGGGGAAGAGGAGAATGATTGAAAGGTTTTTAAAACCCTTGACTTCAAATAACTGCATTAACTTTTCATTAAAATTCCAAAAACATTAGGAGCAGATCATGTCCCCAGGCCCTTCGAAAGTGTTTTTTTGGGGGCAAAGGGGGCAGGGAATAGAGGAAGGGGGAAGTCCATGCTATACATTTATAATCTGATTTTGTATAATTCCATCTGAAAAATTAATCATGCAAAAATATTTTTTTAAGCACTGAGCTTCCAATAGTTCTGTAACAATGTTACATTTGGGTATATGATAATCAGTATAGGGAGAGGTATATACTTTCAATCTTCTTTTAAAAGGACTTCTATCTGTGGAAATCTTGCACACGCATGCATACACATATGTAAGACTTCCAGTCTATATATATGACTAAAATACAAAAAGCAGCTGAAAGGTTTCACTAATTCTTACCATATTGAATTACCAGAGCTACAGTATTTATATTTAAGGGATTGTCCCCTCAAGCTCTTTCTTATTTACTCCTGCAACAAATTTATAATGCTGTATTTTTATAACAGTCATTTCTGTAGGAATAAACGTATCAAGGTGTTCTTTCTCTTCAGGATGAAACTGAAAAGAACCTTATTCAAACACATCTTCAATAATAAAACAGAAAAAAATACTGTCTGCAATATACGTTTACTTTATTACAATGTGAAACTAATTCAGCTTGTTACTATGAGTTGTCTCCCACTGTTGTAAGTGCCCTATTATGCTGACATAGTTACTATCTCCTTGGTTGATGGCATTGAGTCACAGTTGATGTATGTAGGTCTTTGCAGAGTGAGTAGACACTGCATTACCTGTGTTGACATTAACAGTCCTCTAGCCACTATCCAACACTGCCTGACTCCGATTTACTATGGCCACAATTGTGAATTCTACTGCTCAGGAACATGTAGACCGGAAGCCTGCCCTCCTCTCCTTTAAAACCCCTGTAAATTTTTGAAATGCCTTTTCTTGATTGTTCAGTTGAGCAAGCACACCCAGCAGCTCTCCACTATGTGCAATGGCCCAGCTGCCCATGGTAGCTATGCACTCCAGTCATGTTCCTGTGTGAACTAGAAGGGAGATACTGGATCTCCTGGGCCTGTGGGGAGAAGAGGCTGTGCAAGCACAGCTCTGAACCAGCCATAGATATATTAACATCTGCAGTAGATTTCTCAGGAGTGCAAGAAAAGGGTTTTGACAGGGATGAGCAGCAGTGTTGCATGAAAGCCCAGGAACCATGGCAGGCATTACAGAACGCAAGGGAAGCCAGCCATTCATTTGGTGCCAAGCCGCAGACCTGTTGCTTTAAGGAAGAGCTGCACGCCATACTTTGCAGAGACCCTGCTACCAGCCTTTACGCCACTGGGGAAACCTCTGAGAAGCCTGAGTAACAGGCCTCTGCCACAAACAAGGAGGAGGAGGAGTATGGGGGACAGGTGACTAGGCTGTGCCACAAGCCAGGACCCCCACTGCAGTAAAGCCTATCTTTGCAACTGAGCACTGGTGAGCCAGATGCGGGGGAAGGAACCTTGGGTAAGTGTTTAAATGTATTTCCCATTACAGTTATGACTCTCTGAACTTATTAGGACACAGCTAAATTTTTTTCATTAATCTACTTGTACTAGGAAAAGTAGTGGTCCAACAGAGAGGTAGAGTTAACGGCTTTTCATTTCCCTCTACAGTTACGGTGGGGTGGAGGATGCGTCCCAGAGATGTCCTTTGAATCCTCCTAAGAGATCTCGATGAAATTCCATGAAGGTACTCTGCAATCCTCTCCTAAAGGTTTCTATGGATGACGGCCTTATTTCTTCCTCTGCAGTAGGACACTTTCTAATGCCATTCAGCAGTAATTTTGGCAGGCACCTGTGATGCTGGCAGACCAGATGCCAGCTCATGTCAAGGCCCCAGACCTCACTGAACGCTTACAGAGGCATAGCTAGGAACCAGTCTTGCTTATTAGATCTTAAGTTCATAAGAATGTGTTTAGTGTTTTATAAAATGCTTGTAGGATGCTGCATGTATTGTTCTCATTCAATATCCTGTTATAAAGTAATAACAAGTATTTGCATAGTCTGTGACTATATAACTTACCAAATAGGGGAAAAGCCTGGTGTAATGCAAATGATGGTCTCTAACAAGATGTTAAATCCTGTTTGTTAAACACAAATGAACCAGTGTGTGAGATCAATGATCAGACTTTAAATGCATTCCTCCCTCCCTACCCCTACGGCAAAGGGACCTGTGTGGCAACTGTTGTTGTCAGTTTGGTTTCTGTGAGAAGCTATAAATATGGATATACAGAAATTTTTTTTCATTTCTGGACTGTTTGGATTCTAACTGTGCAGAAGAACCAAACAAGAAGAGACAGATCTCTAGAGTTACTCTGCACAGCCCTAAAAGACTTTTGGGAAACTGGCAGATTACTACATCTCTGCTATCTTTTGAAATTATAGAATGACTCACCTGTAATATATTTTTATCTGCTTTAACCTCTCAATGACTCTGATTCCTTTTTTTTAGCTAATAAAGCTTCAGTTTATTTACTACAGAATTGGCTACCAGTGTTATCTTTGGTATGAGAACTAGGATGCAAATCGAGCTGGAGTGACTGGTCTCTTGGGACTGGGTGTAACCTGAATACTTAGATTTTTTTAAAATAAGTGACCATTTATCACTAAACCCAGCTTGCCTGCGTGGCAAGATAGACTGGAGACCCGAAGAGGACTGTCTGTGACTCTATGGTAAGACTAGTACAGTGATCCAGGAATTCTCATTAAATCTAATTATAGAATATGCCTGGTTTTGTTACTGGTGAAATCTAATTATAGAACATACCACCAGTTTGGGGTTTCTGACTGTTTTTGACAATCTGCTCTGAGGTTGGCACTCATGGTTGCGAGCTACTCCAGACACCATGGTCTGGGCAACTTCTGGGTGTCAGTGGCAGCTGCTGCACTTTCTCTGCCCCAGGTGTGAGATATAAGCTAAAACAACCACTATCCCTGGAAAATGTTGCCATTATTCAGTCCCAGTGCCTTATATTCAGTTTCATGCATCCCAACAACTCCCTCTCCACTGGTGGGTCCCAGTCACCATGCCTGTTAGTTGTCTCTTGACCAAGCACTCCAAAGAAAGGCCAATAAGTGTATCATGTTTCACACTTTAGGGGATCAAGGCAAGGGGGGGATTTAGGAATCTTAAGTTTTGCTTTCTCTACCTATGGTCAGTTGTATGATGGAGTATCCATTTTAATTTTATAAATTTTATTAAATGGATATTCTAAGGGTAGAATAAAATGTACTAGATTTTGATATGAAAGAATGAAGGAAGTATAGATGACTCGTAAGGATGTATTTTTAAAAGTATTCTGAAAGTTTCTAATAAGTGATGCTCTGGGGGGGAGAGAGAAGGAAGGGTGGGGGGGCACAAGGTGGAAGCTTTGCCTAAGGTGAAAAATATCCTTGCACCAGCCCTGGGACTTCCTTGTGGTTTTAGCTGCATGTTTTAAGTCTGGCTTCTAATCTGCTGATGTGCGCAGCTGATTTGTGTCTGCACGGGAGTTTAGGCCAGGCTCTCAGCCTCACCCCACGACGAATGGGCAGATTTAAAGACATCATTAGTAACTGCCACGTAGGGGAACCTGGGTTTAGGGTGGGTCGCTTGAGGGCTTGGCACACGAGGCGCAGCAGGGCTGTAGCTCAATGGGCGCAGTTCTGGGGCGGACACGGCCCAGCTACCCAGCATGTCGCCACCTTCCGCGAGGCGGGGCGGGGCAGCGGTGTGAGAGGCCGGGTGCACCCGGGCTACTGCCGCCCCTCCCCTCCTGCGGGGCAGGAGCCGGTCGGGCCTTTGATGACCTACCTACCTACCCCGGCCGATGTCGTACCCCGGCGGGGAGGCTCCGTCCCCAGCAGCAGCAGGAGGAAGCTGCCTCCTGAGGCCGCAGCTCGGCCCCGCGCTTTCCATTGGCTGCAACGGGGGGAGTGGCGGGGCAGCCGGCTCCAGGCCGGGGAAGGTGCCGCTTCCGCCCCCCAGCCCGGAGCTTCCGCGCCGCGATGCTGGCGGGCCTGAAGGGGCGGCGGCTCTGCCGCTCGGCCGCGACTCTGGCCCGCGCGTACCACGGGGACAGGGTGGCCGCGGTGGGCTCGCAGCCTGACACCGGCTCCCCGCTCTACCAGGTAGGCCGGGCCGGGGCAGCCTCGCCACCAGGCCGGGCTCTGGGGCTTGTCTGGGCGCCGCTCCTGCGCCCATTGAAAACTGCGAGGACGGTCTCGCTCCTGCTACTCGGGCTAGCTCGGTCCTGGTGCCTGTGCCCCGGGCCCTGCAGTTTAGCGCTCCCCCTGCAGGCCCCACACGTGGTGTCAGCCCGCGCCCCATGCCGCCTGAGGGGGACCCAGAGAAAGAGAAAACGCGGCGGAGCGTCTCCCTGTCCTCTCCCCGCCCCCAGTTATTTAAATAAGGGGAGCGGGGATAGCGCCCGCTAGGTGCCAGGAGCGCCTCAGGCTTTCGGGAGCAGGGGCCACTGCTCCAAGCAGCTTCCAGTCTAAGGGCGCACGTCAAACGTCCTTTCTTCCGCAGCTCCCAGTTTTCTGCACAGGGATCTCTTCGGACAGATGGCCCGATTCTGACCCGTCGCTATAGCCTGAGTGAATGGGCTTTGTGCAGGAGGAGATCCTCCAGTAATACTTCTGATGGGTCGCTTCACTAATGGAACAGAAGCGGAGAGCTACTGTGCCTTAGAAGGCATTGACTGATGTATTGAAAGCTGGAAGCAATGCTTTGCTTAGAAATTAAATGTGAATTGTGGGAGTGAGCAATGTTTTTGCTAAATCGGTTGGTATCTGCAGAAACAAGGAGGACATCTGTGAAATATCTTTATTTTGGAAAGGATGGGAAGTTAGGGTGGATGCAAATTGGTTATTCTGTGCATAATTTTAAAAGGGCATTGTTAACTTCATCACACTGCAAACAAAGCTGTGTACCAGTAAACTTGTATTACTTAAAACTACATGATAGGATTCAGTTTACTTTTCACTAATTGAACTATTTCTGTACATACATTTTCCTGAGCTTGAACACTGAAAATAAATCACTTTCACTTTTTGATTACTATGTGGGTTGCAAACCCTGCAGGGGAATATGCATTTATTTTAAAATGTTTCTATTGGGATAAAAAACCCAAACCAAACAACAAAACAAAAAAACGGAACCAGCCAACCAAACCAAAACATGTTCTAGAAAGATTTCCATTAATCTTAGGTTCTGTTTTGCAAAATGTAAATTTGGGGACAAAACAGCTGATTGTAACACTTTAGTAAGTATATATGATAAGCCAAATGAGTCAGATGTATTGTAACTTTTGAACTCTTACTCTTTACTATAGTCAACTAAATTGGTATTAGCCATCTGTGTGTACCCCTCAGAATTCAAACTAAAAATGAAACCTGACTCAGTGTTTTTTTTAACAAACTCTTCACTGTTTTTTCAAATATTCACATATTTTGACAGCAGTTTCCTATGGGATGTCAAGACAGGCCAGGTACGTCCAGCTTGGATACATCTGGTACGTCATTCATGCAGTAAGGTGGCAAATAGTGTTAACATATTTGAAGAAGTAATTACTTATAGAGCACTGTAAGTGTATGTGATGTTTTACAAACACAGAAAAGCCCAGGTCCCTGCCATGAGGCACTTACAGTCTGAAACCAATGTATTACATGGGATAGCACTGCAAACACAAGAAGGCATAAGGTGAATGATGAAGGTCACACTTCCCTTAGCTAATATTTGTTTTTATAGCTGTACATTCAGCAAGACAGTTTACATTTAGAAGGCCAACCTATCTTACAAACCAGAGGAGTAATTTTAAAAAGAGAAAAGGAAAGTTTTAAATTCTGGAAAAAGACCCAAATGAGCAGATCCTGTGGCCATTTTGCAAGTGTGACTTCCAATAGAGGTAAACAGAAGGTCTCAACCATGCAGTAATTGCAGGATTAGTTTGTAATTTCTGCCACCTCAGATTTGCAGTGCTGTATCTAGAAGTTATCATGTTAGCAACAGATGTTTATAATACTCATATAAAGTACAGACAGTTTTCTTCTAGAGAAGAATGCATGGCATCTTGCTTGTCCTTTTAGCATTATATAACAAGAGTTCAGAAATATATGGTAGAAGTAATAATGCATACTGCTAAGAGAAACCTTTTATTATTTTTTTATTATTATTATTTTGCTCAAAGCGTAAGATAAGATCTAAAAGTACTATTGTAGGGTAGAATGACTTACTGTCCTACTTAGAGAACTACGATTAAAAATAGAGATATTCAAGTCTCAAATTCAGTAAGTAGTTCCATTTGATGATATATTCATTCATGGCCTGAAAAACCCTTCTACCATTGGGAAATGGAAGGGATGGGAGGGGATCACTAAATGATCTGATCCTGCAAAGACTTAAGCATGCCTGTCTTTATGTATGAGAGTAGTCTCGCTGAATTCAATAGTGCAATCAAGTTTGAGAACCCTTGTTCTAAACGATATGCTCTAGTAATGACTTTGGTGAAGTTCTGTGCCCTGTGTTTTACAGGAGGTCAGACTAGGTGATCACAATGGTCCTTTCTGGACTTAGAATCTATGATAAAAGAAAAAAACAAACAATAAGTCTATAAAGAGAATCTCTTGGACATTAACTGAATGCAGTTTTGCCTCCCTTAGTCTGCAGAGCAGTGAAATTCACAAGACTGGTCAGTTTTTTGCTTGCTGTTGGGAATTCTGGGACACCAGTAAAACTAGCAATAATCAATTGCAATGTGTACTTACTATTTAGGAAAGTGGTGAACAGTAGAAGTAGGTACCGGAGCTATTTGCAAGGTGAGGGGATTAAAATAAAATTTAAAAAAAGGCTGAAAGAAGAATGAAGCATAATAGACCACTTACTCCTCAGGGGCCTGGAAAGTGCGGGGAGAGGTGTAGGGTTGTGGAGATGCCCCATACTCTCAGCAGCCAGTAGGCTATAGAGTGGTAGTATGTGAAAGAGAGAATCTCTCTTCTAGCAGCTGAGGGTAGAGGCTTCAATCTTATAAAATACTCATTAGCCAAAGGGTGATAAATAAAGATGGCACATATGAGCTGTGTCCCAGAAGAGCACCCTGCTAAGAATATGAGCCCTTTTTCCAGAGCTGGTATGGCAGGATTCAGAACTGGATTTTTTAAATCAAAGGACTTGTCTTGACTACAGCGGGGAGGGATCGATCTTATGGCGATTGATTTATCGCGTCTCGTCAAGACGCAAGAAATCGATCGCCAGTGCTGCCCCCGTCGACTCCGTAACTCCAGCTTGACTGGAGGCGTAAGCTGGAGTCAACGGGGGAGTGCACCACCGACTGCCGCCGCAGTGAAGACGGCAGGTAAATCGGCTGCAGATACGCAGACTTCAGCTACGTGATTCACGTAGCTGAAGTTGCGTATCTGCAGTTGATCCCCCACCCCCAGTGAAGACCAGGCCAAAGTGTGGCCTTGGATTTTGCTGATAGGTTCCCACCCACACATCTTTTATATCAGCTCTGACTAGTAGGTGACTGGCAAAATTAATTGTCTTAGTGTTTGGTTGTTTTCTGCATGTGCGCACTTCGTCTCTTTCTTTTCCTCTCCCCTCCACCACCCTTGTGCCCTTTCTGTGATTAAAGGAGTGAGTCATGCTATTGTTGTGGGACTCATTAGATATTTGGGGGAATCCTAACTTTGATTGGCAATTCTACATTTTCAGAATTAAACAGAGTGGTTCTGTTGATATTAAAGCAGAGTTCTATATTTTCTAACTGGATAACAATAAGATAACTCAATATGAATGAGTGCACAATAGCTATTGTCTTCTTTCTTTGTCTACTGTACTCTGTATATATGTGTGTGTGTATATCTATATGTAATCTATCTACATTTAGAAGGAGCGACTCTTATTTGAGTCTTTAAAAAGCCAGATTGGAATATGGTTGGATAGTATTTTTAATTATTGAAGGTATGCTGCACTAATAATTTTGTACAGTGACTCTGGCAAACAAAGTAGTAATTATAGGCTCATTAATAGATTACTCACATCCAAAAACATAGACCCTGTTTTATTAAAAGAAGGGATGTTGGCTAGGACATTTTTATTCTTTATTTGGTAAGCATCTTGGTGTCTTTAGCTTATACTAGGGCTGTCGATTGATCACAGTTAACTCAAAGAAATTAATTGCAATTAAAAAAATTAATCACGATTAATCACAGTTTTAATTGCACTGTTAGACAAGAGAATACCAATTGAAATTTATTAAATATTTTGGATATTTTTCTACATTTTCAAATATATTGTATTTTCTGTCATAATTGAAATCAAAGTGTATATTATTTTTTATTAAAAGATTTGCACTGTAATAATGATAAACAAAAGAAATAGTATTTTTCAATTCACCTCATATAAGTACTGTAATGCAATTTCTGTGTCATGAAAGATAATGAGATGATGATGTCCTCTTTTTATTTACAGTATCACCAGAAAGTGAGAACAGGCATTTGCATGCCACTTTTGTATCCAGCATTTCAAGGTATTTACGTACCAGATATGCTAAACATTTGTATGCCCCTTTATGCTTTGGCCACCATTTCAGAGGACATGCTTCCATGCTCATGACGCTCATTAAAAATAATAATGTCTTAATCAAATTTGTGACTGAACTACTTAGGAGAGAATTGTATGTCGCTGGCTGTGTTTTACCCTCATTCTGCCATATATTTAATGTTATGGCAGTCTTGGATGATGACCCAGCCCATGTTCATTTTAAGAACACTTTCACTGCAGATTTGACAAAACACAAAGAAGGTACCAATGTGAGATTTCTAAAGATAGCTAAGGCACTCGACTCAAGGTTTAAGGATCTGAAGTGCCTTCCAAAATCTGAGAGGGACAAAGTGTGAAGTATGCTTTCAGAATTCTTAAAAGAGCAACACTCCAGTGTGAAAATTATAGAACCCAAACCACCAAAAAAGAAAATCAACCTTCTGCTGGTGGCATCTGACTCAGATGATGAAAATGATCATGCACTGGTCTGCACTGCTTTGCATCGTTATTGAACAGAACCAGTCGTCAGCTTGGACACACATCCTCTGGAATTATGGTTGAAACATGAAGGGACATATGAATCTTTAGCAAATCTGGCACATAAATATCTTGTAACGCTGGCTACAACAGTGCCATGAGAACACCTGTTCTCACTTTCAGGTGACACTGTAAACATGAAGCGGGCAATATTATCTCCTGCAAATGTAAACAGATTTGTTTGTCTGAGTTATTGGCTGAACAAGAAGTAGGACTGAATAGACTTGTAGGCTCTAAAATTTTACATTGTTTTATTTTTGAATGCAGTTTTTTTGTACATAATTCTAGATTTGTAAGTTCAACTTTCATGACAAAGTGATTGCTCTACAGTACTTGTATTAGGTGAATTGGAAAAATAGTATTTCTTTTTTGTTTTTTTACAGTGCAAATACTCATAATCAAAAATAAATATAAAGTGAGCACTTTACACTTTGTATTCTGTGTTGTAATTGGAGTCAACATATTTGAAAATGTAGAAAACATCCAAAAATATTTAAATAAATGATATTATATTACCGTTTAAATGTGTTATTAATCATTATTAATTTCTTTTAATTGCTCAACAGCCCTAGTTTATACCTAATTAGCTGGAATAAGTATAGAGAATCTGAGTTTTAATTTCTCCTTAGGCTGCGACTTGAACTACACAAAGTAGGATTACTAACATTTGAACTGAATTCTTCTGATATATGTTATAATGATTAATTAAAAACAAAACTTAAGACTTAGGGGAAAAAATCTGAGCACTCTTCCTCCTTGTGATAAATAGAGAGAGAGAGAGTGTAGGATAGCTCCCTTTGATGGGCAGCCAGTTAGCAGTAAAATCCCTCTTGGTAGCTGTTTTTTACTTGATTTACCTGTAAAGGGTTAAAAAGTCCCCCAGGTAAAGAAAAAAACAGTGGCTATCTGACCAAAGGAGCCAATGGGAAGTCTAGAACTTTTTAAAATGGGGAAAGAAATTTTCCTTTTGTTGGTGGTTCTCTGGGCTGGAGGGACATGCTATAAGCAGCTTTAAGCCAGGTATGATCATAAGTCATCAGATCATACCTAGAACTACTTATCTGAACTCCAGATGTGTAAGTAGATCAGAGTGTTTAGCTAGACAGGATGAGGTTTATTTCTGTTTATTTTTTAAGGCTTGTGGATCTCCTTTGTGCTAACCCATGGTGCTTTTTTTTATTTGTAACCTTTAAGCTGAACCCCCAAGAAAGCTGTTTTGGGTGCTTAATTTTTGTAATTATTTCTTCTAAGATCTAGCAAAAATCCTGAGTTCCAGATGTATTTTTTCCCTTTTTGTTTTTTAATAAAATATACCTTTTTTACGAACAGGATTGGATTTTTGGTGTCCTAAGAGGTTTGTGCATGTTGTTTGATTAGCTGATAGCCACAGCTAATTTCCTCTGTTTTCTTTTTCAGCTCTTGGGGAGGTGGGGATTGAAAGGGCTTGAGGGTATCCCACAGAGAGGAATTCCCAAGTGCTCTTCCTGCGTTCAAAGGGGTTTTGTTTTGCATTTGGGTGGTGGCAACGTTTACCAAGCCACGGTCAGAGAGAAGCGGTAGTCTTGGGAATTTAATACAAGCCTGGAGTGGCAAGTATTAATTTTTAAAATCATCGCGGGCCCCTCACTTCTGCACTCGGAGTTACAGAATGGGGATTGAGCCTTGATACCCACATAGTCTCTTTTTACGGATAAGCCAATTTCTGATTGACTGAAACATAAAACAAGTCTTCTGAGAATATAAGTCCACTAGAGCTCTTGTGAGGCCTGTTTGAAAGCACTTTGAGATGCTTGGATAAGAGATAAGTGGAAATATTATTATTAGTATAAAGAAAATATAAAATTTTTTGAAGAACAAACAATGTGATATCACCAGTAACTAGCAAATTTTCCTGTGGCATGATTCTCTAGTAAAATACAATACTATTAGTGTTGGTTAAAGTTTAAATGCTCACATATTTTCCCCCAACAGGAAAACTATGAACGAATGAAAGCACTAGTAACTGAACTCCAGGAACTAGCAGAAAAAATCAGATTAGGTAAGTTCTGTGTGCGTGATTTTTAGAACATTTTTTAAAGTAGCCCTGGATTTATTTTTTATAGAGTTTTTCTTAACTGATCCTAATTTTTAATAACTGGACAAATTTATGAGGGTGTTGTGTGATAGGGTGCCTTTTGTTAGTAGAAGTCAGGGCTCACTTATATTCCTTAAGCTAATGCTTCAGGGCCTCAGCCAGCCACTTGCAAGGGTCAGGAGAGAATGCCCTCCCCTCCCTCGTTCCCTCCTCCCCCAAGAACAAAATATTTTGGAAGGATTTTTGGTCTCTTCTCCTGAAGCATCAGAGATGGCCATGGTAGGAGATGGCATACTGGACATGGTGTGCCAGTGATCTGAGGTGACATTCTCTCTCTCTTGGCTGGCTGATTCTTTTTCACATGATCAGGGCCTAACTGATCATCAAACGTGGTATCAGGAAGGATTTTTCCCCCTGATTGGCAGAGACCTGTGTTTTCACTTTCTCTCTTGCATGTGGGTGTGGGTCACTTGCCAGGATCATCTAGGTGTATCTCACTTAATTATTTCCTTGTGATTGCAGATCCTTGGACATTGGTGCCCTTCAATCTCTCCCTTTGGGGACATAAATCTAGTCTCCTATGGGCTGTAATACCTTGGTATAATTTCAGTTGTTGAAGTTAGTGTGTGAGGGCTGGGTGGTTTTGGTGGCCTGTGATATACAGGAGGTCAGACTAGATGATGTGGTGGTCCTTAAACTCTTTGATTCATTAATAAATTCTACATTAACCAGGTGTACATGATTTACTCAACTACAATGTGCTAACTGTATTCCAGTAGATGTATTGAAATATAGGGCTCTTCCTATTTGAGTCTAGCTCTGCTACCTTCCATTACCTGAAAACTTTGAAGGGATAATGTCAGGTCTAATTTGGTTACAAAATCTAGGTTTTGCCATAATAATAATAAAGCTTAATAAAAAATCTAACACCAATAACATGTTTCCATGACATTTTAAAAAATTGCAGAGAAGTTTTTAAATTAATGTGCCCTGTGTTTGCCATTCAAATAGCACAGCAGAGTGCTGGTGCATAAGGACCCGAAAGTGACTAGAAACATACTCTAAAGGAAAGTAGAGCTGACTAAATGAAACTGTATCTTGTATTTGTATCTGTATCCTTCATAGTTCAAGCTGAAGAGAGGTAAAAAGTAAGCATACTGAATAAATAGTAGAAAGTTTATTATTAAAATGAAATAATTTTCAGTTCCTAATACAGTGGAACCCCTCAATACTGTGACAATCGGGGTCCAAAAGTATCGATCGTGATAAATGCGGGGTCGCGGTATTGCGGGGTTCCGCTGCATCAAAGCAGTGCCTGCTGCTGCCATCAGGAGCCCCACATGCCCTGCGTTATAAGCAGATTTGTGCTATCATGGGGCGCAGTATGGCAGGGTTTCACTGTATCTTAGGAAAAGCTAAATACATTGTTTTAATGAATTTAATGACAGTATTCCTTTAAACAAATAGGATTGTTAATAGGAGACTTTTACTGATATGTTTTTCACTTCACCTGTTTTCCCTTCTTCATTCCAGTCTGTTGCTATGCTTTTTGCCTTTATAACCAGTCACCTGGGCAAATATGCTTCTTTTCAAGTGGTCAATTAGTGTATCAGGTCTGGTCTACACCTAAAAATTAGATTGACCTTGCTACATCGCTCAGGGCTTTGAAAAAATTTGTGAGACATTGTTATGTGGACCTAAAACCTGGTGTAGAGGCAGCTAGGTCCATAGAAGAATTTTTCTGTTGATTTAACTGCTGCATCACGGAGATGTGGGTTTTTTAGATAGAAAAAAACCCTTCTGTCAATGTAAGAAGCAACAACAGTACAGCGCTAAAGCCATAGCTGTGCTGCTGTAGTGGGCTGTATGCCCTCAGTTTGCAGAGGTGATCTTTGAGGAACTTAGCCATGCCTTGTACTATAGGAAAACTACAAACACAGGGATTAATCTCCATGATTGTAAAATCCAAATTAACTAATTCCATCTAAGTGAAGAATATAAAATTTTAAATAACTGCATCAGGGTTGCACAACTAACTGTGACAAGACTGGACCTCCAACTTCAGTTCTGCCCCTTTGTTCGTCTGCATTATCAGAGTTTATTTGTTAAGTTGCTGTTTCTCAAATTTTACAATATAATTTCTTCAATGACTTTGGAAGGGAACAGAGTTAAGGTTGCATGTTCAATTTTATCGTTATTACTTGCTTGCAGGATTGGGCTCCAAATTTTCTTTTGGAAAGTGCTGAATATCCTTGTCTTCCATTCATTTCAATGGATGTGAAGGGTGATCAGTGCCTCCCAGTGGTGCTCAGGCCTAATAGGAGAGGACTGTTTGTTTCTGTGACTCTTCCTATGTTTTTCCATCAGATGGGGATAGGAGAAAAGCAAAATATTGCAGTCACTCTCCTTTATCCTGCTCAATTATATTCCTCCTGAGCATTAGTTTACCCTTCAGTCTGTGGAATTCACTGAAGCTGTGAAGTCTGTGTGTAATGAAAAGGCATAGAAGCATATAAAAATGATTAGGTGACTGTTTGGCATAACTCTAAGTGTAAGTGTCTGCCTTTCACCCTATCAGTTGGAATGGCTTTCACTGAATTAGCCTTCACTGACATCTGTGGGATTTAGTTTCTGAGGAAGTATAAAATGGAACATGCCACTGCTGCTAAGAGGGTGAGAGATGTCAGCTGACAACAAGTGTTGGAATGGTGTTAAACGCCAAGGAATGAGAGGTATAATTTAGGGTAGTCCAAGGTGAGATAACGAAGTAATGGAAGAAAAGGAGCAAAAAGATATGTATGCTGAATGTTAAATGCTGTATACCCCGACTGTGAGGTCTTCTACACTCTAGAGTAATCTCCCCAGAAATCTCCCATTGGTTGAGCAATTTAAAACTGAACTCAGTAAAGCAATTTAGAATGTGCTGTAGGGAAATGAACATGACCAGTAGGTTCCTGTCCATCTCTCCTTCCAATGATCCCTGAAAAGTACGTTTTTGAGTGCTTTGTTAGCTCATTGTCAGAATGACAACCCCAGACAGCAGCAGATAAGCTCTATTAGCTGAGAGTTTATTTGCTTTTACACTTTGTTAGTAAAGAATATAGAAAAAGTAACTTAGAATATATGATAAACAGAATTGTCTGAGTCATCATCATAAATCAGTCATCTAAAATGTAAGCTCTATTAAGTGTATTCTCATTAAGTTCTATTTTTGTGATTGAGAATTCAGATCAGTTTTAATTCTAAGTTAAATGTTAATAGTGATGTAGTCATTTGTATGTACATTAGATCTAATGAATGACCTTGTATCACAGGAGGTGGAGAAAAGGCACGGAAGCTTCATACATCAAGAGGAAAGCTGTTACCCAGAGAGAGAATTGACAGACTCATAGATCCAGGGTGGGTAATTTATTTTTGGCTATAAAGCATCAAATACTCTTTTGTGTTGTGTAAGCTAACAGAACTATCTCTTGTTTTGAAGTTCCTACACTACTGGCAAGCAGGATGGATTTGATTTAAATCAAATCACTAGTCAGGAGGGTTTGATTTAATCATGGATTTCTACATACAAGTGCATTCTTGTTGGTTGTTATAACCTTAATACATATTCTTCACAACTCAGGTTTCATTTTTAGAAGGTACACACTATACATCGGGATAGACAACCTATGGCATGCGTGCCGAAGGCAGCATGCAAGCTGATTTTCAGTGGCATTTGCACTGCCTGGGTCCTGGCCACCAGTCCGGTGGGGCTTTGCATTTTAATTTAATTTTAAATGAAACTTGTAAACCTTTAAAAACCCTTATTTACTTTATGTACAACAATAATTTAGTTATATATAACAGACTTATAGAAAGAGACCTTCTAAAAACATTGAAATGTTTTATTGGCGCGTGAAATTTTAAATTAGAGTGAATAAATGAAGACTCAGCACACCACTTCTGAAAGGTTGCTGACCCCTGCTATCCATTTTTAAAATGATTTATTTTGAAAACTTTTCAGATTAGTTTTACAGCTATATCAGAAAATGAATGATTGATTGCTTATTTCATTTACTAAAGGTAATTGAAGCAGATATTTATGAAGTCATTGGGAGGAGAACTATGTCCAATTCAACAGGTTAATCATTAATATTTGGAGGATTTTCTTGCCATGCTATATTATGAGGAGGACATCACCAGACAGACATTTAAATTGTTTTATTTAACTAAAACAACAACATTATGTATTTTGGATTTTTTCTTCAACAGTAACCGTATAATATTTTAACAAAACAAATAAGAATTTTCGAATTTAGCTAAACATTCAGGTTTTTAAAAATCAGGTTTATTTTTGTTAAAATTGTTTTTAACTAAAATGGTTAAATGAAATGTTTTTTTAAAAAAACCCAAAATTAAATCAACTGCATCAGCCTTGTCAACATGAGAAACTTAAAATATTGGCTTCTGCAGTTAACTCCGTTGTCTTCACCTTCATTTTCTTGTTTGTTCATAATCTGGAAAAGAAAAACAAGCCTTTCCTGCTTTTTCAGGCCCCAAACGATTTCTCAGTTTTGAAAATGAATTAGTCCAAAGGAAAAAAATATTCTTTCTACACCAGCAGAAGAAGCTACTGCTGTTAAAAGTGAGATTATCACTTTAACAGTCTTTGAATCCAAATGCTTAAGTGACTTCCACCAGTTCACTGGTGTGACTTTCTTTAGAATACCACCAGCAAACATATATTTCTTGAATAGTTCACCCTTAGCTCTGAACTAGAGTTGGCATTATGGAGGGATGATTGCTTGATGTGCATGACATAGCCAACTCCTCTTCTTCAGCAGTTAAGGTTTGACCTTGGTACTAAGTATTGAAAATATTTGCAAGAAAATGAGCTGGAGATAGTGCTCGTCCCATTCATTATTTTAATGCTTGTAATTTAACTCTATCATTGCATATTTCTTTTTCTAAGATCTCATTCAGTTCTTTCCAAATTTCAAAAGCGTCGGCAATAAAGCAGCTATTTCTCTGCATGTTGTACAAGGCTACAGAAATAGGCTTCAGGTTACTCAGCATACGTTCAACATTTCTCTTAAACCCAGTGTTGAGAACTTTGGCAGTGACATTGCCATCTGTTTTTTTCATGGTTTTGTTCACAAGCTGTCGTCGGATTAGGCCAGTTCTTGATATAGTGCTCAAAACAGTTGACTACTGAGTTCTATCTCACGTCTCGTGGGAGAGTTAGCTTGGTTCCTCCCACTTTTTTCAGAGCATCTGCTGCAAAGTGGTTGTTATGGAAATATTTTGCTATTTCAACAACATTAGCCTTTATTTCTGGAACACTGAAGTCTTTGGCTAGGAAGTGCATGAGATGCACACTGCAACCATATGTTCTTAGCTTGGGACTCTTTTCTGATTTTCTTCTCATCTTGGATACATTTGCAACATTGCTGTGACCAACCTGCATAAAAGACATTTGAATTTTTTTTCACTGTTTGTTATAGCTTTTACTGCTACTTCTTGTAAGTGCTCTGCTGTGTGTGCATTTCCTGATGTATCAATTATTTCTGTAAGGAAGACATTTCCTCCTTCTGTTGTCACACAAGCACGTACAACGGGATCATTGTAAACATCGCTCCACCCATCAAGACTCAGGTTAACAATTTCACCCTCTAGACTTTTTGCAAACTGCTCAGTTTCTCTTTCATACACTTTATACAGCAGTTTGCCTGCAACATCTGTTCTGATGGGGGGACTGTACCCTGGTCTTAATGATTGAACAATGTTAATGAAGTGTGGGTTCTCAATCATACAAAAAGGGGAGTTTGTTGCATAAACGAATTGGGCAATTTTTTCATCAATTACTTCTTTTTGTAATCTGCTGGTTCTTACCACAAACTTATCTATGGTTGTTTCTGGATGATGGAGATTTTTTTTCCCCTTTTTGCTACAGGTGATATATTGTGGCCATGACACATACATGTTGTGACTGAAACACTATCATGGGCAGATAATTCTGAAACTATAGAAAATTATGGTGATCTTGAAGGTGGATAGTCTTCAGAATTGTGTGTGTTGAAGATAGATTCTCCTAAACAAAATAAGTCAATGCAATTATTTAATTATTATTATAATACTGCTCATTTAGTATTACTCATTGCATTCACTGACAGTACTACTTTAAAGGTGAAATTGTAAAAGGAAGATCTGCCTATTTCAGCTATTTGTATTTGATCACAACTGCATCTAAAATGATAATACTATAGAGCAGCAACTATATTCTTTGCTCAAACATGAGAATTCGAGAATAGCCCAGAAGGAAGACAGGTAGTCCTTAAGAAAGAAGTATGAAATTAAAAAGTTTACCAACCTGAAGATCCTACATATTCAGATATGTTTCTTTCATCATCTTCAACGCAGCTACCTCCTGAGAAGGAACACTTCTCATGATGTTTCATTCCAGCAATGAGGTCTTGCATTTCTTTGTTGCGCTGTTCGCATTTTGTATGCATGTTTGTCTTACCCATAGGTAGGGGAACGTCATTAAACTATTCTCAAACTGGATCTCTCTTATGACCCGTTGCCCTTATAGGTTTTCACTTTTAGTGAGAGAATGGAATGGTAGATCTCAAATCAATGAAGGCTGCACTCATAAAGACCTCTGGAATATGCTGCTCAAACAGTTTCACTTTTGTTTTTACTGCCTTTCCCTCCCTTCTCACATTTATCTCCAGACTTCTTCTCCTTCTCCAGATCTATTCCACCCCAACAATCTTCTATTCATTGAACTCTTTGAAACTTTGCACTTTTAGAGAGAGGTGAGGGATTTGCAGAGGGACAATAAGGTTGAGGGCTGTTATTTCTCACCTCTATATATTTATTTATTTATTTAAATAATTTTTGCTGTTAACAAACGTGTTATCTCTGGAGACTCAAATCCACAGTTTGAGAACTGCAGAAGTAAACATTTCTTATCGTATCTTCTAGACTGGGCTCTGAGTCCATTGGGAAGATAGAAAGATTAACATGAATAATCTATACAGAAACCCCTGGAACTCCATAAAATAGGGTCCCTAATCCATGAACTATTAGAACTCGTTAACAAAACTTTTCTTAAACATTACATGACTATATTGTCTCATACTATAGAATTAGAATTTATAATTCTATTCCATGGTAAAAGATCTTTGAGCTATATTGTATCTTAATTAAAACTATCTTTAGATTTTTTTTCCTCAAAAAATCCAATTTAAATTATTTTTTTTAAAATTATTGATTTTTATCCACCCTGCTGGCAAGTAGTGTTGGTTTGAAATCTTGACATATCTATTGTTTGAAAGATGTATTGCAAGAACACATTTTAAAATCATGAACTTTACAAAAGAAAATAATGTTTGTCAGGCTGCTTCTGGTTGACAAACATTTTGACAGGATTATTATTTTTTTAGGTCCCCATTCTTGGAGTTCTCCCAGTTTGCAGGTTACCAGTTGTATGGTAACGAAGAGGTACCAGCAGGAGGCATTATCACAGGCATTGGAAGGGTGTCGGGGTAAGAAGTTGCCAGTGATCTACATATTATGTCTATTATGTAAGCGACAGGATGTTTCTGTGTGGTTCCTAGTTCCAGCTCTGGGAGCCTTCTAGCACTTTGTTTCCAATATTAAGTTGAAGGCTTTCTGGTATTTGACTCATGATCCAGAAGATTACTGTTCTGGCTATTTAGTTTTGACTTCAGGGAAAGGATTCAGCTGTGTTCTTATTATTCTTATTCTTAGGACTTGTTTACACTTAAAATTCTGCAGTGGCACAGCTGTGCTGCTGCAGTTGTGCTGTTTATGCCGATGGGAGAGGTTCTCTCATCAGCATAGGTAATCCACCTTCCTGAAAGGTAGGAGGTAGGTCTACTTTAGTGCTGTCTACACAGGGGTCGGAGGTGGGAGGATTTCGATTGGTTATGGATTTTTCACACCTGTGACTGATGTCATTAAACAAATCTAATTTTCTAGCATAGATCAGACCTTAGACAATACATGTAGCAACATCCCAATTAACTCATTTGGAGGCTACATTGTTATCTTTCTGATGAGAAATAAGTGGTTAATTATGCAAGGACGTAGGTGAGGTAGAAAGTTAATTTTAAACATGTGGAAAGGTGTTCTGGATTGATAATGGGGTTTGCTCATTTAAAGGAAGATTGATGCTCTTGTTAAAATTAGTGTGATGGGATATTACGCTAAGGATGATGAGCCAGGAAGCTGAAGGAACCCCAGGAGGGTAATGATTTTATCCAGTGCCACTTTGTGCCACCCACAATGTATGGCTTAATGGCCAAGCTCCTCTCATATTTCTTTCTTTAAAAAAAAAATATTCCGAACAATCATTTACCTTTTGTCAAAATAAAATCTCTTTTAGTAAGGGCATTCAAATGGCTTGTGTCTTTAAGGGGATGGCATTGAGGCGGAACTGTTCTTTGGGTTTGTTTCTAATAATTGGGGGAGAGTTTTTTTTTAGTTTTAAATACTTGGGTCACTCTGGGAGATTTCTCATGTTTTTGGTTTTCACCTACTCTGTTCTAACATAAATTGGCTGATCAGTGAGCAACTAACTGTTGCTGCTTTGCTTTCACAGTCTGTCCGGGTAATTCATGGTCTTACTCTAGGTAGAGCCATTTACAGGCTCCTGTAGCATGAAGGTATGGTGCTGCAAAGACAGAATGGCTCAGAGTTAAGTCAATAACAAAATTTTAAAAAAATCGTATTAAATATCTACAAGAATGTTAGTGCCAGATTCTCAGCCTCAGCTATGGTCCTCAGGGGAAGGGCAAATCACATGGTGCTCCACTGATTCTAGAGCAGTGCAGTGGTCCCTCTGGGATGACTGCAGGTAGCGTAGTTTAGAGCATCCTTGATCAGCCCAGAATTGGGTGATTGAAATGTATTTTAGAAACACCTTTTCCACTCCATTACTAATAGCTCTCCTCAGCTGCTCTGATCCGAAAACCTGTCTCTTGTTCTCTCAATAACCCAGGAATCCAAGTTAGTTTATCTGGAACTGAAAAGAAATAGTTAACAAAATATATTACAAATTCATAGTTCCTTGGTTCTAAACTCCCTTGTTGATGGTAACACACTGAGAGCCTCATTTCTGCCATCAAAGATAATACAGGTATATCTATCTAGTCATGACTGTTGATTGCTATTTCCAGTTTCATCAGGAATGATGATAGCAAGTATTTCGTTTTCAATCAGGTGCCTAAGTACAGTTAAGAAAACCATGTATTTTTTCTTTCAAAAGTGTATTAGACAGAGACTTTCCGAAGTTTATTTAGCTACAGTTGGTTTTAAATCCAGCGTGTGTGTTATGTTAAAATAAACACACTCTCTTTTTGTCAACCTTTTGTGGGAGGCCTTATGTTGAAAAGTAATATCACTGTTGACATTGACAGTGTGGGAACCCAGTATTGTAAACTACTTTTTTTTTCAGTTTACATACTGCTAATCAACAGAACAATTGCTTTGCTATATGAACAGCATTTGAAGCTATAAAGTTGTTCCTTTCATTGATGCAACTGTTGAGAAGGTTGCGGGGGGGCTTTATATTGTGACACTGGACTGTTATACTATGGGTCCCCTTCTCAGAATATGAATGCTGCCAATACAGAACACAGAAATTGGGATTTTTTGAGAGAACATGCACATTGCAGCAGATTTTGAGAGCATAAGAAAATGCTCAACAACAAATTATTTAATTTTCTATTACATTGCTGTACAGCTGTGCTTAGTAAAATCAGTGCAGCTTTCTTTAAAGCTAGAGATTTCAGATGCTTCTTCATTAATAGTGTTTTTTCTAAGAACATGAAGCAAATATAATATGAAATCACATGCAGCCTTGAAGAAAGGTATCTAACAGTGGAACAGTTTTAAAGCAATAAACATTTAATGCTGATGGAAATTGTTGCAGATATCATGATTATAGTGATAAAGTAGGCCAGTTGGGAAATATGTTTGGTTCTCATATAGTTTCTACTTTTCAGAGTGGAGTGCTTGATCGTTGCTAATGATGCAACTGTCAAAGGTGGTACCTACTATCCAGTCACGGTGAAGAAACATTTACGTGCTCAAGAAATTGCAATGCAAAATCATCTCCCTTGTCTATATTTAGGTAAGTCCTATTACAAAAATAGTAAATGGCTGTTGTTAAGCAAAGGTCAGGGATTCTAGCTAGAAGACTACATTGTTAAATGGATGCCATCAACACTATATCTTGACTTTAATCAGGCTTTTGATGTCTCAGATGACTTCCTCATAAACAAACTAGAGGTGTATAACCTAGGTGGACCTACTGTAAGATGGGTGCACAACTCGTTGGAAAATTACTCACAGAGTATTTATCAATGGTTCACAATCAAGCTGAAATAGCATATCAAGTGGGGTCCTGCAGAGATTTTTCCTGGGTCCGATTCTGTTCATTGTCTTTGTAAATGATTCGAATAATGGCTTAGAGAGTACATTTATAAATGTGGACAGTACCAGACTAGGAGGGGTTGCAAGCCTTTTGGAGGACAGGATTAGAATTCAAATGATCTAGACAAACTGGAGAAATGGACTGAAATAAATAGGATGAAATTCATTGAGGACAAATGCAAAATAGTACATTTGTAAAGCAACAATTGATTGCACAAATACAAAATGAGAGTGCCCCAGAAATGGATCTGGGGTTTATAGTGGATAATAAACTAAATATGAATCAACAATATAATACCGTTGTAAAAAAAAATGAACATCATTCTGGGATGTATGGAAGAACATCAGAGTTAGGAACACCTCGGGAATGGAAGTTGTTCGTTGCTCTGAAATGTTTGTAACTGAACAAAACTTTATGGTTTACAATTGAACATTGACTTAATAAAAGCTTTGAAACATTACTATGCAAAAGAAATATGCTGTTTTCCTTTAATTTTTTTTTTTAGTAGTTTATGTTGAACACAGTACTGTACTACATTTGCTTTTTTTTTTGGTCTCTACTGTTGCCTGATGGCATACTTTCAATTCCAAATGAAGTGGTCAGTTTGTAACTATGGTGTTTATAACTCTGAGGTTCTACTATATTAGCAGGAGTGTAGTAAGCAAGTAATGAAAAATAATTCTTCCACTCTACTTAGCACTATTAAGGCTTCAGTTTAGTATTGTGTCCAGTTCTGTGCACCACAGTTTGGGAAAGATGTGGATAAATTGGAGAAAATCCAGAGGAGAGGAACAAAAATGATTAAAGGTCCAGAAAACATGACCTATGAGGAAAGATTGATACAAGTGGACTGGTGTAATCTTTTAGATGGGAGTATTTCAGTGCTGAAGAATTTATATTAAAAATATAGTACCTCACAGCAAGCACATTTAGCACACACATTTAGCAACTGATGAAGAGAAGACTGAGGGGGGACATTACATGCTAAATCTTAAAGTACATAAAAGATTGTTATAAAGAGGAGGTTGATAAATTGTTCTCCTTAATCACTGAGGACAGGTCAAGAAGTAATGGGCTTGAATTGCTGTAAGGGAGATTTAGGTTAGACATTAGGAAAAGCTTCTAACTGTAAGGAACAAATTACCGAGCAATGTTGTGGAATCTCTGTGAGTAGAGGTTTTTAACCACAGGTCAGATGAACACCTCAGTGCAGAAGACTGAGCTAGATGACCTATTGAGGTCCTTGCAGTCCTACATTTCTAAGACTGATATACCCCCATATTTGACCAATCAAGTGTTTTGGATTTCAGACATGTTCATGCATACAATGCTTTTTGATGATATGCTTATCTGTTCTTTCCTTTTATAAAGGTAGTAAAGAGAACTAAAAACCCAGAAAAATGGGTTCTTTCATTTTACTACCTGTGTAATAGAACAAAGCAAAAGAGCCCAGTGGGGAAAAGTTGTGTGCACACACCAACTGTAATTCAAGTTACATGTAAAAGACAGGAACTGAAGTTGTTTTGTCATTTTGTTATTTCTGTTGAAAGGTTCTCTTAGAAAGTTACTTAGATTTTTTGAAATACTGCCATTTAAAAAGAATAAAAACTCAGACTTCATCTATAGTTTCTGTTAATAGCTTTCTACAATTTGACATATAGTATGTTCTATCTCAATGTGTTTTACTCCATGTTTGTGTAATCAGTCAAAAAAGTCAATGGTTGAGTAAATTATTTTTTTAAATTTTAGCATACTTTGACATTATTTTATTAAATAAGCAAATGTGTATGCTAAATGTGTATGCTTGTTGTGGTAGGTGGTATATTTTTAATATAAATTCTTCAATTTAACTACTTAACAAGCAATATTTGGCTTGTGAACTTTTACTGTCAGAATTAAATGGGTTGCCAGTGAGCAATTCTGTGTGATCCTATTCTTTGAAACCAAAGAGATGCTCTTCTGTGGTTTATCAGTTATAAGCAAAGCATTAGGTTCTTGCAACCACTCATGAAGTGAGGGGTTAAGTAGTGCCTTCCTTAGAATGTCTTTCCTTATATATTGTTTTAATTAAGTGTAGTTTTAATTTCTGCAGCTATAGTGAATGATATTAGATTGCATATATTTAGGAAGGAAATAAGTTTATTCTGGAACACAGAAAATTTGATTTTTAATTTCCTGTTTTAAGACCTATAAGGATTGTCTTTTAAAACAAACAGGTGTTTGTCAGATGAGTTTCAAAAGATTTGTAAAGCAAAGTGTAATTACATCTTTAAATGCGGCTACCATTAGTTTACTTAAAAATGTTTGGGATGCATAACAGCTGCTCATGTGTGGTCATCAATTTTCTTTTTGCAAATGGAGAAGCCTGGCCTGTTTTTCATGATTAGTATGTTAAGTATACATTTTTGCAAACACGGGACATTTCAAGTAATTTTTAAATAATATAAAATAATATCTCTGTTTAAAATTGTGAGAGATAAATTGTATGTAAATCTATTTTTCATTCCACTTGACTTAGTTGACTCAGGAGGAGCAAATTTACCTCGCCAAGCAGAAGTATTTCCGGATCGAGATCACTTTGGTCGCATTTTTTATAATCAGGCAGTCATGTCCTCACAAAGAATTCCACAGGTAACTTTTTTAAAGCAAAAATTACTAGCTACTCTGTACATCTGTTTCTTCTATCTGGGTTTAAGGCTCATCTCAGCACCTCAGGTGTTTGGCAGCTTAAAGTTTTGCTGACTTGATGTTCAGTGTGGGGTTTGGAGACATTGTAAACACCATGACTGTTCACAGAATGGTATTACAGTTTACAAATAGGTTTTCTTTCTTCTCAGCCTCAAGGTTAGTGATATGACTTAGCTGCTCCTGGAGTGGGAGAAAAAGAGAAATTGTCGGCCTGGGGTGAAGGGGTGAAAGAGAGCTTTAGGATATCATTTGCAACAGTTGATTATTCTGAATCATTGCTTGAGAGGTGAGGACCCCTGTGCATGACGGTGAGTGTAGACACATTTTTAGCTAAGTGGGGTAGTGTGTATATGTATACCATTTTTGTACTGCTATTGACAGAGGTCATTTTCTATTGTATTAATGATTCATAGAAGTTAGTCATGATGTCTCAATTAAAAATGTTTTTGGGGTCTTCACATTTTAGATACTGGTATTACTGGTAACATGAGCGCTTAATTCTCTGTATTCATTGCTGTATTCAATAAATTGATATCTAGGCAGGAAGGAGGATTAACGGACTTGGCAGAAGAGTTCACCTAATTAGAAAAGCTGTAGATACGGAAATGACAACTGGAATATTAGAGGAGTGTGGGTTTTGCAAATTTTTCGCTTTCTGTGGATATTGTTACAAGGCCTTTTCTTTGGGATCCTATTTTTGGTGTATTTTTATTTTGAACCTGGTTCATTAGAATAAATTTTACAGTGGAAATCACATGGTTTTTCTCCTTTCTTTGATTGGTTGAGGCTATGACTTCTAATCAAGAGGGACAACTTGGTCCAGCAGAAGCCATTTTTATTTGGATTCACTGAGAGAGAGACTGTTTTAGCTGACCTGATCCAGATGGGGAAGTTGGAAAAGAACATTTCCTTCTGGCTGGTGGCAGGCAGTGGCCAAGAGTACAATGTTACATTTGCTATTTTCTCTGCTTAGCAGTCATTTTCTTTTTATTATGATAAAATAAAAAACTTTATCCGAGTTTTGCAAAGGGAAATCAATTTCTTTGAGAACAGTAAATTCTTCTCGTATTGAAGATGAGACCTAGTCCAGCCTTCAGTTCCAGCACACATGTGAGTGGGCACAAAACTGATGAACCTGAACATTGGCTAAGATTTACAAAGAAATTAGACCATAGATAGGAAAAATTGGATTCATTTAAATTTAATTCCTGTTTTTAACTTCAGGGTCTGAGAACCTAAATAAAATTATTTTCACATGATATTAGGGGAGAAAATTATGAATCACACTATTCTCTTTTGAACCCATTTCAAACTAAACTTGGAAAATCTCATTCAGCTCTACCGTGGCATATTGAGGAATGTCGCCAACTGCTAGTATTGATTTTAGAAAATATAGTCTTCAGGGTAGTAAGTTCTGCTTTCTACTATTTTAGTTTTATTCTTCCCCAGTATTTCTACATGTAATTGTTAATGAATGTCTCCTCTATGGAAAACAGGACAGAGGCAGCCTCTGTCACCATTTTCTGCTGGGTATAATTGGTGTCCCACCAGTTCAGTAGAATAACATGAGTCAACAGATAGTTAAATTGCTATTGTGCTGAATCAGTGAGTGATTTGTTTGGAAGGAGTTTAACTATTTTTATTCTCACTAATGGGTTCCTTGAAAGAGTCTAGAAGGCTTTAGGGAGCATAGAAAGAGTCAGCAGCCAGGCAGGAGACTGAGAATGCTGTGGAAGTGGTACCATCCTGTGTAGATGGAGTACTTTATATTAAGCAGTGTGTACACTACAGGTGTTATAGTGACATAGCTATGGCACCGTAGTTATGCCATGGTAACGCCATAGTGTAGACACAGATTATAGCAATGGAAGGAGTTTTTCCGTCACTATAGGACGCCACCTCCTCACAAAGTATTCTTCCATCATCTTACTTGCTTCTATATCAGGCATTAGGTCAGCATAGTTGTGGTGCTCAGGGTTGTGGATTTTTCATACACCTGAGTGCTATAGCTGTGTCAATTTAAGTTGTAAGTAGACCAGAGCTCAGTCAGTAGAAGCCTAGATGATTAGCACTAAAGTGACTCCAGTCATTATCCAGCAGAGGGATTGTAGACTGAAGGTGGTGACTCAAAATGGGAAAGTTCAAAATGAGAAAAACAGGGCTGGAGAAATCTTGATTTTTTTGTTAGCAGGGTCCCTGGATGCTTTTAAAACATTATTTTAAAAATCATGTTCACTATTTTCCTAGGCATGCATCCGACAAAGTGGGTATTAACCCACGAAAGCTTGTTTCAATACATCTGTTAGTCTATAAGGTGCCACAGGACTCTATCACTTTTGCAGTGTTTTCCTTAATACTGTGAAATAATCAGATGTCTAACACTTAAACACATTCAAAATATAATACATTTATAGTGTTATATTTTTCATAGTATGACCATTATATGGCATCAAAATAGAGGAAACATATTGGGTTTTATATAAGCAAAACGCTGACTGCAGGAAAGAGATTACTTTTGATTAAAACATTATCTATTCCTCAGTTTAATATGGCAATAATGGTAATTTTCTAAAGCATTTACACAGGGAAAGAAAAGTGGAAAACATTTTAACTGCAGCTCTTACTACTTAAGGATTGTTTTAGATTCTATAGCAAGATCTCTTTGCTTTCCCTGAAAGTTTTTGTTTTTTATCCTTACTCTGTTTTAAAGGGCAGCTATTTGTGTTTTGAAAATCTGTCAATGCATAGCAGTGACTTAGATTATCTTCTTTATCTGACAAGATGTTTTCTTAGACTTGTATTGAGAAAATATGGTGCTTGATTATTTTTTTTCTATCCATGTTAATCATTTTGACATGGGGGATCATTGTTCTTGGCTTGATGTCCATTATTGGCAGTGTCAATACTAAAAAGTTGTGTTCTACAGAAAATCAGACTGTTGGCTGCATCTGGAGTTTAATCTAATTTGGTGACACTAGAAAAGACTCTTATTCTACTTGACTATCCTTATTTCTCTGTGACTGGAATGAATCCAGAATGGGTGCCAATCTTGATTATACTCCATTACTAATTAAGATAGAATTTATTTTTGAACATGTTTTCTATTATGAGTGCTACTTTCAGCAGTCATATTTTTTTCTTTTCATTTAGACAAAAAGCAGCTGTGAAATAATATACTTTAAAATTTCCTAACAAAGCACTATGACCAAATAAACTTGTGATTCTCTCTCAACTTACTGCGGTTAGACAAAACTCTCTCTCTTGGGTAAGAAACAGCATCCTCAAAAATAACTCTTTAGCTCACATATTGCCTTCACTTTCTATAACAATGGTGCTGTCCCTGACACTGGTGTCGCAGTAGAATGCAAACACTTCTCTTTCTAGGGTCATAGATTTTTAAGGGTAGAAGGTTCTTCTTTGATCAGGGCCAGACCAAGACCAAATGGTGTCCCAGGTGAGGAGCCTCTTCAGTGCCCCCTTCATTTGTTAAACTTTTGACTACCTTATTTTTTATTGCATTTGCAGCCCATTTCATGACTTTGATGCATGATTTGCATGCAGGAGTTATCCCTTTCTTATAAAAAGAAAAATTTGCATGCTAGGATCTCTAAATCTGTATTTATTCATGCCATATGTAAGCAAATAAAAAAATTGTTTCCTCTAAGATTATAGAAACTTTAATTTTAAGAATAACTGACATGTACTAACATCAAGAAATTCAGCTGTGCGTCAATATTGGGTGGATTAGTGTTAAATAGTGTTACAATAGGTGACAACCTTAGAATGTTAACCCTAGACCTTCAGTTCAAAAGGTTGCTTTTCTCACCTTTGCCATTGGAAACTGAAGCACAGCATCCAAGAGATACAAAGACTGGCCAATGGCGTTTTCAGGTGATAAAATAGCAAGGGATGTCACTCATTGGCCAGCACTGATCAAACATATGTTTTAATGAGCTGAGCTTCAAAAACCTGTACTCACTACTCCCAACTGTAACTAGCAGCATGAGCAGAATCCTCAAAGCTATCCATGCATTAGGAAAAATGTCCTTCAGCTCTGCATCATGAATGAATTGGAGAACTTGGAGGGGAGAGTGCTTCCCATGTGGCAAACTGTGATGGATGTTGTCCAATTTGACATAGGGGTCTTTATCAATGACATCTGAAGAATCCCTGGGTGTCAGTGTCCAGTGAAGGTCTGTACAATTGTTCGAGTGTTTTTCTGTATGCTGAAAGCTTACTAAGGTTATACAAACCCCCAGGTCTTTTTGTGGTGCTTCATTTGTCTAAACTTTCTTCGATGGGCACTGGAACAGTGTCAATGAGGGAGCAAAGAAAAGCTCCCTCTTGAACTTTTCTTTTTAGCTTCCCATCACCTCATCTTTGCCCTTGAACCAAACTGTCTCTTCTTCTGATGAATACGAGTTTCCTTGAAGACAAGCTCAACTCCTAAGTTTTCTGCCATTTCTTCTGTAGCAGTTATGGCAGCTTCAAATCTATTGTTTCTGTAGGCCACAACAAAATCAAGGCAGCTTGTCCTCATAGTAACAGTCTCAATGTCCTTTGACTGAGTTTGTAATGCCTTGCTTACAATGTTTCCTGTAACAATTTATTGTGCCAAATCACATTGAAACTAGAAATTTGAAGTCAGTGATCTGTTTTGCCAGGCTTTGTGCCTTGTGTCAGATTCTGGCCTGGCAACTGCACGAGTTCCATCAGAGCGTCATAAACCTCAGTCACTGGGTAGTTCATTGGCCTTATGCTGTCAATGCAGATTTCTCAGGAGGTATCACTTAGTAGCTTCATGGTCAGATTTGTAGCATTGTCTATGCACCTGATAGTTGATGCTGAAAACAGGGACATATATCCTTTGTAGTAATCTGAAGAGAGATACTGAATTTAATGAAGATGCATCTGACACAACAAGATTGGGGGAATGGCAGCCACAGTAAATGAAGAAAGCTCTTGGATACAGCACAAGAATCCTTGCCTGGATACCACTGATTTTTCCCTTCACGTTCACACTGTTGTGTAGCCTTGGCTGTGGCTTTTTTTTTTTTTTTTCATTCACAATGTTTATAAATAGTTCTATTAAGCCTTTTCCACTAGAGTTGTCCACTGATCTTATGGCAAGGAAAGTGCTTGATAACATAAGGTCAGTCACTTAGTTTTGAATTGTTTTGCTGCAGTAATGGTCCATACCTTCTTTACAAACTACTTGACATAGGTGCTCACACATGACATCAGATTTCCCAAGGATCTCTACCAAACTGAGGAAATTACTGTTATGTACAGCCTGGTCTATGTTCTGTTTCAGATATTTTCCCGTCAGATTTGCCCCTTGCTGCAAACTAGATTGCAGTTGGGCTTTTTGCTTCCTATACTGAGCTCTTGAAGGCTTGTTTGGAGGCATCTTTTATTCTCTATAGGGGAAAACAGATAGTATTAGGAAGAGCAAAAGTTTATGTTCTGCATTCTTAGAAAGTCATCAAATATTATGTGGTAAGCGTGGCAAAAAAAAAGTAACAGTATTTCTTTTATGTTATTGCATAGATAGGTGTTCGATAGATATCTCTGGCATCTCATTTAAATATTTTCTTTATTAATCACGACTTACATTCTTCAAGTCTTAAAACACAAGTGCATTTTCACAGTTATACAATAACACAAAATTTGCAATATTGCAGCTGGGCTCTCACTCCACTTCAGTTTGTTCTTATATCTCACTGACTGAGTGGCAATGCCCCCGCCCCTAATATACCTGCAAGTGCATGACTGACAACATTTTAGGAGGTTCGAGGAAAGTGTAGTTCTCAGGAAGTCTGGAAGGTTCCACAAGATTCTACAAAGGAATGCAATCAGTTAACTAGCTCTGTAGTGTAGCGATTTGGAGATCTATTTTACTTTGGATCCCAGAATTTTGAAATCCCATATTTATATTGAAAAATTATTAACACAACTTGTATATCAAACACAAGAACATCACAAAAAACAAAACAAAAGCCCCTGGGACGGGGGGAAGCAGAGGGAGACCATTATAAGTGGTATTCGTAAGAAGTCTTCCGTTCGGCTTGTGGATACCTGATGTCTGATAAAATGTGTAAAAGAAAGTCCCATTGATTCATCACTCTGTTCTGGGTGTATTTTGGTGCACAAGATGCCAGCTGCTGAAAAAGCTCATTTTGACTCCATGCTAGAAGGCATAATGGCATCATTCAGTCCTATTTTAGGTGCAGGTGAAGCTCCCGACAATCTGTTTTGAAGAGTGCATTTGCTTTTTAATAGCAACCAGTGACAGATTAGCCACTGGGCCTGCTGGGCGGGGCAAGCCCTGCCCCCCTCACCACTCCCTGGCTGCAGTACTGGGTGGGCAGGGCAGCCCCCATGCCCCACAACCATACTCCCTGGCGGGGAAAACCCCCAATGCCCCCCATCCCTGGCAGAAGCCTGGGACTACAGGGGAAGCCAGCAGACGGCAGGGGAAGCCCCTGTATCTTACCCCATTCTCCGACAGAAAAATAAAAATTTGTCCCAAGCCTAGTTCCCCGCAGAAGGATGTCGGGGCAGGGGGCAGGGAAAGCTTTAGCACCAGGACCCCGGCTGTTGCTCGGGGACTAGAGGAGTTCTCACGTTCTGCTCTGGCCTCAGAGCTGAGGGAGCTCTCACTCCCCGCTGGAGCCATAGCGGAGGGACAGAGCTTCTCTGGTCTTGGGGCTGTGGTTGGGGCCAGAAAGTAGCAAACAGGTTGCGGGGCTGCAGTTGCGGGGACGGAATGGGGAGGAACTCCAAGAAAGGGGCAGAAAGTGTTGGGGCTGTGGGCATGGCTGCAGGCAGAGGGGGAGGAAAGGAGGTAGGACCACAGGTGGAATGGGTTAGATGGGGTCCCCCCACTTGCTCTGGCCTGGCACCCCAGGAAACCTTAATCCACTGCTGATAGCAGCCATTAAGTTATTGCCAATGTGTAACAGTGGAAGATTTTGTGTTTTCACTTTTCATTAATGTTATTCCAATCTCTTTTTGTGGTTCAGACTTTATTTTCAGTAGGTATGAGAGCAAATAATAATACGTTAGACCAGAGAGGGCCAACCTGTGGCTCTTCAGAAGTTACTATGCAGCGTCTTGTATAGGCACCGACTCCAGGGCTAGAGCTACAGGCACCAACTTTCTAATATGCTGGGGGGTGCTCACTGCCCAACCCCCTGGCTCTGCCACAGGCCTGCCCCCCACTCCACCTCTTCCCCTCCCCTCCCCTCCCCTGAGTTTTCTGTGCCCTCGCTCCTCCCCTGTTCCCTGTCAGGAGCCTCCTGCATGCCACAAAAGAGCTGATCGGGAAGTGGGGGAGGGAAGCGCTGATTGGCAGGGCTGCTGGTGGGTGGGAAGCCCTGGGAGCGGGGGCAGCTGATGAGGGACTGCTGATGTATTATTGTGGCTCTTTGCCAATGTACATTGGTAAATACTGGCTTCTTCTCAGGCTCTGGTTGGCCACCTCTGCATTAGACAATGATATGCTTTGCACTGCCTGGCATTTCTGTGCCATCATCAGTGTTACCCCTGTTTTTGTTTTCCATGTTACCACTTTGTTCTGCAAGCTGCCTTGAAATGATTTACTTTCTTGTGAATCCTTTTTGAAACTGGAGGTGAGAGAAGACTTAACTCTAGTATCACAGGCCACTATTTTATTTTTTTAATATATATATACATATTTGTTTTTGGATTTGTAACAATCCACCCATCACTGTGGTGTCTGGGGACAAGTCAGTTCTTTAAAAACGCCACTAAATTAACTGTGCGTGTGTAATAATACCTAGACTTTACCTCACCATTAGAAATAAACATGACACTAATACCATATCAGGCAAAAACCTGAGAAAAGATGTGTGGTTTATATTTTGCTGTTAAGGTCAATAAGCGTTGGTAGACCATTTGGAGAAACAAATTAATTCCCGCTGAAATTGAGGCATCTCCTCTGAAAATGTCCTGCCGTCAGTCCTCAGACACGTAAACCGAGGGACTTTGTGCTTGTGTATATCAGCTGATCTCAGCTGTTGACTTCAGTGGAGCTTTGCTAATTTTCACCAGCTAGTGATTTGGTTTAAATAATGGTGAAGGCCTCAGATGCTAGGTGGGTCATAAACATACCTAGAGAGATTCCATATAATTTCCAAAGAAATGTTTAAAAAAAAAAATCAGAAAAAGTCCTCTCTGTTCTGCATGGATGTTAATGATCCCATGTCACTTCTAGTGAACCTTTCACAAAATCTGCACAATAGAGATAAACAAACATTTGCCTTTGAATTTCAAAGAGTTTAGACTGATTTGTTAATATATATTGTGGTTTTTCCTTCAGATAGCAATGGTAATGGGATCCTGTACAGCAGGAGGAGCATATGTACCTGCAATGGCTGATGAAAGTATAATAGTTGGCAAGCAGGGAACAATTTTCTTGGGAGGACCTCCACTGGTAAGTAGACGTCTTTTTAGCAACATAATTTAAAACAATTTCTGCCTTTATGTGTCTGAAAATTGTACAGATGTACAAGTAACTCAGCCTTTCTCTCTGACCTGGTTTGCTCCAAAGAAATGAGTAACTTTTAATTATTAAGATTACTTTTTAAAATTTTAAACCAAGCTTGTTTGCAGTAGCAATATAACAAGTGTATAATTGAGATCATGTTCAATTTTTCATAAGAGAGCAGTAAACTATCTTGGCAAAAGCGCTTTTTGCCAATATAATTGCATCTACTGTAAGGCTTATACTGGCATAGCAATGTAGGTTAAATGAAAAATTAAAAAAAAATCACACTCCTAACTGATATAGTTTTGGTGGTATAAATTTTAAGTGTAGGCCAGGCCTTAGGCAGGCAATTCTGCTTTAAATTAACAACAGGATGCAGTTTAGAAAAGAAGTTAAGATGTGGAATTTGCTGAATGTTAACTGTTAAAAAAATCAGTAGAATACAATTAATTTGGTAAGGAATTAGGTAGACTCCCCACATTACAAGAGGCACTGGAAATAGATGACATTCTAAAAACAGAGATAAAATCTTGACCCCATCAAAGTCAGTGGGACTTTTGCCATTCACTTCACTGAGGGCCAGGATTTAATGTGTAGGACCTTTCAGAACTAAGGACTTGTCTACATGGGGAAGTTGAGCAGAATAGCTATTCCATTTGGATGCTGTATTTCAGGATAAAAGTCACTTCATTCTAGAATAATTTGTATGCTCACAAAGCACACAAATGGTTCTGGAATAATTTATTCCACGGTAACCCATATTGTTAAACACAGTGATGTGATGCAGTACTTTGCTGTATTGCTAGATGATTGAGTGTTTTGGGAACAATCTGAGGGGTGACAGTTGTCTAAAATTAGCAGACACCAAATATCTCTCAAAAGTGCTTGCATTTGAGTATGTAGAAATGGGGAAATTCGCTGTTAACTCTATTGCTGATTACATCACCCTACCCAAATCCTAGGGAGACAGCGATGGAGGACTCTGATGAGGGAGTTTGCTTGTGTCAGCCAGTTAGGTCACAGGGAACATAGAAATGTCATTTCTAAGTATAGCTAGATGGAAATAAGATTTCTTTTTTTTAATGAAAATTTTTCCCCAAACAGTTGTGCATGATTCCATAACATTTCTCCTCCCAGCGCAAAATTACTGCTGCTGGCCATTTCTTCACATTCTATGGCATTGTATATTTATTTGAATGGCATTGTTTTTATTCCTAGTGTCCACCCTGGCATTTGAGGCTATTCCCCTCATTTTAGTTTTATTTAATCTTATTAATCAGGTAGTTCAGTGTTTTGTAAATTTACTTGACTCCATGTATGGGTAAGTGTATAATTCCTGTGAGGTTCAAAAATAAGCATATATAGTTATTAAACATATTTCTGTGTGAACTTGATAGTTGCTGAATGTTAACAATTCTTTCCAAACCTGTTAGCAGAAACATCATTAAAATATGTGCATGGGAGGGAAACGAACAAAATCATGTTGTTTAGTATGGGAAAATATTTTCTGTGTTTTTATTTCAGTGAAGATTTTCCAGTTTGAAAAGAACAAAGTAATCAGCATAAATAAATGTAATAATCAATAGCAAGTCCTGAATGACGAAACTGTGCCATTTAGTGCTAATTGATTTGTTGTTCATTTCCTTTTAGAATTTCTCAGGCACTAATTATGTCATTTAAAATGTGTTAACCCAGTCTTTTTTTCCTTTTTGTACCTTGCATTAATCCTGTTCACCAGAATGGTATCTTATTGATTATGTGTAAACTGAGAACTTTCCTCAGAATTATGGATTTTTATGTACACTTATTTTATCTGTCTTAATTGGAAAGATGTTTGGGATTTTCTTGTGGACAATGGCATAAATGTGAACAAACATGTTACTTGTAAACAGAAATGTCAATAAGACCAGATGACTCTTTCCAGAATACCTTCCATGTAACCTTTTATTGAGGGAAAAAGCTTAGTAGGATTAAAAATAAATAGACATCCATTATATTAGGAAGGATAAATTATCAGGGCATAAGCCACCACTATCTGATGGAAGAGATCAAGAATCTTCTCTTATTAGCAGGTAATTCCATAACTGTCTGTCGTGAGGTTTGTTGCATCTTCCTGTGATGAATCTGGCACTGGCTACTGTTGGAGACAACATTTTTGATTACCTGGGTCGCTTTTTGATCTAGCATGGCAATTCCTATGTTTGTACTGGAATTAACAATTACATTATAATATATAAAATTCAGGTCCAAAATCTTTTTTTTTCTTTTTTCTCTGTCTAGCTTTCCATAATGATCAATATAATAATAAATATCTAAATGAACTAAACACTTTCTTAAAACATTAAATTTATATTATTCTCAGTCCCTTCCATGTCAGACTTCACAGTGTGTTGTTCTCCGACTCCATGGCAACTGGGGCACACCCAATCTTTGCTCTGAGCCTGGGCTTAGGACTCTCCATCAGAAAAAAACTGTCCAAAATTCTCTGCCTCTAAGCAGCATACATGGCAGACTGTAAGTCTCTTTTTGGAGTGGACCTTTGACAAGATTTGTAAAATATTTTAAACAAATTCTCTGTTTCTTCCTTGACTTTGAGGTTTTTCTCCTCAAAACTGCTAACTAAAAATGTGTATCTTTTGGCTTTCTGAGGAGGATTTGAACCCTCCCACTCACAAAGAACAAACGGGTTGTAGGGAAACCTGCTCCAGGCTGGGGTGTGCAAGGTCCATGCCAAGGTAGTCAAGCCGGCCACAGAGATACTAACCCCCCAGTCGCCGTGTGGGTGAGGTCCATGACAAGACAGGCAGGCTGCAGGGAACCAGGCTTCCGACCAGAGAATGAGCAAGGTCCATGGCAAGAGTCAGTCAGGCTGCAGGAAAAGTCCTTTTACTGAGACCAGGCCAGAATCAGTGATGTAGAGACAGGTGTCTGATTTTGAGAGCCCCCCTGCCTCCTGCATTTTGGAGAAGGCAAGGTCCCCCCCGCAGCAACCAGGAGTAAAAGATTCCTGCCCCAAGCCAGCACAGGCAAAGTCTGATTCAGTGGTTGAGAAGGTCATAAGCATGCCCCATTCGCACAAACCATTTTACCTTCAAGGCCTCTGCTGCTGTGACGCGGCTTTTCTGATACCGATGAGTCATTTGTCACCAGTGATTCTGGCTCACTTCTCAGTCTCTGTGGATGTTCCCCAGTCAGTCCAGGCCCAGCAGTAGGGAGCATGGGGTGAAATGATTCAGATCTCCTTTCCTAGGAGATGGACCTACCTCCTTTCCCCTTCTAGTCTCCAGGGGTCCTATAGAAGACCCTGAAGGCTCAGGTCCTCCAAGGTATTTAAGACTCCTAACTTATTGTAGTCAGTAGAGCTTAGGAGCCTAAATACCTTCGAGGATCTGGGCCAAAGTGCCTACTATTCTCCGTAGGGAGATGTACAAGATATTTGTCTGCAGGCTATCTTTTCAGTCTCCCTGGTAGCATGCTCTTCCCCTCACAGGGCCCCTTCCCTCAGGGTTTGGTCCAGGGACTGGTGAAGGAAACTGTCCCCCAAAGGGTCAGCGTAAAGTATTAAAACCTCTCCTGAGAGATTCTGCTCTTTAGCTCTTCTAAAGAGGAGACCTTTGTAAAGATGGGGTTTTCAAGCAGATACCTCAGACTCTCAGCTATGCTTCCCAGAATTAAGCACAAATGGGGATCTAACTTCACAGGTGTTTGTTTTTAGAAAATGAAATAACAGCAAAACCCTGCAAAATTGAAAAAGATCTGTGAGTTCTTCAACTGGTTTATGAGGGTGTCATTACAGTGGAGTGGGAATTCCCTATCAAGATCTAATTGTGCCTAATATTAAACCTGCTTCAGTCACATAACAGAAAGGGTGTAGTCAGAGTATTCCTGCAAAAACAACAGAGATTAAGATCAGCAATTAGGCTAAAGCTGGATAGAGGAGCCTTAGCTGTTAGAGTAGTGACTGCAGTCTCTGTGCAGCTCTGTGTTCACCTGGAGGCCATTGTGAGCATGCACCAACACCCAATCTCCCCACTCCAGACTAACAAACAAACAAAATCCGTACTCCATAAAATCTCCTTTAAACAGGATTTTCCCTAGCAACTTTTTCAGGACTGTTGCTTTACCTGACTGACTTTCTGTACATTCAAAACTTCCTAAGGCACAGATGAATCAACGGGTAGCGGTCCAATGATACGGTTATAGGCACATAATTATCATCATACCAGAGCCATGTGATACATTATGGAAATACATGCAAAGTAAAATCTGTCACATGGGTCTGTAATTTGTCACATGTATATCACCATCACATGCATGTGGAATGTGCATATATCTCATAGTTTTTCTAGCAATTGCTTTGGAAGAATTTCTACCAAAATACTTTTTGACAACATTCAGGATACTTGTTTTATAAAAATGAAGTTTCCGAAGATGAAGAAATCTCTCTCTCTATATAAATATGTCTCTTGGCAAATCCCAATTCGTGCAGATTGAGCTCCACCTAGATGGCTCTATACCTAGGCTCTGAAGGTGGCCTGGGTGGATACTCACTTTATGTCCATCATAGGCAATCTTATTACGCCACCAGATATTTTTGGTGGACACCTGATTGCTGGCCACGTAGCAGAATTCTTGGGTAAACTTGGTCTTCCATCTTAATATGTCCTTACCAAGAAAACTGGTAAAAAACAGAACTGGTGCTGATAAAAGTGAATACTGGGTTCATTGTTAATCTTGTCCTGCCACTTAATAGGTAGCAGCTGATAAGGATGACAAGAATCCAAAACATCAATCTTTAGTTCTTAGCCTTCTACAGCACTAGCATTTCACTGCTGTGCAATAAAATTGGTATAACTGTGGTTCTATAGATCTGCAGCTTTGCAGCACACTTGATGTCATGACATCCCTCCGGAGGTTGCTGAATGGACCAAAACATGGCAGCAGCTGCTGCTACACGAATGTCAACCTCTTTTGAGTATCCTTTAGCACTGTCTGTGATGCTTTCCAAGCATTTGATAGTTGACACCTGCTTGATGTTCCATCTAGACATGTTAATTCTGAGCTGGTTGTGATCTGGAAGTAGAGACTGTTTGATGGTAATTGCCAGGTGCTTAGTTTTATATGGATTAATAACCAGACCAGTGTGGGCTGCTTCTTGCCTAATCAGACTGACCATCAGCTGTGGCATAATGGCCTTTTCACAAGGTTTCATTGTTTGTCACCTCAGTAGCAGAGAAACACTTAGCCATTTCAGATACAGGGACAACTGACCAGACTGTTGCAGGTGGCTGGCTTCAGTGTAAGCATCCTTCTGACTTTTTATATCTGTAATTACATATGATATTCAATTCCTTGCATACATTTTCAGAACTGTCAGCAGTGTTCACAGTAGCTTAACATAATTTATTTCCAGATAAATGACATAATTCCAGTGACCACAGTATTGATTTTAGTTGTTTTCCATTCCATTTTCAAAGCTCATTGATACAATCACTGGAATTATAATCAGGCTCCACTTCTTTGACACTGGATGTGAAATACTTCACACACTAGCAATATATGATGAATGTGTGCATTTTATATTTGCAGGGATTCAGATATGAAAATATTATCTCTTTTAATGAAGAAATAAGTCAATATTTAATAATTTGAGTATTTTTATATTGCAAGCAAATGGTGTTTAATTTAGTTAACCAGATTCTTGGATGAAATTCAGAATTTAAAATTCAAAAAGTGATATGACAATGGTGATAGTTTTCTCTCCCTTGTCTGTTCTGCCACCTACAACCATGTTCCTCTGAGCTACAGTGTTTTTTTCAGCTTTGGAGAAATTTTTATTTATAAAGCTTTTATTCTAATTATTATTATGGAAAGATTCATCAATAGAAGTGGTTCAGGAGTAATTAATGCAAAAAACATGAGATTAAATTACTTTATTATAGGTAGAAATTCTGTCACTCCTAAATTATCTTGTCAAGTCCTTTTGACAAATCGAAGAGTTACTTCACACTTTCTTGTTAATTTTAGGAGGCTCACACTTAATTCCAATAGTTTTCTTTTATAAAGGTGCTCTTTTTAGAGAAGGTTTCTTGTTAAATTATTTTGTGGGTGTGAGATAAGACTCAATAATACGCAGGTGGATTTAGATTGTTTTAAGGTTAATAATAGAATAACTAAATTAAACATTTGAAATTTGTAAAGGAGTTTGTCAGGAAAATAACTGAATATTAGAGTACATTTTAATCAAAAAATATATAAACCAGTATCATGTGCAAGTAGGGAAATGGTTTGTCTAGTGACATTCTATTTAAAAAAAGAATTATTCAATTCTGGCATTGATATCTTCCAGGAATTGAGTGCAAGCCTGACTTTTGTGGTTCTCACTTTATACATTTATGGATACAGCAGAGCATCCCCTTTGACATTAACTTACTAGCTTTGTGAAAAAGAGCAGAATACCTGTAGCTAGATTAAAAATGGTTTACACTAATAATCTATTGATGAGTAATAACTTTTACAAGATATGCATTATGTGATGGTTTTAATCTAAAAAATAATGGTCAGGTAACACATATATGCCCACACATTAGTATAGGAAAGAGCTTTGTGGATATAGAACTTCAGTGTAAATACTGAACAATGAAGGTATGAATTCCATGAAATTTGGGTAATTTAAAAAAGATCATTTTAACTACTATAGCGGGAAAATATTGCAGAAACATGATGGAGTCTAATTAGTGAAGAAACATTAGGAGAGGAACTCTTTTTATTACTAAACTTTCCTAAACATTCATGTGAAGTAAGTGAAAATTCTTTCCCTGATTCTACTGTTTATATACTATAGGTTAAAGCTGCAACTGGTGAGGAGGTATCAGCAGAGGATCTTGGAGGTGCTGATCTTCACTGCCGGTAAAATAAACAAAACCCCCTGGGGTTTGTCATTTTCCACATACCCCGTTTAGTTTTTAATGGGGCTAAAAATGAACTGATCAAAAGATTTTCTGTAGCAGGTTGGTCCACCTAGTTTAGTATCCTATTCCAGCAATGACCAGTAACTAATTATTCTTCTTCGAGTGCTTGTTCATGTCCATTCCAATCAGGTGTGTGCGTGTGCATTGTAGCCAGAAGATTTTTCCCATAGCAGCCTCTGTCGGGTTGGCCTGGGTACGCCCTGGAGTCATGCCTTCGTAGTGCTCAATATAGAGCCCTGCTGACCCACCAATCCCTCAATTCCTTTTTACTGCCAGTGATGGTTAGCTGCAATGTCCCATAGCCCTTGCTTAGCAAGTGCTTTTATCTCTGTTTTTTGTGTATAGTTCTGTCTAGTTAGTTACAGTTAGTTGGGGGTTCCCTCCCTTCCAACTCCCCAGAACTGAGATATGCTGTGGTCCCCGGGTTTCAAAGCCTGTGAGGACTGCGCTAAGCGCATGCCAAAGAGTGACCCCCACTACTTCTTGTCTAAGGTGCCTAAGGGAAGGTCACCAAAAGGACCGGTGTGGGATCTGCCGTGAGTTCCATCCCAGAACTATTAAAGAAAGGGAACAGTGGCTTAAGAGTCTCCTAATGGAGGCAGCTCTTCACTCCCACTCAGACCGGGGGTTGGGAGACACCACACACAGCACATCAATGCAGAGTGCCCTGGCACCATCTTCCCGGGAACCAGTGCTGAAGAAGGACTCCTCCTGAGATGCTCGGCACCGGCATAGCACCTTACGTGACCAATCTGCCAGGTACCAGTTTCAGTCACATGTGTCACAGAAGAAGCCGGAAGGAGACCGTTCTCCCCCAGCTAAGTCTAAGGAGCTAATGGCTGTGAGGCCCCAACTGGATCAGTCTCTCCTACCCTCTGTCAGAATCGCTGGCAAGAAGGAACCGAGGGAATGGTGAGTCAGCAGGCCTCTATATTGAGCACCGTGAAGCCGTGACTCCAGGGGGCGCCCTGGCTGACCTGATGGAGGCTGTTACGGGAAAAATTGTCTGGCTACCATGCACATGTGCGCAGGTACACCGGATTGAAATGGACACAAATAACACATCTCAAAGAACAACAGTTAAGAGAAGGCGAGTAACCATTTTTTCAGAGGAAGACAACCCACTTCTTACAATCCAGTTATTTAAATGTGCACATTTAATGCCCGTAACCCCCATCCAACGATAGTAGTGGAAATCGTACTAAAAATGGTGTCCCTATGGAATAATTAAGGAAAGTCTAGGATGTCTCTAGGTACCATGTTTGACCTCAGATCCCCAGCATCTATAGTGTTGTGTTTTATTGGTAATACTTTATCATCAGCTATTCAATATTTTTTTTTTTATTTAAGACTTGGTATTTTTTATTTTGATATTTTTGAGATTATTGAATTGGTAGTGACAGAGTCCTGTGGCACCTTAAAGACTAACTAAAGTATTAGAGCATAAGCTTTCGTGGGCTAATACCCACTTCGTCGAATGAACTGGTAGTATTATAAGAACTTGTATGGCAGACTCATTCTATTATTAATATGGCAGTGTGGGTATCATATGTTGGAATAAAGTTTTCTTATATGTCAGTTGCAGTAACATGCACATTATAGGTATATTTCTATTGTGCATTTTGTGTTTTATGTTATTAGGTTATTAAGTCATGGAGGAGGTCATACATCTCATACGTCCTAGAATTCTTTCCTTTATGGTCAACTGTAGCTTATTGTACATATTGAAAATCAAAATGTCCAGTGATAAAAGGAACATTTTTTTAAGAGTCTATACTATCAAAATTGAAATAACTATATACTTTCATTTTCTCAGAATGGGGGGAAAGCAAAATGTAAGCATTCCTTTATAATACAATGAATAAATAAGCTCCGTTGGTACTTCAGTTTACTTGTGATTGAAGTGTTATTGAAGGCAATTAATGGCATTTTAAAATCGCTGTCAAATTTCCCCCATAATTTCAGTTATTTTCATTCACTATTTTATCTCATATTTTACAAGGTTAGTATTGAAATTTTTCTTCCCTAATAGTTCTTCATTCTTCAACATGCATTGGTTTTTATTGTTCACTTACTCATAAGTATTGAGCTGCTCAAACTAGATTTTATTTTAAATATTGAAATATTGAAAAGCTTTGTATTTTAAACCTCTGTAAGGAACTACATGGATGGTGCAAAAATATGCAAGAAAAGAGGAGTGCAGATATGATGTCTGCCAACTTTATGGTCTCTTTACAAAAGTAAAAAAACAAATTAAACTGTATGTTATGTTCCTAAATATGGATTTGGGAGTCTCGTTTTAGGCATCTAATTTTTAAAATATTGGCCAAAGTATTTTAAAATCTCACGTTTTATCAGTTTTTGTGTGTATGTGTGGTGTATATTATATATAAATATATATATAAAAATATATATATATTTATTTACATCTGTGCAGAAAGTCTGGTGTAACTGATCACTATGCTTTGGATGACGATCATGCACTTCATCTAGCTAGAAAAGTTGTGAGGAGTTTAAATTACCAAAAGAAAGTAGATGTAAGTATATATGTGATTTTTTTAACATAATGCATTTTCTAAATTAAAGTGTATAATTTTTCCTTTTTTTGCTCAATTATAGCCATGTTGGGCCCAGGATATTTGTGAGACATGGGTGAGGTAATATCTTTTATTGGACCAACTTCTGTTGGTGAGAGAAGCTTTTGAATAATACAGAGCTGAAGAAGAGCTCTGTGTAGCTCAAAGTAAGAGATATTATCTTACCCACCTTGTTTATCTAGTTTTTCCTTATTATTTGTATAGTCCATTGGTATGTCTAACATTAAATACATTTTCGACATTGAAAAAAGACATGGTTCCTGTCCCAAAGAGCTATCTGTCTAAAGGTTTAACCTTGCAAGTATGTGCTCCTATATGCAGTCCCAGTGAAACTGATGGGACTACATGCAGGAGTAAGCAGGGGCTTGGGGGTTACTGTTTCAGAAATATACTCTAAATTAAGGAAGGCCCAATTCCACAACATACTTAATTTTGAGCGTATGAGCAGTCAGTCCCATTGACTTCAGTGAGACCTCCTCATGCTTAAAGTCAGGTGCATGCTGAAATACCTCCTTGAATCTGGGTTTTAGATGATAACGAACACAGGACATTGGGGGTGGGGGTACAGTAAAATCATTAATAATTCAAATTCATAATGTGTCTCGTTGATTTTAAAATAATAGGCTAGGTTTGATATAAAGGGTAGGTGGCTTGTAGTGGTGGAATTGGCTTAAGTCAGAGCGTCAGATTGAGGAGATAGAGTATTCTGGCTGAAGGAGGGGAGGGTATGTAAACATAAGTAATGGCCTGGAAAAGATGTTTTTCTGTTTACAGTTTACCGTCACACTGGTATCTAGATGGGGACAGGGTGCAGATATGCAAATGGGAGAAAGAAGGAAAAGTTTTGGTAAAGTGAGAGGAATTGTCAGTGTGGAGCATGGGCAGAAGTGACGTGTGCAGTAGGAGGAGTTAGGGACAGAAAGAAGGTGAGGAGTGATGCTGTTCAGACCCTTCAGCATAAGGGGCTTGAACTTGATGCAAAACAAGGCGGGAAGTCGGTAGAGTGATTTGAGCCTGAGTGGTGAAAGAAAGGGGTAGTTGGAAAATTCATTAGGCTGTTTTGGCTTCTCATGGTGTGAAATAATTTCTTTGTCATTTTAATAGCTTTATTAAATTGCGACAGGTAACTATAGAACCATCAGAAGAGCCTTTATATCCTGCTGATGAATTATATGGAATAGTTGGGGATCAGCTTAAAAGAAACTTTGATGTCAAAGAGGTATGGATAAAAATGTAGCTGTAAAATACACACAAAATACTTTTTGCACTCAGTTTCCTTCAGAAAGGCATGCTTCATTTATTCCTCAACATTTGTCTTCAGAATACAGCTATTGGGCTTGATGAATCTTCCATTATTCTCGGATTGTCTACTGTTTTAAATGTTCTTGTTTTGGTAAGCCCAGTAAAATGTCAATGCATTGTTAAAAATGTAACACTTTTCTATTATTCTCTTGAAAAAAAGATTAACAAAGGTTAGAGTGTAATAATATTTTTAAAAGATTGCTAAGACTACAGTTAACTAATATGTTTGCAGCTCTTCTACACCGTATTAGTTACTGCTCTGATACAGTATTTTAGAATTCTAGAGCTAAATATAAAGGATTCTGTCCTGATTTAAGAATTGTGGAGGCCTCACACATAACAGAAATTGTTCAGCTCTCCTAGCCACATAAAGGGGTTTCTGCCTGCAGAGCGCTGCTCCATAGTATGTAGCAGTTCTGTGCACATCTACTGATCGCAACATGCTCTTGTATTTAAAGTTAATAAGGTTTTTAAAATATTTAAGAAGCTTCATTTCAAATAAAATGAAAATGCAGATCTTATCAGTTTAGTGTGATACTTGCTTTTGCTTCTCCTTGCTGAGTTTTCCAATGTGGGCCTCAGCAGGTGGTGGCTGAAGAGTGCTGGGCCGGCCAGGAACCCCTGGCCGGAAGCAGGCTGAGCGGGGCCAGCGGCTGGTATCCCAGACTGGCAGCGGACTGAGCGGCTCTGGGGTTTCGGCCACCAGATCTTGCCAGCCGAGGTCCTGGCCGACAGTCCCGCTCAGCCCACTGCTGGCCTGGGGTTCCGTTCACCCAAGATGGCAGCAGGCTGAGTGGGGCCGGCGGCTGGAACACCAGGCTGGCAGTGGGTTGAGCGGGGCTGGCAGCCGGGACCCGCAGCATGCCATTAAAAATCGGCTCATGTGCCACCTTTGACACACATGCCGTAGGTTGCCAATCCCTGCCCTAAGGCCTCAGTAAGAGCTGCACAATCAGTTCAGATACCGTTTATGGGTTGGAGAAGAGGATTGCATTCTCTCCAAGCCCTCCTGCATAAGGTCCCATGTGCAAAGCCTATTTACTCAAACTTTGCCTGAAAGACCAATATTTGGTCTGTAGGTAAGAGTCCTGGCTTGAAACCTCCTTTAAATACTTTGCCAGGAGACATGAATTTTCACTTTCATTACAGGGACACCGAAATACAAAAGACATTTCTTTTGGTATGTGTCTTCCTGGTTATGCTCATATGCTTAGTCACAAAACCGAATCCTGGTAATTTTAAAACTGATCGTCCATTGTTGTATGACAGGTCCCAAACATAAGAAAAGCCTTATATGTGTGTACCTCTAAAGAGAATGGCAAACTCATGTGTGTAGCTTTTTCTGTCTTTGAAATGTATAGTGAGTGTATCCATTTGTGGTTAATATGCCTAGAAAAAACGGTTTCTGTATCTGACATGGGAATAGACCAGAGGTGGGCAAACTGCAGCCCGCGGGCCACATGTGGCCTGCTGGCCATTTTTACCCGGCCCGCCGGTGGTCCCACACTCCCCAGCCGGAGTGCTGGGCCAAGCGTGGAGCACCGCGGGGCCCCGCGCCCCCAGGCCAGCTGAGCGCAGGGTGCCCCGGGCTCTTGGGCGGCCGAGCGTGGGGAGCTCTGCGCCGGGGTGCAGTGGGGCTCGCTGCGGGCTCCATGCCCGTGAGCCGCGGGGACCTGTGCCGCCGGGCCAGCTGAGTGCAGCTCGCCAGCGGGGCCCCACATCCCTGGGTTCAGGCGCCGGGCGGAGCCCCTCGCCAGGGCGCCAGGCGGATCGTGGCTCGCCACGGGGCCCTAAGCTGAGGTGTCAGGTGGAACGGGCAGAGCGCCGTGAGCTGCGGGACCCTGCAGCCCCAGGCCAGCCGCGGGTCCCCGCGCCCCGGCCGGGGTGCCAGGCGGAACTAAGGAGCTGCAGGGCCCCTCACCAGCTGGAGTGCCTGGCTGAGCAAGGTAAGCAATGGGGGTGGGAGGCTTAGTTGGTGGGGTTAGCAGGTGGTGGTTAGGGTCTGGGGTCTAGGGACGGGTGAGTTAGGGAACAAGTAGCAGGGGGGCTTAGATAGGGGTGGTGGTGGTTAGAATCGGGGGTCTCGGCAGGAGGCAGGGAAGAAAGAGCAGGGAGGCCTAGATAGGGGGTAGGTTCCTGGGTGGTCAGTTAGAGTGGGGGGATCTCCAGAGGGGACGATCCAGGGACAAGGAGCAGGGGTGGATGGTTCCAGTGTCTAAGGTGGGCAGTCGGGGTGGGAAGTGGATGGGGGTTGAATAGGGGGCAGGGCCAGGCTGTTTGGGGAGGCACAGCCTTCCCAACCCGGCCCTCCACACAATTTTGAGCCCCTCTGTGGCCCTCGGGCCAAAAAGTTTGCCCACCACTGGAATAGACAGAAGAACTTGCCAAGATTCAGTTTTGAAGGTGTGTAAAGTTTGGGACCTGATGTTCTCAATCTTTAAATCTCCTTTTAAAATAGACTCTCTTTTGATGAAAATAGAGGTAAAGCATAACTTATAAGGTAAAAGGGTTCTTTTTCCCCCAGCTTTACTTTTGGCTACCATCAACATAAATATGTACATCAGGATGCTTGACACCTTCTAAATGGAATGAAGTTATTTTAAAATCCCTTGAATACCTGATGACAAGTTAAATGTCAAAGTGCACGCTGTCTTTCTAAAGAAATTTTAGTGCAAAGTAGAATAAGGAGAGGAGCCTAATTTTCTTCTTTTTCCCCCCATAAGGTCATTGCTAGAATTGTAGATGGAAGTAAATTTGATGAATTCAAAGCCTTATATGGGGATACGTTAATCACAGGTATTTAAAACATATATTTTTTAAAAAAAAAATCTGTAAATATTTCTCCCAGTTTTACAGGTTGGATAATTTTGTCTGGCCAACCCATTGTGCTGAGCTTTAAAAATATTTAATAATAAAGGATTTTCTTTCCTCAAGAGAGACATAATTGCATCAAGAAAATAGTATTAGCTCTGCATTTTTTATAGTGAAATCAATATACCTGAAAATTTGTCACTTTTTGTTTTTTGTTTTTTTTTTTTCCCTGTTCAGGATTTGCTAGACTATTTGGTTACCCAGTAGGCATTATTGGAAACAATGGAGTTCTTTTCTCTGAGTCAGCAAAGAAGGCAAGTTTAATGTGTCATTGAGTCTCTTTTCAAATTTTAATTGAACATTGTTACTGACAACTCAACTGTTGAATCAAGAGGAAAAATGGTCTTTTTTTTGGTAATAACTGATAGACTTGAGTACCTGATGTGAAAATGAAATGACCAAAATTCCTTGATAGATCTTGAAAGTAATTACCTTTATTTTATAAAAGGTGATGTTAGCATAACTGTTTCAGTTAAGAGGTAGACATGGCAACAGAAAAGTATAGTTTAAAGAAGAGCAATCAAAGCTGTATGGATATTACACAGTTGAAGTAATAAATTCTAAAACCTCCAGCTGTTACAGGAAAGTCAATACAAATGCTTTAAAAAGTAATTGTTAGATCAAATTCTGAACTGTTAAATTGAAATGTTACAGTAAATCATAATTTTTCTAATGATTGGTAAGAATTTAGTCCCCGTCAAAATTTCTAATGTACTCTTATTTCTCATTCTGGTACCCAATTTGTTGGCTTACAATACTTCTCCTTGGTAATTTCTGAAATAAACTAATACAATTAATATATAATATACATCCTTATATCGTCTTTACAATCTCAGTACAATGTATTTTTGCTCCTTTTTTAAAAAAACAAAAGTATTAATCCAATACAGTGTTCTGAATATGTCAGTGCTTTTACACAAGGATCAGGGAACAGAGAGGCTCTTTAGGTGAGAAAGTGGTGTGACGGAGTCAGGCCAGAAGGGTATAGGAGAGTGCTGGAAGGCAGGTATATCAGCCTCAGGATGTGCAGGTCCCTGTTCTCTGGATAGCCAAACAAAGGCTACTCCAGGCCAATCAGGAAGCTTCTAGAAAGGAGTAGAAACAGCTAGCCTGATTGGGACACCTGAAGCCAATTAGGCACTGGCTGAAACCAGATAAAAACCTCCCAGTTAGTCAGGTGGGTGTGGGTGTCAGGAGCTGTGGGAGGAAGTTATGCTGTTGGTGAGACTGAGTGGTGGACAACATATCGTACGCAAGGAAGGAGGCCCTGAGGTAAGGGTGAAGTGGAGTTTGAAGAAGTGGGGACTGCTGTGGGGAAGTAGCCTAGGGAATTGTATTGTGTTTTGTGGATAAAAGGTCAGCCATCTTAGCTGATACTATTAGGGTCCCTGGGCTGGAGTCCAGAGTAGAGGGAGGGCCTGGGCTCCCCACTTTTCTACCTCCCTTAACTAGTTACTGAGAACGGGAGGTCACTCTGGGCCTAGATGAGTTTCTGAGGCCCCTAAATCTGCCAGGAAGTGCAGGACCCACAAATACAGACTCGGAACTTTGTCACAGTGGCTATTGGCCAAGTTCTGTCTTTCTTAAATAAGGGATTCTGGATTCTTTAAAGAAACCAGTAACAAGGTCAAACTGAATTGCTATTTTTGCGTGGGGCAAGGGAGGAGAGAAGAAGGGTAATAGTAATCATGTATCCTGGTCTTTTTTGGTGAAATCCTCACAGAACTGGTGAGGAAGTTAGTGCAGGAAGACTGGGGGAAAGAGAGAACTTTTGGGAGAAAGTTGAAAAAGGGAAAAGATTTTGCTTGGCTCATAGGTGGTTTATAACAAGGTACAAAGTTGAGTAGCATGTAATGGAGAATACTTTGAACTTTAAGGATTGTAATAAATAAGACCATTTTCTGGTGACATTTGTTTTCTACAGCTCTCTGTAGCTTGTAAAGACCTCATTACCCTTTTTATACCTTCAGTATTCTCTGGTGATTAGTATTGCAAAAGCTTTCCTATAAACAAGAAAGCAAGGGAGTACTTTTTCTCTCTTTCCCCATTTTATTTCTGCCATTGCATCTGGCACTATAAGAGTAGTTTATCAACCTCCAATCACCAAATAGAGAACATGTTCAGAAAAATAGAATGATAGTGTTCAGAGTCCTCTCAAGAAACTTGGTGGTGACTCACAGCCACTTCTGTCATCAGACCTGTCCAGCTTATATTCTCCTGTTAAATGGCAGAAAACTTAATTAACATAATTAACACAGAGTTATGGTTGCCCAGTAACTGGTGACCTTCCAGAACATCAAATTCAGCACAACTCAGACTTCTGAAAACTGGGAAAATAAAGAGTTAAGGTAAATGCTCATGCAACTTCTACTCTGCCCTCTGGAGCAGGGAACAGCTACTGAAAATTATCTGCAGTCATTCTGCCTGCATTAACTGTGAGGTGTAGTGTACTGAATGGTCAAGGCATGAATTGGAGCAGTTTGAATGAGCTGCCATAGTGATATCAGCAAGGTCCTGAGAAAATAAGTTTTTTAAAAAGTCCACAGCAGCGTCATGGGTAAATGTTCAAGTTTCATGGGCCATGTGTGGCCATTGAGACACCCCACCCCAAGGTTAGTAGGGCCCCCAAGATCCCAGAACAGACAGTGGTCCGGGAGAAGGGCTCAGACCCGTGCAGAGGGATTGGGCTCTCTCAGATCCCAGTGCACATACAGAAGGGAAGAATTCAGAGCTCACAGCCCCTCCATTCCCAACCCCCTAACTTCCTGTGCTACCCCTTCCCTTTCACCTGAGTCCCCTAAACCCTCTTCCTTGCCCAACCACACATTCCCACTTATCCCATCTCTATAATACCCCATTCCTTGCTGCAGACCCAATCCTCTTTTGAAGCCCTAATCACCTCTCCCCTCCTCGTGAACATTTGCATGTGTAATTTGTTTTCTTTTTAAAATAGCTGTAGCCTCTTCTGAATATTCTGCTATATTCATATTACATTTCGAACTTCCCAAACCAAAAAACCAACAACTCCCTCCCCTCTAACCCCGTGCCAAACACACACCTGGACAGAGGCAGACTTCTCACAGTTGTTCATAGTTCATTCTCAGATTTCTGCCGAGAGTGCGTTTCAAACTTCAGAGTTGCTAGAATCTGTGAACTCAGTGAAATACTATTTTTTCCCCCTTGCGACTGTATTTTGGGAATACCTTGCTCAATCACCCCACATGTGGATCACTAACCCTACAGTGCCATGAGGCATAGCAAATTTTACAAGATAATCTGTGTAAGCACACATATTTTAGAGCACTAAGAAGAGTCATCCTTTTAACAAGAAGGACTTCCCAACCATAGTGAGGGCGGAGCTGGTGTTCCATTATTATATTGTATGAAATTAGGAGGAGACTAGAAGGAGAGCCTCTATGCATCCATCAGCAGCATAGCAGCTTTAGAGGTGTTCATTGGTCCATTTGTCTCAATGAGATCTTCTCAGACGAAAGAGAATACCTAATGGAGATGAGTACAGCCTGAAACAATAGCTCTGAGACATGTATACTGCTCCTTTCATGTCAGTGAGTGCTCCCCTCCACCAAGTGCTGGAGAGTTTCTGATACCCATTTTTAGCTCCTCACCCAGTCTCAACAGTGTGTTCTTGGTGCATCACCCAAGCATGCCTTTTCTAAGCTCCCAACCCAGAGGGCAAGATCCTGACTCACTTGGGGCAAGTATAGAGAGAAGAGCTCACAACCCCAGGAAGGCAAGAGGCCTCTGGAACCATACTCACATGGGAAGGAGAGCAGGAAGGGGAAGTTACACCCCTATAGTTGGGCTGGGGTTCCCCGATCCTGGCACACACATGGGGACAGAGAGCAGGGATCAGATTCCATAGAGTGGCAGGAACTGTTAGATCACAGCTCACATAGCAAGGTAGGGAGAGGGACTTCTGTTTCTCCTAGAATAAAAGTTCTCCTTTGACAGAGATAGACGGGAGCAATATGCTTGCCTTTTTTCTATTTTTTTTTTTTAAAGTTCAGATTTCTTCCCTAGGTTGGATTTGAGCTCACGATGACTGGAGTGTTGCTCAGAATTGGTAACCGTAATGTGTCCTTGAAGCCATCCAGGTCCTGGAACAGAGAGAGTTATGGACAGTTAGCACGTCATTCTGTAAATTCTCAGTGTCATCCATTGGTGCATAAGCCTTAGGCCAGGTCTACACTATAGACCTATGTCAGTATAATTACACCACTCACGGGTGTGAAAAATGCACACCCTTGAACAGCATAGTTATACCCAGCTAAGCCCCCCATGTTGACAGCACTATGCCAATGGGAGGGCTTCTCCCGCTGACGTAGTTACTGTCTTTCAGGGAGGTGGATCAATTAGGCTGATGAGATAAGTTCTTTTGTAGGTGCAGTACTGTCTTCACAAAAACCCCTCAGTGGTGCAGCTGTACTGCTGTACGTGAAGACAAGCCCTTAATGTGCCTAACTGGAGAAGCAAACTTTGTTTCAAAGAATGTTTTAATTTGATTTCCCCCAAAGGGATGTTGGGTGCCATGCATTCTCTTGAGGTAACCCTCAAGCATCTGAGATCTTGATGTGATGATCTGAGCCCTGGTTTGATCTCTGTATGTGAGCAAAAAATGTTGCCAGAACGTGTCAACTTTAAGAAAAGCTGTTTGTTTTTTTTCCCTCTAGGGGCTGTAACTTGGGAATCCCTTGCGCAAATGGCCCCAAATTTGGGTCACTGTCTGTACCCTGCTTCCCCACGAGACATACCAAATTTCAAGGCAATCTGATTAACTATACGGATTAGAGCATTTAGTACAGTCAAACTGCAAACAGAAAGCTGGTCTTAACCTTAACTATAGCAGAGCTGTTGCGCTGCTCGCTCTCACTACAAGAAGGATGTGGAAAAATTGGAAAGAGTCCAGAAGAGGGCAACAAAAATGATTACGGACCTGGAGCACATGACTTATGAGGAGAGACTGAGAGAATTGGGATTGTTTAGTCTACAGAAGAGAAGAATGAGGAGGGATTTAATAGCTGCTTTCAGCTACCTGAAAGGGATTTCCAAAGAGATCTAGACTGTTCTCAGTGGTACCAAGATGACAGAAGGAGGAGTAATGGTCTCAAGTTGCAGTGGGGAAGGTTCAGGTTGGATATTAGGAAAAGCTTTTTCACTAGGGGGGTGATAAAGCACTGGAATGGGTTACCCAGGAAAGTGGTAAAATCTCCTTCCTTAGAGGTTTTTAAGGTCAGACTTGACAAAGCCCTGGCTGGGATGATTTAGTTGGGAGTTGGTCCTGCTTTGAGCAGGGGGTTGGACTAGATGATCTCCCAAGGTCCCTTCCAACCCTGATATTCTATGATTCTTCCTCTCTCTCTCTAAATGAGACCCTTACCTGAGTTTTAGCTTGGTCTGTACAACATATGATTTATCTTCTGTAAGAGTCATAACCTGATAGTGCATGCTTTCTTCGTTACAGACCTATTTAAAATGGCAGACCTTGCCTACTGTTGCTTTTCCCCATACTGATCACTAGTCTTTTGAGTGCTTGTGTTTGTATTATCACTGTTTTTTTCCTCTTTGTTAGGAACTAGGGGTTATTTGGGTGTTGTGAAAAGGTCAAGGATTTTTCAGTTGCTATCTTGCACCTCTCAGGGATTTATAGTCTGAAAGAATTGTCATTAATTTTTAAACTCTATCAGTGGAGGATTAATAAAGTTTTTAAATAAAGGAACAACATATAATATTGACTGAAAAGCCAAGTCTTTCATTTGTGTCAGGTTTACATTTTTCGGTATCAGTATGACCACTTGCTTTGTGCCCTTTCAGGTTAATTTTTACTGTTATCACAGAATAGATTGTGTGTTACAGAATTAAGGTTTCCCCCTCTGCCCCAAAAAATGCAGCAAAGCCATTTCAGCTTGTTGGTTGTTTTTTCATGCTTTACCTAAGAATGTAAAACATACTCTTTTTATCTTCACATGTGATAAAACTAACTATATGTAATAGTCTGAAAGTACAAAGGCTAAAATAGCAATGACTCTCAAGCATAAATAATCTTGTGGACTATCTCACTACTCTGATACTTTGTAAATACTCTGCTTTTTTGCCTTGCCTCACTGATCCTGGGCATATTCAGTGAGCTAATGGGTTCTTTGTCCTCCTGACCTCCTCCTCAAGTCGGTCAGCATTTCAGTCAGCATTCAAGTTTAGTCAGTTGTATGGGATTCCTCCAAACATAATACAATAAAATGTTTTTGTATCTGAACCCTGCATTACGCACCCTGCAACAACCAGGCCTTTGGAAATGCTAGAATGGGGTGGATAGGGATGGACAAATTTCTAAAGGCTGTGTGACTGCAGATATGTTTGCCAAAGATGGTTTAGGCACAGTTGATTAAATGTGCAAAACAAAATATTAATGGACAAAGCCAATAAAATTAAGAAAAAGTTTTGTAGTTTTTCAGATTCTTGAGTGCAGCCCTAAATTGCCTTTGCTGCTGAGGTTATCCCGAAGTCTTTCCTCAGGCAGGCCTGTTTCCCTGCAGCTACAAGGAACCTCAGCCTGTTAATGGCTTTCTATACAGCAGAATTGTTCTTGTTGCCTTAGGCTATTTCTGCACAGCAGTGGCACCATTGTACTACTGCAGTTGCGCCGCTGCAAGGTCTCCCATGTAACCACTTTATGACGTAGTGCTGTTCACACTGGCACTTATGTCAGACAGGGGTGTGTTTTTTTCACACCCCTGACTGACACAAGTTTTTCTGGCAAAAGTGCTACTGGAGACATAGCCTTAATTTTGCTACCTGTTGTTTGCTACACCTGTTCTTTAAATTAGCCCCACCTCTAATGGCAGCAATTACCAAAGTGTAACTGATTGCAGAGGAATCTGCTGCCATTTCTTCATTAAGTAAAATAGCCCTTAGTTAGGAAATGAGGAGAGGGAGGAAGAGAGAGAATAAAAAGACAGAATTTCCTCTGTGCTCCATGGAAATGATGGAGAAATCGAATACCACAGTAGTTTGGAAGAACAGGAAATGTAACGGAGGATTTGGGTAGATTTCACTGGAAGGAATGTAAAAATGAGGTTTCACTCATAACACTGGTTTTTATCTGTTTATTTTCCATTATACAGTATTAGTTGTTACTTTATCTTTGAACCTACACATTCTTCACAGCTCCTGTTTCCACTGAAGTCAGTGGAAGTTTTACTGTTGACTTAGTGGGAAGAAGAGTAGGTCCTGCCCCCAGAGTGTCCCCTATAATGAAGGGGACAAAACAGGGCCTGCCATTGTTCCCCCTTGAAGTCTATGGCAAAACTTCCATTGGAAGTAGAGTGACAGTAACGTCAAACAGAGTGACTGTAGATATTGCTTCACTCATTTGTCTCTTAACAGTTTACCTTTACTCTGTTTGCAGGGAACTCATTTTATTCAATTATGTTGCCAAAGAAATATTCCCATTGTGTTTTTACAGAACATAACAGGTGAGTAAACCTGACTAATGGGCTTTGTTGCTGGTCATTCAGGTTCAGGCACTGAGGCAGCATCTATGTATATACTATATGCATTTCTCAGTTGCTCAAAAATCAGGCTGTATGAACGTATAGGCCCATTCCCATCATTGATTTATAATAATATGGTTTTGTTTGAGTGAGTGCTGTATAGCTAGTATTTAGCAACTGAAAGATCTTGTTCATCTTAAAATGTATTAGGTTTCATGGTTGGTAGAGATTATGAAGCTGGAGGAATAGCAAAGGATGGAGCCAAGATGGTAACTGCTGTAGCCTGTGCCAGTGTACCTAAAATAACAGTAATTATTGGAGGATCCTATGGTGCCGGAAACTATGGGATGTGTGGAAGGGCATATAGGTAAGTATCACTCCTGATTATAATAGGAAGTAAAGGTTTCATATGTCTTTCAAATCCCGTTACCCAAAAATTAATTTCAATTCTGACAGAAACTGTGCTGCCTTTGTTTAGAAAGCATCTTGCACACGGTGGATGCGACCAGAAGTAAACAATAGCGGTAGGACCTTGTGGAGAGTGTTAGGCTCATAACTTAACTGTTCTTTAAATTTTGTGGTGGAGGAAATTCTCAGGAAGAAAAATAGCTAACTTCTCGAAAACAAAACAAAACTGTTGCTCCGTTATTGAAAAATGGCTGCTGTTTTTTGTGCATCCCACAGCTAACGTAGTAGGCTGGATCCTGTAACCCTTATTCATATGAGTAGTGCTTCCATTGGCTACAGGAGGTCTGTTCGTATGAATAATGTTTATAGGATCCACCCAAAAATTTTGTTAGTTTTTTAGTCTCTGTTCACACTATTTAAATAGTATTTTAGATGTCATCAAGGCCCCTGGTTATATTGATGCTGCAGTTGTTAACTAAAATAAAGAGTCATGTGACAAGTTTATTTGTTCTGTCTTGTGTGCTTGGGGGGGGGCTTTTTGTGGGGTGAGAGGGGATGGAAGAAAAATGTTTAAGAAATGTAGATACTGGAGCCTTTAAAATAGAAACAATGGAGCATATTTTTCAAACCCTATAACATGATGTTACAAACAAAGAAGTATTGTTGTAGCTTAATTTAGATTTTAAAAATAAACCCTATCTATACAAATAACAGAATTGTTCATCTCAACAGTGTATTTTTTAGTTCTCTGTTAAAAAGCTGATCTTTGTGTTTTGTTAAGTTTGTTTAATGTTGTATATTTCAGTCCGAGATTTCTTTATATGTGGCCAAATGCTCGCATCTCAGTGATGGGAGGAGAACAAGCTGCAACTGTCCTGGCCACAGTAGCTAAGGACCAAAAAGCAAGGGAGGGGAAACAGGTACTGTCACTTTCTTCTGCTTACCCCTGATAAGATCCAGCAAATGCCAAATGAAAGTAGAGATTCTTAGTCTACCCCTTGTATTATGGGTACCATCATTCTCCTCTAATCTTGCATGCAGATGACTTATGTTGTAATACCTTTCCTTTGAACTGGTAGAGTGCTATCACACAACATTTTGATTAAAGAGCTAGAACAATATAAAATTCACATGGGGCCCATTAAATGGATTAAAAGCTGTCTAACTGATAGGTCTCAACTTGTAATTGTAAATAGGAAATGGTCATCGAGTGGGTGCATTTCTAGTGGGGTCTCTCAGGGATTGGTTCTTGGCCTACACTATCACAATGGTCCTGTCTGGCTTTGGAATCTGTGAATCTGACACTTAAAAGTTTAAGGCTTCTGTTAATGCTGCTCACTGGTTTGACTAGCAGGGGGTGTTCATGAAATACTAGTGCTTGTATCTTCCATATAGCAAGTGACTTGCCCTGTTTCCACTGGTTTAGGAGGCAATTACTTTAAAAAAAAAAAAAAAAAATTCAGGTTTTCTATCTCTTTGGGCTGTATGGCCGGATCCTCAGCCCTGCCTCAGCTTAGCATTTGGAGATTCCCCCTATGTGGGAGCTAAGAGGAATATCCAACAGCACAAAGTGTCTTTTTCCAATTACATTTGCAGTGACTGATTTCACCATTTTCATTTGAAATTTGTGGTATTTAAATAAGCCTGCAGTTGTTTTGATTTAACAAACAGGCAAAGGAATTGGAAAACATCACTTGTGACTGTTTTGATATTATAGTTCTTATGGTTATTTCAAGGTATCTTGATCACTAACATGAAATGGTGGATACCTATAGTTGCCATGGAAACTGAATACATCCTTAGATGTGAAATGATCTTTTTCAGTGTATTACAGCATAGTTTGGAGTCAAATATAGGAACTGGATATTAATAATGAAGCAGAAAATGGACATTGTCACTGGCTATGAACGTTTTCCTTATTACCTGTTAAGCTAATATTTTGCATTAAAGTTTTTTATTGTAATATATCATACTCAGAGTTTTTTTATTGTGAATAATGATCAGGATATAATGAGGCTTTTGGATTTTATCTTCCCGTCTGCTTAAAGCATTGCAGTTGCGTATAGCCTGCATACTTGGGCTCTATATAGGTAGAGTGAAATTCACCCTTCCTCTCTCTTTGCCTCATTTTCCCCAGTCTGTAGAATAGCGATAATACCGCAAATGAGACATGATGTAAATGCCATTTTATGTTTTTGTGGTTATAGTTAAGGAAAGCCAGAACTTTGTATTTATTAGCATTTATTTAATGCCAAATACTGTAGATGCCTTACAAGGCTTAAATTAAGAATGTCAGGATGACAGAAAGAGATCAGAAAACATTCTCCCTTTTAGTAGATCAGTCAGCTAAGAAACCAGGACAGGCACCTCTGTTCAGCAAAGTACTTGAGTATGTGCTTGAGTTTCACTGGTCTAAAGCGGGGATTGGCAGTCTTTCAGAAGTGGTGTGCTGAGTCTTCATTTATTCACTCTAATTTAAGGTTCCCTGTGCCAGTAATACATTTTAACATTTTTAGAAGGTCTCTTTCTGTAAGTCTATAATATAGAACTAAACTATTGTTGTATATAAAGTAAATAAGGTTTTAAAAATGTTTAAGAAGCTTCATTTAAAATTAAATTAAAATGCAGAGCCCCCTGACCAGTGGCCAGGACCTTGGCAGTGTGAGTGGCACTGAAAATCAGCTCGTGTGCTGCCTTGGCACACATTCCATAGATTGCCTACCCTTGGTGTAAATGATTACATGAGCTCAGGCCAGCAGAGAATCTGGACCATTGACTTCAGTGGGACTGCTCACATGCTTAAAGTTAACCAAATGCACACGTGCTTTGTTGGATTACGATCTTAGTCATTTGGTAACATCTGGCCAAAGAAGTGCATCTTAAGGTCTTTCTGGAAGTGGCTAGGGTCATCCTTACCCTTAATTTCACAGGCAGTGAACTCCAGTGTGTTGGGCTGAAGAGAAATAAAATATTATGTATTGAAAGCAGCAAGTATATATGTGAAAATAAATAAATATTAACATAAGCATGATGTGTTTTTATTACTTTTCAAAGTAATGGCTTGCAAAATTTGTTGTTTTTAAAAAAAATAACATTCCATATTCTCAACCAATCCAACAAAGAACTTAAACACATGCTTAACTTTAAACGAAGGAATAGTCCCATTAACGGAAGTTGAGGGAACAACACCAATTTGTGAAAGCTGAGAATTTAGCCTGATATTTATATTTAATGAAAGCTTAAAAAAAGTGGGGGACTGTTCTAGTCCCTTTAGACCATGTGAAAGATCTGCAATGACAGACTGGGGCTCTAAAAGAGCTGGATTGGCTGGGGGAGGATTTCCTCACTACAGGCACTGCAGATGACAGCTGTAGGGCTGCCTTCCAAGCATCCCCTCGCAAGCTCTGGTATACGTAGCATACTGGGATAACGGGTGTATTGGGGCTGCAGTATGGGAGGCTGCCATAATTTAGGTTCCCAGGGCTGTTTAAATTACGTCTAGAGCAGCTCACGATTAGAACGGTATAAAGGTGGCTTAAAGCAGAATCTCAGCCGAACGAGAAGTCAAACCTGGCTTATTTTACTATTTTTATTGTTTAAAATATGGCCTCAGTAATTTTGAAATAGTTAATCTCAAATTTAAAAACTCTTAAATCCATGACTAATAAGCAACTGAAAATGGAGATTTTATTAGAAATTTTTGACATGCATTAGGATAGAGTTGTTTTGCCCTTTTGTACCGCAAAATTGTCAAGGTGCCTATTTTAATGCATGTCACTTGTTACGCTAAAGTGAGAAGAGTGGGTGGAGCAGAGTGAAAAATGCCTGGAGATGGTTTATGCAGTGTAATTCTAGTCATGTTGGTTGTAGGATATTAAAGACACCAAGTGGGTGAGGTAATGTTTTTTATTGAATCAACCTCTGTTGGTGAGAGTGACAAGCTTTCAAGCCAACTAAGCGGGGATATGATAGAGGTTTATAAAATCATGACTGGTATGGAGAAAGTAAATAAGGAAGTGTTATTTGCTCCTCATAACGCAAGAACTAGGGGTCACCAAATGAAATTAATAGGCAGCAGGTTTAAAACAAACAAAAGGAAGTTGTTGTTTTTTTCACACAACACACAGTCAGTCTGTGGAATGCCTTGCCAGAGGATATTGTGAAGGCCAAAATTATAACAGGGTTCAAAAAAGAACTAGATAAGGTCATGGAGGGTAGGTCCATCGATGGCTATTGGCCAGGATGGGCAAGGATGGTGTCCATAGCCTCTGTTTACCAGAAGATGGGAATGGGCAACAGGGGATGAGTCACTTGATGATTACCTGTTCTGTTCATTCCCTTTGGGGCACCTACCATTGGGCACTGTTGGAAGATAGGATACTGGGCTATATGGACCTTTGGTCTGACCCAGTATGGCTGTTCTTATGTTCTTACACACAGCTCTTCTTCAGGCCTGGGCAAATTACGAACATCACAGCTACATGAAAGGTGGAGCAGATTCTTTAGCGTAAGTAGTTAGCACATATTGTAAGGGGCTATTCAAGGTAGAGTGGCCTGTTAACACCTCCACAGTCATAGGACACACTTGAGGAAAAAAATCCAAGACTGTTACCTGGAAATCATCCAAGAAATCCAGAACAACTATGATCTCACCCCACCCCACCTCCTCGCCCCCAGTGACAGCCATCCAACACAAAAATAAATAGTGGAACTAATTGCAACTACTCCACAACGCACAAAACACCACCTCTTGGAGAAACCATGGCACCATACCCAACACATGGACACTACGACACCTAAACTCCATCACTTTATCAAGACTATCATTCACTGGAATTGAATCACTCTAAGGGACTGAACTTCTGCCCAACTACAGAACCTGATACCATACTAACATGTGGAGAACTAGAAGAATTCTTCTGTTATCTCTGCCTCAAAGAATTCTTTCACAACAGTGACAACACCACTCACAATTACCATATCCCTTCCGACAATCAAGAAAAAAAAATATTCTGACTGGACACCACAGAGCAGAGGAAACCACAATCTTGATCTCTGCATTAATTGCTTCAGGAAAAAAAATTGACTGAAATCTTTAACAAACATTATATTTCTACTACTGAGAGGATAGCCATTCAATCCCTGAAATCTAATACCAGATAGTGATCAAACCAGCAGACAAAGGGGATGCTATTATAGTCCTCAACCGTGATGCTGCGTTAATGAGGCAGACCGACATCTGAAATTACCTGCTATAAAGAACTCAAAGAAGACCCCGCACCACAATTTACTTAGCAACCTAAGGATATCATCAAATCCTTCCCCAAACAACTCCAGCAGAAACTCTGTTAACTCATCACCCATGAACCTACCCCATGGACCTTCCACATGCCTCCCAAGATACACAGACCAGGGAGCCCAGGCAGACCGATTATATCTGGCCATGTCATTCTTACTGAAGGAATATCGGGACTCTCAAGCCATCCTCAAACTAATCACACAAAGGGCCAGCTTCCTCCAGAACACAACTGACTTCCTCCACAAACTCCACAACATTAGCACCCTCCCTCAGAACATCATCCTTTTTTTACACCATGGATGTCACTTCCCTGTACTCCAACATCCCTCACAATGATGGTCTAGCTGCCTACCTGAAATATTTGCAAGACAATAGACAACTCTCAGATATTTACCCCAAGCACATATCCAAACTCATCCATTTCATCCTCACCCATAACAATTTTATGTTCAACAGCAAGCACTTTCTTCAAACCACGAGAACAGTCGTGAGTAGTGGAGTGGCTCTCCAATATCCCAACCACTTCATGGGTCACCTTGAAGAAGAATTTCTGGACAAATACACCATGAAACCAATGATATACCTGAGAGACAAAAATGATATTTTCATCCTCTGGCCAGATGCTTAAACTCCCTCCTATATTTCCACCATGACTTCATCAACCACCACCCATCCATTAAATCATTCCCACTTAAGTATAAACTTTCTGGACACCACAGTCAGCTTCAACAATGGAACCCTACAGGCAGCCATATACAGATTACCACATCTACCTGCAGATATCTAGTACCCACTCCAAACATACCAAGAAATCTGTTATCTACAGCCCAGGCACGTAGATACCATAGAATACCATTTTCTCCAAAGAGAAAGTCTGGGATATACACCTTAACACATTTAAAATGGCCTTCACCAAACAAGACACTCCACCAGAAAAGTAGATCACATCATGGAATGGGCCACCCAAATACCCCGGGAGAAACCTGCTTCAGTACTGAATTCAAACTCCTTCCAACCTCATACCCATAGTTGTCACCTCCCAGCCCATAAGGGAACTCATATGGGTATCATCAAACATCTACAACCCATACTCAGTGGGGACCACATCCTGAAAGAAATCTTTCCTGAATCCCTATGTCTGGCCTTCAGACAGCTCCCCAACTTCTCCAAGCTCATAATCAGATGCAAGCGCCCGACAGACCAGGACATACCAACTCAAAGCGGCACCAGATCCTGCCAGAACAACAGATGCAAAACCTGTAGACATATTTCCACTGCTACAATGATCAGCACCCCCCACAGCACAGCTTTTATGATCCATGGATCCTATACATGCCAATTACAACATGTGGTATACCTAAATTCCCCAATATGAACTATGTGGTTAAATGAATCAAACACTGTGCTCTCTAATGAGCTCACAAAGGACAATGATCAAAAACAAAAACACCGTCACCTGTGGGTGAACACTTTTTTCCCCACAGTGACCACTCAGTGTTTTACTATCCATTCTCATTCTCACAGGAAACCTGCACAAACACTTTCAAAAGACAAGTCTGGGAGCTTAAATTCAGAACTCTGCTAGGTATTCAAAATCATGGACTGAACAGAGACACTGAATTTATGACTTATTACAACAATCTGTAATCCACTAACCCCCTATTATTGAATATGCTAATTACTTATGTTAAACAGTCTGTTTCATTTCACATTTAACTGTGATGCTCTTAGTAACTTTCCCAGATCTGAATTGCTGTGTATGGCTCGGAAACCTGTCTCTCTCTCCAACAGTAGTTGGCCCAATAAAAGATATTACCTCACACACCTTGTATCTGGAGATAGTTTAGCAAGTCACTTCTGGGCTGTTGTTTGAGGTGGGGATCTGATGTCATTGTGTAAGTAGGTATTTTGAAGAATTTCTTATATAAACAGTGTTCAGTTACTCACTTTATTCTTTACAGTTATCTGAGGCAGATGAAGCAGCTTTGAAAGAGCCAATCATTAGGAGGTTTGAAGAGGAGGGAAACCCTTATTATTCCAGTGCAAGGTAACATATAAATGAATATTCCCAGAACTTGATAACCAGAACGTGTTAACACCTTTTAGATCTTACTGCTGAACAACAGACCAGCTGCACACAGTTTAAAACAATCTAGAACAAGGGTTTTGTTTAGTGTCCACAGGTACTACGCAATCCAAACCATGGTTCCATTTATCTTGTCTCTGACAGCAGCCAGTACCTGATGCTTTAAAGGAAGGCGCACATTTCCAAAATGCTGGAAGTTAGTTGTGTACCACTATGTACATGGGGATGTGGTGGAGAGGGAGATTCTTTACAGATTCCTACAGATGGTCATAGGACCCTATGAAGCATGATATTTGATCTCTCATATCATTGTTGTAGTTTGTAGAGCTATAAACATCAGGGATGATAAACTTACTCACTTTTTTTTTTTTATAAGTGTCCAATTTTGTATTTGTGTATATCTGACCTTCCACAGGTTACTTGTGCACTGGGTAAAAGGATGTTGCTTTATTAATTCTAAATATGCTTCCTTTTTCAAAAGGTTATAAAGGTTGGGCTTATATATGCTGAATGCCTCAGTTAAATCCCTTTTAAGTCAAATGCCCTTATAGGCTAAATGATCATAGTCTTTGCAACCTTCCTTTTCATGTAAGCTTCAGCATGTTACTATTTGTCCTCCTGTTCTTTTTAATTAGTTTTTATAGCGTTCTTGAGGTGAGGTGATCAAGTATATGGGCACGCTATTCTGGAGGAAGGCACATACCATTAAAATATAAATAAAGTGTTCTCTTTTCCTTTTATAACGAGCATATATCCTTGTGAAATTTTTGACACTTCTCTCCACTTCTAACCCCATATTTAACTTCTTGATAATGACTGATACTATTTTGATGTTACCAAATTCTTTACTGATGCCACCACTAAAATTTTGTGCATGTGTTGATCTTCTGTTGCATTAATTATTGTAAATCGTTTTTGTCACTCTCCTGTGCCTCTCATCACTCAGGTCTGTTCAAAATGCTGACAGGAAAATCATCTTCTGATCACATCAATTCCCCCCCCCCGCAATGAATCCTTCTAAAGGGTTCCTTACCCTTACGCTATCAAATTCAAGTTCTTTGTCTTTACTTACAAAATACATCATCTTCCCTGATATCTCTGGCTATATCTACACTACAGTTGCTGCAGTGGCACAGCTATGGCATTGCAGCTTTGCTGTTGTAGCACCACAATGTAGACACTTGCTACAGTGATGTAGGGTTATTTTTCCGTCACTATAGATGATCCACTCCACCAAGAAGTGATAGCTAAGTCAACAGAAGACTGGGTGTTAGGAAGACCAAATATGTCACAGAGGGCAAAAAAATTCACAGTCGTGAGTGACATAGCCAGGTCAATTTAATTTTTAAGTGTAAACCAGGCCTCTGTTTCTGTTCCCACTATTCTGAATCATGTCCTACACCTTTCTCTCTTTTGCCATATCTCTCATTATGCTGCCTGCTTCTCCTTGCTATCAAATTCACTAATGGAAATATACGCAGCTTATAAAAAGAATTGCACCATAGTTAACAACAAGCATTAGTCCAAGATCTAATTGTCTATGCCTTAAGTTTTACAAGTTCTGATTAACTAGCTAGCTGTAATGGGACTATATTGTGACTTCTGGTGCCTTTCTTCAAATCTCTCCCTAAAACTCAAGTAATTTGCTCCTACCCTTTTCTCACCAGTGATACCTACACCCTACCTTAAGTGAACTGTTGTCCACTGTTTAAAATTATTTTTAATGGCAACAGCGCCAAGCATTGTATTTACTTTAATCTTTTGCTTATGGTAGTAAATAAATGAATACCTTTGAATAAAGATATAGACTATGCTAAAAGTTAGCAAGAAGTTTCTCTTTTGTTAAGTCTCCAGAGTATGCTTAGAATTCTTTAATTCCAGACACACACAGTCAGTAGGGGGTAAATTTGCATTGTTACAATTATAAATGTGATTAGTTTGACCATTTTAATAAAAGTATGTTAACAGGTGTTTGTAAGCAATAAGCTCCTATTTTTAAGCAGTCTCTATCCATATGTCAACTCCTAGTAATTATGTAGACACAAAACAATCTGTTTTGTTTGGGTTTTTTACTCTCAGGTAAGTGTATTATTTATGAAGTCATAAACTATTACTAGCTTGTATTGATCGATGACATGATGACTTGCACACTTCATCTATTTTTTAGCCAACTGAAGCTTTAAAAGATTTGCTCTGAGTATAGATAGAGACTGTGAACCAGGTCCTCAGCTGGTGTAAATCAGTGTAGCTCCATTAAAGTCAATAGAGCTAATTTGGTTTGTACAATTAAGAATCTGTTCCTATATCACTTATACAAAGCCTCAGATTTATCCCTCAGGCAGAGAGAAAAATTAAATTTTGTTTATGATTGGATTGTAAGCAGAGGAATTTTTCACTGAACTAATTACATTAAAAAAATACAGTCAGAGTGTCTGTATTAGACCAAATCCTTAATATCCTGGAGGAGAAAACGAACTCTTTGATTTTGTTAATTTGTTCTTTTTATTTTATTTTATTTTTTTACATGTCCACTGGAATCTCATTCATAATCTCTTTGTACTGAAGACAGAAAAAAATGTTGGATTTATTAGGCATGCCATATGTGTGCAGTTGTGACGTAAAAAACAACTCCATTTCCCCAAAACAGCCAACAGCCCATTGTTAATATTTAGAGCAATAGTTATGTGTAAAGAGAGATTTAAATATTAGCCTAGGGCTCACATTTTTTAAAAGTGGGTGTTTACATTCTCAAAAGTGTCAAGTGATTTTTGGGTGCTTAGCCTGAAACATCTTAAAGGGTGCTCAGCAGTTTCTGAAAGTCAGGCTCCTGTAACTTGGATACCTAAAATAACTAGTCTTTTTGAAAATTTAGGCCCAACCCCATATTTGGATACCGAAATAAGTGAACTAATTTCAGTGAGAACTACGGAGTACTCAGCAAGGAACCTATCATTAAGCGTCTTTTAAAAAATAAATAAAAATCTTCGCCTAATTCTTCAGTCACGGGAGAGCAGTTTGTTTGTTAATCAAAACTGTCCCAAGACAGCCCCCTATCTGAGTCCCACCTACTTCCTGCCCCCTGACTGCCCCCCGGGAACCCCAGACCCATCCAACCCCCCTGCCTTTGTCCTCGATCGCCCTTCTGGAGACCCCCCCACTCTAACTGCCCTCTCAGGACCCCACCCTCTATCTAAGGCCCCTGCTCCTTGTTCCCTGACTGCCCCCTCCCAAGACCCCACCCACCCTAATTACCACCACCCAAGACCCCACCACCTAACTCCCCCCCACCCCCACCACTTATATGCTCAGCTGGCACCAGCAGCTCGGCCCTCCCCGTGCTCCCGGTCCTGCACCCCCACTGGGGAGCAGGGGGCCCCCGCGGCTCCCCATGCTCCTGGCCCAGCGCTCCTGCTGGGGAGCGCGGGCCCCCGCGGCTTCTCGAGGCCCGGCGCCTCCACCAGGGAGCGTGAGGGCTCCACGGCTCCCCGCACCCCGCCAGGGAGCGTGGTGGCCCCAGTGGCTCCCAGCCTGGTGCGCCCTCTGGGAAGTGTGGGCCCCTCAGCTCCTCCCGGCCCAGCGCCCTGCACACCAGGCCTGGTGCCCCCTCTGGGAAGCATGGGGCCCCCGTGGCTCCTCCCGGCCCAGTGCCTCCGCCGGAGCACGCGAGACCCCTGCGCACCCGGCCCGGCACCCCTGCAGCTCCTCCCGGCCTGGCACCTCCACCAGGGCGTGCAAGACCCCTGCGGCTCCCCACACTCCCGGTGTGACACCCCCGCCGCACAGAGAGGGGCTGCCGCGTTCCCAGCACGGCACGGCCATTGTGGCTTCCTGGCCTGGCTCCCAGTCTGGAGAGCGGCCCCTGGCTTGAGGCCCTTGCCTGGCGCCTCTGGCTGGGAGCGCAAGACCACTAGCTCCACCCCTCCAGCCCGAGCTCGCGGGCCGGATAAAATTGGCTGGAGGGCTGCATGTGGCCCGTGGGCCGTAGTTTCCCTCCCCTGGTCTAAGGATAGGTCTACTTGAAACACTGTCTCAGCACAGCTGCGCTACTGTAATGCTTTGCATTACCTCCTACATTGATGAGAGAGCTTCTCCTGTCAGCGTAGTTAATCTCTTCTGTGAGAGGCAGTAGCTATGTCGATGGAAATAACTCTCCCACTGACAGCATTGTCTACTCCGGAGGTTAGGTCAGTATAACTATGTTGCTCAAGGGTGTGGATTTTTCACACTCCTGAATGACGTAGTTCTACGGGAGTGTAGACCTGGTCTAAAACCCTGAATATACATGGTCTTGGAGCCCTCAATTCCCACCTGTTCTTTTTTTCCTGAGGAAAGAATTGGGCATCTTAATAGGGTTGTCTTCTGCCTGTACCCAGTATTCATACCTGTCCCCACCAATCATGTTTTTGTATGCCTACTCCCTTCATACACTTCATTTTTCTCAGTAAAGATCTCGGAGTTTGGAATAGTGGATTAAAACACTAAGCTTAAAACTACTATTTTTGCAATTTGGAGGCCTTGTCCAATCACCAATGATATCAAATATTATTTACTCCTAAGGGAATTCTGCACCAAAAATAAAAAATTTGTTATATAGTTTCTGTCCATGCTCTTGGGGCCTTATTCAAAGCCCAATTTACTGCAGTGGGTTTTGAGGCCCTTGAGCAATAAATTTGAAAGTAAGGAAAAATGCTTTTATGGTCTTAAAATGAAAGCATTTTTCCCTATTTGCTTTGTGCATGCAATTTTGCTTATAAATTATAATTTGTTATCTTCATGATGTCAATATACTTCCCCTTAGTTGTGTTTTCTAATCAAATTTTAATCAATTGTCTGAATAGAACCTTTCACTCTGAACAGTCTTAATTAACAAGAGTCGTTAGCCAGCTCCCTTTTTAATGAGCTATATTAATCTGCTTACAGGTTTCCAAATGGAGTTTAATCAGTTTACGTTGTAACAAATTACATGGGCCATTTTCTTTTCCGGTGTGTTTGTTTCTTTTACTCAGAGTCTCTGGTCTGAATATTTTATGAACATAGATGTGATTCATGTTCTAGCATTGGGTTTTTAATAGGCTGTTTAATGTTATGTCCCAATACAGAAGACAGTTTTCTTTAAACAAAGAAAAGCAGAAGGTAATGGTGACCTTGAAAGCAATCTTTACCTTATACAGTATAAAATCTTTGAGGCTGTCAATAAAAGCTAGTTTGTCATTACAAAAAGCAAGTATTCTATTAAAAAAAAAGGTGTGTAAAGTTTTGAAAGGTCTTTATTACACAATAGCCTTTTATAAGTCTGGACTTCTGAGGTTAATTGCTTTGGACCACCAACACTTCCTTAATATAACTTATCCCACAAAAATACAGTTACATTAAACCTCTTTAGTGAATTTGGTTTGTTCTTAGTAACATGTATTCTCTGATATTGCAAAATGTTGGTCATGTATTTCTTAGACTGTGATCCCACTGACATTTTCTTAAACTAGGGTTTGATGCAAGGATATGGGACACACTCATTATTCCTGAAGAGTTTAAGGCCTGACCTAACTTCTATTAAAGTCAATGGAAACATCCCTATTGACTTCAGTTGGAGTTAGATTGGTCCTCTAGCTCTTCTGGATTCAAAACTTTTCTAATGATCCTTATGTTTTGTATTTCACTGCTGTGACTTAAGGAGAAAAAGCATCTAATTTGAGCACTTAATTTTTCAATGTAATAGTATTGTTAAAATATACCAAAAAGTTGTAATTAATGAATATTATTAAAATCCCCAATTTAGAAAAGCACTTAATCATATTCTTAGCTCAAAGCATGTGCTTGTACTATATCAAATTTAGTAAGACATAAGTAGGCATTTAAAGTTAAGTGTGCGTAAGTGCTTTCTTGAATAGGGATTCTTTCCCGTATCACATCTTAAGTGCTGACAACATGTGTTATGCTATCCAGAACACAAGCTCAGACAGTATGTAGCTATCCTGCAACAGGATCCTCTAGTGTGACTCCATGTGGGCATAAGAGTGCCTGCTGGCAGCTCTCTTTGTGGGACAGGAGCCAGAGGCTACATCTACATGGCAAAAAACCCAACCAAACAAAAACGCCTGGGAAGCTCATCTCAGAGCCCAAGTCAACTGACTCAGGCTGGTGGAGCTTGTGCTACAGGGCTAAAAAGAGCAATGTAAATATTATTGCTCCAGCTGAGGGCTGGGCTTGGAGGCCCAGCCTCCCTCTCCAGATTTTAGCCTGGGCTCCTCCCCTAGGGGGAATGTCCACACTCCCGTTTTCAGTCCCTCAGCATGAGCCTTGTGACCATGAGTCAATTGACCTGCGTTCCGAGACTCGCTGTCATGTAGCTGTCCCCAGAGAGACAAACAGAGACAAGACAGGTTACAGACTGGAAAAACTAGAGAAGGGAAAAGGTTAGGTAATAGGTTTGTAAGTTTTTATATTTGTTGGTGTCTATATAGTTTGTTTCTTGGGAGCATCCTAGAAGAAATGAGTTTCTGGATATCCTGTTTTGTGTGTACCCAAGTTGTAAAAGAGAAACTGTAATTAGATATTTTAATTTGCTGCGTCTTGGTGAAAGTGAAACTAACAACAAATGCGAGACTAAAACAAATTTACAAAATTGTTGCAAACTTCTATTGGTGACTACAACTCATGAGTACTTCTTCACATACAGTATGCAGTTCTCTTTATTCTGTTCTTTAGTATTGAGATAAGTGTGGTAAATGTTTTCTTTCCTGTGTAATTTGATTTAAAAAAAACCCAACTAATCCTCAAACAATATGAAATTGACAACTTGAAACTTTAGCCAGAAGCAGAGACTATTTTTGCTCTTGATTAAAAATTCAGTGTTGGCTATCCATTGTTTTAAAACAACATGAAAGGATCATCACTTTCAAGAACAAATTTACCAAAAGCAGAGCAGTAATTTAAAGACACAAAATAAAATTGTCAGACATGACAACAATGTAATAATCTTAGAAAAGAATACAAAATAAGTTGCTCTCTTCAGACATGGGGAAGGGAATCCCTTTTTTTTTTAATAAAAAAAAAAAGATATTTCATGTTGTGTTGCAGTCCTTCAGCTGATTAAAATTCACATTGATTTAATGAGACTTTGGCTGCAATAAGATCTGGTTCTAAACAAAGTGCCTAAGGAAGGTAGCTGTGCAATATGTACAATTTTTAGGACTTTTGAACATTTTTGCTATGAGTTCATTTGGAGCAGGATGGAACTTTTTAGGCACTTCCCCTGCAAACAATGTGTGCTTAACTTCAAGCACACTTGGGCTGCTTGCATGCTTAGTATTATTAATAATTATTATTATTATTAATAGTTATTATGCGGGTGCAGACGTACCTGTCAATTTGGGAGGTTAGTTTGGAATTCAGAGGGTTTTTTGTTATTGTGGCATAGCTTTATGAATTCATTGCTTTCAGGGATTTCACTATGGCACAGATTAATTTACAACTGTTTAGAAATAGACTTCAGTAAAGAAGATTAGTGAAATAATTGTTGACAGTCCATTAAAAAAATACTCCAGCACTTTAAATCCTTGTGCTTTCATAACTAAACATTTTGAGTTAACAGCTAAGCTAAGCCAAATAACATTTATTAATGATGTTAGTTTACTTCTTAGAATATAGTTACTAACAGGATGGGGAGCCATTTTCATAACATTGGGATCTTTTCCATTTATTTCTCTTGACATTTTTTTCCCTTAAATTTAGGATGACATTTTCATACTGAAAAAATAGTATGAATAATCCCAGTAAAAGTAGGTAGAGATTATCCTAGTCATTTATTTAGAACTGCATAGTTAAATCTAGAAGACAAATTATACAAATAATAAAAAAATAGGCATGAAATTCTGCTTTGTAGCATCATCATAAATATGAATTAGCTCAGTTGTCTTAAATCAGAATTTGGCCCTTTTTTTTATCCCCTCCCTCCACTAGAAATATTTATTTACTTCTGTCTGGCTGAAAGCCTCTCTCTTGTAAACTGTTTATGTAATTCTTCTTTTATTGTTTGTTCTAATTTCAGGTTATGGGATGATGGAATTATTGACCCTGCTAATACAAGACTTGTTTTGGGTCTGAGTCTTAGCGCAGCACTAAATGCACCCACCAAGAGGACAGAATTTGGAGTTTTCAGGATGTGATCTAAATTACTTTTCAGAACACACTTGTACATTTTTAATTTAGGTTAAAGATCAAATGTACATAGGTAATTCTGAGGAGTTCATACATTTAGATTTTTGATGTAAAAATTTTCATACCATGCTTAAGTATTTTTTAAAATATTGTCTGGGATCAGTGCATACATCAGTTTCTGTAATACTGAATCTTGCATTTGGGTGAATAAATTGTAACTATCAGCATTAAGCTAGATCTGTTTGTCAGAGAATCACGGCTATAATCTCTTAACCATTAAAATTACATCTATGAAATGAGTTCTGTTTCTGGTGGTTCTCTGAATTTGCTCCTTTTTAAGTCCACATTTTACCTCCAAAATGTAGAAGTTACTCTTGCCACCTAGAACTGGGGTATCACTGAGCATGCCTGACCCACCAGCCTGGGCTTTCTTTATACTGTATTGCTGTGACAAGCTCTGAAGCTCCCTCCAGAACACATACAGGTAGGGGGACACACAGCTGCAGTTACATACAGAAGCTGTGAGCAGCTCTGCATGGTAAGGCTTCAGCTAAGGAACTTCCCAGTCACTCCGGTACATCCCCCTTCAGAGGTGTAAACCCAAAATTATACTGTCTTGCACTGCACAGGGAACTATACAGTGTAAGCTCATGAAATTCGTCCTTTCCGTTAATGTGGAGAGGAATATACACAGCTTTCTTCCCCAAGTTATGATTCCCACATGCACTGGTTTTAGACAACGCAAAAACAGGCTTATTAACTACAAAAGATAGATTTTAGGTGATTATAAAGACTACCAAACTGATCAAAACAGATTACCTAGCAAATAAACAAAACCACAATCTAAGCTTAATATACTAAATAGATTGGATATGAATAGCACATCCTCACCCTCAGCGATGATACCTGCAGGCTGCAGATTCTTAAGGGAAGCTGCACTGGCTTACAGCTTAGAATCCCCAGATGTTCCATTCAGAGGCTAAAAAATCCCTTTAGCCTGGGTCCAGCATTTCCCCCGGTTCAGTCTTTGTTCCTCAGGTGTTTCCAGGTGTCTTTTTGCGTGGGGAGTCAGGGAAAAGCCACAATGATGTCACTCCCCTCCCTTATATAGCTTTTTCGTATGGCAGGAACCCTTTGTTTCAAAGCTTGATTCCCACGTCAGTCAGTGGAAAGGCACTGGTATCCCAAGATGGAACCCAGCACCGGTTCCCTGTAATCTCACGGCGGCCGCGATTTGGAGGCTGTTTGTAGCATTCTCAGGAAGGCTCCCACCCACCACAAGGTGGGCAATAAGCTTCTTCTAAGGCCCTTTGTTCTCCCTAATGGTCCATTAACTTGAATGGGCTCTTCCCAACCAGCCATCTACATTTTGTCTCGTGGGTGTTCCCCATGTGTAAACATGATTGTAATGCAGATACTTAGTCAATATTCCCAACTTCAGATACAAAAATGATACATGCATACAAATAGGATAATCGTATTCAGTAAATCAGAACCTTTCCAACGATCTCACATGACCTATCCTGCATAAAATACATTATGATTATATTATAATCATATAATATCTCTATGAGGAATATTGGTTGCAGTTTCACATCCTCCTTGGCAGTGTGAGCCTCGTGGGTAGTTGTGGCTCCACATGGGCTCAGCAATCTGCCCACATGGCTCACGATGCCAAACTTTAAGCATATGCTTAAATCTCATTGACTTTAATGGGTTTGAGCACATGTGTAAATGCTTTCTTGAATCAGGGCTTAACATTTCAGTGTAATGTGATGCTTTGTTAGAGTTCTAGGGCTAAAATTCTTGTGGTTCTTTAATATAATGTAGCTTGCAGAGCCTGAATGTCAAGCATGACAATTACTCTTTCCAGAGGTAGGGGTTGAAGATTGTGCCTTGTGTCACTGGAGAAAGGTATTTTTTCCTTAGCTTGGTAATCTGAATGCCCAAACCTAAGGTAAATGAATTCCAAATGGGCTGGCTAGTGCTGCTACTCATGACTGGGGATCAAATACCTGCATAATACAGCTTCTCAGATGCTGATCCTCTCTAGTCCATACCCTGGTCTGTGGGGAGAAGAAAGATTGCCAGCTAGAAGAAACTACCAGGAGACCATGCCAGTGCTGGCTTATGGGGTAGAGGGGAGAAGTTCCTCTGGTCCCAGTAGGGTGAAGAAAAGAAATTCACCTGGCTACCTCTCATCTGGACTCCTTGGGGAATGGGAGAACAAATGGAAACAAGCAGGTTGTCTGGAGAAGTGGTGATTATTGAGTGGGATGTGAATATTGAATACACGTAGCCCAACATTAGGTCCCATGCATACCCCCGCTTTGCACAAAAGTCTAAGATTTTACCTGTGTCTGTAAGTGATCAGATATCAATTCCTTCCAGTCTAAGTTGTTAATTCTGTGTCACTAAAAGGTTATTTCCATAGCTCTGAATATATTCCCCTCAATGCCATACTAATGTGGACATTCTTAACATACTATTTTGAACCTTACATGTATAGCGTGATAGAGGAGGGTCAGGGAGCTGCGGTAGAGTGCTTGAGGGGAGATATGTAAGCTCAGAGCTAATTGAGGCATGGCTCCCTGCGGACTAGGGAAGGTTGCAGGTTGATTGGAACACCTGCAATCAATTAAGGCCCTGCTAAGAAACTAATAAAACCCCCTGCTTCAGGGAGACAGGAGTTGGAGCAGTTTGGAGGAGAGTTTGGAACCAAGACCACCCAGACCCTAGGTAAAGAGAGACTTGACCTGTGTAGAGAGAGGGCAGGAAGCCCCACAAACTGAAGGGTAGGAGAGGGAAGTAGCCCAGGGGAAGGAATAGCTACTTCAGGTAGTTTACTGCTATCCTCAGGGCCCCTGGGCTGGGACCTGGAGTAAAGGGTGGGCCCGGGTCCCTCCCTCTCCACTCCCCCTCCTCTAGGATACTAGTGGGGCAGTTAATACCCTATTCAGGAGCAAGCAATAGCTCCCTGAACCCCCCACAAGAAGACAGAGTGCGGGACCCATCATAACAGTGCCAGCAATTTGCCACAATAGTTATAAGGAATATTTTAAATTTTTGTAGTTAAAACTGCAGTAGGGCAAGAAGCTGTATTGTTATTCATTCTTTTACTTATTATTGTATAACACAGTTTAATAACCAGGGTTGGACATTCTCTTTGCCCCAGGCAGCTTGCTTCTGAAGATATAGAGAGGCTATCCTTAAACCCCTGTGAAAATAGCAGCAAGACAATGTATAAAATAAAGCCTAGCAAGCATGCTTGAAAACAAAGGTGAAGGTGAATATATATCACCAATGACTGCTCAAATAGCTACACTACTTCAGGCTTTTCAGGCTCTTCCCTCCTTTTTTAATATTTCTGTCAGATGATCTGTCTTTTAGCCACTGGTAGACCAGTTATTTGAACAGCAGGGGATCACTTTGGCATAATATATTATGGGTGGAAGTATTCCCACAGAGAGAATAGTAATGAAATCATTCTGAGCAGGGAATAGTAATCAATAGTCTTGAAATGTAGCTAATGAAAGTGGATACATTTATATGGATTCATGCCTCAGAGAATGTTCCCTTTCTCTTGCTTGTTATAATGTGAAGGAATAGTTATTTACTTTTGCTGCAGTATCTTCAGTCTAATATATGTGTAGCCTCAAGTCAAAACATGTCTCTAGATAAATGGGACTGTTCCATTCTAACAAACATATCTCCTGAAACAAGCGTGCTATAGAATTAACACAAGCTTTGGCAGGCCCCACCAACGTCTGTCTGTCGAGAGGAAGACACGAAGCAGAACCTTCCCTGAATGCGAATTAAATAATTATCATTTCCCCACCATGTGTGAAACTGCTTCTTAGATCATCTTTTTCTATTAGCATCCTGTAGTTTGTACATGGACATTTATTACACACTGGATAGAACATGGAAAAAATGATAGAAGAACCACCACAGAGTGCATTCAAGCAGAGACTTGCTGAAGAAACTTATGCCCATTGGTTGTGAAGCTTGGGGTGCATCTTTCAGGCTATAACATATGATGATGATGATGTGGAGCATGTTTACACTGGGGGCCTGATCCCATATTTGCATGCTCATTTCATCAGTTTTAAACCCCAAAGGAAAACAGACTGACTTAGGCTTAGACTGACTGACTTGTCATCCTGTTCCTGGGTATTGCATATATATGATTTCAGTTTGTAGGTTCCTCGGCAAAACACAATGAATTGATAGATCAGCCATGTGGTGTATCTGACACCCCCTGCTGGTAATACTTTATGGCATCCAAAAGTGTACTAGGTAGAGCTGTTTGGAAACTTTTCAGTCAAATGTTTTTTGACACAAAAATGCTACTGTCAAAATCAAAACTTAGAAAATTTAGAAAAACATGTTGATTTTGATGAAATTTCAGTTAGGTGAAAAAAATGACATTTAATTTTTTTATTTCAAAATGGCTTTTCAAAATGAAATGCTTTTTAAAATATAAAATCAAGACAAAGTTTTCAAGAAAGTCACAGCTGGAATGTACTGTTTCAATTTTATCAAAACAAAATGTTTTGACTGACTCAAAACAAAACTTGGGATGTTATTTCATGAGAAATTTTGGGGGTTTTGTTCCATTTTGGATTCTGCCTCTTCCTCCTACAAAAAATTATAGAATTTCCCATGAAATTGAAAAATCAGTATCCTGCCCCATCTCTATTACCAGGTTCCTTAAGGAAACTGAGAAGTGGTCAGTTACCCAAACAACTAGTCCATGTTGCAAATATCACAAGGGGGGACATTTGTTCCTGCCCAAAGAGCCTAAGTTGCTGTCTGGAAGATTTAAGCAAGACTTAATTGGAGCAGACTCCGTGGTGGCTTTGTGCACAGGAGTGAATAGCAAATTTGTACAAGTCAGCTCAACAAAGTCGCCAGTTCTGTAATTTTCCCCTCAGGATTTGTCTTTTATGAAGCTTGTAACTTGAATATTCTTTCTAGTTTTTATGTGGCTCAAGTCCTGTGAGAACTGGGCTCTTCTACTAAGAGAATATTTCAGATCTCTTGCTCATGTGGCTGAATTGGTATCTCATTAAACTGATGTTATCTTTCTAGTTTGCCTCTGGTTTCAATTAATTATTACTTCAAACAGAAGAACCCTCAATTTAAATTACATTTCCTTTACTTTTGTAGATTTCAGTGAAAGACAGACACTCCATTTTACTGTGCTGATTCAGAAAGCCAGTAGCAGAGCATTTTATTAAAAAAGGGGTTTTTTAAAATTACGGTTTCTAGATATATTTGCAAAGCACTTAAGCAAGTCCACTCCTGTTCAGCAAAACATTGAAGCATGTACTTAAAGCTAAGTGTCTGCTTTCTGATATAGCAAAACACTTGAGCATATGCTTAGCTTGAATCTTTAAGACCTAATAATCTCAAAAACAAGTCCAGCTGTGTACATACTTCAAGCAAAAGAGTAGAATAATCCACAAATGCTTACAACCACACTACCGAATAAATACTGAGTTACTTTGAGTTCTGCTTTAGGAGATTAGGATTGCAAAGCAGACATTTGCATTATTTTCTAACTGGAGAGCTTTATGAAAAGCTCACACAATGGGTAACTATGAAATGGACTTCGTATCTAAATGCTAATGGTCATTAAATGTATTTCCTATTCAAATTTTATCTGCAAGGAGTGTAGCGTAAACGTGCGGATGTTTGAGTGACTGTGATATTTCTGGAGATTAGAATTTGGTAATAAAAGGCTTATTTATAGTCCATGCCTATCCTTGTTGATTGAATGCAAAGTACCTGGAGATAAGGAGGTCTGTGATGGTAGAGCACTCAACTGCATTTTTAGTGATAGGACTCATTAGGTCTTGATACAGTGCCAGAAACTGCTTACTATACTTATGGATTATGAAGAATGACATTTATGTTGTTTTTGTTATTGGGCTTGTTGCTCATGCATTTTTGATGCTTGTTTATTTTATTTGGTATTTTCCATATGTGCATGCCACTCTTTAAGTATTTTTGTGGTATATGTGCACAATGTACAAAAATAGCTGAGTATGAATCTAAACACAGCAATAGGTAACACTGTAATTATAGATTTGGGGCAAATAATCTTGAATGTGGACAAATATGAATTATAATTTTAATGTTTAAATTAAAATGCAAATCCATAATCTGAAAATAATGCAGGGCCTGGTTTTTTTGTTGCTTTTTAAGAAAATAAAAACAGCTGAGGTTTGGGAGGTTTGGCCACCTCCCTCTTTTGTATTAATCACACCAAATATGTATTCTCATTTCAAAATACAGGTCAAGCTTTACTCTTAGATGGGCAGCTGAAAGACAGGTCAAGTTCCTCTGCTCCCTGTTTGCATCTGATTTTCTGTCCTTCTGTACTGTGGCTAGTTTGCCTCTCATCTTTACTTTTACTTTATTTAGAAGCCCTCTAAAGTTTATCTGGACCATCATTTCCCCTAAAATACTCCTCCCTCAAAAAGCAAATGCATCAGTGAAAGCAGTGGAATAATTACGTGCTAAAGTTGGGGGAGCAGAAAACCAGGAGTGAGAATACATTAATGCATCAGGGAGACAATTAGGATAGCAAAAATTGGGGTGAGGTGAGATGAGAAGAGACATGTCCCCTTCAGCCACCTTCCTGTATGCTCACATGTGTGGTCCTGAATTTGCTATGAGTGGCTCACCCATCCTAGAAGCTGACATCAATTGTATAAAGAAACAAGGTGGATGAGGTTATATCTTTTACTGGACCAATTCTGTTGGTGAGAGAGAGACAAGCTGAGTGATTCAGTTAAACTGACCTAACCCCTGGTGTAGACAGTGCTCGGTTGACAGGGGAATTCTCCCTCAATCTGGCTGGTGACTCTTGAGGAGGAGGAGGAGAACATACATTGAAGGGAGAACCCCTTTCATCAGCATAGGGTAGTGTCTTCACTGACATGCTACAACGGTGCAGGTGCAGTGTTTTAAGTGTAGATGAGTCCCGGGAGGAGATGCTGGGAGGGTTGTTAGTGGGTTATAGATTGTTGTCAGAAGCCAAAAATCCAGTGACTCTCTTCAGTCCATGATTTTCAGTGTCTAGAAAAGTTATGAATTTAAACTCCCAGGCTTGTCTTTGAAAGTGTTGTGCAGGTTTCATTTAAGGATGAAAACTGAGAGATCAGATATAGAGTGATAGCTCTGTGGAAAATGTTCACCCATAGGTGATAGGGTGTTCTTGTCTTTAATCATTTTTCTGTGTGAGTTAATTCAAATGCGTAGTGATTGTCTCGTTTTGCCCACATAGTTGTTGGGGCATTTAGTGCTCTGGCTGATAGGCATGTGTAGGACCCAGAGATCTTGAAAGGTGTTATGGGGGTGTTGATTATTGTAGCAGTGAAGCTATGTCTGCAGGATTTCATCTATTGTTCTAGCAGGGTCTGTTGGTACTTTGAGTTGGTGTGTCCTGGTGTGTGGGAAGCTTGCATCTGATCATTAGTGTGGAGCAGTTGGGGGTTATTTGAAGGCCTGAAGTGGAGATTCAGGAAAGATTTATTTTGGGATGGGGTTCCCATCCAGTATGAATTGATGATACCCCCTGTGGGCTCCAGTGTAGGGTGGTAGGTGACAACTATGGGTGTGTGGCTGGAGGGGGATTTTCCGAATTGAAGTAGGTTCTCTCTGGGTATTCAGGTGGCCTGTTCCTTGATGTGATTTACTTCTCTGGTGAAGTGTCCTTGTTTGGTGAAGGCGGTTTTAAGCGTGTTAAGGTGTATATCCTGGACTTTCTCCTCAGAACATGTTTTGTGGTGTCCAAGAGCCGGTGGCAGATATCAAATTACTTGATGTGTTAGGCGGTTACTAGATCTTTGAAGGTTAGTGGGTGATCTGTGGCACTCTTGTATATAGTTGTCTGTGGGATTCCATTGGTGAAGCTGATGTATAACCCACTAACTGCTCCCCTACTTCCGCCTCCTCTCAATGACTAGAGAGGTGTTAATGGTCCACTTCCCCTTGAATGATCCCTTTAAATGTGTTAATTACTTATGCTAGCAACCTGTTTCACCTTGTAGTTAGGTAGAACACACTGAGTACCTTTCCCAGACCTCAAGAAGAGCTCTGGCTGAGTAGGCTCAAAAACTTCTCTCTTAGTAGAAATTGGCCCAATAAAAGACATTACCTCATCTCCCTTGTCTCTCTAATATCCTGGGATTAAATCAACTACAACAACGTTGTGTATTCCAACTGTATTGCAGGTTTATCTTGAGAATGCTAATAGGTGCTGTATAAACACACACATAGACATAGTCCCTGCTGCTTCCTAGGTGATCTTGCAACTTGTAGAAAAATGAAGCTCTAAGACTGATTTGAGGCCTCTGGCCACTAACAATATTACACATACAAAATGACACTAAAGATTAAGTTTTCAAAGTCAATCAAAAGTTAGGAATTGCTTGAATTAACTTTGCTCATGCAACTTTAGCTTGACCCCCTTGTGTATATGCATTATGATTGATTACATACTATTTTTTTCCACAGGATCCCTGTCTCGTTCAGTGCACTGATAGATCATGTTCTGGAGATGAATCAGGTCTGAGTAGTGATGGAGGCATTTGGCTATAGGACCTCTGCCTCATTTGTTGTGGAAGTTAGAAGGTCTGTAGTGAATGATGCAGGGGCTGCAAGAAGAAAGGATGGTCTTATGGGTGAGGCAGTTGAGTGCTGATCTGGAGAACTGGATTCTATCTCTGCCTCTGTCACAGAGTTGCTATGTGATGCTGGACAGTCAAGTCACTTAAACGTTTCACAGATGAATACTAATTGCACGCTCCTTGTTTTATGGCTGTTCAACTCAGGACCTTGGAATCTGATTTGCACAAGCACTGAGCATGCACACAGCTGCAACTAAAGACAATAGGTGGGGTGACTTTGAACATAAGTGTTATAAAATGCTCTTTACTATAAAGCACTCTGAAAAATCAGGTTGTAAGTGCCTCAAATTGGGCACCAACAGTTAGTGACATTGTCATTGTGCCTCCATCTGTAAAATGAGATTGTGTTTTGCAGTGTTATTGTAGCTGCATTCATCTCAGGATATTAGAGAGAGAAGGTGGGTAAGGTAATTTCTTTTATTGGACCAACTTCTGTTGGTGAGACAGACAAGCTTTGGAGCTTACACAGAGCTAAGTGCTGCATTAGTTTTTTACTCTGATCAGTTGCCATTTTTTCCTATCCTTGCTGCTCAGCTATTCAATGTTTCATCTGTCGCTGTGTGAAAGGAGATTTTAGAAATTAGATAACTTCTCACCTCTAGTTTTAGTAATCTTAAGGGAACAAGGAACATATTATATTAAACCATAACTTTATGTTGATGTATCCTTTCAACTGCATTGACTGTTGAAGCAGGTCGATAACTGAAACCCTGGCTGAATAAGCTGTTCCCTGAACAGTGATGGAGTTCACCACATAGTAAAGTGTTGACTAGGATTTGACCAGTGTGTTTGAATAAAAGCTGCACCAACACACCAGCTCTGCGCAGCATTTATGTATTATTACATGAGCGCTTTCCAGTCATTCCCTTGGGCTCTCTGAGTGGGCAGCAGCCCGGAGCAGTTAACACGGGGGCTGCTGCTTTAGCCCCGCACCGACTTTGACAAATATTTTGAAAAACCTGAATTTGGCCTTCCTCTGAATTCCCTCCAATTCCCTTCCCCCACCCCCACCCGCTTTCCCCCCGGCCTCCAGGGGTCAGGCGGTAACTCCTGGCGCTCAGGGGGTCCAGCCCCTTGGTTCCCACATTCTGCTCGTTGCTGTTTAAGGCGGCTGCTCGTTCGCTTGCCCCTCAGCTCCCCTCCTCTTTCCCTGCTGGAGGCGGAGGTCACCGCCTGCGACCACGAGCCTCTCGCACCGGATCCCGCTGCCAGCGCCTGGGCCCGGGGGGAGGGCCATTGACGTAGCGCGGTGCACGGGCTCTGTCAACAGGTTCCCCCCCCCGCGCTCGCCCCCCGCGCGCTATAAAGAAGGGGCCAGGCGGCTCCGCTGAGCTTCAGCACCATGGAGAGCGCCCGGCTGCTCGCTCTGCTGAGCGCCGCCTTCCTGCTGCTCCTCGGCGCCCGCGGCCAGGAGGAGCCGGAGCTGCAGCCTCGCGCCCTGGACCTCTACTCTACCATGGAGGACACGTCCCACGAGAAAGAGCTGGTAGGTGCGCGCCCAGCGGGGGGCTCGGCCGGGCTCCCGGGGAGGCGAGGGCTGGGGGAGCCCCGGCCGGGATCCTTCCCGAGCTTCCTCGCTAGGTCCTGAGCAGCCCCGGGGGGGGGGGGGGGGGGGTGATTTGGTGCAGCCGCAGCGCGGGATCAGGGCTGCAGGGAGCTGGAGACTCCAGCTCTGTCACCAGAGCCGGAGCGGTGCGCTCGGCGCTGTACGCGCGGAGGGCTGAACGCTCCTGTGTTTGCAGATCGAGGCGCTGCAGGAGGTCCTGGAGAAGCTGAAAAGTAAAAGGATCCCAGTTTACGAGAAGAAGTTCGGCCAGGTCCCCATGGTGAGTGAGTTCAGATCCGAGCCAAGCCTCGAGGTCTGTCAAATGTTCCCAAGACCAAAAATGGGCTCTCCCCGCTACAGCGACTTGGATAGCGGGATACATTCAGCTGAGGCTATTTATCTAAAAACTCAGGATCACCTTAGCATTGGGCTAGACCATGAAACGGAACTAGACAAATACCTGAAAGCTAACAGGGAGGAGGATACGGATCTCAAATACACCGGCATAAATCTGGAGTAAGTCCATTTCCTTCCGTAGAGACACTCCAGATTTACAGTCGTGTTACTGAGATCAGGATCTCTTCTCAAGCTGTGAATGCGCCGTCTTCTCTCCCGGGAAAATACCTTTGTAAATTCATTGAGCTGATCAGCTTTTGGTAACTGTTCTGTTTAATTTCTGCAGCATGAGATATCTTGGTTCGGCTCCCACTGTTGGTAAATTCGGTCGTTAACATTCTTGCTGTAAATGTCACTTTTCTCACCCTATCTCGAAAAAACTGAGATGGAAACTGAAGCAGTTCTAAAGAAAAATGGGGAACTTTGAGATCAATGTTTTAGTAGCTGAAAGTAGATAATTTATGTAGGCCTCCAGCACTTTGGGCGCTGTAAAAATAACCAGGAATGGAGACTTTGACCATGTGGGTTGCTTTGCTCTGTCCTGTGCCTAAGAGTTTGTTGCTGTTTACAGTGTGATGCTGGTGAGCAGTGTGCAGTGAGGAAAGGAGCTAGAATCGGGAAGCTCTGCGACTGTCCAAGAGGAACTTCTTGTAACTCTTTTCTTTTGAAGTGCTTATAAAGAATTCCTCATAGAACAGCAAAAGGACCCAGTGACCTTGCCTGAAAGTGATACCTGTGCTCACCTGAAGACAGTGGAGAAAACGTCTCGTGGTTTGTTGTTCAGAGAAAGTCAGGTAGAAATTCTAAAGGTACCAGTGCAGTGCCATGTCTGACGTTCAGCATTTGTACTCTTTCTCTGTTTAATTTTGTCGGTCAAAATGTGTGTATTGCTGTGTAAAGGAGTTTCTTATATTTGGAAATTGTATTTTTGTATGTGGAATGTCCCAATGAAAATTACAGCTAGAAGCACTTGTAAATTACAGGCCTTTCCAGAAATGATCTGAGGGGGAAACAAAGAAAAAATAATACAGCATGTACAAATTATACATAGTGATGTTTTTAGTTTATTGCCTTTTCACATTACAGTCTATAACTCTGCTTTATGTTAGGGAAATTGTGTGATTGGCTACATCACCACTGTAGCTTAGCAGAGCAGTACTAAACACCATTCTGTTGACCAGTCCATTTGGCAGCTGCTGCTGGTGGTGGTACCACTGAGCCATCAAAGCCCAGCTTTGGTGTCTCAGTCGAAAGAATGGAAGCACTTTGGATGCAGCCTGCTCATTGCAATGAGGGACTTCCCACCCTCTAGGGAAAGTACCAACTCTCCTGGAAAAATAAGCAGTGGATTTCAGAGAGTTCTTCAGTCCTCCTTGGTCAGAAGGGTGACTGCATTTTGACTTGGAACACAAAGGTGTATATGAGTGTGAGGGGCAAAACTTGGAAAATATGGGGATCCTTCGGTGGTTGTTAGTGATGCACAAGCACTTCTATGTGAAAAACACCCTGGCCTGGTATCTTCATTCAGTTAAGTACATACAACTCCATAAGCGCCAGTGGGAGAGTGTTCATGCCTTTGACGATAGAATTTAACTCACCCTGTAGATTTACGGATGATAATCTTACAATATTAATCAAACTTGAGGCAATCTTGCATGAAATTGATAGGACTCACTGATATAGTAACATCTTCCTGTCTGTTTAATCAATTGCTTTCCTAGGGCTTCTTTAGAGAGAAATTGTCTAGATTCATTACCAAATGATGCAGAGTGTTTCAATTATTTAAAGGCACCCAAGACAAATTATTCATATATTTCTACAACCAACTGATGTAAAGCTTCTATTACATGTTTCATAGATGTCCTGTATGTTTCAAAAATGTCATTATGTGTTTTCAACCTTTATTTACTCTCCGTTAATAAAATCATTGTGACAAGGACAATGTTTGGAAAAAGTTTTAATTTTGTCAATAAGCACTGCAAGGAATTTCTTTTGTAAACTGTAAAAGATTTTAGTTTTCTTTTGTTTTGGTAATATCTGCATTATTAATACATTTTGGATCAGATTGTCAGAGCTCCCATCTGCAAAAATGCAGGTCAGTTACCATGACTGTGCACACAAATGGCATAGACTGCATGTGAACATAGTTACTTAAAAATACATTTCTGCTGTGATTTTTGTGTACAAATTGAGGCTTAGTCTCATTATTTATTTTAATTCAAATTACTGCAAATGTGTATGATTTTTCCAGGATGTCATTATCAAATAGCTCAGTTATTGTTCTTCCTTTAGCTTGGGAGACATATACCAAAATTCAAAGGGACAGATTCATGGCTTGTCATTAAACCAATGTTGCTGCACCACTTATATTCAAAAATGTATATGCAAAAAACTAAGTTAATGCCTAGGTAAGAGTGATTGGTGGTATGTTGTGCTGTTGCAGAACACTGAGTTGAGACATACTCAGACTTCTGAAAACCAGGAAATACACAGTTGTGGTTGCCCAGGCCTCCTTAGCTCTGCCCTCTTTCAGCAATGTCCCATTAACACACAAACCTTTACTCTGCCAACTCCATAGTTGCTGAAAGCTCTTCACTTCCCTTTACAACCCAGTCACTCTCATCAACAGGATTCCATGTAACACTATTAAAGGACAAAAAGAAAAAAAATATTGTCCATGCCACCTTCCCTTTAACCTCTACCAGCAATGCCTCAATATGCACATAGCACATATTCATCCTGGCCCTTGGCACTATAAAACCAGCAGGTTCCAGATCCTGCCATACTCTCATACATTTAGCCAGCTCCCTAGAAAGAATATAATATTTGTACAATTTAAGAACCACTTTAGAGACTCTTACAATATCCTTACCCTGAGGCTATGTCTACAGTTGAGCTTGTTGACTAATGGTATGTACATTAATGGGTTACATTGGAGCATTACTGAAAGAGGCAGAGTTAAGGTTGCCTGGCACCTTTAACTCCACATTGCCTGGTTTCTCAGAAGTTTGAGTTTTGCTCAGCTCAACATTCTGCAAGGTGGGGAATAAGTGGGCAACACCAAGCAACCTTGACTCTTCACTAACTTAGCTTTTTGCCATTGAATGGTCTTGTTTTTTCAAATGAGAGAAGTATATTGCTTTTAGGAGTTAGTAGTCATATAGGCAGTTGTACATATCATGTCCCACAATTACCATATAAAGTCAGCCATACTGCCCCCACCATGCATCAGCTGGACCCCACCAGCCCTGCTTCAGAATACCTCTGAAGTCTTCACTCCCTGGTCTCCAAATGGAAGACTGGGGTGGGGGTGGGGTTTGGGGTATGCTGACAGAGCTGAGAGTGCACAGGAGGTTGAGGGCCACTGGAAGAGCTGCAGCTACAGAAAGATTGGGTTATATGGACATAACTGGGAGCTTCAGGATGGTTGGGGTACAGGAAGGTTGGGCTATGCTGATGAGTTTGGGGCATAGGGAGCCTGGGTTCACTGGCAGAGATGGTGGGTACCATGCCTCCCTCACCTGAACCTTCAGCCTCTCTTGCTTTCCCTACTATCCACCCCTATTTATTCCCCCTCCCACAAACCCCTCCACCCCTCACAACAGGCCCCAAACTGTTTCCTCCTAGTCCCCCACTTCTCTGCCCCCAATGTCCTTCCCCACCTAGGAAGGGGATCTTTAGCCTGTATTATGCAGAAGCTCAGACTAGATTATCACAATAGTTCTTTCTGGTCCTAAAAGCTATGCATTCAGCACCAGGTCTGAATTTGGTCCTAAATATCATTCTGCATCATCAAAATCTTCAAAGACAAATCTATTGTTTGAGAGAGTTCCAAGCTTAGCTGGATAAGAAGTTGCAGTTTCTGTACCATGTGTAATGAGGTGTACAACTCCCCACTGGGAAACAAAGGATTAGGGAACTACTTTAGGCTTAGCCAGTTCACACCACCCCACCTGTAGGAGATACGCCAACTGGAGGAGTTAAAAGGCAGGGGAGCAGCTCATTTGGGGGTAGACTGGAGAAGAGAGCAGACCTACAACTCCAACAGAGGAGACCTGAGGGAAGGCAGAATCTCTCCCTAAGACAGCTGCTCAAAGGTCCTTCCCTGAGAGAAGGGAGGACCTGCCATAGAGATAGCCTAAGAAGGAAGCATTCCCCTCTCATATGAACTCTGGACTTTGGTAAGCCCCTTTAGATTTTGTTCGGATTTACCTCAGCCTAGGAACGCCCTTGGACTGAGCAGAGGGAGACATACGATGGGAGGAGGAAATTGCTGCCTGAGAAAGAGCACACTGCCATATGGAAGTACCTTGTGGTGCATGGGCACCCTTCACACTACCTTAACCCAGACTGTGGGGTTGAGAGGGACAATTGTGGGGCTGAGAGGGAGAGGAGATAGGAAGTGGCCCAAGGATGGCAGCCTTGACTATAGGATCACTGATAGCCCTGGGTCAGAGCCTGGTGGAGTGGGAGGACCTGGGCTCCCCTACCAACAACTCCCTTGCAGGTCACAGGCCTTGGTCCTGATGAAGAGATGACACTACTTGACCAATCAACCCCTGAGTCAAACTGTTCTAGTAAGGTGGCAAATTCCTGATTGGCTTCCCTTAGTGACTGAAACGTAAATCAGATAACATTGCACTGATGACATCCACATGATACGGATTTTATTATCATTAATATTATGTATATCAGTTGTAAATATACAGACTCAAACAGATTCTAAACTAAGAGAGAGTTTCCACTGGCTTCTTCAGGATAGTTGTCTTTTATTGACGCTTATAAAATAGCTTGTCAAACCATGAACTCCTGGGGCATTTATGAAAGAGAAATGTCCCTTTTTTGTGATATGGGGTAAATAATAGAATTGAAATTTTGCTTATCTAAAGATCTAAAATATCCATGTTTTATCTGAGAACTGCACTCAGATTACAGAATCAGTGATTTCCTCTTGATAAGAAATCAAACTGATATAAAAGAAGGTACTGACTAGGTTTCAGAAATGATACTGAGTTGAGAGTTTGATCCAAAATATTCAGACTACACTCTGGGGGAGACAAACTGCCACAAGAGGAAATTCTGTTGCTAGGAGACAACCATTAAGTTCTCTAAAATGTGTGATCATGGGAATGTTGCATGTAATCAACAGAACTGTATTAATTGTTTAAGGCACTTAGAAAATTGGTTGTTAAACAGTAAGCTGGTCTCAGCTTCAACAATAGTGGTGCTACCTGCCCACTACAAGAAGGTTTGGTTCTGTACTTCAACTTAAGGAACCTCAAATCCAATGAATTAATGAGCAACATGGTTTGGATTTGTGTTACACCACATCAGTCTAATAACTTCTTACTAGCCTAAAGGTTCCCAACATGAAGAAGGGGAGGCCCAAGGGTCATGGCCTGATCACTTTTAAAAGTGGGAGGGCTATGATGCTGAGGACAGGTGCGAGGTTGCTATGGAATGTGGGGCCAGGGAAAGAATCCAAGGAGTGAGCAGGAGGTAGATGCTGGGTCCCGAGGGAGGAGAATAGGGCTGGCAGGCACCCTGAGGCTCTGTAGATGCACGACCCATGGAGAAAGACAGGAACTAGGTTTGAGGAAGAAACTAGTGGGAGGAAGGAACCAGGAAATGAGAACATGACTGGGTGGGGATCTGAGGAACTGAATGGGCAGCAGGTTGTGGAGTGGGGATTGTTTAATTTTGTGTGTAAGGGGAGTATAGAGAGTGCAGAAGTTGAAGGCATAGCAAATAATCTGATTTAGCTTTTCTAAGGCAGTGGGTGTTTTTAGACAGTGCTTTGTGCCACATCCATTTTAATAAATAGCATTCCATGTACATATACTCTATTATAATATAGCTTTTTACTGAAATCATTTTCAATAAGTATTTTAAATCATTTATTGAAATCATTTTAAAATAAGTATTTTCCCCCTGTCAGTTACCAACACACCACTTACCTCAGTTCAGCAATCTACCTCGTTAGTAGCCCCAAGTTTTTTTAAGCAAGGATGAAAATACTTCATTTTTCCTTGGCTGGTTTTGAAGGTGGTGTGTCTATTGCTCAATTCTGTCTTTACCAATCCACTTCTGCAGTTCATGGTCTAAACACTCAGTGACAAAGACAATAGAAAGAATGATGCATTGCAATGTATAACAGTGCAATTGTGGTTCCACTCTCCCCTTATCTTTGCTTTCAGGTTTCTGCTAATTTTTTGACGTCACACCCAATATCTCTAGCCAACTGGCAATGCATTTGTAAAACCATGATAATCATGAGTAATGAGCAGATAAATAAAGTCCCATCTGAAAAGCATGAAACACATAAGGAATATTTAAAATTCGTCAGTTTATACTCCACAAAGGGTCTTCAGATGAAAAGCAAATAATAAATGAAGGGTCTGTTTGTGCACATCCAAGACAGAGGTATTGTGTGTATCCAGTTTGCACCTCTACAGAGTCAGATAAATCATTTTCAGTAAGAAGGATGTGCTGTCACTGAACAGAATTACATAGCTCATGGTGTCAAATCACCAGATGACTTTCATCATTAATAATTCACTCTAGCACATGCAGCTACCTTGTGTTAAACAATATGATAACATCCCCCTGAACCATCAATATGATAATAGCATCTTGCAGGGAAAAATATACAGATTATTTAAAAGGGTTGAGGGTAATGATTCACAGAAGACAATATAATACAGTGTACGTATAGATCTCCATTTACAAATAAATCCATGAACACTGAACTCCAGCTACTTGGTTTGGCTCAGTTTCCAATAGCCTGTATGGCTATGGGTAATGTGACTGATGGAAACTGAGCAATTCAGTTTGAATATTAGATAGTTTCCTGGATTAAAGGTAGAACAAGACCTAAGGATTGCAGTTGGGAAATTCAGTCTGTGGTTCTTTTTAAAGACCTTTGGCCACCATATAGCCTATTGATTTGATCAATCAGTCTATGCACCATACTCAGATGTATGTTATCTGACAACCATGGAAACCACATTTGGTTGAATAGGGCTAGTTCATTACAGCCCTCATGATGGCCTTGAAGAGACACCTCCTTCTCTATCTAGAGGAAAGATGCTGCCATAGAAGTAATTCCAAGGATGATAACAACCATGTTGGAGTGAAACATTTTTATATTCAGGAATTCAGAAAGTGATTTCGTGTATGCAATGGATTTCCCTCCACCAATACATCTCACAAAAGCATTCATTTCAATATGTTTCAGGGGAATCATGGCTCTGTTACAAAAAGTGTTAGAGTAATATTGGGGAGATGTGTGTACAGGAGCTGAGACTGTGAATTCTCTAAATCAGACATTGTGTGAGTTACTTTTATGATAAAGCATTGACTTGAAGTTGGGCTGAAGCAAAATAGAAATCAGCTTGCCCTTATTTTGTTTCTCTTACTCACACTTTAGAATGGATTGTGACAATTAGTCAGTAATACCCTATTTTCAATATAGCTTCCAGCCATGCTTAAGGGCCTCGTTCAGCTGTGAACAATGTCTCAGCAATTTCTTTCTTCTAATCCACCCCTGCAAAACTCTCAGTTCCTTCAAATGCCACACTCACTGGGAGTTGAAACTTCTCTCTAGAGAATCTGATCTTTGATCTATCAATGTTTTTTAGAAAAGAATATGTGCATTAGTGAAAGTTTTATTGGTATCTCTCTAGTCTGTGTCACCGTCGTTCTTTCCTGTGCCCTCTTCACTTTTACATTCTCCATATTACTTGAGTGCATCCTGAAGGATTTTCCATTTTTCACCATGTAGTACTCTTCATCTTTCATATAGGCTTTCCCTGAAGCACACACTGGATAAAAGTGGATGGCCTCGTTTGAATAAATTGCTTGTTTCTGAGTTTTATGCTATACTTTCTCTTTGATTTTTTTCCCCAAGTACACATCTTTGCAATGTACATTTTAAAAGTGGATAGAGTTAGACAAACAAGAGGAACACCTGGCTCAAGTCCAAAATTCTTTAATATAAATGAAGACAGATGTAGTTACTCCTACAGAGTAACTAGAATATAGGCTCTTTAGTTGGTTCCTCAACGGCACTTGTAATTGCAATGCTCATAGTGTGAGTGTACCAGAGAAAGGGCATATGGAAGTTACATAAGAGGAAAGAAATGGTACATAAGTTTCTCCAAGCTAATCACCATCTTTGTTCACTGTCTTGTTTAGTTTTGCACAAATTTTTTTTTCACACCATAAAATGTGTCATTGTGACACTGCGCCAACTGCCGATGCTGTTCTCATTTCCAAAGCTGGAGAAGGAGAAAAATATATTGAGGTCCTTAGTATTGTCCTTATAGCCTTCTGAGAAACTTGTTCATTTTCCAGACAATGATTGCCTCCTAAACCCTCTCTCCTATGGAAGTGGGTAATGTTTACCTCTTACTGCCAAGTAGACTTCAGAGGAACTGCTTCCTTTTGGACTTACTGTTGTCTATTATTTTGTAAAGAAAGGAGGAAATTCAAGAAGTTAATATCAAAACTATCTCTGTTCCAGCAACATATTAAATGCACATACTGAAACCTTGGTTCCACTGAAATCAATTCCTACTTCTTAAATAAGGCCATGATTTCACCCATGGGATTTACTAAAATTCGTGTGTATGTATGTGAGTGTATACCCTCACACATGTTTTATTATATATACACATACACATAAACTGAAGAATCTGACAATTAATTCCATTAAACCCAATCATATGCTTCCAGGAAATAGAACCAAACCTCCTGTTGTTTATTTGACTAGTAACCTTTCCAAAATTTGCCATGTCTCTGAGGCCTGCTCACCATTTAGTAACATTCAATGAAATTTTACTGACTTCTAAGAATGTGAGGACTAATCTGTTTTATATATGTGTAACCCTTCTGCCCATCAGAGTTGGCAGCAACAAGGGCCGGGTTCAGTATCCAGGGGTTCCATTCCAATAGCACAATACAAAAACCGGCTCGAGCCTCCACCCAGTGACCTGGGACAACCATATACCACCCCTCTGGGCGTCTGTAAGAGACAATACTTCCCCTCTCGCAAGCACAGAGTCTGAGTGTACCAAAGCCTTTTAATAACAGGGAGAAACAATGTGGCATTATATTGGGGAAACACCACAAACAAGGTTAATAAACCAAACCATGAACCAGAAGCCCCCCTCCCAGCAAATAGGCTGTGGCCTTCCCTTTGGCTCTTGAGTTCCACAACCCCAAAAAGTCACTCAATAGTCCCAAAAGTCCAACAGCCCAAGAGTCTCTGTCCTTGGTCCGTGCAGAGTTCAAAAGTCAATTGGCAGAGTCTTACCTCCAGCCTGGGTGGAGATGGAGGGTAGGGCACGGGGCACCTTACGTGGTCCGAGGCCGACTGCGCCGCCTCTCCGTGAGGTTCCGCTGCAGCTCTCACCGCAATCGGCTCTGCTCCGCTCCGCTGGCTGTCCCACGAACCGCTCCGCCCGTTGATCCGCTAGCTGCTCTGCTAGCCGACACACCGACAGCTCTGCCGCGCCGGTCACTCTGCCCGCAGCACCTACGCCTCTGCTAGGTGACAGACAGACAGCTCTGCCGCGCCGGTCACTCTGCCTGCAGCACCCACGCCTCTGCTAGGTGACAGACAGACAGCTCTGCCACGCCGGTCACTCTGCCCGCAGCACCCACGCCTCCGCTAGTTGACAGACAGCTCTGCTGCACCAGTCACTCCGCTAGCCGTCCTGCTAGCCGACACACAGACTGCTCTGCTGCACCAGCCACTCTGCACTTTTTTCAGGTCCCCCCTACTTAAGACAGTGCTCAGTGATTTCTTTAGGTCTTAGGTGATTTCAGCTCTTAAGTGATTTTAGCTCACAGTAGGGGAGCCTTAGTACAGGTGCACCAGTAAGCCCAAAGCAATTGTCAGCTCAGCAGCCTGGAACCAGGCTCCTAATGGAAGCAAAATTCAATTCTGACATTCCACAGTGGAGAGAGATAAGGTGCAATAGGCCTGGGAGGCCCTTAGACAGAACCCTCACAAAAAGGTATAGGTGCTTGTCCATTATCTCTCTCAATCTCACAGTGTTCTGAAAACGCACGGCCCTTGCCCAGTGAGTGCTACCTAGATGATGGCGAGTCTCTCCATCATAACACGGGCCAAGTACATGTCCATAGTCCTTCATTCACATAATCACAGTAACATCACTTTATCATTCCTGCCCCAATAACATAGAAACTGGGGCTCCCTCATCAGCCGAAGTGGCCATGTGGGCTGCTGTGGGCTCAGGCTAGGCGCAGTGGGTGTGTCTATGCAAATTGATCAGCCCCAGACTTATTTTGCAAGGCTCACTGCAATTCCCATAGTTCGCCACCAGATGTCAGAATATATCTCATTCCTGACACTGCTTACATATGAATTAACCCTGTCTGAATGCATTTGGATTCAGATAACCTGTAAAATGTATAATCATTGTGATGAGGAGTCTGAAATGATACTTGTCCAAAAGAACTCTAGAACCAAGACAAAGGAGGAATGAATCTCTTTTCCTTTAGACAGAGGGTATATATTCTGCTCCAGCACTTGTCAGCTCTTCCTCTTTTCCATTTGTACTTTCTTCTCCGGTTCCCTCTTTCCTTAAGTTTAGCTGCTTTACTGCAGCAGAAGCTAGCTCTGTGAGGTTGGCAAGGGAATTTAAAATGGAGGACAGTATTTATAGACTAAACCCCTGCTCTTTTAGTGTTTATGCCAAATTGGGGAAAAAACATGGATCACTATTGTGACAAAGCTCTGTCCTTATCTTCGTGGATCCTGCGTTTCCTGGCGGATTTTTACTAGCCTCAGCGGTTCACTGTGACCCTCCACGGAGCCCTTCTCTCTCTGGAGACAAGGTCACAGTCTATTGAGCCATTTTCATCACAAACCAGTGAGGAGAAGCTATCCTTCCTGGCACAGTCTCTATTGTCTCCCAATCTCAGAGACTAATTAGGGGAGGCAGAAAGGGGGGAGCCCAGGCCCGCCCTCTACTCTGGGCTCCAGCCCAGGGACCCTAATAGTATCAGCTAAGATGGCTGACCTTTTCTCCACAAAACACAATACAATTCCCTGGGCTACTTCCCCACAGCAGTCCCCACTTCTTCAAACTCCACTTCACCCCTACCTCAGGGCCTCCTTCCTTCTGTATGATAAGTTGTCCAACACTCAGTCTCACCAACAGCATAACTTCCTTCCACAGCTCCTGACACCCACAACCCACCTGACTAATTGGGAGGTTTTTATCTGGATTCAGCCACTCCCTGATTGGCTTCAAGTGTCCCAATTAGGCTAGCTGTTTCTACTCCTTTCTAGAAGGTTCTTAATTGGCCCCAGGTGTCTTGATTGGCCTGGAGTAGCCTTTGTTTGGCTATCCAGGGAACAGGGACCTGAACACCCTGAGACTAATGTACCTGCCTTCCAGCACTCTCCTATATCCTTCTGGTCTGACTCCGTCACACTATATACTGTAAATATACTAGGTTTGTAACCTGTGAATTAGAATTGGAAGACCAATGGTGACAGAAACCTGGGCTGCTTGCTTTATGTTTGAGCTGTGTGTGTGTGTGAGAGAGAGAGAGAGAAAGAGAGAGAAATTGACTTTTATATTTACATTTCAAATAGACTGTTAACAATGTATGCTAAAGAATGATATTGTTATATACAAGTAAGGACACATGCACATGTACTGGTTGCTTTATAGTTCCATAAAACTATACAAAAGTTCTTATAGCAGCATTGATATACAAACAGGTAGTTCGTAAAATAGTATTCTAATAACCAGGTACTGTGTTTTGGTGCAGACTTGTTAGACACAGCTCTTACTTATTCAATATATAAATGAGAGGTTGACATCACTAGATAATGTAGCTATAGCTCAAAAGGCTTTTTTATTTTTATCATATAGTTGATTGACTACAGTCCAGCACTCACATTTTGGGATTGTCTATCTGAACTGTGCTCTGTTTGCTATCTCATTGTGTTTCCTTTCTGCTAATGATATTTTAGATTGTTTTGTAGATTTGGGAAGTAGGCTAAATATCAAAATATATGTAAACATTTTTCTGTAAACTTTTTATGCTCATGTGATCAAAAAGTTTGAAATTGTGGGGAGTGTCAGAAAATGGATATGGTGACCAACTGGTCAGTGTCCTCTCCAGAAGCAGCCAGCAGGGTTCACTCTGCCAGTATTTCCTGGAATATGGATGTGTTCAATTATTTTCCACTGGAATTTCCTCCATGGTGATGGGATGTGGGTAAGTGTCGTATGTGGTATATATTTTTAGATAAGTGTGATTAATCGACAGCCCTAACTCTCACAATTAACTTAAAAATTAATTGCAGTTTCAATTGCACTGTGTAGAGAGGTTAGCCAGGGCTCGTCTCTCCCCAGGGTGGCAGGGAACCACACCGCCTCACTAAACTCGGGAAGTTGTCTTGTGGGGAATTAGTTCAGCCATGGGTGTCTTCTTCGGCAGCTTTGAGAGCCAAAAACACGCACACTATGCCCAGGCCCTAGGTCAGGGCAGGGCAATATATGAGTCAGGTGCTCAGGCCCGCAGGCAGGGGCTGAGCAACAACAGTATATAAGCAATGTCAGAGTGGGGCAATGGGGAGTCAGACACTCAGGCAGGGGCTGAGCAATAACTGTATAAACAGAAGTCCTAGGTTTCAAAGGACATTGACATGGATACTGGCACTGCTGCAGCCAGACTAAGGTTGGCTGCCCCTGGGCTACTTCCAGACTTCACCTCTTGAGGTACCTGGGTCAGGGTGGTGTCCTCAGGGGAGTCCAGCACCATGGGTTCCTTGGGATACCTGGTGAGGGGCAGGGTCAGAACTCCTCTGGGTAGCTGGCATGAGGCAGGTTGGGCCAGTCCTCAGGTTTACCACAGGCTGCTGGGGTTTCCCAATCATGACCTAGGCCAGAGGCATCTGGCCTCCCCGGCAGCTGCTCTCTCAGTGAGCATTGAGGTCGAGTCTTTATACTTCGGGGCAACGTCTGACCCTCTGGGTGGGGCAGGCTCAGAGCTCCCTGGCTCCACCCACTCTGGTGTCTGGAGAGACTCGTCTCTCTCTCTCTGGGGTGGTGGGGAACCACACTGTCTCACTAAACACTGTTAAACAATAGAATACCAATTGAAATCATTAAAGATTTTGGATGTTTTTCAACATTTTCATATATACTGTATTCTGTGTTGTAGTTGAAATCAAAGTGTGTATTTTTACTACAAATATTTGCATTGTAAAAATGATAAACAAAAGAAATAGTATTTTTCAATTCACCTCATACAAGTACTGTAATGCAATTTCTGTGTCATGAAAGTGCAACTTACAAATGTAGATTTTTTTGTTACATAACTGCACTCAAAAACAAAACAATGTAAACTTCAGAGCCTACAAGTCCACTCAGTCCTACTTCTTGTTCGGCCAATCGCTAAGACAAACAAGTTTGTTTACATTTACAAGACATAATGCTGACCTTTTCTTATTTACAATGTCACCAGAATGTGAGGACAGGCATTTGCATGGCACTTCTGTAACTGGCATTGCAAGGTATTTACATGCCAGATATGCTAAACATTCCTATGCCTCACATGTTTTGGCTGTCATTCCAGAGGACATACCTCCATGTTGAAGATGTTTGTTTAAAAAAATGCATTAATTACATTTGTGACTGAACTCCTGGGGGGGAGAGGGAATTGTAGGTATCCTGCTCTGTTTTACCTGCATTCTGCCATATCATTCATATTATAGCAGTCTTGGATGATGACCCAGCACATGTTCTTCATTTTAAGAACACTTTCACGCAGATTTGACAAAATGTAAAGAAGGTACCAGTGTGAGATTTCTGAAGATAGCCACAGCACTTGACCCAAGATTTAAGAATCTGATGTGTCTTCCAAATAACTAAGAGGGATGAGGTATTGAGCATACTTTCAGAAGTCTTAAAAAAGCAACATTCTGATGCAGAAACTACAGAACCCAAATCATCAAAAAAGAAAATCAGCCTTCTGCTGGTGGCATCTGACTTAGATGATGAAAATGAACATGCGTTGGTCTGCACTGCTCTGGATTGTTATCAAGCAGATCCTGTCATCGGCATGGGCACCTATCCTCTGGAATGGTGGTTGAAGCATAAAGAGACATATGAATATTTAGCGCATGCGGCATTTAAATATCTTGCAACTCTGGTTACAACAGTGCCATAAGAACACCTGTTCTCATTTTCTGGTGACATTTTAACAAGAAGCAGACATCAATATCTCCTGCAGATGTAAACTATCTTGTTTGTCTGAGCGACTGGACGAACAAGAAGTAGGACTAAGTGGAATTGCATGCTCTAACATTTTATATTATTTTTGAATGCAGTTTTTGTACATGATGCTACATTTGTAAGTTCAACTTTCATGATAAAGAGATTGCACTACAGTAATTGTATTAGGTGAATTGAAAAAATACTATGTTGGGATTTTTTACAATGCAAATACTTGTATTCAAAAATAAATATAAAGTGAGCATTTTACACTTTGTGTTGTAATTGAAATGAATATGTTTGAAAATGTAGAAAAAAATCCAAAAATATTTAAATAAATGGTATTCTATTATTGTTTAACAATGCAATTAATCACAATTTTTTTAATTGCTTGACAGCCCTAATTTTAAATATATTCTGCCTTGGAGTTATCTTCTTTACAACTTTGAGATTTGCAATAAAATGCGTTGAGATCTCTGGGCCACAATAAGCACTGTTTAAGACCATTGCTATTCAATAACATGCTTAAGAACATAGAATCCTAGAAATGTAGGACTGAAAGGGACCTTAAGAGATCTTCTCATACAGCCCTCTGCACTGTTACAGGATCAAATATACCTAGACCATCCCTGATGTGTGTTTGTCTAATCCAGGGGTAGGCAACCTATGGCACGGGTGCCGAAGACAGTGCATGGGCTGATTTTCAGTGGCACTCACACTGCCTGGGTCTTGGCCACCAGTCTGGGGAACTCTACATTTTCATTTAATTTTAAATGAAGCTTCTTAAACATTTTTAAAACCTTATTAACTTTACATACAACAATAGTTTATTTTTATATTAAAGACTTATAGAAAGAGATCTTATAAAAACATTAAAATCTATTACTGGCATGCGAAATCTTAAATTAGAGTGAATAAATGAAGACTTGGCACACCACTTCTGAAAGGTTGCCGACCCCGGGTCTAACCTGTTCTCAGATGCATCCAGTAACGGGAATCCCCTGGCCTCCCCTGGAAGTCTATTCCAGTACTAATTATCTTTATAATTAGAAAGTTTTTCTTAATATTTAATCTAAATCTCCCTTGCTGTGGATTAAGCCCATTATTTCTTGTCCTATGTTCTATGGACACAGAGGAAAATATATCACTATCCTCTTTTATAATAGCCCTTAACATATTTGAAGACTGTTATCAGGTCCCCCATCAGTCTTCTTTTCCCAAGACTAAACATGACCAGTTTTTTAACTTTTCCTCATAGGACAGCTTTTCCAAACCTCTTATCATTTGTGTTCCTCTTCTTTGAACTCTCTCCAATTTGTCCACAAAGTTTGATTGGTGCCCAAAATGGACATGATGAATATTTCAGCTCCCCGGGGCTAAGCAGAGGGGGACAATTATCTCCTGTGGCTTACACATGCCACTTCTTTTAATATACCCCAGAATATTACACTTTTTCACTACTGCTCATGTCCAAACTGTGATTCACTATAACCGCCAGGTTCTTTTCTGCATTACTACTGCCTAGCCAGTTAGTCCCCATTTTGTAGTTGTGCATTTGATTTTTGCCTCCAAAGTGTAATACTTTGCACGTGTCTCTATTGAATTTCATCTTGTTGATTTTCATCTTGTTGATTGTCTGTTCTCCAATTTATCAAGGCCACTTTGAATTCTGTTTTTGTCCTCCATAGTGCTTGCAATTTTTCTGAGCTTGGGGTCATCTGCTAATTTTTATAAGTATGCTCTCCACTCCATTATTCAAGTCACTAATGAAAATGCTGACTGGTTGACCTTATTTAAGCTTGGGTTTAAGTGTTGCCAAATAAATGTGGACTGCTGAACCAGGGTTTCTGTGGCTTCAAAATTCCCTCCTTCCAACCCTGACTTTTAGAGATAATATCTTACAGATACTTAACTCGGTTGCCATACATGTACATTTTTTGTAGCCTAACTCTAATTCATCTCTAATTCCTTGTATATTTGTTTTCCATTAACAAAGTACAGAGGAAGCTACTTGCCATGTTTGTTCTATAACCTAGTCCTATTCCTTGGGAGATGAAAAGAAGGTCTCCAAGAAATGAAATATGAAGGTTCACTCACCTTAGACTTTTGACTTCCCTTTCAATTTCCAACCACTGATAAGAGTATCAAACAAGAGGAAACATTATCTGAAAGGACTTTTCTCAGTCAAGTTGTCTATCATACCACATCAAATGATTGATAGCTATGAAGAGCTACATATCATAGACACACAGATACTGCAGTGCTGAGTGCCATACAAATACCCAGACAGAAATGGCGAACTAAAAAGTGCTCCCATTCCACTACTGACTCACCACTCACTGGAAAGATCAATTCAATATAGTATTTAAACATAGCTTTGCGAAGAAGTGTCATAAATGTATTTTACCTTTATTTTTGGTATGAGACTTTAGTATCAGACTCGCTTAACCTCCCCCACTAAATATTAATTTGCTTTAATGAGGACCACCTCAGCCTATAAAGGGATTTCCTGTTTTCTGTCTTTAGTTAGTCAATTTGCAAATTTAGTACAGTGCTTTATATTACTATACTATTGTACATTCTAAGGATAGGGTGTTTTCTAGGCATTGATAAGGGATTGATTTTAGAACATCTAAGTTTTCTTCCCAGTTTTGCATACAGGGACCAATCCTGCTCCAACCAGTCAATAGCAAAATTTCCAGTCCCTTAAAAGGGAGCAAGATCAAGCACTGGCCTCTGCAAATATTCAAAAATGTTGAGTGCCTCAATTCGCCTCAACTTGAAGCACCTGAGGCCTGATTTTCAGAGGTACTGGTCACACACAACTTCTGTTACTTCAATTGTGATGACCTAGTTACAGGCTGGAAGAGTTGATACAGCTCTGGTTGGTTGTGGTGCTTGTCAAAGTGATTTGAAATCATAGGAAAAAGCTGCTATGTAAGTAGAGGAAGATTTATATTTATACATTGTGCACTACATCTAAAATTTACAGCACTGAGAGAGAGCTGTACCATGTATTGTCTCTGTCTTATTAAGAGGAATTATTTTAGTTTGGTTAGGTATTTGTCATGCTTGTTGAAGAATAAAGACAATCTTGCTTATAAACAGATTTTCAATGTATATCTTTGTTATAATTAAGATGATGCATTTATGTCATGTATCTAATCCAGCTATCAGAGTGAAATCCTGGTTGCCACTGAAATCAGTGGCAAAATCCCCATTGATTTCAGTGGGGGTATAAATTCGATCAGTTTTGTGAATGAGAGTACAGATAATTATCTCCATCATATAGGATAGGAAATTGAGGCACTAGTTGATTGTGTGTTTTTGCTCAAGATCCCACAACAAATCAGAGTCAGAAACTGAGGTTTCCTGGCCACCAGTCCCATGCTCTGATCACTGTACTCATTGCCTTTTCTGTTTTTTTTCACAATTATTTTCATTTTCTTCTGTATAATAACTACATAAGCCTAAAGGGCCAGTGATGTAAAATGATCAGGATGTTGTTTTTACTGAGCTCTGTTTTGCCCGAGACAGCACCAGACTGTCACAGATTGCCAAAATGCACACACTACCCTTCATTTAAAGATTTTATTTACTGATGTTTCAACATCATTAAAATAGCCTGTGTTTTTCTTTAAAATGCTATTGAGAAATATTAATCAGTGACACAACTACATAAATAAGCCTCACCAATTAATCCTTTTTGCCCCTCCCCCCGCCAAGATCAAGAAATACAAAAGGCTTGACGCTTGACAATCAATATTCAGAGCAGTTGTGGTACAGCCAGGAAAATGGATCTTACAGCACTGAGTCAGCAACATGCATCAAAATAAATGTAAGGGTTATGTGAGAAAGAGGTGGGGAGCATTCAGTCAAGGGACATAGAGAGGTGACTAATGCTGAGTTAAAAATCCACATAAAGGGACGTGTAAGAAATATGTCTTGTAGTTTCACAAACACTGTGGGAAATGTCAGGAGCAATTGCACCTCTCTTCAAATGGTGTGGCATGCTTCCTTCTCTTTCCAGATAGCTGTGCTGGTGTGGAAGGGCACACTACTTGGGGCATTAGGGGAAACAATCTTTGGGTATGGCTACACTACTCACCGGATTGGGGGGTAGCGCTCGATGTATTGGTGATTGATTTATCGCATCTCATCTAGATGCAATAAATCCCCAAATCTAAATCCCCGAATCAATGCCTGTACTCCACCTCGGCAGGAGGAGTAAGCAGAGTTGGTGGGGGAGCAGCTGCAGTCAAAGCGCTGCCATAAGGATGGCCAGGTAAGTCGACCTAAGGTACTGAGACTTCAGCTACGCTATTCACACAGTTGAAGTTGCATATCTTAGGTCGACCCCTCCCCCTAGAGTAGCCCAGCCCCTTGTGTCAAAGGGCAGAGGCCTCAAGGAGAGGAGGCAGCTCCTCCTTGTGCCCTCCCCTGTACACTAGTCAGGCAGGGCCTGATCTGGCCCTCAATCTGTGTCAAAACAGGGACTAACACTCAGGAGTCCCCCACCTGGCAACAAGGATCTCATGGGAGGGGGGATGACAAAAAGAGAGAGTGGATACAAAAAACCTATTCAGTCCCTATAGACACATGTAACTGAGAAATTACTATGTGAAGAACAGACTTTTAAGAAAGAAGAATATTTACAGACAATTTAAAATCCAATCTGTTTAGTGAAATTTGTTCTTGATTCAGATAAAATAATAATTCAAGTAGTTAGGGACTGATGTGACAACATTTGATTTATGCTGTTATTTACCTCAGATAGGCTGCAGTTCATTCGGAGAACAGTCAGTCACCATTTGTGTTGCCTGGCTTGAGTATGGACAGAATGCTTTGCTTCACTCACCAACTGTGATTTGCTAACTGAAGTGCTGCAGTAAGGTACTCTGGGACCCTCTGAGCTGTGGAGAGATTACAGAGATCAGTGATGATCTGTGCTACATCTTTGTTTGAGGTGTAGCATGCATGAGGACAAAGTCCACTGTGTACTGCAGAAGGAGCGTGGCCATGGCCAAAGAGCTGGTGCAGATCATGAACACACATAGCCCTAGGGCCAGATGACATAGATGACTGGGTGCCATGCTTGGGGGATATTGGGGGAGGTGTGGATTACCAATGCTTCATTTTTTCTCTGGGTGCTCCAGCTATGGACAGCACTAAAATGACAGAAGAATTCTTCCACTGACATAGCTACTGCCTCTTGGAGAGGTGGATTACCTACGCCAGGGGAGAACTCCTGTCAGCATAGGTAGTGTTACAGCAACGCAGCTGTGCCCCTGTAGCATTTCAAGCGCAGACAAGCACTAAGTACTGTAGGGCTTGGTCGGACTTGAATGGGAAACATCCAATGAATGCTCAAAAGCTGCAGAAAATGGCAGTGGTAATTCTGTAGTTGATATTTTCCCTTTTGAATCATCACAGGATCAGTACCTCAGCATGGTATTAAAAGCTTTTGTGCTAATGGAGGTACTGTGTAAATTGGAGGTTGTGTGCCCATTGTGGCCATTCTAAGAATTTATGACCTGTTTGGTAATGAGGGCTATTAAGTCAAATTGCAACATGATCAGCACATTCCAGTCATTTCATTCTTTCAGGCTAAACTTCCTCTTCCATTTCAGGGGTGTGATACTTGGGTCTGGTAGTGCAAAGCTGCCCTAAAGCTAATCGAGCTGGTTGGCAGAAGAATTCTCTGCATTATTATGGTGACCAGATGTCCTGTTTTTAAAGGGACAGTCCTGTTTTTAGAGACTTTTTCTTAAATAGATGCCTATTATTTCATAAGAACATAAGAAAGGCCGTACTGGGTCAGACCAAAGGTCCATCTAGCCTAGTATCCTGTATACTGACAGTGGCCAATGCCAGATGCCCCAGAGTGAGTGAACCTAACAGGTAAAGATCAAGTCATCTCTCTCCTGCCATCCATCACCCCCCTCTGACAAACAGAGGCTAGGGACGCCAATCCTTACCCAACCTGGCTAATAGCCATTAATGGACTTAACCTCCATGAATTTATCCAGTTCTCTTTTAAACCCTGTTATAGTCCTAGCCTTCACAGCCTCCTCAGGCAAGGAGTTCCACAGGTTGACTGTGCGCTGTGTGAAGAAGAACTTCCTTTTATTTGTTTTAAACCTGCTGCCCACTAATTTCAATGGGTGGCCCCTAGTTCTTCTATTATGGGAACAAGTAAATAACTTTTCCTTATTCGCTTTCTCCACACCACTCATAATTTTATATACCTCTATCATATCCCCCCTTAGTCTCCTCTTTTCCAAGCTAAAAAGTCCTGGCCTCTTTAATCTCTCCTCATATGGGACCTGTTCCAATCCCCTAATCATTTTAGTTGCCCTTCTCTGAACCTTTTCTAATGCCAGTATATCCTTTTTGAGATGAGGAGACCACATCTGTACACAGTATTCAAGATATGGGCGCTCCATGGATTTGTATAAGGGCAATAAGATATTCTCCCTTTTATTTTCTATCCCTTTGTTAATGATTCCTAACATCCTGTTTGCTCTTCTGACTGCCGCTGCACACTGCATGGACATCTTCAGAGAACTATCCACTATGACTCCAAGATCTTTTTCCTGATTAGTTGTAGCTAAATTAGACCCCATCATATTGTACGTATAGTTGGGGTTATTTTTTCCAAAGTGCATTACTTTTCATTTATCCACATTACATTTCATTTGCCATTTTGTTGCCCAGTCACTTAGTTTTGTGAGATCTTTTTGAAATTCTTCACAGTCTTCTTGGGTCTTAACTATTTTGAGCAGTTTAGTATCATCTGCAAACTTTGCCACCTCACTGTTTACCCCTTCCTCCAAATCATTGATGAATAAGTTGAATAGGATTGATCCTATGACTGACCCTTGGGGAACACCACTAGTTACCCTTCTCCATTCTGAAAATTTACCATTTATTCCTACCCTTTGTTCCCTGTCTTTTAACCAGTTCTCAGTCCATGAAAGGATCGTCCCTCTTATCCCATGGCAACTTAATTTACGTAAGAGCCTTTGGTGAGGGACCTCGTCAAAGGCTTTCTGGAAATCTAAGTACACTACGTCCACCGGATCCCCCTTGACCACATGTTTGTTGACCCTTTCAAAGAACTCTAAAAGATTATTAAGACATGATTTCCCTTTACAGAAACCATGCGGACTTTTGCCCAACAATTTATGTTCTTCTATGTGCCTGACAATTTTATTCTTTACTATTGTTTCAACTAATTTGCCCAGTATGGATGTTAGACTTACTGGTCTGTAGTTGCCGGAATCACCTCTAGAGCGCTTTTTAAATATTGGCGTTACATTATCTATCTTCCAGTCATTGGGTACAGAAGCCGATTTAAAGGACAGGTTATAAACCCTAGTTAATAGTTCTGCAATTTCACATTTGAGTTCTTTCAGAACTTTTGGGTGAATGCCATCTGGTCCTGGTGACTTGTTACAATTAAGTTTATCAATTAGTTCCAAAACCTCCTCTAATGACACTTCAGTCTGTGACAATTCCTCAGATTTGTCACCTACAAAAGACGGCTCAGGTTTGGGAATCTCCCTAACGTCCTCAGCCATGAAGACCGAAGCAAAGAATTCATTTAGTTTCTCCGCAATGACTTTATCATCTTTAAGTGCTCCTTTTGTATCTCTGTCATCCAGGGGCCCCACTGGTTGTTTAGCAGGCTTCCTGCTTCTGACGTATTTAAAAAACATTTTATTATTACCTTTTGAGTTTCTGGCTAGCTGTTCTTCAAATTCCATTTTGGCTTTTCTTATTACATTTTTACACTTAATTTGGCAGTCTCCCACCATGTGTCCCATTTTCTCACAGTTGCTATCTGGTCAGCCTATGCATTAGGTAATTCTCTGGTGTTATAGAATAGCTGTAGTGGTTTATAAGCCACCCTGATTCCCGGCACTGGGGTTGTAGCAAGGGGGAAAAGGCCAGTGCTGTGGCATCCCTATGCTCCACAAGTCCCCTGTTAATGGAATGGTCCCTGTGGATTGTATGTGTACAATGTAGCTTCGAACAGCCTTATAACTATTCTAATATATGTCAGCGACCAAGATGGCACAGAACTGTCCTAAGGATTAACTTCTTTCTGCCTCAGTCCCTCCATCCTACTCAGATTCTGGTCTGGCATCCTTGACTTCCTGTGCCGGTGCATGCTGTTAAATAGCTGTTGCATTCCACATCGGAGATGGCTGTATTCCAATGTTGGGTGACGTTATTTCTGTACCTGTGTATAGTTAGTAAATCCTTAAGGACAAAAACACAATATAAAATGTATGATAGTGTGTGCTGCTCTTTCCATTAAGTACTTTATTAACCATCTGCTTCCAATAAATGAGCTCTGCCTCATTAACCATATGAATGCCAGATTGCTGGGGATTTGTCTCCCCATAAAGTAACAAGATTTCTGGGAACTCGAAGCAGGATTTCTAACAGCATGTGTTTACAAAACTAGTCACCCCACAGTGTGACAGCTGGATAGAAATGTTAGTCTTCCCATTGTTCCTTTGCCTTTCTTGGCAGATGATTTCTTTCCAGTCTGTTTGCACTTGTGATGGCTTAGGTCCATCTGATTCAGATTCTGGAAGATAGGACAGTTTTTTCCTTTCCATCTTCATTCATCCCAGCAAGCTTAGTGGAGGCTGATGATTTTCTTGCCCTCTCAAATAGTAGTGGAGTCTGAAATGAGCTCCTTAGATTGAGTGGAAATGGACAATGATGGCGAGTCAGATTCATCCATAGTTGCTGTTTTATGACTGTGAATATAGTTTGTGCTGTTTGGCCTGGAGCATGGGAGACCCCAGCTGTTATGCCTAGCACAGCAGTACACTCTGAGGCTTGTCTCTTGTTAACTAGAAGTATAATTTGAGTGCCCTAAGCCAACTTTTGTCCACAGAACTCAAGTTAGAGATTTTTGTAAGCGGGGTTTTAAGCTTGAAGTAAGTAGCCTGCTGGGAGTGTGGGCTGAAGTCTGAGTGCTGCTGAGCTAATAATGTAGAGAAAACTCAGCAACAGGCCACTCAAGCACTAGAAGTCCCCCAAGGGCATTCCTCAAATCCCTGCCTATGTGTATTTGTGTTTACCCCTCCCTGCCTCAAAAAAGGAAGTTAACCCAGTGTAAATATGACACCTCAAAGGTCAGGTTCCACTTATACATGTAATATTTGCTCTAGCTCTGCTATTATGCTTAATCAGTCAGGTGGCAACTTGTAGAAAACCCTCTTCATAGCATATGGGTTTTTGGCTTGAGGCTGACACCAAACTGCCTGTTCAGTTATGGTGTGATGCCAGCAGAACTTATGATTCTTGGGTCCAAGACCAGAAATCAGCAGGTATCCAAGGAGAGCTCAAATTGTCAAAGTGATCAACTGGACTGGCCACCAGTACTGTAAGAAGATCAAATACCATCAGGCAAAGGATTAGAACTCCAGTCTGGTCAAGCACTGATGAGCTTGCTGTACTACAAGCAGTTCAGCCAGGGGCTTGGTGGTGCCCCAAGTACAGAGCCTATCCTCATACTTGATGGCTCAAGTGCTCCTGGGGAAGTTCATGAGTGACTGTGCATGGAGACCCTGAGGAAGACTGAAAGCTATCACCGACAACCACCTCCAGTGAAGTAGTGCTAACACTCTCCACTGGGGATGACAGCTATTCAGGCCACATCCAGGACTCAAGTGAAGAGATGGAAGAAGTGACGGAGGGACCTTCATCACCTCACCCAGGTAAGGACTCAGATTCCCATTCCTGTTATGGCCAAGGTGTAGGGAGTGACATGGGGGCCTATTGTAGCAATTGTAGGATTAATCTGAATGGAGGATGCTGTGTGGTAGAGGGCAGGTTGATGCTGCTTATAGCTTCCCTCCCTTCTGCACATGGGAATCTGCCAACCCCTGGTGTCCAGAGGGCAGGATTCAGATACTGCCCCACATAATGAAACCGTCATTTCCCCCCCTCATAGCACAGCATCCAGAAACCTGGCTTCAGTACAGTTGCAAAAACCACTGCCTGCCAAGTGTGGAAAACCAACATCCCCCTCCCACAGCATACATTAATGGTGCCTTAGCATTCCTGCTGGGCACAACAACCTCCATTTCCCCCACTGCTCGTCAACACCCCTAGCACCAGCATGGATTCTAGACCAAGGGAATCTTTTTAGACATTTTGATAAATTGTGTACACTGTTGGTGTCAGGATTTTACAGAGACAAGGTGGGTGAGGTAATGTCTCTTTACTGGACCCACTTCTCTTGGTGAAAGAGACGAGCTTTCAAGCTACTTGGAGCCAAAGAATGTACTGCCAGCTTGTATTTCATCAAAAGAAGTTGGTCCAATGTAAAATATTACCTCACCCACCTTGTAATTCTGATTGATTTACTCTGCAGCACATAGCTGCATGTGTGCCAATCCAGCACTGTAAATGCCTGTGAATGCAGAATCAGGGGAGGGTACAATCGACTGTGGGATGCATATATAGCAGTATTGTCTCTGTCTCTAGCATTTCAGCTCTTAAAGAGGCAGTCCAAACTCTTAGTTACCACTGCCCCAGAAAGTCTGTCCACTGCCAGGCCTTTCTTTGGTGTACAGTTAACAGCACTTCAAAAGCACAGGACTGGTTTCTGATGGCTGCAGGGGTATGGAGTGCAGGGCCGGCTCCAGGCACCAGTGCAGCAAGTGCATGCCTGGGGTGGCAAGTCACAGGGGGTGGCCTGATGGTCGCTCTTAGGGCAGCAGTCAGGCGGGCTTCAGTGGCATGGCTGTGGGAGGTCCATGGGTGCTGCGGATTTGGCACCTTTTTGGCAGCGAGTAAACTGAAGCTGCTGGACCTGCGGACCTTCCGCCGAAATGCTGCCGAATTGCAGGCGTGCCACCAAAGGCTGCCTGACTGCTGTGTGTGGGGCGGCAAAAACCCTAGAGCTGGCCCTGATGGAGTGGGGTGGAAAGAACTGTTGTATGGATGCTCTGGCATCCAGTTCAGCATCCTGGCTGCTGGTCTGAATTTTATCCCAAGCTGACCATTCCCCAACAGGCATTTATGGTCCTTTAGTCTGGAGCTGACAAAAGAAGGCCAGTGTATAAACTGAGGGTTTTCTTGCAGAGGTCTGCCATCTGCTGTTCTGCTAAGAAAGTAACTGATCCACCAAGGGAGGTTGGCATTTTCCAATGTTGCCACTTCCTGAAATAATATTAAGAGCATCCCCGGTAATATTCTGGTGTTCCAGCCCTACTCCCCACTATTCACTCAACCTCCCCAAAATGATGTTAAGCTTCTTTTTATTTGTAAATGTCTTACCATTGTTAATATGCTCAGGATCCCTGGAATTCCGGAGCTGCAAAACAATTTTGCTTCTGTTGGGGAGTGAAGGTCTAGAGAAAAGTTGCTGTTTAAACCTTGCTTTTAAAGTTAAAGGGGGTGATGCTACTTTCCGTCTTAACCCTTGACAGAAAAAATATGCATTATTTCTTTCCTTCAAGACACATTTGGACAAGTACATCCTAGCAATTCCTCCCAGAAGACTCTGAACCTTGCCAGGGCCAGAATCAGAAAAGAAGCAGGAAGAGGTCACAGGAGGGCCTTCTGATGGAGATGTATAGGGACTTTGGCAAAAGGTCTTGAAGAACTTTAAACTTCAGCGGATGATGCCAGAATCACAACATTAATTCCAGGCTACAACTAAGAGGATGGTAGAATGCAGCCTTGACTAGCCTTGGAGCTATTGTGAATTGCATGTTCACCACAAACAACTTACAAAGACAAGAGCTTTGCGCTCAGAGGCATGTGATGATATGCCAGGTATGGACTGGTTACAGAGTTTCCATCCCAGAAAGATACAAAAATGTGTTCTCCTTGAGACCCTTTATGTACTGCCAACTATGGCTGTTCTCAGTGCAGGTAAGGTATATTACGCATGGTTCTACCTAGTGGCTGAACATATGATAACTAATGTTCCATTACAGCAGTAGCACCTTCTAGCTGAATATCTCCCTTGCTTGGCTCATGTCCAAACAAGACTGCCTGCAGCAGTGCAAAGAGGGACACTGGTAAATGGCGATGTATGAATGGTGTAAGGAAACTGGGCAGCAGGCACCAAACCAGCAGAGCCCCAGCCCCAGCCTTGGTTCAGGAGCAGCCTCATCCTGCAGCCAAGAACTCTCCTCTCCAGCAGATGCAGCCTTTGGGCTGGACGGGGGAGGAGGAAAGATTTAGCCAGTGCCTGGAAGGAAGGAAGTATGATCAGGTTCACCCTCTTCAGTGCACACCCAGGCAGGGATGGTGGAGTGATGAAGTACCCAGACCATGTGCAGTACTCATACATGAAACCTGGCGCCGTGCCCCTTGAGTGCACCACACATGCATAAGGCAGGGGGCTGCTACTCCGGGTCACTGTTTCAGTGTCAACTGTTGCAACAGGATTATTAGTGTTCTCTTTGTGCTGTTAAATGCTAGGCTCTGCTGGACTGATGGGGGCATTCAGTGTTCCCGTTTGCAATGTTAAATGATTAAAACAGCCTTAATAAGCTCTTTCTTTATTCAATCCCTTGGTCTGTGTGAGTGTTTGAACTGAACTAGAGTAGGACAGGTCATTAACACAATCTTATTTCAGCATGACCACCACAATAAATACTTTTTCAGAGAAGCCCTGATACACAACACTCCAGTTGCCTCTTCTAATCCAAGCCAGGCAGTGGGACTTGGACTTGGTCATGGGGAAAAAAGGATAGGGACTCTCCTTCAGGCCAGCCACCTCTCACTGAAGGCCAGGTGTGGGAAACAGGAACAAATGCCATGTTTCGACTAGTTCCATTCTAAGCTGAGCTTTTGCCTTTCTGTCTGCTTGCACCTCCTCTCTCCCCAGTTCCCGGGGCAGCTCCTGGAGTTGCAATAGCAGCACAAAGAGGCAGCCATATTCTTAGAGGAACAGTAGATGGCAGCATTTGTCTCTCACTAACTAGAAGCTTAAAGTAGCACACTGGGAGAGATGGTTTAGAAAGGTAGAGACCTGGAGGAATTGGAGGGGAAGGCCAGTCTCCTAGAAGGATTTGGGAGTGAGAAGGGAACAGAAACCAAGGACATAGGTGATGAAAAGGAAGGATGGGGAGATACAGAAAGACAAAGCCTCAAGTGCTGGCAGGGGGCATAAAGAGACTCAGAATTTAAGCCCCAAAAAGATGATCATGATCATTTATTATGACCTCTTGCAACTTTGTAGACAACAGAACCGTATCCAACCACCTTATAACAGGCTCATAACATCTGTCTGAGTTACTGAAGTCCTCAAATCTTGACTTTTAAAGACCTCAAGTTACAGAGAATCTACCATCTACTCTAGTTCAAACCAGCAAGGCGACCTGTGAACAATGCTGCAATCCACCCAGGGTCTGTGCCAATCTGAGCTGGAAGGAAAATTCCTTCCTGAACCCAAATATGGTGATCAGTGAGATCCTAAACATGTGAAGAAGAGTCACCAGTCAGATACCTGGGGAGAATTCTCTTTAGTAACTCAGAACCTTTCCCCTCAAGTGTCGCTCTCTGGCCATTGGAAATATTTGCTAATAGCAGTCATGGATAGGCCTTGTGGCAACCTCCTCATACCATCCCAGTTTTAGAACCTTACTCTTCTCACTGCTAGAAACCTTTATCTAATTTCATGCCTAAACTTGTTGATGGCCAGTTTATATCCATTTGTTTTTGTGCCAGCATAGGGCCCCTAACTTAATTTCTTATCCCTCTCTGTTTATAGGGAGCAATCTCCCCAGTCTTTTTGTTAGACTAAACACACCAAGTTTCTTAAGTCTCCTCTGGCAAAGTAGGTTCTCAGTTCCTCTGATCATCCCAGCAGCTTTTCTCTGCACTTCTTCCAGTATTAATTCATTTTTTTGAAATACAGGAGACCAGAATTGCACACAGAGTGTTGGGGGTTCAGACAGACAGTTTGGGTGGGCAGTAAAAAGAGCACTTAAGCTATACAAGGTGGGGCTCCCTAAGCATATGTGTAGCCCCTCATGTTTTTTAGGAGGGAATTTTGGAAATACATAGCAATCTGCCCTTTTGATATCGAGTTTTGCTTCTGTGTCTTTTACGCAATGCCCTTAAGTACCTTGAGCTGTGTCATTTTACACTTTGTGATTTCTTCCAGAATACCCAAACAGTGGCCCTTCACTGACATCTGTGGATGTAATTGAGTATTACACACTTAAAAGTGTCTTGTGCTCTGAAAGTGTGATCATTAGAGAAACTGAATCCTATTTCTAAATTTCCTCATCTTCCCACGCAGGAACTCCTGGATTAACACCTCTTGGCTGTGTATGATTAATATCCTCCCACACCCATCCTTTTATACCACAAAAAGCCATTGAGAGGAATTGTGAGACACCGTGGTCTTAAATGACAGAATCACCTGCAAGTTGCTTTCCTATATAGGCTTCTATATCCCCTTATCACCATAGTGCTTGAGCATTTTCCAGTAGTGCGCTAAGCAACACACCTGTTGTGTGGTTACCGTTCTCTCTCATTCTCTCCCAAGGGGGGAAATGTGTGTTTTGCTTTTATAGGGTTTTGTTTAACTGTGCACCTGACTGTGTTAGATGGGGATGGTCAAAGGAATGTGCTTTGCACGGGGAGAGCAAGGGAGTGTTGGGGACCTATTTTTTCCTTCAAATAAGCTCTATTTGTAAGTAGTGCTGTCCCTGCTCCCTTTCGTTGGTCATCCCTTGAGGCTGAGGATGATCTTTCACAGGTGCTTGTTTATGGCTCCTCTCACTGAGAAGTCTGATTTTTGACCATAGGCTCATTGGCAGACACTGCAGGTGGTGGTGGTGGAAGTCAGGGCTGGGCTGCGTGACAGTTCTTTGGCTTTTCTGGCATTTTTTCTGTGACTGGAGCAAGGTGATTTTCCTCAAAAATGAACATTCCCTCTCTTACAGGTCAGTTATCCCTGTCCTGGGATGCCGTCTCCCACTGTGTGGTGTCAATACCACAGCTCTTGAGGTTTATCTTGAAGGCGTCTTTAAAGTGTTTCTTTTGGCCTCTCCATTTCCTTTCTCCTTTGAGTTTGGCGTACAGCCGTTGTTTTGGTAAAGGTACAACCTTGCCTCTACTACAGTTGTTTACAAAGGACCAGATGTGGCAAATTGATGGGATTTGTTTGGCACATGAGCCTTGTTTCCTTGCCAATAAGGAACTGTATCATCTATTGAGTGTTGTTGCATGCTGAACTGGAGAGCTCAGAGGTTAGTCAGAGTTCATGTTAACGCCTGTTTTGCCCAGAGAGCTGCTAGGGAGAAACTGTAATGATCTGGAACTCTGTCCTGTCTTGTAATTGTCTGCTTTTAAAGCTTGTAACCAAAGCAGCGGGACTGGGACCTTGACCCTTGTGTGGAAGAAGTCTGTGGTGGGTCTTCTCCTTTAATATTTATTTCAGGCTCTTAACAGAATGAAAAAATATCACTTCCTCCCCCAAGAAATGGGGCAAAGACTTTTTGAGGATTTGGCTCTTGTGCTCTGTACAACGTGGAATGAAATACTTTGGCTTCCCCCCGCAATGATTTTATTTTGGCACTAATCCAGTTTTATGAAATTAAATGAACCTCTGCTGTAAGCCTGACACTTGCTTTTTGCACATACTTGTACTGGCAGAACTTTGCTTGCATGATGCTCAGAAAAATGAATGGAGTGGTGCGTGAACCCTGCTGAAATAGTTTTATTTAGAAGTTGTTTAAAATGTTCTTCTCCTATTTACCCACCTCTGTTCAGATCTCATTCATTGCAGCTATCCTGCTACGCTCGTTCAACAGCAACAACAAAATCAGGGAGCCCAGTGGGGCTTTAGCCCTGCAGGCCTGTTTCTTGGCACAAAAACACAGCTTGCATTTGCTGCTTTGTCCCATTGACTCTTTTATGCTTAAGCTGGTACGCTGGTGCCACTGTTTGCCAAGGGCTTCTTTTTCTTGTTGCAGAGCATGCCTGTGGGTACTACTATTGCATCCCAGACATTTGTCACCCCCATGTGTTCTTAGTAGGTTTCCCAGAGGCTTGTTTCAATACTTGAGGGTGCCAGATGGACAGACTGTGTCTTCAACTCCTCTGTCGTTTCCTACTTCACTGTTCTGGAATACGATCTTTGGCTCCTTAAATGTAGCAATTATAGTTGGGTGGAAAAATGCTGGTGGCATGATGCTGTCTTTGCCTGCCCCTTGAGCCCTAGCAGAATTGCCATATAGTGAGTGGGCAGAGTGTTGTAACACATGGACATGGCATGTACATCGAAGATCTGGAGTGTGCATCAGCTGGGAGCATTGAGGGGCTCTCTCCAAGCCAGGAATGTCAATAAGGCTGGTTGGCTGTTCTAACCCTCATGCCAGCAATTAACAGGCATATGTGATTAATGCTGACTAAAGGTTGGATTACTTGGAAAAACCCTGAACCAAACTACTATCCATATACTCAGTTTATAAAGTGAAGAGCTGGATCTAATGGGAGGCTGCCTTAATGCAGTTTCTGGTCCCTTTGATTCTCTGCAGGAAGCCCCAAGGAACATACTTGAGCATATGTGTTCTCATGTGATCATTTTTTTCTTAAATAGATCTGTGGGGATTGCTTAGACGCTGCCTCATGAATCAAAATAGGGTAAAGAAAGTGATGCTAGTTTCCCGAGAACTCTGCTGAGAACTCTTCCCAAGAACTCTGCCTTTGGTTTAGACCTGCAGGCTTTTCTTAGGGGAAAATCTCCCTTTTAGGTGCTGTACTGTGTACTTTTAATGTGAATACTCTGGGGACCCTCTTCTTCCTGGCTGAGGCCAGGGATGCAAATTGCCCCCACCTGTTTCAGCTGCTACTGCTGCTCTAGCAGGAAGGATTCACTTCTCACTGCAGTCCTGTCCCTGTGCTTTTTGTATTGGCTGGAATCAGAGCTTCTCAACTAGCACAGCTAGACTAAATAGCCCCCTTTTAATGCCGGGGGAGGAGGCTGTGGTTGCAGAGAAGTTGGACCTTATTTCCACTCCATGGCTTCTGTGAGGGTGTGGTGTGCAGAACAGAGATTGCTGAAATAATTTCTAGTAATAGATCTGTAGTGCTTTGTAGGCAGCAGTCCACAGACTTTAGACTGCAGTGCTTGCCAATATGGGAGAGCTCAAGAAACATATGAATCCTATAGAGGAAAAACAAATTGGGGGATTGGCCTTGAAGGCTCTTTATTCTTCTCTTATAAAGACCCTTTGACTTGTACTTCCTGAATCCTGCAAGAGCATGAGATTGCTGCTAGCTGGCCTGAATGCTGCACTTAAGCATCATTACAACACCTGTGGGGCAGTAATGAGTCAGCAGATTTGTATCTCACCCCTTGCCTAAAAGTTGTGCAAATGCAATGGGTAGTTCAGTGACAGGGCAGTATTAACAGGCATCCTGCAGTATGCTCAGTGCATCAGTACGAACCTGTTGCTCTGAAATACCTAAAGAGGGCTTTGATTTTTTTTTTTTTCATACATCTATTGTCAAGCTTTGTTTTTCTAGATATACTTTGGGAGGGAAATGGTCTTCTCATTATTCTCCATATTTTTATCAACACATGATTTAGTCAAAAATCAGAAAAAAGTCACTTAATTGAAACTTTGAAATCTGAAAATGTTCCCAGCAGCTGTAATGAACATAATGGGCTATATTGTCCCCTGAAGTGGCTACATCAGTGCAAGGGCCAAAACTTTGCAATTGAAGAATATCTCTTGCATTCTTCTGTTAAGCATATGGCTTGTATCTACTCCCACACTAAAGCAGCAAGTGAGTTTGTCTTCCAGATCCCCACATGAACGGAATCCACAGGGTTAACCATGTTGAGGCCCTTTAGTCCTACAACGGGCCCCCTGAGGTATCTGCTAGCCATCTTTTCCCTCAAAAGAGACTCCAGGGCACAGAGGAAAAGCAGGCAAAGTGCTGTCGAAAGGTCAGCATTAAGTGACATGGCAAAGCCCAGAGGGCTTGAGGGAAGGTGATGGTGACTCTCCAGGGTACCTTCCTGTTTTCACTCTTGGGCTAGGATGCATAATCAGCACACTGGAAAGGCTTCTTGCAGGATCAGTGGAAGCAGAAAACCAGTGTGCTCTCCCCTTCCTCAACCTGTACCAGCAGAGATCCTGTTTTCTTTTTTTTATATCCCCTCTGGCTGCAGGGGGATGTATGTCGTAGTATTAACTCATTTAGAATTCTGTTGTAGTGCCAACAAATGCAGATATTCAAGTACATAATGTCCCAGATTTGGAGTTTAGCAAAATAACAAACTGATGGTTTATGAATTATGAAACAGTTCATGTTGGAACAAATTGCACCCACATAAGGCTCCAGTTCTGCAAGCCCTTATTGAATGGCACTATTCAGAGGAGTATGGACTTTTAGGTTTAGGCAGTAAAGATCCATCAGCTGCTTGTGTATAGGGTGGGGAAAGAGGGGCATTGATATCTGTCGTACTCTATGCCAGTACAGGCACCTATTGTACTCTTACAGCCTAAGCCATGTTTCATTATAGTATGCCCTATACCTATTTTTAATGAAAACTGATCCATACCCCCAGGAGGTTATCTAAATATTTTTTAAAAGTACATACTGCTTTAACTTTATTGTAAGACATTGGGACACTTACTATGGCTCTCTAAAGATTGTTTGTCAATATCAATGTATTGGATTTTATTAGGAAATTAAGTAACCTTTAAAACTAAATGTGCTCTTTCAGAAGTACACTTAGGTGTATTAAAATAGCTTACACGGTCATAATATGAAAAACATAAAACACTGAGTCTGAGGGATAATTCTTGGGAAAATGTTCAAGTTCTGCATAGTTTTGTAGTGGATTTTGCAATGAACATGGTTTCTAAAATCTGAACTAAACCCATGTTTTACCTTTTAAGTGTTTGTTTGCACAGTATTTGGTATGATGACGACTTTCTTTCTTTCTTTAGCATATACTTACTTTCTTACTGCAAACAAAAAGTTAGTCCTAGTGCTACATCAGTATCTCCCACTGAAGGGCAGCAGTAGGCTACTCAAGTAATGAAAACCTGTAGTATACTGTATATCCAGCAATGCTGAAGTCAGCAAATAAAATAAATAAATAGCTGAACATAAGTGGCTTGGTTAGACTATTTCAATAAGAAATATTTATTGTATATTTTTCCTAGACATTTTTCCAAATTACTCTATGTAATATACTGTATTTGCAATTTTGTATTTGGTTACTGAATCAAGTAACATAATTACACTCATGGCTTCTGTGTTTTTAAAGATGTTCAGTCTTAAAAGACAATAAAAACGAACAATACCTCTTCTCTCCTTAATTCAGGGTTCTTATTTTGGGGTTCACAATCCTTGGTGGCAAAGAGTCAGTTTAATGGGACTGTCTAAAGATAGACCTTCTCTAGTATTGCCCACACAACAAATTGCATATAACTGTGAAAAAGTAATAACTGTACAATTGAGCAATACTCTTGATGCCTCCAAGGACAAAATTGAGATGCTGGTAGGGCAGCTTATACCAGTTGCCCACAACATAAGTAACTGGAAAATACCAACTTTTGCAACTATTGTAACTCATTTAGAGTGTTCACTTTTAGTTTTAGAAGAAGTTGAGCCTTGAAACCTTAAACTGGATTGTAACATTTACTACAGTTGCAATACTAGTCCTAGCCCTGTTAAAGCAAATTCCCCTTGCATGCAAAAGGAATTTGTTATTATAAATAAAGCAAGCTAATTTTTCCTGCTTGCCAGGACTTAACTGATGGTTTAAGGAAAAAACAAACCAACTATAATAAGCCTCAATTACTTTGACAGTATTTTGTGGGTTAGTTAAATACTATGCATGTTTCAGGCAGCTGCGATATAATTATTGTTCTTACTTGAGCATCATTGTGGACGACTCAATGAAAACAGCTGTTCCAGGCATAGAAGTAGTAAAAAAAGGCAGAGGAGATAGTAGGGTCTATTTGTTAAAAAAAAAAAAGAGACCAATCGAGAAAAGACGTTAATGGAATCGTGCAAATAGATGGAACACCTTCATCTTGACTATTATGTTCAATTCCGGTCACGCCATCTTGAATATAGAAGTGGAAAATGTCCAGGGAAGAACAGTACCTAGAGGCACAGAGACACTGCTGTAAGAGGAAGAAATAGAAAAGCTCTTCAGGTGTTATAACACAGTCAACCCAAAACACATGACAACAGTTTGAGTGATGCAGAGTATGGCAAGATCGTGTATACTGCAGTATTTAATGAGCTGCAACTCTGATGCTGCGGTGTCTGCCCTGCTCTGCGCCATGGATAGAGCAATCAAGATTGCTGTTGGCATTCACAGAGCAGTGGCACACAGTGGACCGTCAGCTCTGGCTTGAGAAACAAGCACTGAGTGGTGGGATAGCATCATTATGCAGGTCTGGGATGATGAACAGAGGCTACAGAGCTTCCAGATGCGGAAAGCCACCTTCCTGGAACTCTGTGCACAGCTCACCCCAGTCCTTCAGCGCAGGGACACCAAAATGAGAACTGCAGGAACTAGCTTCTTGGCAGTTGCCTTGAGTGACTTTAAAATCACAAGGGTCTGTGGAATGCAGGCAGGTCAAGTGAGGACTGAGGAAGGGTCTAAACCTGGGCTGGGATTTTGGTTCCTAAAAACCTAACCCAGGTGAATTTCAGTTTGATTTGTTACAAACATTTAACATGGCTGTAATGCAGAGCACTGGAAACAGAACCATTCCTTATATACACGGCAACAATAGAACACCAGAGATCCCACAGAATAGTTATTTGAGTAGGGATCAAATAACTTAATCTAGTCACTTCCAGTCCCAGTACCCACTGACACAATGGCAGAGCTTGAGCAGTACTATGACAGCAGCAGGGATGAGGCAGAACAGCTTCTCCATAGGCAGCAGAAGTGAAATCTGTAGGGGAATCATCGGACACAGTTGTACAATTTTTACTAAATTTATCCTTGCTACCATGTGCTAACAGGCTATTTCATGCTGACATTTTATAATTGAAACATTATGTTGTTATAACCAAAAGAAGGGCTTTCTTTTCAACAGAAAACTACCTTACCCGTTCAGCAAAATCTGGCACTGAAAGAATTTCAGAAAATTTTAGAAACATCCACTGACTTCCTTAGAACTGCGCTCACTGAATTATCTGGGGCTATTGCCTGGTATTGCTGCAGAGACTTTTAAAAAGAAATTGCTTAGGCATTGAGCCAAGTCCTGTCCAAACACTGGTAAATGTCTTTGTATTGGGCATTATGATGCTGAATACCATGCAGACACAACAGCCACTCTGGCACACTGAGGGGTCATGGAAATAAGGGTGACAGCATGATTTTGCGAGCAGAATGTTGGGCATTGTCTGTTTCCAAGGGGAGAACAAATGAAGAGAGGCTTGAAAAGTAATGTCAGAAATAATTCTGACATCACCAAGAGAACGCGATGACCCTCCTGGGAAACTGTTTGTAATGAGGGTTGGAGGAAAACCACAAGTCTCAACTTCTGTACAGGTTTGGACTAGAGAGAGGCCTAAGGTGCAAAAATTGGGATTGGATCCAAAATTTCCCCAAGGTTGTGAGTTTTCAAATATGGTGTTTTAGTTTTTGGTCTTATTTGTTTAGAATTGCTACTAAATCAATACGTTTCTTTTGAAGAAGGGAAATACCAGCCCCTTCACTGACTCAGTGCATATGTCTGAATTACTGTGGGTTTTGACTGGCTATTTGCAATCCAAATTCATAGTGGATAGCCCACTGCAATTAATGAAATATCTCTTTAAATTCTGCTCATCACAACATCTGTGCCACATTGCTTACTGTTGGGTATGGTTAGGGCTTTTTGCTGAGCCTGAGGCACGTTGTAGAAAAGGAGATGAAAAGCGGCATGGGGAAAAATGTTCTTGTGATGGACTTAGTACTTAATTTTGTATTACACCTACCATAGATTCCAAGGTTATGATAATCTTGTAAATACATTGATGATAAACTATCCAAGTGTTGACAGGAGGAAACATGTATTTTCAAGAAATAATAATTCATCAAAGTAGCATGAGTGAGGGTACCCCATGTTACATCTGCAAAGCCAATATAACCATCCTAAAGTGCAGGGAGGATAGAACTATGGCTGCACCTTCCCCCTTCCCAGCAACACCTGCTCTGTCGACTGTGGGGAGTGATAGCTCAGTGGTTTGAGCCTGCTAACCCCAAGGTTGTGAGTGCAATCCTTGAGAGGGCCATTTAGGGATATGGGGAAAAAAATCTGTTGGATGATTTAATTGGGGGTCGGTCTGCTTTGAGAAGGGGATTGGATTCGTAAGATCCTTTCCAACTCTGATATCCCATGATTCTAGCAGTGCTAGCTGCCTTTGCTGAACTTCCACAACAGAAGCCAGGTTGTCTCACTCCTGAGCAAGTTCATAAGGAAAGTGGGAGAAGGGATAAGCTTCCTGTGCCCAGCCACTATCAAGTGCACCCTGCAATAAGGGAGACATAATCTAGTACATTATCTGTAACCTGCAAAGTGACATTTCTAAATATAATCTTTTCCTCATCACAATCTACATGCTGCCTTTCTGTGACTTACAAATGGAAGTTTGTGTTGGTCCCATGCTGCAGCCATGTTATTTCTAAGTGAAGGAACACCCTTGATCCTCAGTGTGATCAGTAAAGAATACATACAAAGTAATTTAAAAAGACACTGCTAGGTCAAGTTTATCCCAGAAGTTGTTTGGGAAGCATGAATTAAAGCAACCAGAATGTTTCCATGGATCTACTCCAAAGCAAAAGCCACAAAGAGAACATTTAAAAGCCCAAACAAGCTGGCCTCTGCAGCATCTCCAAACCAAACACTACAGCACAAGGTCATGTCAGGATCACACATGTTCCTCTGCATAGAAATAAAAGTGAAATAAAATAGTCTGGTTCTCTTACCCAAGCTAAGAAGAATGCAGAAGGCAAACAACCAGTGTAATAGTAGGAATGGAATGGAAATTAGATTTTAATTTTTTTTCAGTTAATATCCAAATCCTGTTGCCACTAAAGTTAATGGGAGTTTTGCTATTGATTTCAACTGGTATCAGCGTTGGGCTGCTAAAGACACTATTTGCAAAACAATGCATTTTTAAAGAAAAGATAATTTTATCTATCTATCTGGTACTTAATCTGATTGTGTCTATTAATCGTATTCTAGAGTTAACAGCTCATTGCTATATAGGACGTATAAGAAAGACAGTCCCTGTCCCTTGTAAGTCTCTGATCCTACAGTGTGTGTTCCTTCATTGAAAGGCACAGCCTATTGTGGGACTGGCGTTTAAAACAAAGATGCAGAGAAGACAAGCTGTGCTGCAAAATCCCAGAGCTTGGAGTAATTCTTTTTTAAAAACACCACATCTTTTTGGTCTGGCAGTCTCACAAAATGAGCCCTTTCCAGAAGGCTTCCAGTATTTCCTGCATTTGGCCAGGTTGAAAGTAGTGTAAAAAACACTTTTATTTTTTTAAACACAGTGGTTTGTTGCTTCTAGTTTTGGCCAAAATTAGGAAGTGCAGCTATGCATGAAAATAATCAAAATTAAAAACCAAACTTTCTAAAAAATTTCAGGGTCACGTTAACTTTTGGAAAAGTGCTGATCAGTTTGAATTTGTGTTTAAATAACATCAACTTCTTAATCCCACACATAATTCTGCACTTAATTACATGTGTGCAACCCATTAAAGTCGGTGGAGCTATACAGCTGTAACTAAGTGCAGAATTAGAGACTTTGTCTGTTAATTAGGCAGGAGTGAATGTATTTGAATTTGAACCTCTTGAGGTTCCCCCATTACTAAAGATGTTCTAAATACTGCTCTTAGTTGCCTCTGTACAGTCCTATGGGCCTGCAGAGGTGTAATTAAGCACAACATTTGGCCCATCTTAGTAATTGGGTAAGTGCGAGAGGTCTGGCCTTTGAGTCTGCATAAGAACCCCAAGGTCTGAATACTTAGTGACATTTTCTGAGCCTCTCGCGTTAGCCACATTGGAGTGGAAATCTTACCAGAACAGGCTTCCAAGGTCTTTCATTAAAACACCAAGGCAGGGGCAGATTTGGGGCCCCTGAAAAAAATCCTCCATTGTGGCAGCCCTGGGGCTGGAGGTGTTCTTATTCCAGGCTGCGGCCCCAGGGTGCCATGGGAGGAAGGTGTGGAGTGGGGCAGTGCTGTGGGTGGAATGGGGCAGGGCTGCAAGCAGAAAAGGGCCAAAGGTGGAAGGAGAGGGTAGGACCCGGTTCTGGCACTAGGCCCCCCAACTTGCTGTGGCCCAGGGCCCCAAGAGCGCTTAATGCACCTCTGCACAAGGGCCTGATTCTTCCTGCATTTACACAGGTGCATCTCCCTTTGAAATCACCCTTTCTTGTGTTGTTTCTAGATTTTTACTTCCAATGCTGGCATAGGCTCACATGGATGAAAAAGAAAAGTCAGCCAAACATTGTTGAATATCATCATAACCTTTGAAAATTGTCTAGGATTCTGCATGAGTTATAGATGAAGGCTTAAGGGAAGTCCCTTATTTTATCTGTAGTATTAACTCATTCCATGTGTTCATGAAAACTAGGATATGCCTACACTATGTGCTAGAGCAGGGGTAGGCAACCTATGGCACGGATGTCAAAGGCTGCACGCGAGCTGATTTTCAGTGGCACTCACACTGCCCAGGTCCTGACAACCGGACCAGGGAGTCCTGCATTTTAATGTAATTTTAAATGAAGCTTTTTAAACATTTTAAAAATCTTATTTACTTTATATACAACAATAGTTTAGATCTATATTATAGACTAATAGAAAGAGACCTTCTAAAAAGGTTAAAATGTATTACTAGCATGTGAAACCTTAAATTAGAGTGAATAAAAGAAGACTCAGCACACCACTTCTGAAAGATTGCCGACACCTGGGCTGGAGCTTTGTAGTGTAGATGTAGCCTAAATGGGTAGGTGAAGTACAGTGGTCACCATTAAAATACTTACCCACAATAACTGAGATTATTTCCTGTTCTAAATACAAGGAAATACTGCACCTTAGGGTGGCAAATACTGACTTTCTGGAGTATCTTTAAATAAAAATGGAGAAAGTTCTTTGAGCAAGGAGTGAGAAGCAAGGGACTGCTCGTAAGTTCTAACCTGGCTCTCACATGGGCTTGCTATGTCTGGGGCTAATCTCATAATTAACCCCTGAGGAACTGTCTCCCATCTATGACACTGGGGTAATAAATGGTGCTCTCATGTGGATGAATGATCTAATGATTGTATAGGTCTTTGAAAATATAAACAAAGCTATCCAATATTTATGAATTATTAGGTGAGAAATCAGAAATAAATACTAGTGTTTGGAAAAATGTAAATGTGTTCATATATTGATTTTTGCTCTCACTCATATATATTCAGTCAAGAAGTGTTAAATGAAAAGAGTTTGTTAGAGTCTTCCTGTGCTGTGCTTGACAGGAACCAATGCAACCTGGTGAGGTTAGTTACAAGGGAGAGAGAATATATTTTCTGATCCTTTCACAATGGGGATATCAGTGCCACCTCAGCATGTTACTGCAACGGTGGGCTATTACGGTAGTTCTTCTTCAGATTTCATTAGATATGTCAGATCAAGCTATGACCAGTGTGTACCTGCTTTTCAGCTTTAGTTACTGATTTATCATAAATATAGCTGTGTATATGTAGAGTTTTTTTCTAATGGGTCAGAATCTGTATTAATTTTTTCTCTGGACTATAGATAAATCTACAAATATATAATCCACCTGGGATCAAATGCTCCTTTAGCTTTCATCATGCATGGTACTTGTATGAGTAAAATGAACAAGATCTGGCCCTTGGCCAATAATCCACAGCTTCTGTTGGTTTACAAAGGGGTGGAATGGAAAGGGGTTTAAAGCAGAAATGAAGCTGTGATTCTTGTGAAGCTTGGACACTTGAACAGTTTTATCCACCACCAAGAATTTTGCTGCAGGACTAAACAATGGTGTTTTCTGCATAAAATCTGCAGATCACGTCCAGAACTCTCACTGTGCTCTGGCATAGACTGGAATTGCTGCTCAAACACATAACCTGAGACCAAATGTTCTAAAACGATATATTTCTTCTGGACAAAACATTGTCAGGATGCCAGGAAATGAAAAATGAAATTCCTTCTCATGCCATGTGCCAGTACTAGCTTTTTAACAGTAGTTAGTATTAGGTAATGTTTGATATCATTGCATGGAAAAATGGTGAGGCTTGGGAAGGATGAGGGATGGGAAAATCCACTCCACTGTCTGATGGAATACTTTATTGTGAGAAGATAACAGACAATAGTGCAAACAAAAGGTCAGACTCAGTGGGTCAAATTAAAACCCAACTTCAGCATGTCATTAACATTTCCTTAGTATGCCAGATCCCTACAGGACCTTTTTTCTCTCCAGTGACCATGAACCAGACTTGATGTTCCTTTCTGTTATTGGACAGATGCAAGCATGTTTGTTTTTTAATCTAAAGGCCCCAGTTTTTGAAGGGATTTATGTATCTCACTCCCACTGAAATCAAAGGCACTCAAGAGGCTAAACCTACTGTGATCCACAAAACTCCTGTTTGGCTGCTGCCTAACCATGTAGATGCCTAAATGCAACCAGCAACTAAATTTTTGCTGTAAAATTTTCCTAGGTGACTGTATTCGTCTCCTTAAGCATAAGCACAGCTACCTTCCTCTGGGCATCTAGATGCAGTAAACCCCAGTGTGATCCATGAACCAGGGGAAGCTAGTCAGAAGAGCTCTTATTTTCCCTTTGGGACCTTAACTAGTAGGTGTGCTTTCACTTTGGACAAATGGGCTTCCCTAACTGTGGAGGGGTGATAGATGGGACACATATTCCAATTCTGACACCAGGCTGCCTAGCCTCCGAGTACAAAAATCGGAAGGTGTATTTCTCAATGGTTCTCCAGGCACTTGTAGATCACTGTGGATGTTTCATAGACATGAACACAGGCTGGTCCAGAAAGATGCATGACGCACGAATCTATCGGAACACTGGTCCGTTCAGGAAGCTGCAAGCAGGGACTTTCTTCCCAGACCAGCAGATCACCAGAGGAGAAGTCAAAATGCCCATTGTGATCCTGGGAGACTCTGCCTACCCCTTAATGCCGTGGCTAATGAAGTCATATATGGGGCAACTTAACAGCAGCAAGGAGCAGTTCGATAATGGGCTGAGCAAGTGCAGAATGACCATTGAGTGTGCTTTTAACTGTTGAAAGGCCTGATGGCACTGCCTATATGGGAGGCTGGACCTGGCCGATGACAATATTCCTATGCTTATGTCCACATGCTGTACAGCCATAATATTTGTGAAGGGAAGGGTGAAACAGTCACTTAGGACTGGACTGAGACTCAGCGCCAGGAGGCTGAGTTTGAACAGCCAGAGACTAGGGTTATTAGAGAGGCTCAACATGGGGCCATAAGGATCAGGGATGTCTTGAGGCAGCAATTTGAAGCTGAATGTCACTAATATTTGTTGCTATGCTCAGGAGTGCAGTGCTTGCCATGCTAGGAGGTGATTGTGTTTGGGGCAGATGAGGCACTATGAAGGTTTAAGAAAATTGCTTGTTGCTTTGCAGGGCTCTGTTTGCTTTCAGACCAAAACAGTTCTTTTATTAAAAAACAACTGGGGGACAGAGACAAACAAAATCACAACAGCACTGAAGGGAATGCGGGAAGGGAGAGTCCCATGAGGGATGTGGGTTCCCGGGACAGTTAAAGATATGTGTATGTCCAGGTATCATGTGCAACCTTTGTCCTTTGAAGAACAGTGCAGTGGGTACTGTACTTCAGCTGAGCTAAACTGCAGAGGGACAGGTGTTGAGTGCAGTGGGAATCTGCAGGGCTGGACTGTGATGGGGCAGGAGTAGAACTGGAGCTAGGAGGTTGATAAGCCTGTGTTGGTGGTGTCTGGGGGGCATATGGGAAAGTGTCCTGCAACAGCGGCCACAGGGGAAAGTGGGCACAGAACTGCTCAGTTTGTGGTGCTAGTAGTGCTTTGAGCGTGTCTGCTTGGCACTCCATAACATTTAATAGCTGCTCCGTGGCTTCTTTCTGGTGTGCCATGTTCTCCTTTAGGTCCCTCTCCTCACTGTCCTGTCACTCCTTCAATTCTTGTGTTTAGGACACAGAGTGCATCAGGACATCATGCAGAAAGTCCTCCTTTGTTCTTCATAGCCTCTTTCTAATTCTGCGCAGCCATTCAGCCAGTGACAACCAAGAGGGTGGCTGGGCTTCCAAGGTCATATCTGTGCAGCCAAAATGCAACATTTTACAGAAGCAGTATTGTTCACAACACACAGAACACTGCTTCAGAGATTTAAAACACAGCCACTTTTCACATACCTGTCACTGACTGGCTGACCCCAGGCAAGCACACATTAGCCTCAAGATGCCAAACTGGTGAGTAACCACAGGGGTAGGGGAAATCAGTGTTCCAGGACCATACTGGACAAGCGGCTCTGTAATGATGCGATGACTCACCTCTTCCGCGCCTCCTGCTGGCTGTCTGGGTATTAGCTCTTCCAGCTTGGAGCACTCTTTGAAGGCTGGTGTCTCACTGTCGCTGGCCCTTATGTCCCTCCGAGACTCTGGTGCCCTTTTACCTGCCTCCTGCCCTTTTACCAGGGATGCTGCCCCCGAAAATCAAAGCCACTTACCAGTGGCCTCCTCACATTCAGTGAGCTGTGCCTGCTCACAGGAAATACCTACTGACATGTTAACATAAGCATGATACTTTTGGCAGGGCTCCTTTCTGAACGTCAGGATTGTTGCATTTGGGTTATTAGTATTTCAAAGTCAAATGAAATTCACACCTGATTCTTGATCCTTATGAGCCATAGACTGTGACTAGAGACTGCACTAACCACTGGCTAACTTTTGTCCGCAGAGTTCATATTTGTAGCCTGGCCTTATCCAGGCTTCCATTTTTCTGTGTCTTGGTTTAAATGTAGACAGAGCCTGAGGCTGGGCCTGAAGAATAAGAAGGTGATTGTATCAACACTAGCAGAGAAGGATGTGGGATGAGGGGTTTCAGTGAAAAGCTGAGTTCTGCTTTGATTGGGTCATGGTGGTGCCAGTGTGATATTGGACAAATGAGGCTTGATGGAAGGAGTGGGGCTTCAATAGATGTGAATTTGTCTTCTCAGAATAGAAATAACTGAACCCCTGGAGTTTCAGTGAGATCATCCATGGAGAGAGTATATAAGGAAACAGGTTATGGATGTGAATAAATAGGAGTAACCACCTATCCTGCTTGTAAGGATGACCTAATTCATTTTGAATCTAGCTCTTTTGGATATCCTTAGTCAGGGGCCTTAGTGATAGGGCACTTAATGTTTTGATTGTTATGAACTTTATTTGTAAATTTAAATGATTTCATTACTTTCACAGATAAATGTGGGCTGTCTCAGCTGAACTATCCAACTAATCATAGTGTTTGAGACTTTCAGTGTTGTTCTAAATGTATATAGTACATTTTAATGTATTTGTTTCCTAACCGCCTTTCATGGTTGCTATATACCTTTTGTATATCTGTTCTATGCTGTTTACATATGTGAAATTCATCGAGTAGCTAAAAGGTCCAGATATTGAGAGCATCATAGAAACTATTTCAGATCTCATTTGTTTCCAACAAATATTTCCTAGTAGGGTTTTTTATGGTAGCCTTAACAGAATTTTATTACTAAGACATCCTTTTAAAATGAGAACTTATGGATTAACAGATTCCTTGACTAGAGTTCCCAGAATCTTTGTTTATACAGGCAGGCCATTTCTCAAAAAGCCAGATAGTTAGCCAGTGCAAATTGACATAGCTTCATTTAAATCAACGGAGTTATGATGACTTATGCATGGCAAGGCTCTGACTTTCAAATTTTTAAATAAAAAGACATCTGCTGTTTTTTCCCCTCTGTGTTTCCAGGCACTTTGGGGGTGTATATTCCCATCCCTGTGCTGGGGATTTATGCATGTATTTGCATTAATAGGGGTTATATGTGCTAATCTCCTACAAATGGGTGGGATAATAGGCCTGGTTGCTGCAATCTGACACCAAAAATAACTTTAAACAGCCTATCTAAAACACCCAGTACTCTTTTCTTTCATTATGATTGCCTTGTCTCCATGCCTGATAAAAGTGTTGACAAAACATTGTTTTTTCTAAACTTCACTTTAGATTCAGCCACTGTGATTTTGGTTTTAGACTGCTAGTCTGGGGTGCATTGCTGGCTATTCTAATCCTTGTTATCATTCCCTAGATCTTGCCATCTGTTTCAGTTCTGTGGCCTAGGGCACTGGAGTTCTCTAGTCCTTTTATTGTGCCCCTTTATTCCTGTCTCTAATCCAGAAGATTGCCAGCCAGATCTGTGTCTGAAACTAGCTAATTTTTCAAGGTGCTGTTTGTCACTTGTAGAACTATTTCCTGCAGATCACAAAGCTTGACTGGCTCAAGTTCTGTCGCTTAGAACTGAAAACTCCAGATTGAAACCCTCTTAAACATTTTGGAAGTTCTGATCCTAATACAGACTCTACTTGTGACTGCAGGAGAGCAACACCTCATTATGGGGGGACCAGAGGGAGCATGCAAAGGCATGTAACAGCTGAAGGCAGGGGTGGGGTAGAGAGAGAACTTTGGAGTAAACCAAGGGGTATGGAGAAGGTGAGGGGCATGATCCAAGGACACTGCAACCTCTGCTGTCCCCAGAGAAGGACTGTTTATTTAGCAGAAGAGGGCCTTAGTCCTTTTGGGGGGTCCTTAGATACTACTGTAATATAAATGATGATGATTTAGCTGTCTTAAGTGTCAGAGGAAGGCAGACTCTAAGACCTTGTACAGGAAGAAACAGACTCTTCTGCTGAGTCCTCAGACTCCAGTGCTAGAACCCAGTACTGGGCTTCAGAGTGATTACTGCTGAATCACTTGCCTATCTTTATACCAGGACCGGCCCACAATTTTGGCATCTGAGGCAGGGAGTTCAAATGATTCCCCCTCGCTTGGGCCAAAATTTTGACAGGTCTCAATTCTGCCGCCTTCCTGTGCTGCTCCTCTCATGGTACTGCTCTGCTACCTACCCCAGTAAAGGAGAACTAACAACCTAAAATGACTGATTTAAATTTTTTCAACAACACTTAACTTTCCAATGCCGGAACGGCAAATGTAATTTTTCTTGTCTGCATAGTAAACACTGGCATTTTATCTATTTGAATAATCAAAGTGGTGCTTTCCGTGCCTTCTTTGTTGCAAAGATTTGAACTGCTTCCTGAAGGTCCACAGTCTGGGCCAGCTCATGCTCTATTGAGATGGTTGCAAAGCCGACCAGCCTCTCCTGTGTCATTGTGGACTGTACATGTATTTTTATTTACTTCGGCTTGAAGTTGTGTTCTCCACTGGCAACTGTTACAGGAAATGTTAGAAGTATGTGCAGAGCAACAAAAGCATTTGGAAAGAGGGTGGTCATCTTAGTTGTGCCATATATTCCAGAACAGCCTTTGGAGTTGATCCTGCTGAAATGTATCTTGAAAGGACTTTCAGCTGATCACCTAAATCACTCGCATCAATATCGCACATGTCATCATGTGTCAACACTCTCTCTAATACCCTACATTGCTGGTGTAGGTCATGTTCAGGTATAGTGAGGAGTGTTGGAATATCCTACAACATCCCAAATATACTGCTGTGTTCCTTGAGCTGCATGAAACATTGTGCAACACAGGCAGTTGAAGAATCTAGCACCTGATTAAAGAATTCAACTTTGAATTGTTGTCTAGGGTCTCTTATGGGATTATCCCATGTCTTGTAATCAAAATGTCATCAACTTTGGTGACTCTTGAATGGGTGGGAAAATAGCTTCAGTGTGAAGTTCCCCTCCCAAATTCTGTGTACTCTTCAGAACATTTTGAAATCCCTCAACTGACTGGTAAGTCTGTAAGTATGATTTTGCTTTGTCCAGTTGTTCCATTGCTCCAGGTGTATTGAGGTCAATACCTTGGAGTCTCTTGCTTACTACATTTATTTCAAACATATGTCATGCCACAACATTAAGTCACACAGAAATTTGAAGTTATGTATGTTTCTGGTGTTTCCATTTCTCTCTGCCACTGTTCCACCATGAACAGTTCATGTCATAGCATTATCCTCCATAATGGCAACTATGGCATCTTCTATCTTCCCAATTTGGTGTGTTAGGCTTTATCACCTCCACTTGATTTTTCCATCTTGTGGCAATTAATGGTTTCAGTGTCAGAGGTTTCAGAGTAGCATCCGTGTTAGTCTATATCTGTAAAAAGAACAGGAGTACTTGTGGCACCTTGGAGACTAACTAATTTATTTCAGCATAAGCTTTTGTAGGCTATAGCTCACTTCATCAGATGCATAGAATGGAACACACGGTATGTAAGATATACATATACACACACAGAGAGAGAAAATATGTGAAGGTGGAAGATGTCATACCAATTCTAAAAGGCTATTTAATTTAGATGAGCTATTATCAGTTGCGGGGGGGAAACGTTTTGTAGTGATAATCAAAATGGTGTGAGGATACTTAACAGATTCAATTAGTGTAATGACCTAGCCATTCCCAGTCTCTGTTTAACCCTAATTTGATTGTGTCCAATTTGCAAATTAATTCCAGTTCAGCAGCTTCTCATTGGAGTCTGTTTTTGAAGTTTTTCTGTTTTAAAATTATAACCTTCAGATCTGTTATAGAGTGATCAAGGAGATTGAAGTGTTCTCCTACTGGTTTTTGAATGTTATGATTCCTGATGTGAGATTTGTGGCCATTTATTCTTTTGCATAGAGACTGTCCAGTTTGGCCAATGTACATGGCAGAGGGGCATGGCTGGCACATGATGGTGTAGATGTGCAGCTGAATGAGCCCCTGATGGCGTGGCTGATGTGATTAGGTCCTATGATGGTGTCAGTTGAATGGATATGAGGACAGAGTTGGCATCAGTCTTTGTTGCAAGGATAGGTTCCTGGGTTAGTGTGTTTGGTGTGTGGTTGCTAGTGAGTATTTGTTTCAGGTTGGGGGGCTCTCCTTAAGCGAGGACTGGTCTGTCTCCGAAGACCCCAGTCTGTACTCGGGAATGCAGCTACATGGAAGGGCTAGGGGGTGGGGCTAGGGGTTGCACAGCTACGCTAGAGGAGCTGCTGATTTGAGGCTTGGATGTCAGCGTGTCTGAAAGAAATATTCTCTGCTGTCAGAGGGAGCTGGTTTGAAGATCTTCTGCTGGCAATTCCTAAAACAGGTGTGACTGAGCCAGCTGTTCCAAAAAGCAAGCCCTCCTCTTCTCTCAGCAGCCCACACAGCAGCTGTGCTCACCCACTGGGAGCATTCCCCCTGCCCTAGCTAACGTGGGATGGATCATCAGGAGTGGAAGAGTGCAAGGTCCCAGCTGGGGGTGGTGTGAGATAATGGGGGCAGAGGGTGGTGGTGTTGGTCACATGCTGCCCTTCTACCCCCACTAACTTTAGCTGGTGCACCCATATCAATAAGAAATGAATTCTACTTGCACCACTGCCTTGCTCCCACTGAAGTCCATAGCAAGTCTTTGGTCCTTTTCCCATCTCATGTCAATCCCCCAACCAGAGCCCAAGTTGTGGCTATTGGAGCAAAATATGTCCTGTTTTCCAACTGAGAGTTCAATTCACCTTCTATGCCATTTCATTATGGAAAAAATGACAGCTAGTGAGGGTTAACCTTCAGGAATAATGGGGCTATCTAAGGTCAATTTGGAACATATGCCAAAAGCATTAAATCTGTTTTTAAGTTTCTTCTCTTGAACTGTAGAAGTTCATTTTTTCTGCCTAACTGTAAATACTTCAAGCCAAGAACACTGTGAACTGAGATTATTTTGGAACATAGCACTTTTGTCTAAAAAATGGATTTGAGATGTTTTACTTTGGCTGCTTTAAAACTAGCTCTACTGAACACAGTAAAATCAGTGCATAATTTTTTTCAGGTATCCTTGTGAAGATAACTCCATGGGTAAATATGTCTTAATACCTGTCTTTTGGAAAATATTACCTAATACATGCATTATACTGTAACAGCATTAATATAAGCATTGTTTAATATAGTCATTGTATGTTACTAAAAGCACTATATTAATAAAGGGGGAAAATTTCAAGGGTGCAGTGTTAAATTCTCCAGTGTTACCACAAGTAGGATTTTTGTTGCACATTTTTCAAATTCCTATAGAACTGGACATTGTAGTACTAAGAGCATTTTCCAATATTTCCCTTCATTATTTCAGTAAAAGCAAACACTTGAGTAGCATAACAGTATTAATATAACTACATTGACAATACAATTAGGTATCCTATGGCTAGCTTATGAAGCAAGAGGAGCTGTGCTCCGATTCAAGTTGATACGTTTATCAGTATTGATTGATTACTCACATTAACATTGCATGCAGTATTTACTGTTATGTATTAACCGTATTCTGGCCTAAACAAAATCCAAGGACAAATGAAAACTGTACTGGTCAGGATATAGTGACCAAGCAGAACTGGATTAATATGTTAAATATTGTATTAACATTTGCTTAAACAAAAAATAAATCCAAGTTACCTTGTTGTGAATAGGAACATGGGAATTGTCAACTAGATCAGTCCATCTGCACCAATATTTGATCGCAGATAGTGGTTGGTCAGCTGCATGAGAGGAAGATGCATGAAACCCTGCAACCAGCCTATAGAGGAAGATGCACGAAACCCTGCAACCAGCCTATAGAGGAAGATGCACGAAACCCTGCAACCAGCCTATAGAGAAAGTGTCTTCCTAATGCCTGTTAGTTAGAGACTGGCTTATGTCTGAGGCATGAGGGTTTATAACCCTTCCAAAACTCATGGTTTTTAATTGAAGTTCTTACTATTCTAATGCTACCTTTTTTCCTTTACCCCGAGTGTTGTAGTTAAACCAACTTCATTTTCTAATGTAGACCAGGCCTAAATGTCTCACTGTTCTTGTGCTAGCTCTTCAGGGAGGTGTTGGCTATTTCAATAAACTTCCCTTGTCCTAAGCTTGACATATGCAGGCAGTTACAATTACAACCTCAAAATGTAGGTCACCTCCAAAATAGTAGTTACCATGCCAATTGAATGTCAGTTTGATACACATATTACTGCCAATCTGTCTCAATACTTTCAATTTGTATATGAGTGTTCACAGCAGAAACCGAATTTTAGGAGTTACATTGTTAGTGAACTGGAACTACTAGTGATTTATTATTCAATCCAAACTAATCAATGGCAATTTTGAATATCAAATATTTGCAACAAACTGCTTGTGAATGCAGACTATGAATTATTTGGTGCAGATAAATTAGCATAAGTCCTAAGCTGCTCAAGGGCAGTTCAAAAAAAAGAAGTGAAATTTGTTAACCCATTAGAACTATTATTAAGTTTGGTTTTATTGTTAAACATATGCTTTCCTCCTCATTTGTGAGGTATGAATTCTGAGGACAGAAGGTAATCTATCATGTATATCCACAACAAACATGGTTCCTGTTTCCGACTGCCACTCAGTGTTTTCCCCTGAACTTTTCAATATCTTCTCTGCCCCTTGAGAGAGGCTAAGCCAGTCTCCTACCTTTACTTCAAGTAATCTTTTTAAAAATGAAATACTTTATTATATGTGAAGGGTTGGTACAGAAATGAATGTGACATTTGTTTGGGCACATGGACTTTGATTCAACAAAGCAACTTAAGTGCTTAACTTTAAACACATGCATAAATGCATTGCTGACCACAGATTCAGTGCTATCGCCCTCATAATTACCAGAGTACGTACAAGGATATTCATAATATGGTAATTGGGAAACCATGCAGTTGTCATGGGAAATCAGCACCCCAGAGCCAATCTGAGGGGAATTGTACAGTGATCTGAAGCACCTGACATTGGCTACTGTCAGAAGACAGGATACTGGGCTTGATGAACCTTTGGTCTGACCAAGTATGGCCATTCTTAGGAGAATCAAATGCACTGTTATGACTCAGAGTACAAAATCCCTATGCTCTGACTGGCTAAAAGCATCAACTTGAATATAATCTGTGTTAGTGCATTCTTGCACTTTAGATAATCCCAACAATTGCACTTTAGGTTCCATCCTACCTTCTTCAGTGTCAATGTGGAGGTTTGGCTGGGAGGAAGATAGTGCAGGGAAATCCTGTGCTTCTGTGCAAGCAGCATGGCAGGATCTTTCCCTGGACCTCCTCATGATAGTGCTATGGGAGAGAGCAGGCCACTGTGCCAGCCTAGATGCCACAGGTAAGATGCCCAAAAATCAGTACCTAAAGCTAGGCTTCTGAATCCACATTTAAACATCATAACTGGCCTGATCTTTTTTCATCAGAGATGAACTCCCAGCAGCTCCCATTGATTTCAACAAGAATTGATACTTGCCTAACTTCAGGTGGCTCTCAAAAAAGAATTGAGCATTTTTTTTTTTGATCATTTTGGCCTTGCCTGGGTCATGTCTAGTCTCCCAAATGGCTAGCACATGAACTGCAGTCAATAGTATGTGCCCTCTGGGGAAGCATGCTGTTCCTGTTAAGAACACCCAGTAGGGATACCTGACCAGGTATTCCCAGATTCGCCCTGAGGACTTGCCAAGGAGAAATGAATGCATCTGCCAGTAATGCTACTTCCTCTTGTCAGATCAATGTAGGATTTGTCTTGAGGTTTACTAAAATAACCAAAACTCTGCATAGAATATGTTAACAACAATAATGTGTTTAGCATTGTTCTGCTGATGGTGATAGTGTTAAATTAAGCAACAGCTGGACCACGGCATGGGGCAGTGCAAAAAGGTCAGAAAAATATAGTTGCTTCTGAGGAAACATTGCTTTGCTTGAAGCAGGAAAAAAAAAAGAACACTGTGTATGTCTCATCTACTATTGCTAAATTCAGGAATCTAGCCTAAACCCTCTAAGAAGCACAGACCTGTTCAAATGTCCCATCTTGGCAAGGGAAAACTTGTGGAGTGGATTCTAAATCCCCTGAGTACAATGGCAGTATCATGGCTGTTCTTGTTTTAATCTAGTGTTAGGAAGAGAATATTTGTTCCTACGGTTTTGATCCAAACCTACAATTAGGGAGAACTGCCATAAAAAGGCCTACTGAGAGGAAGCAAACTAAAAGCCTTCATATCTCCTGGACTGTTGAAAAGTTCCTCAGTTCTCTCCAGTGATCCAGGCTATGTGACATACCATCTAAGAACACTATTCTCCTCCTCCAAAGGGTGAAGTCTACCTGTTTTCTAACCAAATTGCTCAGGCTACTTTATTTTGTAAGTGTCCCCAAAACCTGAATAATTCAGGAGACATGGTGATTTTTAAAAAGGCAAAATTATTTACTTCTACAAATTAAACCTGAGCAAATTAAGCCACTGACAAAGCCAACTCCTGAACACTGAAAATATCTATTAACTTATCTTTCATTTCCCAGCCAAGTGTGTTCAACAGTGTAATTCTGTCTTGACATGTGTTCTACTGCCTTATTCTTTTATTGCTCACTTCAATGAAAATATCTTTGAATTACCAGGAGCAAATGGTCTAGTAAGCTAAGCCTGTTGCCTCACATGTCATTAACCTCTGTACACTCCCCTTCCCTATATCTGCCTGTTAAAGCATCTATTCTGATGCATTGCTGTCATGTGAGGAGATTCTTTTTTCTGAGACACAGACATATTTTAAATGACAATCCCCAAGTTTGGGCACTGATGCGTGTCCAGAAAGCAAAGACAAATCACTGCAGCACCATGGTGCTGCATAATTTGGAAGCTCATTAAGAAGTGTTAGCAAAGCCTGAAGCAAGCAATTATCTGCAATTGTATTTTTTGGTATTGGTATCAGAAATTACTTCTCCTGATGAGACTGACTAAGAACATTTCTGAATAGGACAGATTCCAGGAAACAGTCCTCTTCTCTTCATTTGTTCTCTACCCCCAAGAAAAGAAATCCTTAACCACAAACATAAAGGAAAAAATGTGCCAGATCTATATACCCTCTATGATGAAGTTCTAATCATCATGGCTACTGACCAGCTAATGTCTCACTATAAATCTATCTTTGAAGGCAGAGCATTTGGAGTGAAATAACAAGATGAATGATTTGCATACAGAAGGTTAATGTGGGTCACTGCATTTGACAGTTTTAAAATACAGCAACTTTAACTCAGGGAAAGCATAAATGAAGAAAACAACTGAGCAGACCAGACTTGTCATTAAAAACCTGTGTTCAATTATGTGTGGGGATAGCTGCCTAAATGTACTGTCTCTGTTAAATTTGCTTAAGATTTAATGTTATACACGGAGGGGAGAATTATAACATAAATAAGAAACTCTGTATAGAGGGTAGGATAGTAGAGGTTGCATTACTGTATTGCCTCAGGAAGAGGTCTCATTGTTGAACACTGATATACAGTGAAGACCATTATTTTTTTCCCCCTTCATGTAGGTATGTTGAAGGAAACATTTCGTCATGGTAACTTTAGCAGTAGCCTCATTGTCAGTAGAGAAGCCAAGTTAATATGAACATCCCGTAGGCAAATGTCCCTTATGTCATAACTCTCCCCTTACTCACCCACTAAACCCCACAGATCCAGTTTGGTGTTAGTGACTAGCATGATCCCAGCCTCCTGAGATGCATGCTCTGGTCTCCTAGGAAGTGTTGTGTGGGCCTGTCCTGATGCTCCACCACCTAATTCACTTATAGTGCTCTCAGCTTTAGTTAGCTAATGACTGTGTAGGAGGGGCCTCAACAGCTCACTCAGTTCTGCTCTTGTCTTTTTCTGGCTTCTTTGAAGATTGTACCTCATCAAGGACCAATCAATCTAGGGTAACCAGTAACATCTAAGACCCATTATTTCAGTATATAAATGCTTAGCAGCAGGAAAATGTTCCACTAGGTAATTTTCTGACCAGCTCTAATTTTAACCACTCCTAGATAGTTTAAATGCAGCTCTCCTGTCACTTGTTGCAGCCTCATAGGCAGGCCCCCAGGCAATTTAAAGGAGCCCAGGGGCCCTCAGTCATTGCTGGCAGCACAGCAGGGGTAAGGTAGCCTTCCTGCCCAGCCTCTCTCTGAATCACTCCTGAAAGCAGCTGGCACGTGCCTGTAGCTGCTGGGGAGGGGGTCTCTGTGTGCTGTTCCTGCCCCAAGGACTGACTCCACAGCTCCCATTAGCCAAGAACTGCAGCCAATGGGAGCTGTGGGGGCAGTGCCTGCGTGTAGTGGCACACGGAGACCCTCATGACCCCACCTATGAGCTGCTGCCAGAGGGGCTGTGCTGGTTGCTTTCAGAGCCACCTGAAGGAAGCACAGACATCCTGACCCCCAACCCCCTGCCTGAGCCTGCAGCCCCCCTGACACCTAAAGTCCCACCCAGATCCTGCATCCCAATCCCCTGCCCCAGCCTGGTAAAAGTGAGTGAGGGTGGAGAAGGGCGAACAATGGAGGGAGAGGGGAGATGGAGTGAGCAGAAGGTGGGGGCCTCAGAAGGGGTGGGACAGGGGTGTGGTTTCAGGGAGGAGATGGGAGAGGGGGTGTGACAAGGGTCTTTGAGTTTACACAATTAATGAGTGTGCATGTGTAAGGCCTTGCTGTGCCAGAAGAGTGTGTCCAGCTGGCAGCTCGCTGGGCACAAGCCAGCACAGGTGCAACACCACCCAAATGTAAGGCAGACTGCATCTGTGTGGCTTGTGCATGCATGGGGGCCCACTGACTGTTGTGCCCAAGTCCGGAGTCACTGGCAGTAGGTCTGCTCATAGAGGATGATTGCTTAAGAGCTCCGCATCAAATACTCCTCATGAATGGCATACTCCATTCAATTGCAGATTGGTGTGTTCAATCCTCCACCCTGTCTCAGTAGCCTCATATACTAGTGCTGGAAGAATCCCTCCTAGTTGATCTTCAGCATTGTACAGAAGACTAATAATATCTCTATTCAAGATATACCAAACGCTGCCATTGAATCTGTTGTGGAAAATAATTATGCCATACTAATTGAGAAAGTCCATCAGCATTTGACTGCTTTGCTCTGCTTCTGTGTTTGATTTCATATGGTACTTGCTAAAGTCCAAATGCTAGCCTTGTAAATAGGCACAGTAGCCTTCATGAGAGTACCTTTTCTGGGGCTGAACATAGATGTGAGAGGCTGATAGTCTGCTATTAAGGTAAAAGATTGTCTATGCAAATGGCAATTAACTATATTAACCTCTCACACCAAGTCAAGGGCCTCTTTCTCTATTTGTACATAGTTCCTCTGGCTGGTGTTAATGAATGAGATGCAAACACAACTTTCACAGGTGTCACTGAACAGGAGACACACTGCTTCTTTGCAATCACAAGCCGATGTAAGAAGTGCTGAATCATATGCATGAGAAATGCTGAGTCATCATCTGAAATTGTAAGCACCTTGGCTTCCTTGTTAATTTCAGGCTTTTGTCCATGTCTCAGGAGCAGCTGATGTACGACAGAAGGAATGTCTGGAAAAAATGATTGTAACAGTTTAAAAATGTCTGTAGGATAAGAGATCCTGTAAAGAATGTAATCTTATTCCTCACAGCAGCATCTAAATTTGCAGTGCTGGCTTAACCTATGTCTAGCCCTGGAAAGATTTTAAGATTGTGTGTGTGAGAAATCAAAACTAACCAAAATTGCTAACTCCTATTGTCTTTACTGATTGAGGAAATATTAGCAATGCATGTTTATCCAGGAATTCCATCCTTGTCTATGTACTGAAGCTTTCATGGGGGGAAGCTACAGTATGAGACGCAAACACCAAGAACCATCTTCAGCTAACTTGATTAACAACATAAAGGAAGAGCAGTACACAAGAATGTACTGTAACTTATTATTTCAAGAGAAGTTTTCTGGTACATACAGTTACTTTTATATATCGTTAAATGTGCAGCATAATGCTTTTGAAGGACTAGAGGCCTAAGGCGCACAATGTCAGTTTGTCAGGTACAATACCCACTGGTGTGATGTATTGGTGGAATATTTTTATGAATACAGATGGAACGAGATGGCTGTTTGGTGATTTTGAATTACGTAGGTACTTCCACATTTGGCGTGAGTGTATATAAATTTACAAGCTCTGTGTAAATTGTAACATATGTTGGTGCCAAGGTATGCTGGAAATGGATCTCTTGAATATTTTTATAATGTCCTTGTAATTTAATTTGTTAAACTTGAAATGTAGATTCACAAACTAAAGGGGATATTAAGGTTGGGTGGGCTACTAGTGAGTGGAATTGAGCTGGGGGGGGGGGGAATTGGATGGATTCATTAATTGTTCATTTCCAGTCTCCTGTATATTTGGCTTTTTTTGATGCATTGTTTTGGGGGAGTTAGCTGAATCTGTTAAAACATACTTTCACCTTAACTCATCTTAATGATGCTTTTATCTGAATTTCCCTCTTTTTTGTTTGTTTGTTTTTTAAATGATCATCAGAAGATTGAAGTATGTTAGCATGCAAAATCTGCAGGAGGGAAGCCCTGTGCTGACAGATCTTTGAGGCCCTATCATACCAGGACTTACCTCCTGCAGGTGTTTTTAGTACTTAGTTCCTAGTTTAGCAAAGTGACTCATCCAAGCTATCACAAGAAGCTTGTTGCTGGGGTGAGAATTGAACTCCTATCACCTGAGTGCTAGTCCCATGGCTTAACCACAGGATCATCCTTCCTCATTTGAAGCCCAGTAACTTTTCTAAAAAACTACTTTTCTGGCAAAGCCTTCACTGAGCTGTGGCATGTGACCTATCATGGGGAACCTGTTTTTAGGGGAAGGTGTCATTGTGATTTGAAAATGAAGCTTGTAGTGGAAATCTAGTTTCAATGCTATTGAGTAGCTACCCTGGTCCATTATTCCTGTGTACTTTTTCCATCTAGTTCTAATTGTCTAAAGCATGGGATCCTGATTTTTGCATTTCTGAAGCTCATTATATGGATAATATATGCACATGCAGTCTGTCCTTTACAACAAAGAATGTGGTGAAACTAATTTTATCTGCACTTGTAAAAATCCCAAGGTCATTGTAGTTTATACAAAAAGCTGCTGGAGGTGTGTATGCACAGTGCATCTGATTATTTCTGATAGTCATCCCTCCTTCAGCAAAGTTTTCTTTGCTTCTCGTTAGAAAAGAGAACTGTAACTTTACGGTTACTTTCTGATTCCCTACACTGCTATGTTTGACTAAACATTAACTAAAACGTTTGTTTGTGCTACCATGCTGTACTTTCAAATAACTAACTTATCAATCTGCAAGTTTTTATTTAAGAGATCTGTTTTTCTTCACAATGAAGCTTTACTTTTTTAAAGTAGTCCAGTTGACTTTTTTTGTTTTTGTTGAGGAAAAAAATGCATTGGGCCAAATTCATTTCTAGAGTAACTAATGAATCAAATGAATTTGGCACACTTATCTTCAGACACTTGTATTAAATATTTATACACACACAGCTTGTGTTCCAGCAGAATAGAACTGCTCCAAAGATAACACTGTAGAAACTATATAACAGAACTGCGAAACATTTTCTATTTCTGCATTGTGCTGAAGGTTGTTAGTCTATTGACTCTTCACTGACTAGAGATTTTTTTTAAAGAAAATGCTGGGTTTTTGTCTGTATTCATTAGCTACCAAAATTGCACTACAAGCTATATACAAAATATATTTTGCTTCATGTTCTTTTGAAGGAATGAGTGCAAGATTGTCAAAACTGAATGCAGATAAGTGGTATTTATGCTCATGACAAGTTGTGTATGACTTGCTCTGAACACACACATGCATGCACTCTGGCTTGTGTGGTCTAGTGCTTCTGCACAAATGTAGGTGTACACAATGTATGTGATCCTAACTGAAAACCTAGATTATTTTTTTCCATTTCATGGTATTCATATTATCCCAAAAGGAGAAGGAAGGTCTGATTTAACCTTCAGTGAAGAGATTACCATTGACTTCAAGTGGCTTTGAATCCAGCCCTATATACACTAACATAAGAATGGCTGTACTGGGTCAGACCAAAAGTCCAGGCAGCCAGTATCCTGTCCACCGACAGTGGCGAATGCCCGGTGCCCCAAGTGAGTGAGCCTAACAGGTCATGATCAAGTGATTTCTCTCCTGCCATCCATCACCACCCTCTGACAAACAGAGGCTAGGGACACCATTCCTTACCCTGATGATCCAAATTACAGTTCAGCAATCTGTTCTATCTCTCAATTTGTAGAAATGAAGGTGGTGGAGGTTTTTTGGGTGTTTAAGGGTCTATTTGATCTCTGCTTTGTGTAACTCAGACTGCACTGTTGCTGTAAAAACAGAGGGATACTAAGTATGGGGATAAAATTGGTATGCATATTTTTTCAAATAGGAATACATACAAGTCCAATACCTTTTTAAAATGCACGAATTTGCTTTTTTTAGTTTTTTGTCTGGGTTTAAATTGTTTGCAGAATGATAATGTTGCTTTGCTCTCATCGAGTGGCTTTCAACTGAGTCCCAAGTCACTTGACAATCAGTTGCATATCTCAGCACCCCTATTGTACCACTGGGCAAATTGAGTCAGTTTTGTGACACCCAAAATCATGCATTAGTTTAATGGGCAGACTCTGAATAGGGCCTCAGATTCTGACTCCTAGGTAACCACTAGAGTCAGACCAGTGTATACTCTATCTAGTGTGACGGAGTCAGATCAGAAGGATATAGGAGAGTGCTGGAAGGCAGGTATATTAGTCTCAGGATGTGCAGGTCCCTGTTCCCTGGATAGCCAAACAAAGGCTACTCCAGGCCAATCAAGACACCTGGGGCCAATTAAGAACCTTCTAGAAAGGAGTAGAAACAGCTAGCCTAATTGGGACACCTGAAGCCAATCAGGGACTGGCTGAAACCAGATAAAAACCTCCCAGCCAGTCGGGTGGGTGTGGGTGTCAGGAGCTGTGAGAAGAAGTTGTGCTGTTGGTGAGACTGAGTGTTAAACAACATATCATATGGAAGGAAGGAGGCCTTGAGGTAAGGGTGAAGTGGGGTTTGAAGAAGCGGAAATTGCTGTGGGGAAGTAGCCCAGGGAATTGTATTGTGTTTTGTGCCTAAAAGGTAAGCCATCTTAGCTGATACTATTAGGGTCCCTGGGCTGGAGTCTGGAGTAGAGGGCGGGCCCGGGCTCCCCCCCCCCCCCTTTCCATCTTCCATACTGGCCTGTGATGAAGGTAACTCACTAGGTGGTGATTCTTGCCAATTATACTGAGAAAGGGAGGTCACTCTGGGACCTAGATGAGTTTCTGAGGCCCCTAAATCTGCCAGGAAGCACAGGACCCACAAGTACAAACTTGGAGCTTTGTCACACTAGTTACTTCTATTTAAAAGATTTTGAAAAGGAAGGATGGTCCAATGACTAAGACACCAACCTGGGATTTCGGAGTCCCAGGTACAAGTTCTTAATTCACCACAGATTTCCTGTGTTATCTTGGACAAGTCACTTGGGGTAAAATTTTTGAAAGTGTCAAAAGCCTTTCAAAATTAACTTAAATGCCTAAGTCAGTGAGGTGTTGCAGTGCTGTGTGGAGCAATGATTAAATTAAGCTGGGTTTCAGGCACTTCAGGAAAATTTACTTGTAATCTCTCTGTGCCTCCATTTGTACAATGAGGATAATACCACTTCCTTACCTCATGCATGTTAGGATAAACACATGAAGAAATTATGAGGTGCTCACATACAATCAGGGTCTGTCAGAATGTACCCCTGTATTCACACCTTATACACTTCTAATCCTAGAACTAGATCAGAAAATATAATACAGTATCCTCTAATTGTTAGTTACACTACTTATTTTGTTCTTTGTTTTATATTCACTGGCTCTATACTTAGGGGAAATTTCCATCACAGTGACTCATTTACTGATGAGTAGCATGATTTATTCAAGGTTCACAGGTAATAGTTTGCCCATGTACTGGCACTATCATCTCAAATGAGCATTCTTTCAGTACTAATTTGCTAATTAATTCTTAACAGTGCTAACAAGTCAAAACACCCACCAGTTGGTGTCCTAGAGAAAAATGTCTGGTATAGCATCTTCACTTCCAATATACAGAATACAACTAGAATTTAACTGTAACTACTCACACAGCAGGCTTTGTCTTGCCTCCTTCCTCCCCAAAAAGATGTTAAAAGATTATCCCTTCTGATGTCTTTTGTTAAGAGTTTCTCCACTCTCTGATTCAATTACTGCTCTACCTCATCTGTTACAGTGGCACAGCAGGATCATAGATTGCAAATTATTAATTTCCATGTTGTGTCATTGCATACTCCAAGCCACCATCAGCAAAAATCTATTCTAACTCCTTGTTATTGCCTTTCACAACATGTAGTCTGCAGTGATGATAAACGTTTGAATTGTCAACATGTAATGTAAAGGGGTGTGTGTTTTAAAAAAAAAACGAAACTAAATGCTTGAGTCTTTGCTGGATTTGCCAGAGTGTTCTACCCATTACCCAATCACTTAGGATTTGGCATTTAGCTATGAGATCACCCTTTCTTAAATAAGGGATTTCAATAAGAGTCAACAGACCTCTGTTCTGTTCCCAGCTTTCCCCCAGATTTGTGTGTGATCTCAGGCAAGTCACTTAGGCTCTTATTCAGTAAAGTAAATAAGACTACTCAAGTGCTTGAAGTTAGATACCCAGGGATCTTAATCTCCCATCTTTCCCTAACTGCTTGCTGTCCACATGCCTGTGACGAGTGCTCAGTCTAAGAAGACTTCCTCCATTTTTCTTTGTGGCATTAAATTAATATAAAGAAGCAAATGTCAGCTGAATTAGCCTCATGGGTTGAGTGTTGTAAAGTGCAGGACTTCTCCATTTTCACAGCCAAAGGACTAATAACAAGATGTTCACAGCAGATCCTATAGCTGTTTGATTTCTGAGTGTCCCGCTGTGCGTTTGGCAGCTTTCCCATATGACAGCTAATATAAAATTTACATTTTGGGGAGGTCAGCCTTTCTTAAAACATAATGTTCCTTATTAGCAGTGGGACTGTATAAACTGTCGAGGTTCTAGCATACCAAGGAAAAGCCAGTGATGAGCTGCTGTGGCAGCTAGCAGCATTTGGGCTCTTGATCATGTGTTTACATCAGTTTTTGTAATACTATTCAAACCCAGTTTGGAGATTTGACAGTCTCCCTGAAGAACTACGTTTTTAGCAAGGAAGTAGTGAGCTCTGCATTGTCTCACTGTAAATAATTCACAATGTCATGGTTGTGTCAGGGAATGGAAACCTTTTGAACACAGCTGGGATCATCAGTCATATATTTGCTTCTAGGGCAGGAATTAATATGGGAACAACCTGAGGTATATTAAATATACAGACAAACTGTTCACTCTCAGGGATGAAATTTAGAAGCTTCATTTTTTCCCCCTCCTTCTGCCTACAAGCAAATACCCCAGAAGAAACTCCTGCGCTTGTATCACACATTAGTTGCAAGACAGTAGGGCTATAAAAATCTGATAGTACAGAAAAATATCAAAGGCAGTGAGCGCACACAAAGAGGCTGTTCAAACCTTGCACCAGCTCTTTAGACTCATGCTCTTCCAAATAATTTCTTAATTGCATTTGGAAAAATTCTGTAGCACTCCCAGGTATCACATAGTGTGGGGGAGTCAGGGCCCTGCACTCCCCACTTCCTGGGATTCATGGTGACCCTTATCCAGACAGTAAAACAGACAGACAGTTTATTAGATGATGGGAACACAGTCCAGAACTGAGCTTGTAGGTACAGACAATAGGACCCCTTACCCAGGTCCTTCTGAGGGGCAGAGAGATTAGACCCGCCCCCACCCCTGGGGCTCCCTCCTTTTCCTCACCCAACTCCAAACTGAAACCCCCTCCAGCCATCTCCCTCAGCCTCCCCCCAGCTCCTCCTCCAACCTTTGTCCAGTTTCCTGGGCAGAAAGTGTCCTCTTGCCCCGACCCTCTCCTGGGCTCAGGTATCGTCCCTCAAGGGAAGTCTCATCCCCACTTAAACTCCCCTGCAACATTCCCAGGTCAAATCTGCCCCACTTCCTGCTGCATCACACCAGGCTACTGCTCTTTTGGATGTTCTATAGCTGGGGTTCCAAATGACCAAGCAAAACCAATCTAAAGCACCAAAAGGGAGAAGAGCAAACATCTATTCTGATTCTCTCAGTGGGGCTCAGCTACTGAGAAACATGGATAGATTCCACCTCTAGGATGGTCAGAATAAATACAGTACTGTTCTAACATTGTCACTCAGGCTCACAGCACAATACCCCTTCCACCCTATGTCTATTTCTAAACTCCTAAAACCGCTGCATTCATTCTTGCTTCCCATATATAGCTGAGAGCTATTTGATCTAAAAATGGCTGATGTTGTCCTAGGAACTTGACAGGCTCTGCAGTAGGTCCAATACTGGCCTATAATGCAACAAGAATGACTGACTGGTTTCTTTTACCAATTTTTTTAAAATATGTTCTCTTCCCTTCCCCGACCTGGGGAGAGCAGCACACACACAAACCAAATGACCGTTCTAAAAGAATGGAAAATAAAATCTTTCAGTGGAGTCCCTATGATTTTAATGTATGAGTGATTATTTCTTTAGTATGTGTCCACCAGCTGTTTTGATGATCTGCTATATATTATTTATGCAAAATTCTGGGAACTTTTAAACGCTTTTTTTGTTGTTGTTGTTGTTCCTATTCAAGAAAGTGCTCACATAGGCCAAAAATACCACACAGTCTTTTACTTTCCTGAACTGTGTGCCTCAGAGGTGAGGGAATTGATGACTCATAGCTACTCTGAGGCTTTGAAAAGAGAATAAAGGAGTGGCTTAGGGTTTAAAAATTCCCAATTTTTCACTGTTATTAGGCACATAATTTGGAAGAAGGAAAGTAAAAGCACTACAACATGTCTGTATAGAAGAACACACAACAGGGCAGAGGAAAGTGAATGACTTGTACACTTGCAGTTCTAAAGAGCAAAGAAACTGTAGCTTGTACTAGCTGTAAGCATCCTGTTTATGCTAATTGTTGCATTTAATACAATGGTTAATTGTCTTTAACACATTTGTTCAAATTGCACAGTACACTGTGTTCACCTGCTTACATGCAGTGTTAGTACAGTCATCTTCAAAGTTCATGTTTCAATTCCTTCCCTCTTCAAAATACATACCTGCCTTTATATCTACATTGCTTATTAGCAAATATACAGGGCTGGAGTCTGCCTTCAGAGATCTGCTCAGCACAGAAGGGGTGAGGGTGGACCACCTGTGACCAAACCCAGGTCAAAACTGATGGAGTTCAGCTGTGCACTGCCCTCACTTTCTATTATAAAGTGTGATGAGTAAAGTTGTTGGTATAGACTCAGGATCCAAGTCAACTAATTTTCTCCCCATCCACCAATAGGGGGAAACTAAGCTCTCCAGTTACCATCAGATACCAGCTGCTTTCTGTCAAATGAGTAGCACAAGTAAGTCAGCATGAAGTGGGACAGAGAATACTGACCCATTAACTTTTGCCTGACTGACCTGGCAATGTAGATGTCCGTGTGGTCACCAGCGCCAGCTCCAAGCATCAGTTTAGCAAGCAGGTGCCTGCAATGGCAAATGGCGGCATTCCGGCTGCTGTCAGGGCAGTACTCGGGTGTTTGTAGGAGCTGCCGCAGGCATGTCACTGAAAGCCACTCTTGCCTCTTCGGTGGCACTCTTCCCTCTTTGGCAAAGCTGCTTGGGACGGCAAAAAAGGTAGAGCCAGCGCTGAGGTCACTTTCATAATGACACAACATAGTGCCTCATGTTGAGACAAGGGTCCTGTTCAATTTGTCTAAATGAGAGAATATAAAGTGTTTCTAAAAACAAGACTCCTTTATCTAGGTTCTTGTATTAGTGCACTCGTACTCAATTTTTTTCTTTGAGTAGATTGGAGAGGCACAATTGCCCTTTAATTTACAGCCGGACTGGAGTTGGTGCACAGTGACCCACAGAATCAAAGTGTCCTAAGCTCCCAGAAAGCCTCCTCTCTAGGGGTCCATGTACAGATCTCTGTGAAGTAGAGAATCTGGCCCTGTAGACTTGCCAGTGAGCCATGTAGTGATAAGGCAGTTGAAGGTAGGAGAATTATAGGGAAGGAGGAATGGAATTGAAGCAGAACTTTGCATTGTTTGCCCCTATTTTACTTTTAACAAAAAATCCACCACATGCTATTATTTAATCTAATCTGAACTGGACTTTATTGCTGGGAAATGTTGTTTGCTGGTACTCTCCAAAGAAATACATCTGCCAGGTGAGGGAGGCAACAAGAGGGTGGAAATAAGAATCTCGAGTAGAGGTCGAGAGGACAAAGTAGCTGTCTTCCTCAAGAACAGTACCACAGAAGGGCCAAAGGGATTCAAGGTGTATGCAGGAGCCAAACTATCGAAGGTGGTATGACTAAGTGCTTGTCTTCACTAGAGCCGGGAGAGAGTGATCTTATGGCTATCGATTTATCGCCATAAGATTTATCTTGACGAGACGTGATAAATCGATCGCCAGTGGCGCCCCCGTCGACTCCATAACTCCAGCTCGCCAAAAGGCGCAAGCTGGAGTTGACGGGGGAGTGCGCTGCCGACCGCCGCCGCCGTGAGGACGTCAGGTAAGTCAGCTGTAGATATGCCGATTTCAGCTATGTTATTAAGGTAGCTGAAATTGCATATCTACAGTCGATCCCCCGCGCTAGTGAAGACCAGCCCAAAGTGTTTTACAAATGATTCCTGTATATATGTAGATGATATGATATACCAGCAGATGGCACTCAAGATTCTGCAGATTATTTATAGGTTTTGTAGGGCCAGTAAAAGTTGTTGCTGTGCACTGCAAATGGCTTCCTGAGTGCAGCTCTTTGCATGGAACTCTTAACAAAGGACACCAACCAAAATCACACAAACCTTCAATAGAGCTTTCATTTTCCTGAAGTATAATACACACATGCCAGGAATTGGTGGTAATTTAGGTAGAACTTTTGGCAGACTAAATTTATCAGATTTAGAAAAGACTGATTACAGTTAAATGTCATCTGAGAACTGAAGGCTAAGACGATCTTTGTTTTAGATGAAGCAGGCTTTAGTAGTAAACACGTGTGTGTATATAATATGGAAGGGATAAAGAGATGGATTCTTAGTTGCTGATTAAGGTTTTTTCTTAGGACTTTATTTTTAGGTTGTTGAAAAATTATATTTTGTTTTGCAGTGATCAGAACAGTGCCAGGAACCTAGGGCAGTGCACATGTGTATGCAATTGTGGGCACAATTACAGCCCAGTTTCTCACTTTTAGAATGACCTCTAATTAGCTATTAGCATGTACAACCATAGGTAATGTGCACAAAAGACATACAATTGTACAAACACTTTTTTGCAAACAACTCTGGACTCTTTGAAAACAGTGTATTTATGTTGAAAGTAAAAACAATGGAGCTATTTTTTTTCTGGATGATTGGTTTAATAGAAGAAAACATACAATCAATACTTTATACAGGAACACAAGACGACATTTCATTGTTGCTTTGAAAGCACATCTAATGAATTTGCTCAAAGCATTGAGTTTGGCATGTTGTTGTTTTCTTTTTCCAGTGAAAGCAGAATTGTCTTCCATTTATGGAGCTATTTGAGCAGAATTTATATTCCACTCTAGTTTTTTATTATCTGAGAGGCCAAAATCTTGAAGATTTGTCATTTATTGTTTAAAATATTTGGAATTGGGCAGTAGTTGCCATTTTGGCAACATGGAGATGTGGGTCAGCATTTACTGGTACTTGTGCACCTCTGTAGATCTGGTATGACCTAACTATACTATTATTATTCTAGATCAATATATGGTCCAGCTCCTTCCTCGTCTGGTCATCATTGGATATCCAGATTTCCTGATAATCCAAGTGCCCGAACTGTCCGTCAGTGCTGGTAATGTTGAGAAGTGCAAAAGGAGAAAAAAATGAGTTGTCATTTATTTATTGTCCAAAATGGTATGAGGATCATTTCAAAGCCATTTCTTGGACAACTTAATGGGATGTTCACATCTCCAAACATAAGTTTGTGTGGCAGAACAGATTGTGTTGCTGCTAGCTGCTGATATAATCCATCGTTGTTAGCATGTGTAGTTTCCTTGGTGAGAGAATAAGCTACAATGCTGGACTGCTGTCCATTGCAATATGTTTATGCTATACAAAGTACACAGGATCTTTTATAGGGGAGAAGGCAGCAGCTGTATTTATTGAGAATACAACAGTTAGCAAATGCCTTTCACGCTCTCTCTCTCTCTCTCACACACACACACCATGCACACAGTCCTGCCAGTTGATGTTTATAGTTCCCAATCTAGTGGCCAGCCACATTGGTCGCAGAGGGGAGCTGGGTTCTGTCAGCCGAGATCTGATTCTCCTGGTTTTGTTGCAAGATGAGCCCAAAGTCCCATGGCAGAGCACTCTGTTTTTATAGTCTTTTTTTCTTCTTTGAAATCCTATGGATTTTGCTGTGTCAGTTTTTGACAGGTTACTCCTTAATTGGTGTTATCTTTTGAGGTTAACATTCCAAAACACCTCCGAGAGGCTCATCCTGTCCTGGATTGACTTAATTACTTGTCTTTGTAGGGGTGCCAGCCTTCACTTTAGAGTTGCCGATTTGCCCTTCTTGCATTATGGATGCACGTTGATGGTTCTGGTGTCATTAAGTCTCTTCTCTTCTTCCTTGACTGTTTGGCTTTAACAATGTCTTTCACACCTTATCTTTTCTTGATGCATCCATACCTCATTCACGCAAATTGTCTATCACAGATACAAACAGTAGAATACATTGTAAATCAAGCCTTGCTAAATCTTATAACTAAAACAATTCACATTGGGGCTTTTAGGCTCTGGACATTTCTCTAATCTATTTATCATAGACACAATACAAATCCTGTCTCTTGCTAACTAAACTTTGTAACAGGTTCTAATTGTAATGCATATGGAAATCAGGATCCCATCTCAAGACGGTCATTCCTATCTGTTATTCAAAAAGGGTGGCTGACAGAATGAAATCAAAGTTTACATCAATTCTTATCGTACAATTAGTACAATTATAAAATTCTGCTCCCACAAGTGCTCCGTAAAGTAGGCATGTGGCTGGCTGATCTTTTAGTGCCTGTTCTTTCAATCAAATGCAGAATATTGAGGTCCACTAATACATAGCCTTGCAAGATACACACAGTACAAGACCTCACATAAGACAAATATAAAATTTCCTGTTCTTTTCAAAAGTCAATCAATTCTATTGACATTTAGAGCTACTCAGATTTATATAGGTACTATAAAATTAGGATGAAATACCGAGGCTTCTTTTAATGAAATTTTTTTAAGTGAAACTGGAATCTTTCTTGATGTTCAGAATATAAAAAACTTATACAAAATTAGATTAGGGATCACACCTATTGGTGCAGAACATTCTTAAGCTTTGGATACACTCACTACTTCTGCTATTGCATTAGAGTAAAATTGTCCCATTTTAGATTTCAATTTTGAAAAAAAGTTAGTCATGCAATTCTACACAGATAACTGAAAAGAAAGAAAATTGAACTACATAGTACTTGACTACCTATGTCCTTTAACAGCTATTGACTCTAGTTCATTAACTTAAATAGCACAAAACCTAGGTCCAGGATTTTAGAATTGCATACATATAAATGTGCATGCACACTTCTGGCTTGGCTACACAAAGGCAATGCACACTCCAAGGGTGTGGTGGTTTGCTTATTTTTTCTTTAAAGCTTCTGCATGTTTTGTGCACTAATTGTATAGTTCCCTAGTTTGCTTTAACCTAGTACTGTTTGAAACTTTTAGTTCATGCCAGCAGGGTCTATATACGGAACACTTAGTGCACACCATGTCAGTGCACAATAGAAATCACACTCCCATACTGTGCATTGCTGCTCTGTGTGCTGCAAGTATGCCCTTATGTGCCTAATTTGTTTGGAACTCCATGGGCAAATGATGACAAGCTAGAAAACCCAACCAGATTTTCAGAACTTCTAAAAGTGATCTAGGCCCCAATTTAGTAAGGTACTGAAACACATACCTAACTTTAAGCACCTGAGTAATCCAATTGAAGTAAATGAGACTACTCACATACTTCGTTAGACCTGTGCTTAAATACCTTACTGAATTAGGATCCTAATTCTGAAAATCTGTGGTTTAGCATTTTTTCCTGAATAGTACATTTTAGTGATGGACAAACTGTTCCACATAAAGTAAGAACAAGAACCCTGCGTATATTATCTGAACTGAATTTATAGCTAGAGGCTCAAAGTATGGTAGTATGACTGATTTCCCCAAAATTCTGCATTGCCCACATTGGAGAGCACTGATGTGAAATGTATTGAGGAATAAGTATATTTCCAGGATCTTCAAAAACAGATAATACTGGAAGTTTTCTGAGAACAAATGCTTTTTGCTGTAAGATTTTTTTCAGATGAAAGAGATTTAGTTAAAGCATCTAGCTGGTCTTCCAGAGTTCTTGAGATTTGCAATCACTTGAACATCTTTAAATCACACATTTATATGAAGTATCATATTTGAACATTTTTTCATTTCTGCACATAAAGTCTCTTTAGAATATCTTTAATATCTATTAACACTGTTATCTATTCCTTCACTGCAGTACATTTTATAATACATCAAATTTCAGTTTTTTGTTAGTTTTCTAAAATTCTATTCGTATATCACAAAAGAAATAGCATTTCATGACTGTCTGATAGCTAGGACCTCTTTTTCTGTAGGAGTCTCGGATTGCCTCCATAAAACTGGTTTATAAATGCATCCATATATTATGCAGTTACCTGTTTTGTGTGGATAGATGTATCATTTGCACATACAAACTAGCTATGCTATCAAATTCTGTAGGCACAGGGAAGTTGTAGGCCTTTGAAAATGTGATCCTAAAGTCCTGTGTTTTAAGAAATAAGTTAAGCTTAATTACCCCATGAGTAAGATCTCCCAGTGATATTTATGCCTTCCAATGACAATTTCAGGTTTTTATGCGTAAGTACCCATCTTTCAGTTATCCAGGAGTTTTCTTCGTGATTCACCAACGAATGCTCTTTGTCTCACTTTCAGACATCCAAAATGTATACACGCTTAGATTTAAATGGATAGGTATAAGACTGGAAATTTCAAGATGACTAAGAAACATCCCCATTTTTAACCATAAAAGGGATTTGTGGTAGTACAAATGCAGATAAGCAACTGTAATAGTTTTTATTGTAACATCCATCCTCTTCTTATTCGCTAACCGCTCCCTCTTTTTCAAATCTTTACCCATAACTAATTTCTTTTGGTTGCTTTCCTTTACTAAACTCTACCACAATTCATGATCTCTATTACCCAGCATTAGCTTGGGGATCAGTGCCCCACTGGGTGTACACAATGTAAAGCGAGGTCTTGCCACTGCCCCTGAGTTTATGGTAAAGAGTAAATTTTGGCCCTTGATTGAAATCAAATGCTTTTAGATTTTCACCACTGTTGGAGATTCTCACCCATCAATTGAAATATTGCTTTAAAAATAAAGCTAATTAAGAAATCTCCTGCATGTTTTCTTGCACAGTCAGTTTTCCTTTGTCTGCTTCCTCAAAGTCAAACAGTTGTGTTTTTTGCCTTATTCCTTTCAGCTCCTATTTGCATAAAATTATATGGTTCATTGTCTTATCTCACTGCCTCACTAGTATCAGCCAATAAACATTCAAATCCAGGTTCTTTGTGTTTCTGGGATATAATTTTAATAGCCTTAATTATAATAAGACATGGAAATCTTAGTTCAGTTCTCCTTCAGTCATTTCCTGCAATGTATCATGACAATCTGCTCTTGTCTATACAATTTTTTTGAAAAAATGCTAGAAGAATGAATCACTATTTCATGATGTTATACATGATTTCTGATTGTAGGCTGAGACTCAAGTTTTCACGGCCCTAGACCCTTTTGGGTCTCTTGTACACATTGTATGACCTTGGGTTTGATTTGCCATAGCTCACCCATATTAGCAAGTTTAGGGGCATGAGAAGATTTAACCGCTGCTCAGGTCAAGCCAGGCCGATAGCTCTTGTTTGAGGAATGGGGTGGGGAATGCAGGTGCGCTCTCCTGTGTATTGACACAAAGTGTCATTCTTTCTCTTTTGCTTGATCAATATGTATGAGGCTGCTATTGGGGATCATACTTTGATAGAGTTGCAGTGTTGCGGTATGCAACTCTAAGCTTCCTTTTTGAGCAGCACTGTAGGGAAAGTCTGCCACCTATTTATATTGCTGACATTTTTATTTGAATGAGACATGACAAAAGGCCCCTCTTTTCTAGTGAGTTGCACTTGAGCCCAGATCAACCCTTCCCCACGACGCTTTGGTGTGTTTGAGATACTAATGCAAATTCTCTAGCTGGAGCTCCTTTCTGCTTTTAATGACTTTAATTTCAAATGGGTTCATTGGTAAATAGAAAACATGTTTCAGTTGGCATAAATATTCGACAATCAGTAATGTACTTCCTTTTTTCTTTACTGGGGTGTAGGTTTGAATTCTGAATGCCCAGTCTTTTTTGGTCTGCTGTACCATTTCTTGAACTGCTTGACCTCGTGTAGTCTGCATATGGTCAGTGAGCATGCACAGGAGAAAAGTAAAGGTGTGGCGAATAGCTAATAAAGATTTTCTTTAAGCACTGCAGAAAACTGTATTAGATGCTTCCCCTTGTAAATAGGTAATAACATGGAAATTGATTCTTTGTTACAAAACTCACATATAGTTCTCTGGCATCTTGATTACAGTAACTTCAGGTTAGTATCAGCTGCTGAATGCATCCTTTTGTCTTCACCGCCACCACCAGCCCTCTGTTTCAAAGCATATAAAGTTCTGTTGGTCCCTGATGAAATGCTGTGGCCGCTATATTTTTTTGCCTGACATTCCAGCTAAGGAACTGACAGCACCTACCTACACAGACACACTGACAGACTGTGCCAAAGATCAGATGCTAGGAGGATGCAGCAAAGGCAAATTTACAGATCTTCAAAAAACAGTCAAGGAATGACAGTTACTGATTCCTTGATCACCAGGTTCAGGTTGTGACATATACATGAAACAGAGAATGTGGTGACACTCACTCTCTGCACCTAGGATCTTTCCCTCTCATGTCACTTCCACTGTGTGGTGATGATCAACTTGGTAGCAGGAGTAAATCTAAGTCTAGTTTCTTCAGTGTCAAAGCAAGCATGTTTCACTGTCAGTTCTCTTCTATGCACAGCCATTGTCAGAACCAAATAACCGTGAGTTTTCTCACAGATTCAGTATCTGAGCCAACTACTAGTCCTATTTTCATCATCTTGATATAAATTTAGATCTTTCAAAATGCCACCAAGAATTTGTCTCAATATACTACCTCACTTTCATTTACCCATCAGATTAGATGATGATGATTCCTCACTTAGATACTTTTTTGCAACCTGTCTTTTTAATGAGCGCCACTGATTTTTTTTTTTTTGTCTCATTCTAATGATACAATATCCATATACAACTTCGCTGTAGTGTTGTATCCTTGAGTTACTGGTATGTATTTAACCTTCACTCCAAGTTGATGTGATGTTTGTAGGTTATATTTGTATCCCTAGATAAGTGTGGGGAGCGGATGGGAAGAGAAAAAGGATACAGTTACTTCAGAGTAAGGAGAAAGAAGTAGTCTGCCTCAGGGTGGTAAAATGGCTTCCTGAGCTCACTAGGCATACAGAGGCTGCGCATCCATTACTACCGTATATACTCGTTCATTAGCCCATTCATTTATAAGATGACCCCACCCCTCAAAGATGGATAGGTAAAAATAGCAACAACTGCATGATCCTTTCATAAACAGACTCTATATTTTAGGGGTTGGCAAACTTTCGCTTCCAGCCCATTAGGGTAAGCCGCTGGCAGGTTGGGATGTTTTGTTTTCCTGGAGCATCTACAGGCACACAGCCCCTCAGCTCCCAGTGGCTGCGATTTGCTTTTCCCAGCCAATGGGAGCTGCGGGAAGTGGCGACAAATAGCAGCCACTGGGAACTGAGGGGCTCTGTGCTTGCAGGTGCTCCACAAAAACAAAATGACAATGTATGAGATACTCAATTCAATAATTCCATGGAGTTTAAAGTCAAATTTTGATGTAAACCCATTTATAAGCTGACCCCCCACTCTTTTGATGCTTTACTTTTTTTTTTTTTTTTTTTTTTTTTTTTTACCAAAAATATTCAGCTTATGAACAAGTAGGTATGGTATATCCCTTTGTGGAGGCCATCTTTGGCACTAGTAATAATGGAACCCTTATACCATTTAATCTTCACTATTATATAAATTAGATTTAGTTCTTTTTATAACACTTTATCCATTCAAATGATAACCATATATTTGTCTCCTTTTAAAGCACCAAATTGAAGCACTTACAGTAAATGGTAGTTTGATGCCTTTAATGTGCTAGGTTTTCTTGCTGTACAATTTCAAGTGACACACTAGAAGCCTCTTCTTTTATTTTTATTTCTTTGGGAGTTATGCCAATTTTTAGCATGAAAGAAATCCAAGTAGGATCAACAAATATTACCTTCTAGGGAGACTTAGTAATGTGATAGCGACACCTATTTAGTGCCTTAACAATAAGCTAGCAAATACCAAGCAACAGCTTTAGGATGTAAAGGCATAAAGATAATTGTTCATTCAAAATAATGTTAAGAGGTTCTGAAAACGTGATGCTGCATGGGCAATTTTGGAAAGCCTTCTATTTAGAAATGATTCATCTTATGCCGTACACCCCTCTATCTAAATATATTGACATAGATAATATGTGGCTATATGCATCAGAAGCAATACCCAAAAGTTTCAAAAGTGACTAAGTTTGGGTGCTTCAGGTTTTTGGTGGCCCACCTTGACACCTTAATGTAGAATGATTTTTTTTTCCAGAAGATAGGCACTCAGCAGTTGTGAAAATGAAGTGACTTAGGTTGTCTCAAGTTAGACACCCAAAATTGATAGTTACCATAGAAAACTGAAACCAGTATTCTCCACTAATCAAACAAAGTGACACATAGAGCTGACTATCCAAACTAGCAAAGCTTCATCCAACAATAATATAACGGTGGTGCGGATCTCCAGGAGAATGTATTACCTAGCAGTGTGGTGGTAACATTTACGTTATGCAGCAAAGGCACCACTATGTATAGTAAATAAGAGAAACCAGTTGTCAGTAGATCACAAATATTATCATGACCCATAGAAAAATACAGCCATCCTTCTGTTTGTACTGTGTGGTGTACATCCACACTCTTGTCTGCTGGACGTCTTTGTATGCTTGTGTGATTGATAGTGAGGAGTTATAGCCATCCTATGGAAGGATCCCATATAGTCCTCCCTTCCCGTTGTGGGAGAGAGGACCATGTGAGATGCCAAACGTGTGTCTGCACATATAGCACAATGACGCTTCTAAGTGGCTCCAGCTGAGGGTCACCACTCTGGGTCCCTGCCTCTGTGCAGCACAGCATCTGCCTGAGAGAGCCCAGCTAGGTAGCTCAGGTGCAGGAACTAAGGGTGCTTAGGGTGCTCCTGCACCCCATGTCTTGAAGTGGTTTCCATTATATGCAGGGTTTACAGTTTGGTTCAAGGGCACTCAGCATCCTCCCTATACAAATGGTTCCAGCGCCCCTGTTGGGGATGCAGTGGCAGCCTGTCCCCTCTGCTCCATACTGGGGCCCAGCTGCTGGGAAGTGGGGCCAAGAAACTTAGATGGCTATCAAGGTCCTTTCCAGGCCTGCATTTCTGATTCTTTGATTGCTGTGTACTGTTACATACCACACTGTGTGTGTTTATGTGAGTGGTGGTGGACTAGGGTTACCATATATCCCACTTTGGCCATGGCAGTCCCTTTTTTAATCTCTATCCTGGCCAGCCAGACACTTTTTTGGGCAAAAGTGGGGTGCAGATAAATGTGTGTGTATGGGGGGTGAGGACGCCAGCCTCACATTGGCCGGGTGAGGAGATGTGGGACAAGCAGTCATGCCCATACCAGGGAGGGGCGGCAGGCAGGGCTCAGGCAAGTGGCTTGGACCAGCTGAGGAGTGGGGGGGCTCGGCGAGCAGCTCAGGTTGAGAGGGAGTGGCCCTTGGGCTAACTCCACATGATGTCCCGTTTTCCCTTTGGGAAATATGGGGGATAGATTCTTGTAAAGCTAATGGAAAGCTTTTGGGATGAAAGGAACTAAATGTAAGATTTTAAGAGGTATAGTAGCATCTCTCCTCCCTACCACACCACAAACTGGAATTCCACTGAGCCCAATGCACTGTGATAATTAATGACATGGCAGATTTGAAATTTGGAACAGAAATAATTTTTCTCCTCACACTCAACTAGGAGTTTGGCCTCACCACTACTGCCAAGAATCACACTAACATTTTTCTTAATGTGAGGAAGGAAAGAAAACATGTTTGGCAATCTATAGGCTCCGTGGATATTTATCCTTCTCTCAAAGGTCTTGTAGATAAGAAAAAATAGTAAAGCAAAAGTCGAAACCCTCTCCTTCCCCAATGTGGTGGCAATTACAATGAAGTAATATGTAGCATAATAACCAATGAGCAAACCCATGCAAGGGATCTTGCTGATTTCATAAATCGTGACAGCAGAGCTTGAGGTTTTCACCACAATCCAAGATGGATTTCCCTGTGTTACACTGATTTATGTTTAAAAGTGGAAAACATATGGTTCGCAAGCTCCTATTGGAAACATGGGTATTCTATATTTCCAGAAACCTATAGTAGTACCAATGGCTTTCTGATCTAGCAGTGCTGTTCTGTTTTGTCACCTGCAGTAACATCCTCAAATATTTTCAGACTGTTCTTAATGTCTAACCTGTAATTGAATGGTTGCTTTCATACGGCTCCTAGTAACAGTACCACCTTTGCTATGTTTACTTAAATTCTCATCAATTACAATAATAAGATGCACATGTTCTCAGATCATCAAGAGAGGAAATCATACCCTCACAAACTGAAAATCAGTTCAAGTCAACTGAAGACATGGTACCCTTTGCTATGGCAGGACTTTCAAGTATTGAAATATTCTTCACTGATTCATCCCATCTCTGAAGTGGATGCTCCCTGCATGTAGGTAGAATGGATCAATGGTGCTACATTTCCTGGAGATCTGGGCTTTTAAATAATGACCTTTGAGGAGTCCTAGTGCCACCGCCATGTGAACCACTAGCTGGATAAAACATTTTTCTGCGTATGGAAAATGTAGGTTTGCTTCTGAAAGTTGTTTTCATGCTCAAAGTAAGTCATGTGAAGTGCATGTGATTATAATAAGATAGGATGGCATTCATGCAATCTACACCTGGGAAACAACAAGCCTGACAGGAGTAAAGCCTCTTTCTAATGCTTATTGTATAAATTGAAAGGGCATGGGGATCATATGGGAAAAATGAGTCAGAGCAGTAGTCTCTAAAAGAGACAAGCAATGAAATAGTGAATGCTGGTCAAATAATTTGTTGTGAATAATATTCACTGCTATTTAACACTTTCTGTTTAAAAATCACTTTTGAATCTATCCTGATTTTCTGCAAACATATGAGTTAAGTATTAGCTGAGTAGCTTGTTAACCAATTTTAGCCTATGGGTTGTTCACAGGTCTGGATCAGCCAATGTTGCCAAACCAGCAGCTGCAGTGGGCCCTCATCAATGCCAGTATAACGTTTGCTACCTTATGCTCCAGTTCCACATGATGGGGAGTACGAAGTGCTTCGTACTAACTGAGAGATCTATGGGGAATGATAGCTTGAGTCTTTGGAGACACAGGATGTCTCATCCTCCATTTTTGTTTTTGGCTAGAGTTCTTTGCAGGTCCTTCTTGTATAACAGGAATTCTCCATCTCTCCACTAATATGGGTCATTTCCATTCAGGAAGCATTCTTCTCTTGCCCCTGCAGCAATAACCCCCTGTAGTTTGCATAGCAGAAGTATGCAGGACAAGTGGAAGGAGAAAGCCACATGCTCAATCTTGGGCTTTTCAGATGTGGTCTCCAATCAAATGCCTTTTCAGGGGGCCTTGATTTAGCCCATGAACTGTTTAATTCAACCATTTGCTCTTTGTGGAGTGTGATTGATCACCTCAGTCACATGGTATTGTTTCTGCTCCCTGCCTTAATGACAACCTTTCAAAACAGGAGATGAACAAATAATGACTATGAAGTCATGAATACGGTACCTTCTGGTATGAATCTTCAGATGAATAATCATTTGTGCTTGAACAATGACACGTCTAGGATTCATAAATACTCTTGTGAATCCCCAGCATCCCTCACAAACCATGAATATTAGCACATCACAAATAAGTGAATCCAGTCTGCCACTCTGTTTACTGTGAATCACTTCCTCCTTTATTTGACCAGCTGTAGTTACAGCTCCGCACCAACATGGTTAAGCTAATGAAATACATTAAATAAAGTTTTCTCTTTTTGTAACTAGCTTGTGGTAACTCAAGCCCTGAACTCATGAAGGGGAAACAATTGGCAACTGAGAGCTCTTAAAAATGAGTGAGTCTGCAGACCATGTAAAATACCTGTTGCCTCTGTCTTGAAAGTATAAATGCTACAGAAGTGTGTAATTCATTCATACATCAATTGTCATGGAAACTTTCTGGACTCTGAGATGTTAAAATAGAGATGGGGCCACATCCTTGGCTGCCATAGAGCAGTGCTCATGAAAGCTGAGTGGTGAGAGTTCAAACTTACCTTTGCATCCAATTATGAGTGCCCTAGTTTTGGGCTCAGCTGTGTATTGGGGTCATCCCTAGTGTAATTTAGAGCAGATGGCTGCTGTAATCTGTGCCGGCTGCTAACAGCCCCAACAAGCTGCATCAACTGTCAAGGACTGCAAAGGAACTCTGGCTTGGACCCCGATAGCTTTTGGCTATTCACCCTACACTGGTGAGGGAGGGTGATGTGTAGATACCATGATGAAGTATTTCATAATGTCACTGTAAATGCTGAGCATTCCAATGCTGCTTTTTTTTTTTAAGCTATGGGGATTCTGATGCCAGAAACAATTGACTTAATAATAACCAGGCATCTACTTTGAGCTAAAAGCACAAGACATAATTACAGATACTGCCTGGCCCTTTTACAGATGCACAGTATGGGGAGGACAAAGAGACTCCAGTCTCTGCACTCAGGGGAATGCAGGGCTGATCCATTTCTATACCCTGTGTGTGTATGTATGATGCTATGAAGATGACAGGGTGGAGGTAGTCATGGTTCCACTCCTCATTGCATTAGCGTGAGGAGCTAACTTCAGGCAAAATGCACCTTAAGTTACTTTTCTTTCCTCTTCACTCAGTGTAGCCTGAAGGAATGACTATCTGACCATAGATCCCACTTGCTGAGAAAAGAGGAGCAGTAGATCTGAGAGTAGATATCTCTTCACATTAGTGGCAGTTTGCTGCTTTTGTGGACATACATAAAGGAGTTCCTCACAATAGGTAGTTTTTGTTTTGGGACAGTCTCCATTAGCTTTAGGATATGTCTGGCCCTCCTTAAATTGCTGATATTCCCCGGCTATTCACTGCATCAGCCTCCAGATGACTCATCTGTCATGTATAATGTCCTTTTTTTCTACATTTCTCTTATGTTACTAGATCTACCTAGTCTCAGCCACAATATGTGGCTTTTTTGCAGGGGCTCACTCTAGTACTCTCATCCTGCAAAAGGGTCATCAGAAATTAGTGACTTTTCATCAGCAATTCTGTTTCCTGTGTCATAAAATTAGTCTCTTCTGAGCTTCAATAAAATGATTAGGGGTGTGGAATGGCTTCTGTATGAGGAGAGATTAAAAAGACTGGAACTTTTCAGCTTGGAAAACAGGCAACAAATGGGGGATATGATAGAGGTCTGTAAAATCATGAGTGGTATAGAGAAAGTAAGTGTAATTTACTCCTCCTCATAATGCAAAAACAAGGGGTCACCAAATGAAATTAATAGGTAGCAGATTTAAAACAAATGCATGAAAAAATACTTGCTTGTAACGCACTGTCAACCTCTGGAACTCCTTGCCAGAGGGTGTTGTGAAGGCTAATATTATAATGGGGTTCAAAAAGGAGCTAGATAAATATATGGAAAATGGGTCCAGCAATCGCTGTTATCCAGGATGGGCAGGAATGGTGTCCCCCTGAGTCCCTAGCCTCTGTTTGCCAGACGCTGGGATTGGGTGACAGGGCATGGATCACTTGATAACCTGTCTGTTCATTGCCTTTGGGGCACCTATCATTGGCCAGGACAGGATACTGGGATTGATGGACCTTTGGTCTGACCCAGTATGGCCAGTCTTCTGTTCTTAAAAGCCTTAGTGTAGTTGTAGGTTCATCCTATACCTTGAAGATGTGGAAGCAAAGCATGACCACCATCCACCAGTATAAAAGAAAACAGAGTAACTGTAAGCTGTATTCATAATGGAAACAAACTATCAGAGATCTTGGGTGAAATCCTGGCTTCAGGTCAATCCATGGCGAACACCTCACTACTGACTTCATTGGGGCCAAGGTTTCACTTGTTTCTCAGGATGGCATCTTGACACTCTCCTAGATTCAGATTTAGTTTCTGGGTTGTATTTGCAGGAAGCAGAGAAGTGGTTCATATATTTTGTGAACCTGGATTTGATTTGTCTAACTGGGGGGAAGGTGTGCCTACATGACTGTTACAGGTACTGAGTGTTTGTTAACAGAATTTGAACAAGCGTTAGAGATTGAACACACACAGACTCCCTCAGGCTGCTTTTTCCCTTTGAAATAATTCTCAAGCACTTTTTCACCTGCAGCACTTGAAAGATAAATCCCTAGATGGAGTTTCCTGACTGTTTCCGAATACACATCACTGGCAACAGACCCATCACTGAGCAGAAACTGTCATTTGGGTCAAACTGTCTGGTATTTTGGGGGATGTTCTTTGTAGTCTGGTGTGTGATCACAGTACTTCAGACTACAGTGAGACCACATAACTTACTTCATTGGTGACCTCCTCAGTGTCTGAAGTTAAGTCTCCACAAGGGAAAATATGGTGCGCTGTTTAGAATGTAAGCTCTTAGGGCAGAAGGTCATGCCTTCTGTGTTTGTGCAATGCCTACTAAACATTGGGTGCAAGTGGAAATGAGCATTAATAATTCTTTTCAAAGTCTGGGTTTCTTTCCCTTTTTTTCTCTTTTTAATATAGCTCAAACACCCCTCTTCCCCCACCCTATATTGAGGTTCTGTGCCCTAAGATTTTTTGCTTCAATTTTTTTTTTCCTGAATCTGGGTTTCATATTGTGGTTATTTATAGACCATGACAGAAGCTGGCTTTCTCCTTTGACTTAGTTTCCTGTTACTAAGCGGTAAATCAGCCAGAGGCTAGGGATCTATTACAGGAGTGGGTGGGTGAGATTCTGTGGCCTGAAATGTGCAGGAGGTCAGACTATATCAGGGGTCTCAAATTCAAATGACCCAGAGGGCCACATAAGGACTAATGCATTGGCCTGAGGGCTGCATCACTGATTCCCCCTATGGCCCCGCCCCCCATGCCACCTCTTTCATGAGGCTCTGTCCCTACCCTGGCTCTTCTCTGCCTCCTCCCTCTCCCTCCTGGAAAGTGCTAAGTGCAGCCAAACAGCTGTTTGACAGTGGGAAGCGCCTAGAGGTAGGTAGAGAAGTGGGGACGTGCCATGCTGTGGGGGATGGGAGCTTGGGGCAGGGGGCAGAGAGCTTGGAGGGCCACAGCAAATAAAGCCGTGGGCCACATATTTGAGACTCCTGGGCTAGATGATCACAATGGTCCCTTCTGACCTTAAATTCTGAGTCCGAGTTATAGACCTATAGTTAAGGCTCTGATTCTGTCATGAATTTCCTGACTTCCTGTGACTTCTGCAGTGGCTGGTGCAGCTGACTCAAGGGCTACCTGAGCAGCTGGCCCTAGGGCCAGGGTAGAGTAGGCCAGGTATCCAGTTTTCAACTGGAACATCAAATTGAAAAGGGACCCTCTTCAGTCTGGTGCAAATGAGTGACTGAGAGTCGGGGAGAGGGAGGGACGTGGGATGGAGTGTATGGTGTGGCCTCAGAGAAGGGGCAGGATGAGGTTGTTCAGTTGTGTGATTAGAAAGTTGGCAACCCTATGCTTAGACGGTCCTGGGGCCCAGAGCCGGCCACCCCAGCTGTTGCTTGGACAGTCCTGGGGGCAGCCAGCTCTGGGGAATATCTGAGCAGTGGTCCCAGGGGGGTGGTTAACTCTGAGAAGCTTCCGAACAGCTGGTTCTGGGGCCAGCCGTAATGGCTGCTATTGGAGCAGTCCTGGGCAGCTGGCTCTGGGAAGCACCTAAGCATCAATCCTGGGGGTGCAGTAGTCCCCAGGTGACTGGAGCAGCGGCCCCAGAGGACATCTTGAGAGCAGTCCCTGGAGAGCAGTGGCTGCTGGGGGCAGTCAACCCCCAGCGCTGGAGTGGGAGCCCCTGGAGCAGAGGCCTACCAGAAGGAGATTTAGTCGTGGGTATGTACAGTAAAAGTCATGCACAGGTCACAGGCCATGAATTTTTATTTCTTGTCCAATACTTTTACCAGAAATAAGTGTGACTAAATCTTAGCCCTACCTATAGTGTTGCCAGTTTGTCACTTTTTTTTCCAAGCCTGCTTACTATTTTGTCTCATTCTGCCATTAGTAACTACAGTGCTTTCCTTAATTTCATTTAGGTTTTAAGAAAAGCAATGTTGAAGGACACTGCCTTGATGTGTATCGTAATGGAATTAAGGCTTTCACATTTTGCAGTGATTTAATATATTGGTACTGTAATGTATGTACATGCTCTACTTCTATTTTAATTAAGCAATGCAGTAGACTGACCTGCAGGAGACAGTCAAGCAGTGAAGGAACAGGACAGCACAGGTCTACTGAGAATCACTTGCCAAGTAAACAAGGGAACTGACACTGTTTGCAGCAGAATCATATTTAAATAAGGCACTTATATGGCTTAAAAATATTTAGCTTGGATTTTTGTTGTTACTTTGTTTTTGTTTGACTTTGCCTTCTCCTCTAGCAGAAGGCAATTTCAGTGCTTCCTTTTATGGGAAGGACAATGATGGTGCTTCTACTCGAGGGCTAGGATAACAGCCTGTAAGACAGTATCGCTCCTCTGGATGGATGTAGAGTAATGTTGCAGTAGGGATGTGTTTATTTTAGGAACCTCTTCCAATTTCTCTGTTTCCTTTGTAACCTACAGCTGCTACCTGAATCTCAGTGTAGTCAAGCACTTCAAGTGCACCAGGGTGGCAAGTTTTATATGGGCCCGTGGTGCCCTTGCTCCACCACTGTTCAGGGCCAAGACTCTCCTGAGCCCACCTGCTGCCGCCCGCTGCCTCCTCAAGCAGGAGACTGCCCCCTGCAGCTCTGCGCTGTGCTCCACTCTGCTGGTTCCTAGCATCAGTTGCCACCGCAGGGTCCTAGCACCCCCAACTACAAGTGCCAGGGCAGGATGACTCTGCTCTTCCACCTTGGACGGATGGACCCTTCCTTTTTCCAGCAGGACCCTCCCCGCTGCCTGCAGTCACCTCTCCTGCCCTACGCTGAGCAAGGGGCAGTCCTATCCCCAACTTCCCAGTGAGGGGCAGGGGAGGAGTCACACACTTGCCACTCACCACAGAGGAGGCAAGAGGGCTCCCTGGACCTGAGAGGGGCTCTAGATGGTGTGAGAGGAGTGCTGTGGGTGAGTGCTGAGGGCCTCTCCCCTGGAGCTCACTATTGCCAGTAGGGGGAGGACTGAGGGGAGTCTCCTCTCTGGCCCTAGCCAGGGACCACCTGCCTGCACCCCAAACCCTAAGCTCCTCGTTCCTGATCCTGCCCCACCCCGATTTTCCATTGAAGTGGTGAACCAATTAATAAATTTGCAATGTCTCCGCTGTCCACTGGCATTCTGTTTTTTTTAACGGAGTTCTGCCTGCCTGGATTCTTCTCCCCATACTGCGCTCAGATCCATTACCTCCTGTTGGGTCCATGTTGGAGCTCTTTTGCGATTCTGGGACTGCAGAAAATTAAATTCAAAAATGCCTGGGGCTTTTCCTGGGTACATGGCTAGTGCATGTGAGTGGAAAGCGCTGTCCAGAGCGGTCACAATGGAGCATCCTGGGGTACCTCCCAGAAGCCAATACCGTCGAATTGTGTCCACAATACCTCAAATTTGAACCAGTCAGGTCGATTTTACTGCTACTCCCCTTGCCAGGGAGGAGTACAGAAATCGATTTTAAGAGCCCTTTAAGTTGACGAAACAAGGTTCGTTGTATGGACAGATTTAGTTTTAATTTGACACAGTGTGACTAAATTTGACCTTGCGTATTGTAGACCAGACCTTAGGAATTCAGACATAAGGCTTTAAACAAATAGAGCAACTATTCCTCCAAAACTTTTGAACTGTTAAGTAGGTTTTGGATCTGAGACCCTGAAAATATGGGTTTATTTCAACCAATTATGGATTAACTCTTTCTGTTGCCTTGGGTCAAAAATTAAAAACATTGCTTCCCTCACCTGTACAGTATGTATATATGAGAATGGAGTGGATACAATGTGCAAGTAATCAGAGACCTATCCAGTGGGCTATAGCAGAGCATATGATCAAAACAAATCAAAGTGCAAAAGAAGCTTTTTAAGACAATCATTTGTGTATACTCTCTCCTTACTCTTTGAGGCTGGATGTTGCCCCACTTCTAGGCCCTTTCTTCCCAAAGGCTAGTGTACTACTGATTTACAAAATATTTGGAAACTGATTTTTTCCTCCATAAAATATATTTAAAACCCTTTATTGTTTGATCCTCTCTGTCTTGGCTATTCACCCTATTACAAGTGGCTTCTTCACATTTTTAATAAGATAATTAGAAACAAAGGCATCAAGAATTAGTAGAAGAGTAATCAAAAGAAAATAATTCAGAAACCAGGTTAGCACCAAGTATTAACAGAATGAAACTTTTCTGCTTGGAGTGTCTGACAAGTGAAGCCATCCACAGAGGATATAAAACATGGCAAAATCTAGGTTAGAGAAGAAATGCCGTGGAAAAGAAACAACCACCATGGTGAAGTTAAGTATAAAACCAATAAAATAAACCTTCTTAGGCCAGTTTTTGCTCTCATTCATGTACATGGCAAAATGCCTATTGATTTGAATGGAAGCGTGATTTGGTTCTAGTAAAACAAATCAGAAGAAATTAGACTAGAGAGGGTGCTGAGTGAAGGAAATGTAACAACATGTAGGAGCTTCACAGCACATTTTTAAGCTAGAAAGGAATTCCTAACCAGGATAAATTCTTCTGCATAACATGAAGGATGATGATTAATAATAAATAAGATGTTAATATTTCAAAGATGTTGAAAGTAAAATTATGCCTTTTTAAAAAATGGTTTTCAAAAGACCATACAACATAGAGGTTAATTAAACTCGGTCCAGTCTGTCTGCCTGAGGATGCTACCTGTGTCAGATGTCACCTGACAACGAGGGCTGAGATATTCTATAACGTGGGAGAACCAGATGAATTATCCAATAAACAAGAGAAGGAAACTGCAGAATCTTAATTCTGAATTAAATAACAATGAGGAAGCACTGAATGCTAGAGCTATATTGGCTACTAACTCAAATAATGGCAATTGTAGGCAGTAGACACGTACGACTTCCAAAAGAGAATGACAACTGCATAAAACACTCCCCACTTAGCACAATAAAAACATCATCTAGAAAGGGCATATATACAATTGCCAATAATCTGAGACTGGCTTAAGGTATGGAGCAAGACGTTCTAAAGATCCCTATGAATTGTTTATTGAAGATGTGCTACAACAAGGCCCAATAATATCAAAAAGCTTTCAATTATTTACACCTTATAGCACTGAATCTATAAGTGGTGTGTCATGCCCTAGCTCACATCAGGGCTCTGCACAGAGAGGAATCAGCACAGCACCACCACTAGCAATTTGTGTCTCTTCAGAGCCATGCACGTGTAGATCCAAGATCTACTTCCTCATTTACAAGTGGGAATATCATAGGGTAGTCCTTACTGAAAAATCATTTGCTGTGCAAATAACTTCTTCCTCTCCTGAGCCATGGATCGTGTGTGTCATCTTGGCCCTGATGTACCAGGCTGCTGACAGGCTGTTTCCATAAGTCACCTTTAGCTCTGAAAAGATGACAAAGTTTCATGATCATTGTTAAACATTATGCTTTATTTCTCTTTTTTAGATTCCTCTATTTCTCTTTTTATATTCCTCTGTTACCAATGTATATGTCAGGCGTAGGCAACCTATGGCAGGCATGCCAAAGGCGGCATGTGAGCTGATTTTCAGTGGCACTCACACTGGCCAGGTCCTGGCCATCGGTCCGGGGAGCTCTGCATTGTAATTTAATTTTAAATGAAGCTTCTTAAACATTTTAAAATCCTGATTTACTTTTCACACAATAATAGTTTAGTGTTATAATAAAGACCTAGAAAGAGACCTAAAAATGTTCAAATGTATTACTGGCACATGAAACCTTAAATTAGAGTGACTAAATGAAGACTTGGCATACCACTTCTGAAAGGTTGTCGACACCTAGTATATGTGCTTGTTCTGTTAAACTGGAGCTAACATTTCTTGGAATCTGGCAAAAATTGATTTTAAATGGTAACTGTCTCCCCTCTTAAAGGTAAATCCTCTATAATAGCAATATAGCTGGAATGCCCAACTTTGCATAAATGGGCACTCTGTCTATGTGAGGGTCACACCTAGTTTATATTGAGCAGCTTCAAGCCGCTGTACTTTTATTACAGCAGTGTGTCCCCAAGTTTATATGTAGCAGCATGTAGACTAAAATAGAAGTGACAACTTGGGAGCATTTGGTTGTATAAGTAGAAAATACTGTAGTACAAGATGGAATTTCTGAAGTTGAGAAGATTTAATGAGATTTTTAGGACAAAGATTTTATGAAAAATATTAAATGCTTAACTGGTTTTTATCTGGAATTCTGTTTAAAAAAACTGGCTAGTGCTTTTCTCTTTCTCTCTCCCCTCTTTTAAAAATCACACCTAAACCACCAAGCTTGAAGTGGACACAGGTACTCTGATGAAAACTGACATAAAACTAAGCAAGATCGCAGCACCATCATGTTCAAAACATTTTATTCTACAGCAAATCTGCCTCTCCACCATGAAAACAACATATCAAGTCTCTAAAGCCCCCCACCTCCTTTACACAATCCTATCCCTTGATATGATAAACAATTGTAACCACTTATGTGCATTCTATTCTAATATTTCTGTATCAAACTTTCTGTAACAGAATAAAATGTAGCCACCTGTGCCCACTGCTTGGGTTGTTTATCTTCTCTTTCACTACATTCAGTCTGCTTTCTCCTCTTCACCTCAGTGTCCCTTCTTCATACTTTTCTGTTTTTTGGTAGGCTATTGTTCTGTCCTATGAACTCATGACAAAATATTTAGCTGATTTTTTTTTAATCCAACTACTCTTCATCCTCTTTAATCTTCATGATATAACTTTTCTCATTATTCCTCTCTCATTTCTACTTTTAAAAATTTTTCCTCCTTTTTGATACTTAGAAGTATGTTCAATTTCTACATTCCAGTTTTCTGACCTATTTCTATTGTCAAATCTCTTACATTGTAGTCTTCCCTCTTTCTTCCTCTTCCATGCATCTTCCCCTCTCCTTTCTCAATCTCTCTAATCCTCTCCCCCATCTCCCTTTGTCCCTTTTCATTCATCTGCCACTCCCTTTTTCTTCCCCAGTTGCACCCATTCTACTTTGCTTTTTGCTCAGAGCTTGATATTCTGGGCCCTATACCTCTCCCCATTTCCACTTCCCTTAATACAGAAGGGCAGACTTAAACCACATTTTAGAACTCTCTGCGCTGTTAGCTGGCCAAAGGTTGCCAATTAGTCACCTCTTCGATATGATCCAGAACACCTGTGGCATAGCTAGGAGTGGAAATTTGGATGGGCCCTCACTTTTGGGTGAATGGGCAATGATAGACTGTGCTAGCTCAGCTTCTCTCCTGATCCCACGCCTTCTTCCTAGCCTTAGTGCCCCCAGACACAAGGCTTCACTTGCCAACCTGGGCATGCACATAATGCAGCTCATAAGATGCCAGAGCGTTGCTTTATGAAAGGAGGGTGCATAGCATCATCCTGGATTTCAGCTGCCTGAGTGACTGGCCTGGTGTCTGGCAGCACTACACCCCTGCTTAGAGTTGGGTGGGCCTTAATGCTAAGTGGGTGGGCCACTGCCCATCCAGGCCCACCCGTGGCTATGCCGCTGCAGAACACACTGGCTGAAATTCTATGCTTAAATAAATTTGTTAGTCTCTAAGGTGCCACAGTTACTCCTGTTCTTTTGGCTGAAATTCTGGTCCTTGTTGAAGTCAATGGGAGTCCTACTACTGAAGTCAATGGAGCCAGGATTCCAGTAATACACATCAAAATACCATATGTTTTTTTACTAAGGTGTCTGAATTTCATAAATTTGTTACAACCCTTTGCTGCTGAGAGAGACTGAAGCCATCACCTAGAGGGGAATCACTAGCTTTGACTAAAAAAGGTTAATCTTTTAAAAAGAAAGCCACAATCTTAATTTAGTTAAGTGTGTGGGTTTTTAAAAAAAAATCACTGAGAAGCATCTTAACTGCTGCAAATGCTTTTTTATGTTTCTGTGAAATCTTACTGACAATTCTTCACATGGGGGAAACAAACCATTGGATGAGATGAAAAGTATATTTTCATTTGACATGCTGTTTATCTGGAAAGTTACAGAGACATGAAAATAGAGGCTTATAAAGGAAATATCTTCTGTACTATACTGATAGCATTTCTGGTGTAATGCTGGAAAAAGCAAAAAGAAATACTTACCCAAAGGCCTTCCTCATCAGACAGGTAATAACACATTGAGACTATAGGAATCATGATCCATTCATACTTAGCAGCTAGATCAATTGTTTGATAGTTTACATCACACATACCACAAGAATGTGGAATGAAAAAAGTGATTTTCTGTGTCTACAAATTGCTTTATGACAATGAGCTGATTCTTTAGTATGAATATACTTGTAGTCAATAGCAGCTAGGATGGGCCAAAATGAGCAATGGCATAAAATGCCATAACTTATTATTGGTGCTGACTTTCTATAAGAAAACAAATACTGTGATTAATTGTCCTCCTATAGCATCCATACATCAATCAGTGTCATTGTTGCTAATAGGCAAATACAATGGACAATTAGCAGTGCACGGTAACTGCAGAATTATAATGGGAATTTTCATGAACTGTTGTTGGTAATAATGAGAAAACATGATTTTATTCCATTGAATGCATTGTCAGCTAAAGAGATGCTGAGATTTCACTGTAAAGTAGGCAAGATCATTGTGGGATATATGCTAAAAAGAGAGATAATTGAAGTCATGCTGTCCGGAGTGGCTCACAACTGAGACTGCCAAACTCAGGGTGAGTGTTAAGAACCAGGGCATAAATCCTAAACTGGTTGTGAGTTCTATATTTTGATTTCACCAACCAAATAACATGTGTAAACTCCTCAGGCACTATACAGCCTTAACATGGAGTCACAGACTTTCCCCTTGGGCATTCTACATTACCATCCAGGCAAGCTTGCCTCTGATAGATGGTCCCTTTACACCAAAGATCAGAACAATATTCAGCTTACTCTCAATCCCAAAGGACTAATCGCTTACCCCAAGTAACCTTGCACTTTATATCTCACACAAAAGACAATGCTTGTAGGCAATCCTATAATAAGCTAACTCAGGATCTATTAACAAAGAGAAAGAACAGGATTATTTACAAGGTTAAAACTGGTAATACAAGTGAGATGCGGTCTTAGTTTTCAAATCGTGATAGAGCTCCTGAAATATGGTAACTCTATACATCCTTTTGGGATAACCCAGGGAAATCTCCTGCTTATGTTAAGGAATCTTTGCCCCTTAGAGTCCAAACAGCATAAAAAGACCCTGATTCCTTCTGGTAAGGGATTTTTATCCCCATTTCCCTCAAGGCCAAACTAATAGGACGAGTGCATCTGCATTTTCCCATTCTTCATCTGTGTGCCAGGAGCAATCAACAAAGTCCTTGTTCTTTGATGATTTACAATGGGCCATTTGGATTCAATAAGGCTTCCTCATGGTCTGGCAATAATCCCTCCTTACGGCTGGAAACCGGTATTTCACACTTGGTGGTGTTTCTTTCCTAACTGGAGTTACAGTTTCAGAGCAAATATTTTTGCGGTTACAGAACAAACACTTAAGTATTACCCTATAGCACAGGTAAAGGTGCCACCGACTCCTCGTTGTTTTTGTGGATACAGACTAACACGGCTACCCCTCTGATATTATAAGTGAGATTAATCCATGCAGCAATTTATAATCATTTCATAAACACTAAACACACTTACATGGGATCTGCTAAGGCCCAACAAACAGGGATTCTGAGAAAGCAAACACCAGAACCTCCAATCAGTCTATCTTAGGCATTTCAAACAGGATTTTCCAAGCCTCATGTCCTTTTCATAAACCCTTCCCATTGGAGGTGTTCATAGCTACCAATTAGGGATCATTAATTCTGACACCAGATATGGCAAATGCTTGGATTTTTTTAAAAGTATACTCAAAGATTTAAAAGCAGCTGTAGGCTCTTGCTCTTATACCAGGCAGTGGGATTTCTCTGATCTTGCAAAGTGAGGGGCGCCCTGGGAACTGTAAGTCTGACACGCTTCTTAAAAGTCACAGCAACCCATGCTCTACAGGGATTTAAAAAGACAAGAATTATCCTGTGAAAGGCTTTATCTCTGACTACACAGGTAACCTATGCCATTATTAATTGTGCCTCTCCAAAACCCCTTTTATTGCCTTACAGATATTTAAATTGCTCTGTCAAACGTGGGGACCCGCCCCGTGAGTTTCTTAAAGAAAGCAATTCTTAAAAAACTTAAGGTAGACGATGACTTTTTAAAATGAATAATCACATCCCTCAATTTTAGAGCAATTTTAAAAGTATTAATTAAAAACAGCTTCTTTTAAAAGCTGATTTTAAGTATCTGAATTGTACAAAATGTTTCCCTTTGTAATTTTCAAATTAAACTAGATAATTTTTTTTCTTCTGTCCTGTTCCCATCTCTTGGTGCAGTGGTTAATTGACAGAATACCTCCCCTGGAGAGAGTCTCACATGGTGGAGTGAGGTTTTTTTAGGAGAGTTTGGGTTTCTTGTCAGGTTAACTTATCTCTGAATTTTCTGAGCTTGGTAGGTTTTGGTTTTTCTTGTCTTTAACTATTATGGTTTGAAAGACAAACCACTGATATGTGCCTACAACCTCAACCTTATCGTAACACAGTTTTGGTGTGGGCACAATGATATAACTGCATTGTCTTCACAGAGGCTATTCCACAGTCAAAAAAACAAACAAACTTCAGTTCAAGTCTAAGTGTTTGTTCCATTTAATACAAGGGTTACAGGCTTGGCTTTGCATGCTGGATAGGATTTGTGCTGCATAATAATGAAGAGGATTTTCCAAAGAGAATGCGCGGATTGTAAAGTGCTGAAGAAATAACATAGTATTTTTCTCTTTCTGTTTTTAGGGAAATTTTTTTTTATCACTGAAAGCTTGAATAAAAATACATATTATAATCAACAATACATGGAAAGTAAGGAGCAAAGATCTACGTTGAACTTGCAAGCTGAAACCCCTGAACTATGTTCTTCAAGACATTTTAAAATATAGTAATGGTTTTAACTGAGCAGAACCATTTATACACCTCTAAAGAAATTTCATTTAATATTTTGGCATTAATACCTGTACTCTGATTTCGAAAAGCATTTTGCCTCTGCAACGGAGGAGATTTTACAACTGCCTGTGACATCAGTGCAGTTAATGACAATAAGTCATGGTATAGTTGTCTGCACACGAATCTGCTAGTCCTGGAATTCATTCACTTGCTTTTATAATTTTTATTAATTAATTTATTTGTCACGAGTCCTCTGTGAAGACATGCTAGCTAATCTTACAATGAGAGAGGAAAAGCCAAAGTAATCCCCAATGGGCAATATTTCAGCTCCTCCTATAAAGAGGGATTAATTCAATTCAATTAATTATATGGAATTCAAGAGTTGGGGTCAGGGCAAGTGAAGAGAACAAAGTGGTTGGACTTCCATTAGCATAGCACTAGTGATCCAGTTAAAAGGATGCAGGGTAATGGCTGTACAGGCTTTTGGGTATCTGATTCAGGAAGAGAGAGGCCATTTGCATTGCCATGGCTGCATACTTTTTGGCTGATCTACTTTTTTGTCTGTTTTTCACAATAGTCTTTAATCATGTCTTTCTCTTACTTAGGCAGATTTTTCTTTGCATTCTCCTTCCGGTAACTTACACATACATTTGTTCAGTATGTTTGACATATTTCCATTGATGTGTCCTAGCTAGAGCTCATTTACTTATACTTCAATTGTTTTTGCATTTTTCAGCTACCTGAACAATTTATCATAATCACTTTTGTCAATAGTTTTGATAACTTTGAAATTTTTAAATTAGGTTACCTCAAAGTAATTTAATGATCTTCCTGCTCTCCCATAAGAATAAATTCAAACACGTGTAACTTTTCCTTAGGACTCAGTCTTAAAACATGATGGCATGTTGGTTAATCTATATGACCAAAAGAATGACATCATGGCTAAACAGCAGAGTAACAGAGGCTATTAGAAGCAAAAAGGCATCCTTTTAAAATGTGGAAGTCAAAACCTAATAATAGGAAGGAGCACAAAGTCTGGCAGGTTAAGTGTAAAAGTATGACAAGGGAAGGCCAAGAAAGAATTTGAGAAGCTACTTGCTAAAGATGCAAAAATCTAATCGTAAGAATTTTAATACATCAGAAGCAGGAACTCTGCTAAACACCAGTGGGGCTCCTAGAAGACAAAGGTGCTAAAGAAGCTCTAAAGGAAGACAAGACTGTTACAGACAAGCTAAATGAATTCCTTGCATCGGTCTTGGTTGCAGAGGATGAGGGGGAGATACCTCCATCAGAGCTACTCTTTTTTGATGACTCCTCTGACATACTGTTCCACACTGTGACAGGTTTCAGAATAGTAGCCGTGTTAGTCTGTATCCACAGAAAGAACGAGGAGTACTTGTGGCACCTTAGAGACTAACAATTTATTTGGGCATAAGCTTTCATGGGCTAGAACCCACTTCATCAGACACAGCTGTATGATATAACTAACAGACATAACATAGTTAGTCATAGTCCATATGTCATGTCATGACATGTATGTTACCAGACCTGAAGTTATGTCTACTTTTAAGAAAATCTAACCTTTTCAGAATCAGTGTTGTTATCTGATGGTCATCGCTTAAAAAATAATGATCCCTGGGTTTGGTAGATCACCACATTCTAGGTGTATTACAATTATAATCTAAATATATTCATGCACTTTCCCAACACTGGAATACAGCCTCTATCCTAAGAAGCATGCAATGTAAAGAAATGGCAGAGATACTTTTACTCCTGATCTATCTTCTCTAAGATAACTTTGAAATAAACCAATGGATTCTTTTATCCTTTGCCTATTCTGTACATATTTGTAAAACCCATTATGCTAACTGATCTCTTCTCCAATTTCCAATTTTTTATTTATTATATTTAAATGATTGTTCTTATCTTGTTTTGCTTGTTTCTTTTTAGAACTTTCCCAATCTTCTGCCTTTGGTGTTTAATTTTGAAAAATACTACAGTGTTTTCCAAATGCACGGTGATTTTAAATGTGAATGAATCTTCAAACATCCCTGCTGTGAGGCTTAAGAGTAGTGTTATCCCCAGAGAAAAGTAAGGTCCCTCTGACTTACCTAATAAACCCTTACCAGTCTTAAAAGCAGCAGCTGCAGTAGCAGCAGCATCTTCTATCTCAAATAGAGGGGTTTTTTTACCCTCAGAAGGAGAAATGTCAAAGGTGCCCAGAAACCCACAAGGGACTTTGCTATTGCTATGTGGAAGGTGCTTGAATCTTTGGTGATGGGTGACTGTATAAAACCCTAACATCAACAAAGAGTTTGTGACTTTGTCAACCTATACAAAGAATCAATTTCAAAGCTGGTCTTAAACTTGGGAATTCCTGGCTCCTTTTCCTATAATCAAACCTCTCAATCAGATTTTTCTATTTGTTAATAATATATTTAATGCCCTCTGTCTTTCATATTACTCTTCACTTATCTATACTGATCTCTGTTGACCTATCAGTTGAGTTTTGTAGTTATTGTTGTCACCTCTACTGATAATTTATTGTCTTTTAAAGGTGATACATAAAGAGAAATTATGTCCTGTAATTCCAGGCCAAGAACATGTTGCCCTAAGAGCACCCATATGCTTTCTTTGTGTTTGATTTTTAATGCTTCACTTTAACTAAGCAAATTAGTTTGCTGTATATTGACCAGTACAATTCAGTGAGAGAAGATGTATGCATACAGATATTTTTAATTAAAGGTTAAATCAAAGATCAAGTTTTTTGGCATTCTCTTACACTCCTTTTACAACATGCTGACCTCTGTGCTGATTCATCATGCTGTGGGCTAATTAGTGCCTTGAAGACACAGCCTGTGGTAGAGAGGGACGGGTAAAAAAAGGCACAATGCCATAGTGGGAACTCCAGGAAGCTTTGTGCCTTGGGCAGGCTGAATGCCACCTGGAGCACAAGGAGTGTGGAGTGTGAGGCTGCTATGCCATTATTTGACAGCAAGCTGTGTTCCTTTGCAAGATACCAGCTCTGCTAGACAATCTGAATGGAGCTGAGCTTTCCACATCTTTTCACTCACTGTAGAAAGCTCTTGTGCTGCTGTGGGCAGTCAGGGAAAGACCAAATCTGCACTGTTACCTGGTGCTGTCACAGGATGCAAAAGGGGAGGTTCCTTATACCTCTCCCTGACTTGATGTACACAGGCATGGGTGGGCACAGTCTAGCCCTGTGTGATTAGAGCTGGCTGATAGGCTGAAGTGGTGGAACAGAGTGAGGTTGCAGGTCAGTGCTTTTCCCCAAACACTTTTTGAAGAAACAGGTGGAACCTGGGTTGTTTTCATAAGCAATATAAGGAAAAGTTGCTATGCACCTGACTTTAATTTTTGCTGCACTAGGAAGGCGAAGAGAACAAAGCCTTAACTTAAAGGATAACCCTGCCTAGCTAAGTGCATTGTTGCATTTACACAACTGTGGGAATGGATTGGGATATGTGGCTGTGCAGCTCCTAAAACATTGTGGATGCTACTGTAATATAACCATAACAATTCAGATGGAATGAATGGCCAACGTAGAGTATATGCTCTCTTCATGATGTACATAGGGAACTCTCATTGAGTATTGGGTATTGAACATAAGGGGGGAAATGTGCTTGATGTCCAAATATGACTTGGAATTATGTAGCCAAATCATTAACTTTAGACCAGATCCACCTGTCCTGAATAACCAAAACTCGTATTGGAAACTCACGGGAATTCAGCATGCACGAGCAGGGTTCTAATGGTGGTTATACTGTGGAGAACAAAGGACGTAAATGGAGAACTTGGAGGCACAAACCTTATAATTCAGTTGTAGGGCATGGTGACAGAAACCAGTGGGTCTGTGGTGATTGAAAGCCCATCTGGGTAGGGGTTGCAGTGGTACAGCACACCAACAACCTCTGAGCTGCTAGAGGCTGGCCTCTGGCCAATGCAGCCTCCAACCTGAGTAGCATGTGTGAGAGAGGGGAAATGTGGACAGGATGGCTAAAGAATACACTCACACAGCATGTTCTCCAGAGCCTTCTCCAGCAAGGCTGCTATGGAGAAGCAAAAACCCTGGGGGAGGGTGAATAGCGTAACCACCCCCTGCCCTACAGAAGCGTATGGGATCAAAGAATTTCTTTTCACATTGAAGCAGAGGTTGGTGATATTGATTCAAAGATTTTAAGGCTAGAAAGGACTGTTTTATAATTGTCTAATTTGAGTTCCTGCATAACACAGGATATAGAATTCACCAAGTTGTTCTTGCAACAAGCCCTTCATTTCTGTTTTGAGCTATTGTCTATAGTTTAGGAAGACAGCCAATCTTGATTTAAAGATGTCAAGTAATAGAGAATCTACCTCATCCTTAGGTAAATTATTCCAATGATGAGTTATCCTCACTTTTAAAATGTTGCATCTTATTTCTAGTTCAAATTTATCTAGCTTCAACTTTCAGACATTGGATCTTGTTATACCTTTGTCTCCTAGATTAAAGATCCATCAACTATCGATGATAATCTCCCCCATAGATACTTGTGGACCAGGGTCAAGTCACCTCTTTACCTTCTCTTGGATAAACAGAGTAGATTGAGCTACTTTCGTCTCTCATGGTAGGCCAAGTTTTCCAGACTTCAAAATGTTCTTGTACCTCTCTTCTAAATCCTTTCCAGAAATGGTAACATTATTCAAGTAATGGTCTCGTGAATGCTGTGTACCTCTCCCTATTTCTACCTTATGCTTCTGCTTATATATTTACTTTCTTAGCCACTATATCACACTGGGGATTCATGTTTAGTTGATTATACAGCAGGATGCCAAAGTTCTTTTCTGAGTCAATTGCTTTCCAAAATGCTTCATTGATTCTCCCATCTTATAAACGTGCCCTACATTTTTGGTTCTTAGACCCTGCATTTAGATGTATTAAAATGCATGTTGTTCTAGTGAGCTCAGCTTACCATGTGATCCATAGTGACTTGTGTGTCATGTGCAACTGCAAACTTTACAAGCAATGATTTTATATTTTCTTTCAGATAGGTATAGAATCGCACAGGGTCAAGAACAGATCCCTGAAGGACCCCACTAAAAATGTCTCAGTGGAAAAGGATTCCCCTTTTACAATTCCTTTTTGAGCTCTATCTGTAGATAGACATCTGAACACAAGGCAAAGCGCGCGCGCACACACACACACACACACACTTCTGAGACTGTTTATAGCATTGGGTAAAGATTTACACTGTTTCTGACTCAAAACAGGCTTATAGCTTTGTTGAAGTAATGTTTGGTACCAATCCAGGGATCTATGCATTTTGTAATTCATTCCAATTTTAAGTCTTCTCTTACCAAAGGCAATTATTCCATGGCTGATTAACACTGAATCATTTTAGAGGAATTGGACTTAATTAGAGTATATTTAGTGTGTTTGGTGGAGCTGGTGTTTAGTGGAGAGGGGATTATGCTACTCCTACAGTAAGAGATTAACATGTGAGCCTTTCAATTACAGTATATTGTGAAGGAGCCATGTCACTGACAAATGAAGGAGGAGAAAGCTGTGTATAAGAAAGGGATCTGGTTTAAAAATCTATGGCTCCAGAGAGTTGAACTAGTCTATCTCTGACACAAGAAAACTTATTTTGAAACCTTATTTTTTTCACTGACCAGACTCTCTAGCTTTGTGTTAGTATTAGCTCCCAGGGGTCTCTGAGAATATGGGAGCAGAAATCAACTTGGTCCCCACTCAGATGTGCTAGGCACTGCTCTGGGGAGCTTAACAATTGGTCCCATAGAGTCTTTGAAGCCAAAGTTGGAGAGTTTTTAGGAGGAAGGAGTGGTAAGCTTTTTGAAAGCAGTGACTAGATCATGAAGGATGAACCTGTGCCTTTAGACTTGGCCAAAAAGTTGTAGTTTGTACCCTTGGTAAAGGAAGCTTCACTGGAGCAAATGGGCAAAAGCCAGGCAGTAATGGATCAAAGGGAGAGGGAGTGGACAGGTGTTCCCAGCAGAGGGAGAAGTCAGCGCTTTGAAATTACCGGGGTGGTAATTGGAGACGCAGGTGAGGGATTGAGGATTGGGTGACAGATGTGGTGAAAAAAGCTGCAAGGGAGGCTGTGGCATCGAGGGAGCGGGGGAAGGGATTAATGGGATAATCTTCAGTTGGAGAGTAGTGAACTCAGGGAGCACGCTGCTTCAAACATAATATGAATTATCATTTGAGAGAGAGAAAAGGAATTTGAGACACAAATGGATCCTGGGCAAGGAAGCAGTTATGCACTAGTCACCTCCGCAAGCAATTCTCCCCCTTGTGAAGTGGGAGAAGTTTATATCTTCAGAGACCTGCCTCTCTCTCTCTCTCTCTCTCTCTTTCTGGACAAAGTTTTTTAAAAAAGATAAAACTGAGTGCTTTGCTATGAACACTTGAAAAAGGAGAATATTTACTGGCTTTTCAGTTATCAGACTTCTAAGGGTACGATTGCTTAGCTGATATGTGCCCACCTAAGATCTTTTTTTGTTGTGGTGGTGGAAATAATTAAATAAAAATGGATTATGATGTCTTACAGGTGAATGGTTAGTACTGGGATACGTTTACTGGGTTTTTTTCGGAATGTGATTTACTGAGATTAAATTAAATAAGCATAGTATTTTGCAAGCATCTGTGTGAGTTCTTAGACTTTCATGTGGCAAGGTTACTATCCTTCAGGCCCAGGAAAATATATAATTTTTAAACAGACAGGTTTTCCCTAAGACTGTCATCAGAATGGGACATGCTAGATTACATAGCTAATAAAGAGCTTCATGATCCCCTCGTTCTCCCAAATAAACCATGGATTGAGTATTTAAGAGCAGATTTGCTCTGTTTTCCTTTCCCTGTCTATTCATATCCTATAATCTCAAAGCTTCCACAATGCTAGGAGAATTGATGTTGCTGAGAAGATGCAGTTCAAATAGGCAGATATGTTCGTACATGCATCTACCTTGGATGCAAAAGAATTAAAAAATAAACAAACAAACGAAGCAGTGGTACTGGTGGTATATTCTCCAATTCCAATCAACAGCTAAGAAGTAAAACTGATAGATATGCTACTTGGTGAAATCTGTATCTCCAATAGGCTGCAAGAAATACAAACGTCTCATTGAACAGGTATTCTGTATCTCTGAGAGAGAAGAAATACCATGTGATGTGGCAGTTTCTATAGTGACAACTCTTTTTCATTTGAAAGCACAGTAAGCAGTTACACAAAACCAAAGCAACTGTCTGGGATGTTGGTGGGTTTTTTTTAAATGGAATGTAAAGATTTTCTGCACTTGAATTGGAAGTGCCCCTCCCTGTGAAAGACTTTTTGTTACAGACAAGAAAAGACGGGCCAGTCTTCAGCAGCAGCTGAACAGTGGCATGGAGAGCAGAAAATAAGAAAACTACCTTAACTGGCTCGTAATCTTTCATTACTGCATTCACTTCATTGTGGTTGTCAGCGGTACGTTGCTGAAGAGACATGCTCGTCTGTGTTCTTAAGGCACCGAAACAATTTCTGATTTCTTTCTTCGCTCTTTATTTAGTAAATCATAAAGTGAGATAACGTTAAGAAAAGCATCAGAGGCTCACCATGATCTTTGCTTCTTCCTGAAGAATGTGTGGAGTTACCTCTGTGAGGTGACACTCTGCACATAATTACACAGACTCCAGAAGATGCAGATCCATAGTTTGAAACACTGAATCCTTCATTCCCTTTAAAGCCTTTTGTGCTTCTCTAACATCCTTTTCCTTCTGTTCATAGCAGTCCAGTGGCAATATTTCAGCCTCTTGCTGTAAGAACTTGGACAGTGCAATGAGCAACATTATATGGATTGAGTCATAGAGTAGGTTTTCAGTTGATTCGATGAAAACATTTTGTTGAATGCTAATTAGAGAACTTAGAATAAGAAAGAGGCTTGACAATGGCTTTCCCACCTCCTCCTTATGGCTGTTCCTAGCACGTTGGCACTGTCTCCCCTAACATAGTTCTGATTGGCAAAGACACTCCCCCAAGGCTAACTGATAAGGTGTCTGGGTACAACACTTCAACATGGAAAAAGACTAAACTAAGAAAAAGAAACGTGAAACATTGATGGTCTAGACATTTAGCAGTATAATGAACTTCATGTCACTTGTAAAGTTCTATAGTATCAAATATTTACTAATGCTGAGCAAATAATTCAAGATTGTATAATTTACTTGATTGATTTAGCCTCTTTCTCCTCACTGAATGCTCATGAGATGATCTTAATTTCCTGTTATTTATTTGGCTTTGCTCAGTTCAAACGTTTTGCGCTTTTTGTGTTAAACTCTGTGGATTGGATGTGAGCATTTTGCTATCAGAATTCAGTCTCCGGTATTCAGTACCAGATCTCAGACCTTGTTTTCGTTCCCTGCTTGGGTGAGTGTAACCCTCATTTAGACTCAGAGGACTGGAAGAGGTAGCAGTTAGGAAGAGGCATTTGAGTTCTCAAATATGTGAGATTAAAAATTGTTTTGCACAAGCATTGTGTAAATAAAACAAGATTCTCAGAGATAATGGGAAAATTAACACAAAAGGGATGAGAGCATACTCAACAAATGTTTGTTGTACTGTACATCTCTTTTAATGACACTTTTGAAAAACACATTTACATATTGACCATAATTGTTCTTAGTGGTCATTACTTTTATCATTACTTTAAAATGTTCTGATATTAAAACTGCACATAATTACGCTATATTGTAGGACAGACAGTTCTGTAATTGTAGTATTATTAATAGTCATTTTATGGAAGGAGACACAAGCACTAAAAAAAGAAAATGGAGTGATGTATGTTTTTTACATTATTGCAATTAACATCCATAGTGTTGAAGTCATACTTAATATTGTAACTGGCCATTCTGGATCTGGATACTTGTGCACTAGTTTCTGACCTCAACTATTGTATCCACTGTAAATATAGAGTAACCCCCTTGAAGTTTGTGGCATTAAAGTAGGGTGACCAAATATCCCGATTTTTATAGCGACAGTCCTGATTTTGGGGGTCTTTTTCTTATATAGGCTCCTATTACTCCCCACCCCACAATCCCTGTCCCAATTTTTCACACTTGCTGTCGGTCACCCTAACTGGTAGTTTTATACCTGTATAAATGAGATCAGACTTTGGCTCTTGTATCACTGGAACAGAAAGAAGGGTTTGAAATATCCATATGTTAGCTTACATGAAGTACAGGCAAAGTGGTCACATTTAAGAGTATGTACAGTAGGAGGAAGATGGTCCAGTGATTTGGGCACTGACTTAGGAGATGTGGGTCAAGTCCCTTCTCTGCCACAGATTTAGTGCATGTATACTGATTGAGATTCACTTGTATCCTACAACCGCTCGCATCGATGCAATTATACTGGTGTAAAGTTGCCAAAGATTGGTATGGCTTATCCTCTTTCCATACAGAAATAAGCTATGTTAGTATAAGCACCTGTATGACTCTGTGGGTGCAGGTCAGTAGGTGTCGTACCACTCTAACTATATATATAGAAAGTTCAAATGATACAACTGTAGTGTATAGACAAACACTTAGTCTCCCTGTGCCTCAGTTCCTCACCTGTACAATACTTCCCTATCTCAGAGTGCAGAGTGGATAACTACAGTAAAGACTATCATTTGCTCAGCTGCTATAATAGTGCAGGCCATATAAAATCAGTGGCTAAAGCAGAGGACTGTGAGTCTGGGATCACATGGAATTCCTATGTGACCTTAGGAAAGTCACTAAACTTCCTTGTGCCTCAACTCCCTTTCTGCAAAATGGATGCAATAAAACTTCTTTATCCTGGAGAGCTGTTGAGAGGCTTAAACTCCAAGAGCATAACATGAATATGTTTAACATTTAAGGCTGGGATTTTCAACAGCACTCTCCGTTGGCCTAACTCTTAACCTGGAATGAGTTTACATAAGCATAGATGTATTTGCAAAATCTATATGCCAGCGGGCGGGGGGCTTGGAAAGAATTCAAGTTTTTAATAAAAAAATTGCACATGAAAAACCTTGTGTGGAAATAGTGTGTTTTATGTCTTGGAAATGATTTCTTGTAAATCCAAAAGGCATTACAGAACACAAATACTGTAACGGGCCTTGTTGTTACTACTCATCTGACTGCTCTGTAACCTCATGCGCTCACTGCTCCTCAGGAGCAAGCTGCTATCTCAGCATTTTCTGCAGCTGTAGTGAGTCAGTGTTTCTGGCTTGTTCCCTCTCTGAGCTCAATAAGAGTCCCTCCCTGCACAGCATAGCGCCCTATCACTGGCTGCATTGTTCAGGCAAATTATGGATTGATTTAATTTTCATTTCCCTATTTGACTGCAGCTGCACTAATGACAAATGCAGGCATCCTTAATACAAAAGAGAGAAGTAAGGCTTTTATGGTTACTGTTTAAAAATCTATCTGGGTCTATATTCCACTTTACTACATCATGGGGAAACTACCTCAACAACTGTATTATTGTAATGTTTTGCATCATTTCTGTTGTGCATACATTATTCTCTCCATGAAATCTCATTTTCCCAGCCCATAGCTGAGAGAACTCTGCTTTCACTGTCTCTGCATTTTGCAAGGCTGAATCTTTAGTCATTAACAAAGCTTAGCCAAGCAAAGTGGAAAAGCAAAATTATTTTGTTGTATGTATTATTTAATATTTGTATATATACTGTTCTAGAAACACATTAGTGCTTTACAGAGAGAATAAACCCCACAGTCCCTGCCCCAAGGAGATTACAATCTAAGCTAAATATAAAAGAACACAAGAAAGCAGGACACAAGAGGGAAGTATCCATGTCTATTATTCTGGGTCCCACTGTCAGGCTCTTTGAGTTAGAGGTGCATGTTACGGTTGTATAATATGGAAGACGAGAGAGATCCCAGAGGACTGGAAAAGGGGCAAATATAGTGTCCATCTATAAAATGGGAAATAAGGGCAACCTGGGGAATTACAAACCAGTCACCTTAACTTCAGTATCTGGAAAGATAATGAAACAAATAATTAAGCAATTTATTATCTTCTAGGTGTAGCAGACAAGTAGCAGACAGCATGGATTTGTCGAGAACAAATCATGTCAAATGAACCTACTAGCTTTCTTTGACAGGGTAACAAGCCTGGTGAATAGGGGGAAGTGGTAGACGTTGTATATCTTGACTTTGTCATGCGAGACAGTATCAAAAGCCTTACTTTTCTCCTAAACCTAGGGAAATACAGTCTAGATGGAGCTACTATATGATAGTTGAAAAACCATTCCCATAGAGTAGTCAGTGGTTCGCAGTCCACCTGGAAAGGCATATTGATTGGGGCCCTGCAGGGATCCGTTCTTGATCCAGTTCTGTTCAATATCTTCATCAGTGATTTACATAATGGTATAGAGAGTACACATAAAATTTGTGGATGATACCAATCTGAGAGGGGTTACAAGTGCTTTGGAGGATAGGATTAAAATTCAAAATGATCTGGATAGACTGGAGAAATGGTCTGAAATAAACAGGATGAAATTAAATCAGGACAAATGCAAAACACTCTGCTTAGAAAGGAACAATAAATTGCACACATAAAAGGGGATATGACTCCAAGGAAAGATTACTGGAGAAAGGAATCTTGGGAGGGGGGTGTTATAGTGGCTCACAAGCTAAATATGAGTTAACAGTGTAACATTATTGCGCAAAAAAAAAAAAGCTAACATCATTCTGGGATGTATTAGCAGGAATGTTGTAAGCAAGACACGAGAAGTAATTCTTCCGCTCTACTCCACGCTGCTTAGGCCTCCGATGTAGTATTGTGTCCAGTTCTGGACACCAAATTTTAGGAAAGAGGTGGAGAAATTGGAGAAAGTCCAGAGAAGAGCAACAAAATGATTAAAGTTCTAAGAAACATGACCTAAAAGGGAAAACTGAAAAAAAATGGGTTTGGTTAGTCTGGAGAAGAGAACACTGAGAGGGGACATAACCTTTTATGTACTTGGAAACTGTTGTTACAAGGAAAAGGGAGAAATATTGTTCTACTTAACTGCTGAAGCTAGGAAAAGAAACAATGGGCTTAAATTGTGGCAAGGATGGTTTAGGTTGAACGTTAGGAAAGACTTCCTAATGGTCAGGGTGGTTAAGCACTGGAATAAATTGACTAAGGAGGTTGTAGAATCTCCATGATCGGAACAGGTTAGACAAATACTTGTCAGGGATGGTCTAGATAATACTTAATCCTGCCATGAGTGCAGGGCATTGGACTAGAAGACCTCTCCAGGTCCCTTTCATCCTATGATTCTGTGTCTGCTTGGTGAGAGTTCATTAGAAAAGTGGTTCTCAAACTTACTGTTTGGGTGACTCCTTTTGCACTTCTAGGCTCCGATCGCAACCCTGGTATGTCTGCTGAAATGCCACCGAATTGAATGTTTCCACTTTCGGGGTCATTTCGGCGGACATACCCATGCACGTCAGTATGTACGCCGAAATGCCGCCTAAAGCGAAACAATCATTTCAGCGTTTTTTTGGCGGACATGCTCACACGAATGAGTATGTCTGCTGAAATGCCGAAAGCAGAAACAATCACTTTGGCGGCATTTCAGCGGCGTCAGGGGCTCGTGACCTCCCAAAGGGTCACAAACCTCAGTTTGAGAACTGCTGCATTAGAAGAACACTTCCCAAAATGGCAAGCAGCATTGTGTCTGCGCCACCCTGAGTAACCACTATACTGTGATGTTCCACATAACCAAGTGGACCCTGTATTAACTTACTCAAACAATAAATTGATAAAAGACGTAGAAGAGATGAAGCAGCAAGCACAGGAATTAAAGGACTAATCAGTGGTGTTACTTATTTTATTGTCAAAATAAGACTGAGCCTAAAGCTAAGATCCAAACAACTGTGAATTCTATTTTAGGTTTTCAGGGAAGCAGTTTGCTCTCTTTGAGTCTGTCTTTGTCTGGCCCAACTGTGCTTGGTATAGGATCAACCAGGGCTGGCCCTACCATGAGGTGAAGTAAGGCGGCCGCCTCAGGTGCCAGACTGTGGAGTTGGAGGGGCGCCACTAGGACCCAGAGTGTAGAAAATTGTGTCTGCTGCTGGTGCATGTTTATTCTCTGTGTGCTAGATGCACAGGGATGGTAGAGTGCTGTGCTGGAGAAAGGAGGGCACAAGAGACCTTTCAAAGTTTTGGCCCAAGTGAGGGAGCTTGGGGATGTCATTTGAGCTCCCCACCTCAGATGCCAAAATGTTGTGGGCCAGCCCTCAGATCAACTGAAGAGAATAAAAATGGTTTGTGCTTCCCCAGTCTCCAGGGCGACCTTCAATGGCCCCCAGCGTCTGCTGTGGCAGACCCCAATCACCAGAGCACAGCACGTTCCAGTCACATCCCTTATATTGGAGATTGTGGAGGATGGGATGAGTTGTAGCACTGTCACCTGGGAATTCCTTCACAGCAGGGGAATCCCTAGTTGCATTTAGTATTCAAGGACACAATGTTACAATGAAAGCAAATGTGTGCTAGGAAGCCCTCCTGCATGTCCTAGATGCAGTTCAGTAAACTCAGCTCTGGCTGGTGTAGGCAAATATAATTCCCCTAATATACTTGTTTGGTCCTAGTCTCACATCCAACTAATGCCACGTTTGTGCGTGGTGGTGGTCTGTGTCTTTGTAAACCAGCAGCAACTCTCTCTTCTAGAGTGGGTGCCAGCAGATCTATTTGGGCTAGGTTAGAAAGAGAAACCTTGAAAAAATTCTGATTTGAAGGGGTGTGTTTGTGGGGTGGGATCCCCATCTTCTTATAAAACATGAATCTGCCTTCATTTAATATTTACGGTGTGCAAACAATTCCTGTGAATTAGCAACAATGTTTCACAGCAATGCTGAATAACTGCCTTCTGAGACTGCCATTTATTTTCTTAATGAGAGAGGAATCTTGAAGTTCATTTTTCTGCTATTGATTCTGATGGATATCAATGGTTCTGTGTTGATAGGCATATCTGTCTTCTGCTAATTAAAAACAGTGACTAGTTCTGATAAATTATAGCAATACAAAAATTAGCTGACTTAAAGGGGGAAAGTAATATTCAGATTTGAAAAATGAGTGTCTAGAAAGAGAACCACATGGAAAAATTCCTCTGTTGGAAGCAATAAACTGAAGTAAGACCATACTTACTCTCTGAAGACATTGACATAATCTTCTAATTATAAACAAATGTGAATTATAAGCGGGGACGGGCTCAAGTTGCAAAACTTGGATCTACACTTCAAAGTTAGGCTCTTAGGCCACTCCTTAATAAAGACACAGTTCTGACCTGGTTCTAGGTTTTGATTTTATGGGGTGGGGAGGAAAGGCAAACCCTGAGAATAACAGATTCTCTGGCCCTGCCCTTGCTCTCCTCCCCAGATGCTGTGGGTTCTGCACTGCACTGGGGTTTACATCCCTGTGGCGGTACAAATCCTGTCTCTGTTTTGCATGGTATAATCGGTAGCCCCCCGCTGTGTGGGACGTGGATAGAATTTGCCTCTTAGTAAATTATGGTGTATAATATGAGGAGTTCTTGTTTATGTTCATTTTTATATTCTATTTATCTGGGGGGGGAGTTAATTTAAAAAAAAAATCTAATAAAAGCCCAATTCCTAGATGAGTTCTTTTGAATGTAGTGAACTCCATATGGTAGTAATGATTTGCAGGAGCAGGCCTCAGTATGGTAGATGATTTCATTTATAGCTCTATGGCCAAACCCCCCACCCCCATCTCTGTAATGACTTTACAACAGTCTCTGCAATTTGTGACACTAAATGTTACCCGCAGCTCTGGTAAGAACACAACAGAATTTTTTTTTAAATTTTTTTTGCATAGGATTTAGTTAAATGTGTAATAATATCTTGTACTTGCCTGTCCTCCTTTCTATGTTTTAAAAAAAATAAAAATCAAATGGCTCTGCTATTGTTTTTTCTGACTGAGTCACTGTGGACCCAATCCTGGAATCCTTCACCTGGCAAAACTCCCATTGGGGTTCAACGGTGTTTGATTTAGTTAGGATTGCAGGTTGCCGGGATAGAGTGTGGGGGAATTATTCTGTCAGTTAGCATGCATAATGGTACTGGATGTTTTGCCTGTACTAATGCTCAATTAGATTTCATTGAATCTCCAGTATGCCAGACCGTAGCCTAGATGATAGACTGCCTAAGAATAAAAGCGACACTGATCTTTTTTCAGAATTTTCACTTGCTAACATTTTTTTGTATTTAGAGAGATGTGCTGATCATGTGAACTGCAAAGGAAAGGATGGAATGAGGCTTCCAAGCAATTATACCCTTCATGAAAGAGCAAGGCACATTTGTCAAACCACATGTGAAATAATCAGGACCAAAGAATTAAAGAGGAAAAAAATGAAATAATTAACCATTCTTGCCTATGGCATCACTGAAAAGCAAAACTGTCATTCTGATGTGTTAAGAATAAATAACTGGGTTTGACAATTTTGATTAAAGCTCTTCCCTTAGAGCAGAAGGTATAGCTCCTACACTTGAAACCAGAGAGCTCCCCCCGCCCCCGGCTCTCCACTAATGCTCTCAAGTCACCTGGGAAGCACAATTACTTTCATGGGCCTTTCATGTTATTGCAATCTTCCATGATATCTGGCCACCGTGAAATTTCACTGTGTAAAATTTTATTGCAGGAATCTTGTATGATAAGCTGCAGAATCATAGTGACAACAAAATACTATCTGTGTTGGTATCTGTGAGGCCTGGAGTTCAAAATAATAAATCCATGTCCCATTATATATGCTGCTAGAGAGGAAATGTCTGTGACCAGCTGTCACTGACAAAATATCCTGCAACAAGTTTAATGCAGCAAAACGCCTCGTAATGAGAACTTGCCATGACCAGATGTCCGCAGCGGCAATTCTGTAACAGCAGTTACATAGCAAGAGGACAAGGACCAAAATGGAAGTCTGTTCTTGATGTACTGGGGGTAGAGGGGAAATCCTTTGTTTCTAAATTAGAAAACACTGAAACGCATCATTAAATTTAAACACTATAGTCCCATAAAAAGGAAAGAGCGAAAGGAAATTGGACAAGTGATTGATGTAGGTTTGGCACATTTCAATTGTATTAACCCAGTGAGATGGCTGGTGAGCATACCATGTTCACTCAATGCTATTTGAATTAACTTGCCAACACAGTCTTTGTATAGTACCTGCAACAATAGCGTGGCATGGGTGATGTTGCCAAGGGAGGAAGCAATGCTGATAGATGTTCTGAGCATGCAGATTGTGTGGTTTCCTTTTATGCTGTAAGATTTCCTGCCGTCTCTTGGGGGAGAAAGGGGAGCGGGTGTCTCTCTCCAGTTCTGAAAGGAAAATATATTGATTTTTTGGAGCATCACATTTGAGAGATCGGCCTTTTCCGGTTAATGCAACTCAAATCCGAACCTGGGATATTTATGATGGTTTTTTAGATTAAGATGTCTGCCCAGAAGTGCATGGTCAATGTCATGACCAAAAAAGGGAGAAAACTATTTCAGCTGCTATGCAAGGACTGAGGAAATAAAATTTTAGAGCTGGAGCATGGTTTCATTATATGGTAGGTTTGGCTATTAAGTATACTGATTGGAGATATAAAATTTTTCTTAGAGAAGCAAATGGTTTCTTTTTAATTTTAAACTACTTTATCTACGTTAATCTTGCCACTTAAAACTGATAAGAGAATTCAAGGACTTTTTATATAGTGTACCATTAACCTATGGAACTTGCTGCCAAAAGATATCATTGAGCTCAATAACTTGGTTGAATTCAATATGATTAAGCACTTATATGTAATACATGCAGTTATACATTTTTATCCAAATATAAGTGATACAAACACTTCAGGGCATAGAATCATAGAAATGTAGTGCTGGAAGGGAACTTGAGAAGCCATTAAATCCAGCCCCCTGTCCTGTCACAGGACCCAGGAAACCTAGACTATTTCTGACAGGTGTTTGTCTAACATGTTCTTAAAATCCTCCAGTGATAAGGATTCGACATCCTATTCCTAAGCCTATTCCAGAGTTTAGCTACCCTTAGAGATGAAAAGATTCTCTTCCCCCACCCCAATATCTAACCTAAATTCTCCTTGCTGCAGATTAAGCCTGTCTATAATTTCCTGGGTGCTCTTTGTTCCCCTTTTTAAAGATGGGTAATATGTTTGCCCTTCTCCAGTTCTCTGGGACCTCACCCACCTCCAAGAATTCATGAAGATATTTGCTAATGTTAATGGTTCTGAGAGAACTTCAGCTAGTTCCTTAAGTACCCTAGAATGAATTTCAGCAGGCCCTGCTGACTTGAATACATCTACATTATCTGAATATTCTTCAACCTTCTTTCCTTGTTTTGACTTGTGTTCCTTCCCTTGTTGTCGATATTGTGTTGAGTATATGGGCACCATTAACCTTTTGAGTGAAGACTGAAACAAATATGCACTAAAAACCTCAACCTTCTTGATGTCATCAGTTCTCTCTCCTTTCCAGCTCAGTAGGGGATCTACACTTTCCTTCATCTTTTTCTTGCTCCTAATGTATTTAAAAGGCAATAAGCAGTGGTTCTTTATGTCTGTTACTAAGCATAATTCATTTTGTGCCTTAACCTTTCTAATTTTGTCCCTACATGCTTATGCCATTCTCTTGCACTTATCCTTTGCAATTTTCTCCATGTTCCCATTTTTGTAGGATTCCCTTTTGATTTTTCAGATCATTAAAGAGTTCCCGGTGCAGCCATATTGGCATTTTACTAGTCATCTTCTCTTTCCTTCACATTGGGATAGTTTGCAGTTGATCCTTTAATATTCTCCTTCAGAAACTGCCAGCTCTTCTGACCTTTCATCACTTAGATATGCCTAATCTGCATGTACAACTGTGTGAACAAATGCAGGCAAGCAGTTACGGTAGAAGCTCACTGCTACAAAGGGACCATTAGCCTCTCTTTCTGAAATGTGACCCTTTCACATGCTTTTAATAGCTGAAGTTATGTATATGAGCATATTTAATGTGACTTTTAACCTGACTGTCATTTCAAGGTGCTCTGATGCTCTACTACAAGGATGGGTATAGTAAAAAAATCTGATAGATTTCAATAAAAGAATGAGGGAGAAGCAAAATTGTGTTGGATTCTTTTAACCTAAATGTTATGAAACAGATAGTGAACCCAGTCCTGTAATTCAGTGGGGCTCAAGGTGAGTATAGAGTTCTACACATACAGATACAATTAGGATGGCAGCCTGGATGAGGGATGGGGAACTATTTTTATGAGAAAAGAAATAAAGCATGTGCAATGGATATAATGAAATCTCTTTTCAAATTACCTTGTTTTACCTTTTTTAAATTTTGGTTAAACTTTAAAATTTGCATGGTGGTTCAGGAGCAAAGGCTCAGAGTAAGCTTTCTGATCTTCTGCATTTCTTATTTTCTATCATTTTTTTTTCCATTTTAAATAATCCTATACAGGGAATTACAAAGCAACTGAGAACTTTCTACTGATGCCAAACCCATGTGATCCAACCCTTTCTACTGACAGTCTGCAGACAAATGCATTCATTCTCAGTAAAGGTCATAAGTTAAAAGGAAACAGGAGGGCTATAAAATACAATGTACAGTATCTGAACCTCTGTGACAGAGATAATATAGAACACATATTGGTAAAGTAATGTAAATACTGGAAGCAAGCCCAGATAACAAAGCATAGAAAAAGCAGATTTTCAGCTAGCACCTCTGAAGAACCATGAGAAAGACCTTAAGCCTGTCAGTCTCTGTTGTATCACAGTGGACTGAAACCATAATGACAGAAGTTCTTACTTAGAAGGGACATCTTTCATTTATGTGCCTTCCAGGGACAACTAAAAGCACCAGGCTTCCCCACACCCTCTCCCCTCACAGAGACTTTGGGCTTGTGTTCACTAGCGCAGGGAGAGATCGATCGCCAGCAGCGCCCCCGTCGACTCCGTAACTTCAGCTCGCCAAAAGGTGCAAGCTGGAGTCGACGGGGGAGCGCGCAGCCGACCACCGCCGCCGTGAGGACGGCAGGTAAGTTGGCTGTAGATACGCCGATTTCAGCTATGTTATTAACGTAGCTGAAATTGCGTATCTACAGTTGATCCCCCGCGCTAGTGATGACCAGCCCTTTGAACAGTAAGACAGCTCAGATGAGAAGCAAAAATACCTTTGTAAAATCCAGGGTGAGCTGAGGTAGCATAACAGGTGATGAGTGGGAGAAGGATTTTAAGCTAGTTACTGTATAACTGGCTCCAGTCCTGATTATCTGAGCTTGCTATGACTGGCATTTTCTTAATTTTAGTCTCAGGGCTATCTGCTTTTTATCAAGCAGAGAATGGTGCTGCAAATATTTGATCAGTTATATGATCCAAACAGAGCTGTTTTTATAGAAAAATGTTACTATCTTTCCTTCTGGCTTTCCAAAAACAGTAGTTTTGTCCAGTGCCTTTCAGTTGGGTTAGCAGTAGTTTGTATTTCCTTCAAAAATATCTTAACTTTGAAGTGTTAGCCTCACTATCTCAATGCTTAAATTATAGCCTGACTTCAGCAAGGGAGATTCATTTAAAGTACATATTTTGAAATAAATATGATGGCAGTCCTTCCCTCTCTCTTCGCTTGTGCACTTCTGCCTGGGAAATGAAATCTGCTATCATCAAAGGTGAAATCATCAGTAAGCTTCAAACTGCTCTTTGATTTCATATATGCATATGTTGTGCCTGCATCCATTTGCACATGTAAAGCTTAGCCTTTATCTGTATGTGCATGAAAGCAGAATAGTAGGGTTGTAACAACTACCCAAGGTGCACATACTAATACCCTGTGCGTATAGAAATACAGATTTTGCACACAGACAGTTTCATTCATGATTTTGGTGGTGTGGGTTTAGAGGCGACAGCTGAAAATATGTCTTTAAACGTTTAGATCTGTAGAAACAGCTGACACTGCACAGGATTCATGGTTTATGTCTGATAAAAATTTAAATTAGGAGAGTTTCCAGTGAGAGGCATTAAAAACTCAACACCTACCACAGCACAATAACTACTGTAAGATATAGCACTGTTAATGTAGGTTCCTGGGCAGCGATTGTTGAGTTTTTCATGCCACTCTTTGTAGAAATAAAAGATTTTAGTGTCTGGCTTAGAAAATGCCACTTCCTGGGCCAAGTGGGAGGTATCCACAGTAATTGAAGAGAATGAATGTTTTTTGTGATAGTATAAATAAAGCCAGGAGCAGAAACCTGGGTGACAAATCTGTCACCCCGTATCTTCCCTGAGACCCTTCCCCTTCACCACCCCTTCTCTGAGGCCCCACCCCTGCTCACTTCATCCTCCCCTCTGTCACTAACTCTCCCCCACCTTCGCTCACTTGCTCATTTTCACAGGGCTAGGGTATGAAAGGAGGTATGGGCTCTGGGATGGGGCCAGAAATTAGGGGTTCAGGGTGCAGGAGAAGGCTCTGGGTTGGGGCTGGGCATTGGGGTTCAGGGGGAGTGAGGGTGCCAGCTGGGGGTGTGGGCTCCTCTGAGATCCACACAAATCTGCTAGAGGCCTCATGCCCCCACAATTCTTTCTGGATTCCTACAGCTCTCCTCCATTGACTCTCAAAGCAGAGAGTCCTTGGTATGGAGGGTGTGACATTCTGTACCCTGGGGCAGCACCTGTAACCCCCATATTCTTCATCTGTATATAATTGTGATATTACATATAAAGTAAGGCTATTGATTGATCGCAGTTAACTCACACAATTAACTAAAAAAATTAACTGATTAAAAAATTAATTGTAATTAATCGCACTGTTGAACAATAGAATACCAATTGAAATTTATTAAATATTTTGGATGTTTTTCTACATTTTCAAATATATTGATTTCTATTACAACACAGAATACAAAGTGTATAGTGCTCACCTTATATTATTTATTATAAATGTTTGCACTGTAAAAATGATAAACAAAATAAATAGTATTTTTCAATTCATCTCATACAAGTACAGTAGTTCAACCTCCATTGTGAAAGTGTAACTTACAAATGTAGATTTCTGATGATGTTACATAACTGTGCTCAAAAACAAAACAATGTAAAACTTTAGAGGCTACAAGTCCACTTAGTCCTACTTCTTGTTCAGCCAATCACAAAGACAAACAGGTTTATCTTTGCTTCCATGCTGATGATTAAAAAAAAATGCATTAATTAAATTTGTGACCGAACTTCTTGGGGGAGAATTCTATGTCCCCTGGTCTGTTTTATCTACATTCTGCCATATATTTCATGTTATAACAGTTTCAGATGATGACCCAGCACATTGTTTGATTTACAAACTTTGTCACACCAGATTTAACAAAACGCAAAGAAGGTAACAATGTGAGATTTCTAAAAATAGCTACAGCACTTGACTCACAGTTCAAGAATCTGAAGTACCATCCAAAATCTGAGAGGGATGAGGTGTGGGGTATGCTTTCAGAGGTCTTAAAAGAGCAACAATCTGATGTGGAAACTACAGAACCCGAACCACCAAAAAAGAAAATCAACCTTCTGCTGGTGGCATCTGACTCAGATGATGAAAATGAACATGCATCAGTCTGCTCTGCTTTGGATTGTTACTAAGCAGAACCCATCATCAGCAAGGATGCATATCCTCTGGAATGGTGGTTGAAGCATGAATCTTTAGTGCATCTGAAAGGTAAATATCTTGTGAAGCTAGCTATAACACTGCCATGCGAATGCCTGTTCTCACTTTCAGGTGACATTGTAAACAAGAAGCAGGCAATATTATTGCCTGCAAATGTAACTAAACTTGTTTTTCCTGAGCAATTGGCTGAAGTAGTACTGACTGGATTTATAGGCTCTAAAGTTTTATATTTTTAATGCAGTTTTTTTTATATAATTCAGCATTTTAAAGTTCAACTTTCATGATAGAGATTGCACTGCAGTACTTGTATTAGGTGAATTGAAAGTACTATTTCTTTTTTACAATGCAAATATTTGTAATAAAAATAAATATAAAGTGAGCACTGTACACTTTGTATTGTGTTGTAATTGAAATCAATATATTTGAAAATGTAGAAAACATACAACAATATTTAACTAAATGGTATTCTATTATTGTTTAACAGTGTGATTAATTGCTTGACACCTTACAAGGCATGCTTTATTTTAGGGCTATCAGGGGACAGGTTATAATCTACTGAAAGTCATTTCTTTATCCATATATGTATATTTGGTTGAGATTTGTGTTGTATGGTTGCCACTAAAACATGCTGTAAGTTGGGGAATCAGCCAGATATTAACTCCCCAGCGACAAATACAAGGAAAGTAACCAGCACCCAGGTAGGGTGTCAAACAACCCATCAACAAACATTGTCCAGCAAAAGACCTAATTCTATGACTCACCTGCAAGAGGACACACCAGGGGAATTGCTCAACCTTTCCTGGAGAATCAGCAGTGCCCCAACATGCCTTGACCTGTGTTTTACAAGCACATGGACTGAGGGTATAAAACTGAACACAGGGGACCAAGGCTTGGTCTTTCTCCTTCACCTATCTATGCTGTAAACAACAAGGACACTCTCTGAAGAGTCCATCTGAAGGAACTGGCCCAGATTTCAAGGGTCAAATCCCACTGGGGTGAGAAACTGCTTAATCCAGATGTTGCTCAGTCTAATAGGGTTGAGAGTTTAGACTGCATGCTTATTTTATTTTGGTAACTAACTCTGATTTTTTGCCTATCACTTAATCTACCGTTTGTAGTCAATAAATTTATTTTTACCTGTGAGTTTTACCTATCTTTACCAGTGAGTTTGTATGAAGTGTATTGCAAAACTTCTCAGGTTTTGCAAAGACTGGTGTATATGCACTTTCCATGGATGAAGCGGTGAACCAGTTAATAAACTTGCACTGCTCAAGACAAGCAGTACAAGACTGTGTATTCCTGAGGTACAGTGCTGGGCACTGGGGTGTTTTGGCTCTGGTGCCTTTCCCTGTGTGATTCATGAGTGGCTCTGGAAGCATTCACACCATATAGCTGGGTGTGGGTCTCCACATGCGGTAGTGCTGAGTGATAACAGCACCTGGCAGGGTTTGCTGCTGGTCAATAGCAAGCCATTGCAAAAGACAGTCCAGGCCTGGGAGAGTTAAGGGGGCACAGTGGTCCTACAGTCCCAGGCTGCACCTGGGGATCCCGTCACAGAGAGTTATTATGGAAAAGACAATACAACCTGTGACTGTCTATCCTTCTAGGTGATTATGCTTATAGTAAATTCACAAACTAAGAGGCAACAAGGGCAACTTACACCAGGGGGAACCCCACTGACATCAGTGGGGTGGGGTGACCTTTCAAATAGTGTTTAGACATATCTGGCTTGGATAATATTGCACTAGTTGATGCCAAAGTGATGTCTTGTTTCTTATAAAGAATTTTGGGCTAACACACTGGAAATGGATTGTTTCATTTAACAAATCCTTGAAGTCAACTGTGTTCCACCAGAGTAAAACTCATATACATGAGAGGAGGCAGTGAGTGGCCCGGATAGAGCAAGGAGGAGATGAGAGAAAAGACGGAGTTGGGAATGGGCTTACACAATAGCTTCACAGTGAGAAAGAGGAATGTCTGGGAATCCCGATATTATATATAGGTTTAAATATGTGATTATTTATAGTACCATATAGCCCTAATCCTACAAACATTTATGCATGTACTTAAACATGTGCTAAGTGTCTGCAGGACTGGGACCTAACTATGTATCTGACCTGAAGGAGAAATCTTCCTAGCCATTCATATTTCAGAGCTGCAAAGATGTTTCTATCTATTTGAATAAGAAGACTCCTTACGAAAGACCAGAAGGCAGTATCTGACTGAGGGAGTGGGGGTGGGGCTGGATTGCATTTGTAATAGAAAAAGCAATTCCTGTCTGGGTGTCTCCTTCTGTAACAAGCTTTAGATACAATCCTCGCAGACCGATCATTCTGAATCTCTGTCAGAAGATTTGAAACAGGAGCCATACCCATAACTGGGTGTTAATTTAAAAAAAATGGCCAAAGTCTTCTGTTAAGCAATAACTCTCAAATGAAATTTTAAGAGGATCTAGTCAGTATCTTTGCTTTCCTTTTGATATATAACTACATAAGCAACTCATGCATGAAATGTATTAAGGCTTGCTAATTTTCTATTAGTTCTTGGAAAAAGATATTTTCCCAATAGAGAAGATGCTGCTGTTGATGATGATGATGATGATGATAATTAATAATGAATAATAGTTAAGTAATGAGTCATATACAGAATTCGTAAGTGGATTTTTACTTAGTTTATAGTATGACAAACTCTCAATGGAGGCAGGAAAACCAAATAAGATCCTTAGGATTTGATAATCAATTATTATATTGAAATAGCACCTTTCATCCTAAAGGATCCGAAAACGAGGGAAAAGTATATAGTGATATAGTTTGGCACCACTTGAAATTCAGCTATCTTCATGGGGGAAGGGAGGGAACCACCATCTTACCGGAGAAAGCCATTTTGACCAAGCAAATCAGGAAAATCCTTCCTCCCTTGAAAAGTGAAATGCTATCTTTAATGTGCATTTAATGAGGAGGCAGGTGGTGAGCTGCTCTATGTACACAGCTGATCTATGCAAACACATACTCCTATTATTGCTACCTTGTCCTCCCTCTCGCCCATCTGTTTTTCATCCACCTGCTGTATTTTGTCATGTCCAAGATTTTTAGTTTGCTAGGGAAGTCACTCTCATTTTATTGCACATTTCTGCAGCACCTAGTACAAGGGAATTGATTGGTACTGGTGGATGTTAATGTAATACAAATAATTAATAAGAGATCCTATTTTTTAAGAGCCAATCTGCAAACTGAACGGGATCTAAATGATCAACATCAAAACAAAAAGTAATTTACAATTAAAAGCTCTTCATTTCTCTAATGGTGACCAGCAAAGGGAAGAAAATGGGCCTTTTACCTGTGTTGCTTTTTCTTTTTTACATTAAAAATTCATGTCTTGTCTATCCTGGCAGAACTTATGGATGACTGGAGAAATAATAAGTGAGTTTATAAAACCTCCTTTATTGGGAGGGGATGCAGTTTTTACTCAGGCTTGTTTCAGACTCTTTGGGACAGATAGTCTCCTGTGTCTGAGCTGTGTTTGGGGAAGACTCTGTAGTGGAGTCTTTTCATTGATTTCACTTGGAGTTGGATCAGGGCCCTTGTGAGTCAAATCTCAGAAAGCACAGTTAAATTCTCATCTGCAGCTTCAGGGCCTCCAGTGGCCTGAGCTACACAACCATGGTTGTTACAACTCTCCCACGCAGGTCTTGTCCAAACAGCCTTTCTTCTCTGAAAATTCTCACTGTTGCTAACACTGGTGCAGCTCCACCCTAGAGTGGACAAAGAGCCAGAGGCTATTAGCACTCTATCATTCTGGTGTCTTGACTTGGCCTGAACAGGCTTTGATAATACAGTGGTAAAGATATCAGCAGTCACCAGTTGCCATCTTTGGAGCGGTAATGGTGTTACTGATGGTGAGACATTTTAGGGGGGAAACAGCTGGTGTAGATACAGCCCAAGAGGCTACTTCTTGGAAGTGTCTGCATGATGGAAATTTCAGTCTTGAGTCATTCCAAGCATACCTCCTTCCCAGGACCAGAGTTACATAGCCAGCAATCGGCTCATGGGAATGACATCTGCAGGGTCTGGACTTACCTGCACATTGTAATACTGAACAGGGGACTGATTCTTCCATGGCTAAAAGTGTCATGGTCAGGAAATCAACTTGAAAAGGGTCATAAAGGCCTGAGCTCCATTACTGAGGTGAATCTGGGTGAAGAGGGGGAATTATTGGGTCACAAATCACATATAAGCCCTACCATCCTCCAAACTACACACAATAGGAGAGTGGTAGATGAGCTCCCCATTCTGAATTGGAGACCAGCATCCACGGTATTGATTACGATTATGAGGGTCTCCTCTCTCTCTCTCTAGCAATCAAAGGTAGAAAACCACCACTCTTAGTAAGATTAAGGATAGGAAAACTGCTTTTTCTCTGTCCCCCTCTCCTCTACACTACCTTATTACCCAGAACTTCAGAAGATTATTTTTAGTCTTTTATTTTTGCTGACTGGGTCCTCTGTGCCCCACCTAGTGCTGTGAAAGGAGGCTCCAGCCCTGGGGTTCTGCTAACTGCTGTAGGCTGCACAGTCCAACTATGGGGAAAGCACAAGACCAAGAACAGATAGATATGGTACATGGCTAGTGGGAGGGTTCTCTCCCATGAGTGTCTCATCTTTGATCAGCTCCACACCTCCCAAGCATGAAGACTCGACTTTTCTTTTCTTTTCTTTTTTTATCTTTGCCTGCAGGGCAGACCTTTCCTCTAATCATTCCAGTGATGTGGAGGCTGATCGCCAAGTATCTTGCTTTGCAATCAGTATACTGTATATGACCTTCATGTGTCCTGCAGAACAAACACCATGTGTCTGCTTTCAGCGGGATAGAGCTGAAACATGGTCACTGATACTTTTCAAAAACTGCAGAATAAAATGTGTGCAATGTTAGATATCTGAGCACAAGGAGAAGAGCATGTGCAGATGCACATTCTGTTTGTCATTATCTTTAGAAACCACAACGGGATTATTAGTGCATTACGTATAAGGTCCTGGCAAAGTGAATTGTCCCAACATTTAAAAAAAATCTACTGTATCCTTTGAGATGATACGTGGGCTGTTGGGTCTCTGTGGATTTTACAGCAGATCTATCGAGCACTAACTATTTAAAAGGTGTATAGGGCACAGGTTCATTTTCATCTTAGGGCATGGTTACACTTACAAGATTATAGCGCTATTGGTTATAGCGGTCCCCTTATACAGTAATATGTATAGCGCTATTGTATGTCCACACTCAGACGCGCCAGCGGTATAGCATGGCCACATTTGGGGCACTTAATGCGGCATTAAGAGCAGCACATTAGGGCAGGTATCCCAGCATTCAGCTGGGTGCAACGTGCTTTTTAAACAATGGGGGTGAGGGGGGACCTGTTGTGTGTATGTGGAGGGAGAGAGACAGTGTTTTTTCCGTTCTTCTGAAAGCCTGTCAGCGAGCCTCCGTTCACAGAGGGCTTTGTTTTCACACAGGCTCCCTTCTTAAACATTTGCATTGCTTATCTGCAGAGTTAAGAGAGAAACTCTAAAGAGGTACTTCCGCATTCCTCCAGCTGAGTTGAAAACAAAGGGAAGAGACGTCAATTGCCTTAAATGGCTGCAGGCATCTCGAGAGATCACTTGTAGCGCAGTGGGTGTCCACATTCTTGCTGTAGCGCTACAGCAGCTGCGCTACAGCCCTTATTCCCCATGCGGAGGTGGATTACCAGGAGCGCTATAACTCCGTGGTTATAGCGCTCTACGTGACTTGCCAGTGTGGACGGGAAGGAGGTTATAGCGCTCGTGGGGGCATTATAGCGCTATAAAGTGCCAGTGTAACCAAGCCCTTAGTATAATATCTCAAACTGTATTGATTGCATCTCCATTTACAGAGGGCCACATACTGATCTCATTTATACCAATGTGGACCCAAAATAACTCCACTGACTTTGTTCGTTGACTAGTGTACATGAGCAGTATTGGCATACTAGCATATCCTCACCACACAGGAAGTTGTTTGATTTTTGTTTGGAGTCTCTGCGTGGGTGAGGAGGAAATGCAGTGGTCTGTGGATAGTTGCATATTACATCTCACTATAGCAAAATAAGCCACCCAAAAGACTGAACAACCAAGGTGCTTCTTCATCCACATTAAATCAATAGTATGGGATCCGGACTCAGGGAGGTGGATTACGTACACCACCAGGAGAACTCCTCCTATTGGCATAGATAGTGTCTACACTGAAGTGCTGCAGCAGCGTGGCAGCTCTTGTGTAGCACTTTAGACATACTGAGTCCTAAACATGTTTTTAAAAGTTCACCATCATTGTGAAGGTATGTTACCTTCAATTCATTTCTTTTCTGTGTACCCCTATTGTATTCTTGTGCTCCTAATGGCAGCTGTGGGAGCAGAGACCACTACCATTTTATGTTTGACCAGTACCCAGGTTCTCACAGATGTTAGTGGCTACTGACAATAAGACAAGGTAATATTCTACTGGACAGAAAAAAGAACTCTCTATAACTTTGTTCTTTATTCTGATCTACAGTTAAATGCAAAACGTCATTTTTTCTACAAAACTAACTTGATCTGAAGGGCCAGTTTAATAAAAGAAAAGCATTAGCCAACTTCTTTTTGGCCCATAATCTTCGATAGAAACTTCTTACCACTTTACCCCAGCGTCATGATCACTCTAACTGCCGTCCTTGTGGATTAATTAATTACTGGCATAATGGAAAGATATGTGCATAAATGCAGTGTTAAAGGAAACAGTAAATGTGTTTTGGAGCTAAGCTTTACTGTTTTGTACCTTTTTCTTGAACGGGTGCCATCAGAAAGTTTTTGACCTCTCTCATCTCCATGCATTAGATAGGAGAAGTATACCATTCCGCTTTACAGGACTGCAGAATAAACCATCCATCTCTAAACCAGCACAAGAAACTTATTTATGTGTAGATACTTGTGTGCTCCTGATTTTTCTTTTTTTATTACATTCTCGGCATCTCCAAATGAGACCAGAACATAAACCACGGTGAACATGAGAATGTCTGGGTTTTAGAGCAAGATCACGATGCAGGAGGTTACTTTTTCTGGAGTGCAACCATTTGGATTGAACAAGAAAACATATTTTTTAACTGGCCGTGCTACTAGGTTGTTTTTCTATGAGAAAAACATGGCTGTGGCGCATAAGGGAGCGATATGAGGAAAAAAACTACAAATCAGAAAACCTGTTCTTATGCCATCAGGGTTCAAAATGATCATTGAAAATTACCAGAAAATAAGCCCTCATCTGCTCTGTGAATTATTTGTTTTGTATAACTGATAAGTGGTGCACATTGTAATGTCTAGATGTGTGTTAGACTGTGCTAAATGACATACAGAAATGCAACTAAAACAGCAATGCAAAGGACGTGTTCCTCTCTTACAAGATATGATGCAGGGAAGGATTAGGAGGGAAGAGTATAAGGCAGGAGTATGGTAGTGTTCCCTTTCAGGACATAACCCTAGATTGTATGCATATGCCTGGAGGGTATAAAAATCAAAATCACATAGAATGACATGCTACAATCATAAGAAATCCTGACATCAGTCCTCTGGGATATCATTAAATTGACTCAGGAAAAGATCAAAATGGTCTGTATAGTCATTTCAAGGGCCTTGCTGATATCTAGCCAACTCCCTATCCACCCCCTAAAGACGTCACCACCACCCCAAATTACGGGGAAGCTGTCAAAAAATGACCACCTACATCTTGACAATTAATCCATATTAAAGTTCTTATCTTCATGAAATTTCCATTATTTATTTTTCTGATAAATGATTACTATGGTGTACACAGATTGAGGAGTATAAACATCTTGGCCCTCATGCAGCCCCACTGACTTCAATAGTGTTGGATCGGTGGATAAGAGAGAATAATTGAACTTTTTGGAATTATTCTGCTGTAAAACTGGTGTAAGCAAGAGGAAAAGTAACCCACAGCATATGTCTTGTTTGGTATATTTGAAAGTGTCATATGGGCAGAAGAGAAAGGGGAATATTTTTTTCAGTATTTATGCTGACCTATTGTCTGACCTCTAGTGGCAGGATAAGGAGGTAAATTATTGAATGATTCCGTTGGATCTGATGTTGGTTTTACTAGACATCTTTGATTTGGAAGTATATAGAAGAGTGTCTAATGTGTATCACGTTGGAAACAGGAAGTTGTAAACTAATTAAAAATAGTTTGATTTTTAATCTCATGAGGATGGTTTTAGTTTATGGCCTTATGGATCTAAAGTTAAGAGCACTAGTGGCACAGTTCTGTTTTCATTTTCCCCAGTGAAAACAGAGGAATCCTTCTCATTACAATTAAATACCCTGATTCACATTGGCAGAACTGAGGACCAAATTCTGTCTTATCTGTACTTCTGTGCCTACCTCACTTTGCAAGAACTGTATTTCAGATACTCAGAACTGGGTTTTTTTCCCCAGCCAAGATTCAGTTTGCCAAACTGAATGATATGCATTAATAAGAAAAGAAAAGTTGGTAACTAAATCAATCTAGGATCTAAAGGTCCAAGTTAAAGATATCAATACTTCATTGGGTATAAAAGTGACTATAACAAAAGAAAAGAGAGGCTATATACCTCTTGCCATTATATCTGAACTGGAGAACAAGAATAATTGAGCAAAAATTTGGCCTTGATTACCTATTGACATAAAGAGGACATTGGGGGGTAACTGAAGTCAGAATTTGGCCTAAAATGCATGACTCTCGTGTTTAGTTGGTGTACATTTTTCAGAAGGAGGAAGGGTGAGTTGACTTTAGCAGAAGTTGAGAGCATTCTGCACTTTAGAAGACTGGAACCTTTGAATATAATTCATGCCTGCTGAATGTTGTATTTCTAATAGTCACTTCTTGTGGTATATAAAGCCATGTAATTTCAAAGCTGTTGTCTAGGTATTCTCCCTTTATCTAAACAATAGGGCCCATGCTCATCTTCAGGACAATCCATGAGAATTAGTTCAAGATGGATGATACAGAGAGACTCATACGCACTCTGCTCCCTCATGGAGGTTTTATATTTATTCTCTTTCCTAATTGCTTTATTCCAAAATGAGCCATTTAGACTGAAAGCTATTTCCTATGGAAAAACAGAACATTCAGTTTCTAGTTCTCATGGACTAACATAATGGTATGATATTGGGATTTATTTCTAATACTGCCCGGGAAGTTTAAATATGCCAATAAACTGTTTTCAATAAACTTTTAAAATAAACCATGAAAAAGATTCTATGTGAAGAACAAACTAGGAACAAACATTTAGGTTTCGGAAAATGCTGTTTTTACACAACCTGCATTTGGAATTTAAACTACCAGACCAGCATCCCTGTGAAGGATTTGTGATTTTTGATGTCAGGCTTGCTTTCATTTTGCAGGGTGCTGAAATGGATGAGTAATACTTGTCTGCTAGTTAGTGCCAGGGAGTTGTCTGCTTTTCTTTGATCTTGATGGAAAAGCCCCAGGCCAAATTCTGCCCTTGATAGCTGGTGTAACTCCAGTATTTTCAAAGAAGAAAATTCAGATTAATTTTAATCTTATAACTTTTAACATTCTGCCCTTTATTGTTCTCTTCACAAGGCTGCCTGCTTAATTAGGTTTTAAAAGTTCTTAATGACTGTTTTTCCTCTGAAGTACCATGAAGGTTGTAGTTCTAGTCTAACAGTTACAACCAGTCTGCGTGTGCTGCAATAGCAGTAAGATTGCCCAGCCTCACTCCTGGCAGCCAGATCCTCAAATGTGTTCAGAAGTAAAACGAAGTTACAGAAGCAGTATCAGCCCATCTCAATAACTCAATTATATTTACCAATCATATGACATCCTTTGTCTTAAAAAATGCTTTATGGACATTAACAATTAACCTAACAGCACTAAAAACAATTGGGAAACATTGGGAAAGCCCAGTTATAGTGACAGGTTTAAGATTAGCAGCCGTGTTAGTCTGTATCTGTAAAGAAAATGAGGAATACTTGTAACACCTTAGAGACTAACCAGTTTATTTCAGCATAAGCATCCAATGAAATGGGCAATAGCCCACGAAAGCTTATGCTGAAATAAACTGGTTAGTCTCTAAGGTGCTACAAGTATTCCTCATTTGCTTCCCAGATATAGTGTTCAAGACATTCCTTAGCTTTCAGAAGGGAAGACCTGCAAGTCATGATGTGATTTGTTACATTGTATACCAATGCCTAGTTTTAGACATTTTATTATCTCCAAGGCTCCCCATAAGCCCACCTGCAGTGCCACTCCAAGTATCCCAACAGCCCATTCTGTGGGGATGGGAGCTAATGTGTGACCTCCTCACTAGGGGGAATTTTATCTTCGAGTGGTATGCAGTGATACCAATGTGGGTTGAGAGATTATCTGTTGGAGGCGGGGAAGAGGCTGCCTAAATGCTATTGACTGCTAATGTTTTTAAAACCCAGCAGAACTGAAAAGCTATGTTCCTCTGTATTGCACTCAAGAGAGAAGCTGCAACTTGACTCCTAGCTTCAGATATCAGACTAAAAAGGAAAATTGACATTAATTACTGGGCAGTGTATGGCTTCTGGACATGCCTGGTGGGGGTTGGTTTTTTTCCGAGGCAGGGTTTCTGTCCTTAGGAGAGGAGGAAATTAAGTTGTGCTGCATCATTGTGCCTGCAATATGCACTGGCACAAATATCTGTTGTGTGAGAGCCTTCAGCAGCAGCCCGATATTGCTCCAGCACAAGTGTTAAGATTGAATATCGAGATCTAAAGGAGGATAAGATGGAAAATTCAAGAACTTGCATGAAAATACTGTACTATAAACCACTTGGCTCCCAAAAATATAACTGTAGTGATCAAACATCAATATATATTTTTATAAGCTACATGATAAGAAAATTGCAAATGATTTTACTTTGTCATGCATAAGAGAAATGTGACAGAGAAGGATTGCATTTCTGAGTTCCAAGTGTTGCTGGTACAGACAAAATATACGGATGATGATAGAGATGCACAGAAAATCTCAAGAAGTGCTGTTTGAGACAAGAAACCTTTTTTGCTTGCATTTCTGAGATTACTTTTCATGTGGCCTCGCTGACTGTAAGCTTTGCTTTATCATCATTGCTGAGCCTCCAGCTGGATGGAATCCTAGAGTTAAAAGCCTGAAACTTCCAGAGAGAGAGTGAGTGTTTTTGGCAGCAGTTGCTAATGGTATAGATCCTTACAGAACAGCTTTCTTCTGGGTAATCTAACTGGAAACTTCTTCAGAGTCTAGTGTTACAGACAGTATTTATCTCTTCTGAACACCTGCAGGGCTCAGATTTTACTTTAGCTATTATGTGCATCATGCCACAAAAGAGAGAGTAGCACAGTGAAAAAATCTTTTTGTTCCCTTTTTTTCACCTCACCCAACTATTTTTTACTGGAAACTTCAATGAGCAGCACTTTTTTTATTATTATTATAACGAAGGGGTACTTTGAGATGGAGTTATAGATGAGAAGTAAATGTATATTCAGACACACTCTTCATTTTAATATTTACATAGTGAATTTTCAGATAGCTGTTATGATAAAATCAGAATCAACTCTTCCTGAATATTTTTCACAAATTTGATTTAAATGATAGGTTAACACATTATGTATGTGTTTGCAGGTCTCTCTGTTTAATGCTTATTTTTTTTTACCATAGCCCAATTATTGATCACTGATATTATCCTTTTTTGCTTACACTCTAGAGGTATTTTAATGAAGGTTATGGCAGTAAGTGCTTGATCCAAAAATACAATAAAAGAAAATTTTCAGATCAGTTGTTCACAGGTTAGAAATCAACTGCTGCTTCTACCTCAGATTTGCCTATAAAGCTATCTATGTTCCCTCTTACAAGATCATGTGAGAAAACCTCTTATATTGGTGTTCAGCAAAAGCCTAGCCACAGTGAGTTTCCTCACCAAGCCAGCCTATCAAAAATGTTGGGCATTTCAGAAATCTATTTTTTTTTCCTTCAGATTATTTTTACAGATACTGTCCCTATCAAGGCAACATTATTTCTGAGTCTCTAATTACTTTGATCCTCTGCACTTGTGAGGTTTTCTTCAATAATACACAAAAATAATGTATCCATAATCAATTCTTGGGATTCTTTGCTCATGTAAAAGAGTTATTAAAATGCATTTAACCTTTTAAGACGCTGGTTTTTATGCATATAATTAGCTGAGTGTTTAAACCAAAATGTGCCTCTTGGGTTCAGTCAAGATTTTTATAGCATGCTTTACAGAAAATCAAAATAAGTCTAGTCACTGGTGTTTAGGGAGCAAAACTTACCCTGTTCTACTCTGCCGTGAAGGGGCTCACACCCAGCAGAGTGGCTGCTGGGTGTGAGCCCTTGCACGGGAGGGAGGTGGGAAGGAGTCAATGGCCCCTGTGAGTCTCGTGCAAGTGTTCCATGCCCGTTGCATGCCACCAAGTCTTCCCCACACATTCTCTCTGCATTCCAGTATGCTAGGAGAGCCATGTGAGCAGAAGATGAGTGGGAATGGGGCCAGTGAATTCACAGGTACATGGATCCATCAGGTACTCTCTCAAACAACATGCAAGTGATGCAATCAACTGAGTAACCCTGAAGCTGCTGGAGCAGCTGTGGACCATGACTCAGAGGCAGGATTTCCTCCCACCACTAACATCACAGGACTAGAACTCATTGTTTGCCAAAAATCACTTTATTAAATCAAAAAGTTTCATCTAAAAATCCCTAACTTACTATTAAAAAACTAATTAAGAAACCTGACAGTTTTACAAATGTTTTTCACTAGCTATATGCAGAATGTGCTACCAGCATGGATGGAAAGGAGATTATACATAATCCCAAGCAATTGATTTTGCTGGTTAGGATGGCATGGATGTAACAACACTATACAAAAAATGAAGTTTTTGGCAAGAATATGCAATAGAATAGATTAAATATTAATGTCGCCCAGTGGCTATTCATGCATATTCTTTCTGTGCATAACATCTAACCACACAGTCATTACCACAATGTATGTAGGGTAGATACAGAGTTACCAGTTGTGACTATTTGAATTTATTCATATTTGGGTTTTTTCTTAAAGCTCCAGTTGTTGGAGTCATATGAATATGTGAGCATATCAGCTTTCATTTAAAAATAAAAGTAAGTTTCTAACACTTGTGGTTGTAGAAAAAAGCTTGAGAACATGACCCAAAAGTATCCTAAAGGTTCAAGACCAGAAAGCAAATAAAAATAACCCAATATACATGTAAAAATCTCATGATTTTGGGGGGCCTGACTCATGCTGTAATTAATATTTGTGTTATCTATATTAGGTAAGAAGCTTTCATCACCTGCTGTGCTACTTAATATTGTTAATGATTCTGTGAACAGGTCACAGCTATAGAACTGGTCTTTTAACTGTTTGGGGCCAAATTCTTCTGTCTTACCTGTGCGAGTAGAATCATTGGCCTCATAGGGATTAATCACATATGGTGAGATGGCTTTGGTCCAGGGTGTATTTAAAGTAACTAGTCAGACCATTAGTTTCAGCCAGTCTGGTTGGTCTACACCCAGTCCAGTCAGTGCATTTTCTTCAGCAACTCTGTATTGAATGAGTTGGAACAAAAGCAGGTCAATAAAATGTATAAATACAGTGTTGGGGGAGTATTTATGGTTACCAAGTACTGTAAATAGATATGTTAAGAAATCTAAAGGATAAGCAGTTTTGTTTCGTAAGATAGAAACTGCATTTTACTTTCATTCAGGGTGCTTGTAACTGTCATGTTTTAAAAATCTACTTAGATGTTAGACCTCACTCACCACCATATTATCTAAACAACAGAAAGGACTGAATAAGGGATGTCTTATTTATATATTTTATTTGACCTTATGGATTTAAAAAAATTAGATAAAAGTAGACCAGACACATGTTTCGCAGTAGAGAAAGAAGTAACTCCTTATTCACATTTAAATGGGTATTTTTTTTCACTAGTGCTCTTGCTGGATTTTGGCACCTTTTTGTAAAACTTAATTTTAAGAATTAAATTAATGTATGTAAATTAGATTTTAAACAAAACATAGAATTAAGCTATATGATTGCAAGGAAAGCATTATTGGTAGGCAGTAGCCAGGATATTTACTATCTCTGTGGTCTATAAAGTTTAAAATGATATTTAAATTTTATAAAGTTTTTAATAACATGTTAAGGACAGTTTGAGCCAGATTTTCAAAACCATGCCATGAAGGCCTGTGCACAAAAAAGTGCACACAACCCTATTCCCACAGTTGTGCCCATTTCCCACAACTTTGAAGCCATATGCTGAGTGCTTATCTTTAGTGCATTGTGATTATCCTCATTAGTTTCAGTGGGACTACTCACAGTATGCACATGTGTAAGTCTTTGAAGAATAGGAGCCTAAATCAGCAAATTACTAATCAGGTACATTCAGTAGTTAGATTCAGTGGATACCAGTTCATTTACCTAATTTGCAAGCTCATGAAATGCATGCACAACTGCAGGTACATATTTGTAAGGTCCCTCTTTGAACGTTTGACCCAGAAAGTATAGGAATTAGATAAATAAATAAATTCAAACATGGTTTTCATTACAGTCAGATTGTTGACTACAGGCCCAATCCTATAGATGACCTGCACAAGATAGAACTATTGAAACCAATGGCAGTTTTCTCTGCAGAATGACTGAAGAATCAATCCCTGTGTTAGTGATTATGTAGAGGTTATATTTTATCTGGGAATTATATTGATTCAGATTGCTAATTTGAAGCTATACCTGTATCTGTAGGAAATATTTGTCACTACGCAAAACTTGCATTTAGACATGAATTACAGATTCGTAAAACTCAGCAGGGCACAAAGCACTAGAGAATATATTGTAGGGATACACTTCCATTGGCACTGGTAAGCAGTAGCTAATATGGTCCTTTCAATTTTAAACTTCTATAATTGAAATGTGTGTTTGAACATTTTTATGATCAAGATTTTTCTAAAATGGATGCCTACGGTTAGGTTCTTATGTCTGTTGTCAGTCAGTGGGAAAACTGATTGTAAAAATCAGACCATGTTTTAGGTGTCTAAATACAAATTTAGGAGACTAAGAATTTATTTCTGAAAATCTCAGCTGGCTTATTTACAGAGTTTGACCCATTTATACCAGTTTACACTGGTGTAACTCTATTGACTTCAACACAGTTTCTCCTGTTTTATACTTGTGAGATCGGAATCAGGTTAGTGTGCGTGGGAGATAGATAGATATGTATGTGTGTGTGTATATATATATATATATATATATAATATGGTGAAGGACGCAGAGCTGCTCTGTAACTTATGGATATTGCATTGTGTCTTGGTTAAATTGGCATGTTCACTGTGTGACTATATTGGAGAAACAGAAGAAGCAGACCAATGACTTGTGATAAGACATAAGACATCCCTCAACAAACACTTGCAGGATTCATACAATACAAAGGAAGAACAATTGATTTGGAAGGGGCTGGCTCAATCTCCAATGGAGTTTATCAAACTGCTTTGGGGCACCAGTGTTCAAGCCTAGGAAACTGAGAAGATGAAAACTGACTCACTCTGGGCCAGAGTTGTTGGGAACTGTTCAGGGGAACAGACTGACATTCAAACCCCTCATGGTGGATCTGAAGAAGCTAAGCCCTCGGAGGTCCCCTTCACAATCTGGGCCATGGAATCCAATAGCCACTCCCAATAAAACCCTGAACATTTTTGACATGGCTTTTCCTGATTGTCCATTTTGGTGGGCACACCTGCAGCTCTCCATTTTTGTGTGCAACTGCCCAGCTGACCATGCTGATGTCACACTCAGGTCTGGAGTAGACAAGCAACATTGAATCTCCTGGGCCTGTGGGGAGTGGGGGCTGTGTATGCACATCTATGGACCAACTCTAGAAATGTGGACATCTCTGAGCAGATTGCATGGGGGATGCAGGAGTAGGGGTACAACAGGGACCAGCAGCTGTGCTGCATGAAAGCAAAGGAACTGCCATGGTACAATAAAGAGGTAGAGTTATCTGCATTTCATTTCCCTGTAGAGTTAGGCAAGTGAGAGGGCATAGAGCAGTTTCTTTATGTACACGGAACTGTCCCTTGAATACTCCTGAGAGATCTCAGTGAAACTTTCATAGAAATATTCTGCAAGGGAAGAGAATTCAGAATCTTAACTTTAGCTTTCCAGTGTGACTATATGAGCAATGATACCTCTGTGTTTTTATCTGTATCTGCTGCCATTCTGGCCTTGACAGGTTCCCACTCAGTACCTGCAGAATGTTTGAATCAAATGAGAAGAAAGAAGCAGGCTCAGGATGACATGTTCAGCAAGATCCTGCAACCAATTGCTACATCAGACCATCAGCAAAGGGCCTGGAGGATGAATAGGACAGACTATGTAGAAAGGCCAAGAAGCAGAAGTGGGAGATACACCAAGACAAAATGGGGCTTCTCTGGCAGCAAAGACAGATGCTGCAGACCCCCATGGACCTCCAGATTCAACAGTCCCAGGCTTACCTCCCTTCTCAGTCCATGAAGAACTCCAGGCTTAGCACCTCCCTAAACTCTCCATCAACACTCTATGTGGCATCAGGGGCTGCATCCCTGCCACTACCACTCCAAACCAGGGGAACATTAACAACCACCACAGTTACACATACAGTGACATCTGAGAGCCAGAGTTGATGTATGTGTAGCCAAAATAGATGTGAATGTTCCTTCCCCTTATTTAAGTTCTGTTCCATAAATTGATTAAGCTTTAATGTATTTGCTTTTAACTTGCACATGTTTAGGTATTTTTGTTATTCAGTAAAATTCGTTTGTTTGGAAAACAAATTCATCTTTATTAGTTCCTAACAGATGTTGCAGAATGCCTCGTGGTAGTTATTGTATACTGTGATATAGCTGAGAGGATCAGGGACAAAGACAGTGTTATAATCATAAATGTACACCAAGCACCAACCAATTCCTAACAGGCCCCCAAACTGCAGGGATGGGTAGAGCACAGTACACCACAACACATTACTGTGGCTCGCTGTTAAAGTGCTCTTTCAAAGCCTCCCGGAGGCATACAACTCTGCACTGAATTCTTCGCTGATCCACTTCCACCCCAGCAGCAACTTTTCCCCTTTGCTTCACAGATATTATGCAAGACTCAGTAGGCAGCTATAACCTTTGATATTTTTTGATATTTTTCTCACCGAGATCTAATCTTGTGTGGAAACTACACCAGTGCCCCTTCAATCTATCAAAAGCTCATTCAACTGTTCTGCATCTGCTGAGCCTGTAGCTGAATCTTTCCTTGGTGCTGTTGACCTGGCTGGTGTATGGTTTCATGAGCCAAGGGATTAAGGGGCAGACTGGGTCCCCCAGAGATCACTATTGACATTTCAACATCGCAAATAGTAATCTGTCAGGAAAGAGGGTCCCTGCTTCTAGCTTTCTGAACAATCGTGTGTTCTTAAAGATGTGGAGCGTCATGCACCTTCCCAGTCAAGCCAATGCTGGTGAAGCATCTCTGGTTATCCATCAGCACTTGCATAAACGTAGAAAGGTACCTCTTCCTGTTGATGTACTCTGGAGCTGAAATAGGAATAAGCATTCTGTCTATTGCTCCACTGCAGTTCAGGAACCACATTGCTCAAAATCCATCCATTATGTCCTGCACATTGCTGAGAGTCAAAGACCTGCACAGCAGGAGATGACTTAAAGGCTTTGCAAACTTGCACAAGAGTGGTTCCCACAGTAGATTTTACACTGATTATAGCAATCCAATGTTGCAAGTTTCCATAATGAGATCACCATTCACTTCTCCACTGCCAGAGCAGCTCTCGTTTTGATGTCCCTGTTCTGGAGGGCTGGGGAGAGTTTGGCAAACAGTTCCAGGGATGTGGCCTTGCATATATGAAAGTTCTGTAGCCACTGGTCATCATCCCAAGCCTGCATTACAATGGGATCCCACCAGTCAGTGCTCATTTCTTGGGCCCAGAAACAGCATTTGCAGCTACTCTGTGAAGGCTAACAACCACCTTGTATCACTACATCTTACAGCAATTTGATCTCCAGTAAATCATGATGTTCCCCGTGGCTCCTCTTGTGATTCTGTGTGTCCTATGCTTGCAACAGTCATGACTCTAGTGCAGAGCTGTGAAGGCTCCATGTTTCCGCCAGAGATGGTGAACAGAGACAAGTCCTGTGCTGATTTGTGGGATTTTCAAAATAGGCATGAAAATTATGGGATAAAGATGGTATTATGGGATGGAGAAAGTAGCATGATGGAAGTTGACCCTGCAGTCCCAGTCACCTCTACACAACTCCTTTTCTGCCCCACTTCCCAAAAGACAATTCTACCCCACATTAGAGCCAATGGGATTTTTCCATTGATTTCAGTAGAATCAGGATTGGTCCCACTCAGGAACTATGTTTTGAAAAATTTCATATAGCTGTGTAAATGTGTATGCAGGTGTAAGTTAACCAAATGAAATAGCAAATGAAAGGATTCATTTTATACATGTATCTGCATATTTTGAACACTGAGCTTTCTGGAAATGGAACCTTTAATATGTAACTCAATTGAATAAAAATGAATGCGACTATCTTAAACATTTCTAATAGACACCTTTAGAAAATACTCAAGACTGCTTCTATGTAATTATTACTTGCATAGAATGATCAGATTGGATTCAAACAACTGGCTCCTGCATTGGACATGAATTCCCTAGAAATGGCTAATACATACCACTTGCTGCTTCATTGTCCTGGCCCACTCTCCAAAAGCCTGTATGTCTCTGGTTGGTTTTTCACCTTTTATATTCACAATAACAACTTCAGTACAGGACAATACCTAGGGATTGATGAGCAGACAGGGTTAATGGTCTTTGGCTCTGCCTCGGGCCATCAACTCCCCCAAGTCATTAATCCAAAAGAAACGCCCCAGACCTTGATCATTACTACTTAAATCAATATCAGTCTGGTCACACAACTGATGAGTTCTAAGCAAGGTGGTTAGAATGTGATAACTGCATAGCTATTGGTAAATCAGTCATTCCATTTTCCAATACATTTTATGTGTAAAAAGAATCCTTCCAGATGGTGTAAAGCAATTGCCTTTGTGCCTAACAACTCACCTAGGTATTCCGGCATTGCATAATAAAACACTATTTGTCATGTCTTGTTGCTTAATTATTGTTATCGGCTTTCAAAATTGCAGGAAACTTGACATACTGCATAATGAGGTTAGTATAACTGAAGGCATTATACCACATGTATAGAATGCTGTATTGTTTTAAAAACCAAATATATTATTTCACCCGCCTTTTACATTTTGTGTGGGAAAAGTCTGTTTACAATAGGGGTTTATTCATTTTGGATTTCAAATTTATGACTTATAAATGTCACTTACCAAAGAGGCAGTGTGGTCTAGTGGATAGAGAATTAGACTGGGATTCAGGATACCTGGCCAGGTGGGAAATGTTTATTCTGGTCAGATACTAACCAACTGGGTGACTTTGGGCAAGTCACTTAATCTCCTTGTACCTGTTTCCCCATCCATAAAAAGTGGGATCATTATACTTGTTGACTCTGTAAAGCGCTCTGAGATTTACCGATGAAAACTGATATCTAAAAGGCAGTATTATTAATGCTGTAGTTCAGCATGCCCAAGAGTTGTCTAGAGAATAGACTAGGAAGTTCTTTATGGGAGTAAATAGGAGTCCAAAAGGAAACTGATCATCCTTTTTTCTCTTATGTTAGAACACATCTTTAATTTATTTGCTTACTGACATCTTTTTCCCGGCTTTCTAAAAATAAGCCACATTAGGAGAATTATATGGATGCCAAGATAACAGACTGAACTGAGTGAAATTAGGAGAGAATTGCTTAACAGGAAAATATACATGTAGGAAATAGAGGTGAAGAAGAAAATAAATGTAGAGATGCATGTAGCTCATATGTACCTCTGAATTGATTTTTCTGAATTGTTGTGCCTCCAGACCTGACTGTGATTGAGAGGAAGTATTTCAGAGATTTTCTAAAAATTCTTGTCCTGGCCAAATAAAAGGCTAAGGCTCTCCTTACGTTGAGCGGATTGGGGATGGCTTCCTTATTATCCTGGCAAAGCTTGGGATAAAAGGTTGGAATGTGAATGAGTTGCTCCATGTGAAATGCGGAAGTCACTTTGGGGGCAAACTCTACAGTTGTTTGCTCATCTCTGGGGAAACCACATATGTGAAGCTAAGGGGTTCATCTCATCATGATAGCAATGGAGATGGAACGTGCCATTGTATCAGTTCCACTGAATGCAGACTGGAGTGATGTCTGCCACTAGTTAACCTTCATTAATGATAGCTTTGAACTGATCCTTGTGAGAATTTGGGAGCTGTTCAATAAAGGAATGGAGTTTTGAGTAGTTGATGTAATTATATTTTGTCGTTAAGGGTTGATCATTTGCAATATGAAACTGTAGAGGGGCTGATGACTATATTTTTTCTCCCAAAAAGACTGCGGCGCTTCCAGTCCCAGTCATAAGAGGTGTATTTCTGGTAATGCTGATAACCTAGAGTTCACCATGTCCACAATGATTGAGTTAGGGGGCAGATAAGAGAGAAAAATTCCATGTCTTTTGCTGGTATGTATTTTTTTTATTGCATATTGGCAGGACCGATATAGGGGTCTGCCATATGAGTTTGGCAGGGTCCAGGAGAGCCTCGTTAATAGGGAGTGCTACTCTGGACAAGGCAGAGAAGTTTAAAATGTCTAATAGTTTATGATGTGACTCAATTACATCTTGTAACGGTAGTTGTAATTCATCTGCCACTCTCTGAATTGGGTCCTGGAAGAGCTTGAAGTCGTCTGCCAATGGCGGTTGAGGGGCCTCAGTGTCTCATCTGATGGTGAGGAGAAGTTATTCTGGGAGGTAGCCTCTTGTTCCCCTCTTAACTGTTCAGGGGGCTTGGATACTCTTGATGCAGAGTCCAAAGGAGGGTGCCTCATACACTCCTGATAGGCCAGGCTAGAGCTATGGGAGGCCTGGCGTCTAAGTTCCCTCCAAGTGTCCCAGAAAGGCCATTGAGAAGATGGGAAGGGTCCTGGAAGTTGGTATCATGGCTGCCCGTACCAGGGAGGCTGGGGGTCAGAGGGACGATATGGTTGAGGTCCATGCTGGAAATAGGTACCATAGCGTGGATGAAAAGAGCAACAGAAGACAGTTTTCTTGCTCACTGTCTGACTCAGCACTCAAAAATGGGAATGCCTGGTATAATGACACTAGAGAGTCTGGAGTCCAGTACCGAGTATAGGTGAATCTGGTGCTTCTGGCACTGAAAGATCTGTTGCATACCAGAAGTCTGGCGGTGCTGTAGGCATTGGTACCAATAGTGGTGCTGAGATGTCAGTACCAAAGAGTTGGTGATGCAGTCCTGGTTGAGCTGTCTTCCAATGTCTTGTGTGCCAAGATGATACTGACATCTATCTCCACACTGAAGGAGCCTTCCCTAGGGTGAATTCTCTAGTTTTCTCACACCCAGTCGATACTGATGATTCCTTGCTTGTGCCCACTGAGTTCTTAGGCAGACCCACATGTTCTGTCAGGGTGGTACCAAGCGAGCTCTGGGTACTAATTTTAGATGGCTTTGGTGCCATTGGTACTGGTGATACCAAATGAGTTGGAGATGGTTTTCAGCTTGGTCAGGGCTCAGTGTGGGGACTCTCAGCCCTTTTCTTAGAAGCCTTATGTGAGTGGCTCATGGTTATCTTTTTAGGTTCACCTCTCTTGGATGCAGAGGGTTGTGATAAAGATTCTTGAGGTCCAGAGTCTTGGCACAGCTCTGAGGGTGGTTGGAATGCTGCTTTCATTAGAAGGTTAAGTCTCAGTTCTCTATCCTTTCTGGATCTGTGTTTCAGTTGCTGGTATAAACCACCCTTCTGGGGGATTTGGTTCTCTCCCAGGCAATGGATGCACTGAGAATGTCAGACAGTTACTAGGATAGATTCTTTTCAACTGAGATACTTTTGAAGCCCAGTGAACTGGGCATATACTCTTTCCAGGGGAAGTCCCCAAATGGAGGAGGAGGCTGAAGAAAAATGAAGTTTAAAGTAAAGCTTTTTTGGAGGGGGGACGGTAAATAAATAAAAGATAAAGAAGTGAAAAAGAAAACAGGATCTCTAAAAAGGTAGCTAAAGTAGAGAAACAATTAGCAATTCTATAGAAGGTAATGATCTGCCACCGGACAACTCAGGCTCCATCTCTAGCCAGGGGCGGTTGGGAAGGATCCAAGGAGGGTCTGCCTCTGCAACATTGATTAGCCTGGTGAATAGCTCAGGGATGGGGGAAAATGGGGTAGTGCATGCACAGATGCACCAGCTGAACTGACGCTGCTACCAAAGTTCTCCCGTCAGCAGTGCATGGAAGCAGACACACCTACAGTGGAGCACCCATAGGGACAGTACTCGAAGAAGAATCCTTGGTGCTTATATAGGTCTTCCCATCTATTGATCTCAAATAGCTTTGCAAAGATGAGCAGGTATTATCATCCCCATTTAACAGATGGGAAAATGAGTAAAGTTTGGTTTTATGTAAATTTATTTATGTGATCTATGTAAAATGGAACATTATTACTTAACAGATCTGTTCTGTGTGTATTCAGAGTGACACCTGTTTATTTTACTGATCAAAATAAGATTTTACTACTACTCATTTCCATTAGTAGTCTGGTTTATGCACCATCAACAGAGGTGTTAATTACATTCTGAGTGCAAAAAGTTTATAGTTCTTGAGGCATAAAATAACTTTATTGGATTCTATGGTGAGTTTGTAGAACTGGCACTTAGAACAGAATCTCTACCTAGTTTTAAAGTGAAGCTGTCTGGTCTTGAAGCCATTGAGAGGCAAGAGTGAAACTCCACTTTGTGACTTACTCAAAGTCACACAGCAAGTGAATCAAAGAGTCAGGAATAGATTCAAAGTCTCATTTTCTCAGTCTAGTGTCTTTCCACTGTATCAGGTGCACAGGCCAATGAATCACTTGTAATATATTGGACTGTCTCTTGGGAGACCTGAGTTTGTGAGTAGCCTGGAGAAACTGCTCCCCAAAGAAGTGGAGTTCAGTTACATCACAGTGCAACCAATCCTAAAAACCCTTGTTCATGATAATAGTCCCACTAGTTTTCAGATGCAGAGCCAGGGTGACATGTTGGGACACTGAAGGGAGGAAGTTCAAGAGCAGCAGGCTGTACAGCAATCTTAGGAGATGATGATGCAGTCTTTGCTCACAAAAATAGTTCAATTGATTACAGTGATTAAGGGCTGTGTGGTAAATCCTTAGTACTGAGGGCTGGCTAATGCTTACTGACCATTTTTTCTAAGTGTCTGAAGAAGAAGGTGCAAGCTCGTACGATAAAGATATCTGAGAGAATCACAGAGAACCTGTGGGGAAATGCTGGGGTGGATTATGACTATGCCTTGATGTCCAGGGCTGAAGTCTACCAGTAAAAGCAGATAACTTTGTTTTAAGAACAGTGTTTATCTGAGAAGCTAAGATGGCATATTGGGCCTAATCCTGCCTTGATTTACCCTGATGTCAATGTGAAGTACGTTGTGTGGCAGAATTTGTCCTGTTTTTCCACTGATGAATGTATGCCTTTGCCCAGGCTACATCTGGGACCCCGACTTCTATTGCTTCCCATTGCTGTCCTCTCCCCTCAGTCAGTGAGAGCACCTTTGATGCCCCTTTAGTTTCCTTCTTTCTCTCATTCCCATACCCAGTCATTTTTTAGGATTGTCCATAAATTATGCAAGGAATTATCTTCCACACCTGGTTCGCAAAACTGCCCCTACCCTTTATTCATATCCTTTCTAAACTGTTGCTTCTTTCATGATACTCACTTTTGTGAGTCCATAAAAACCATCATCACCAACATAAGAAAAGGACTCAGTTGTGCCATTTTAGCACAACCTCATGTAGAGAATAGAACCAGTCAAGTTGGGGAAATGTAAGAGTTTGAGGGCTGTACCCACCACAGCACTCTGCAGTATTCAGTCCTCCCTGGCAACAATAGTCCAGCAATGTGTTCGACAAGACACATTCTCCCCCTGAGGTGACATTCAGAAAGGATATCGTATAAAAGCCATTTGATGCTAAAGTTCTAAGCAATCCATCATCATCAGAAAAGAACCCACTCTGTCTGTCACTAGATCACATACAATACATAATCACGTTTCCAAATTTGGAAAAAACCTTCTTTTTGTTAGTCATTATCTTTCTGCATATAAAATTGCCTACACAAATCTCTCTTCTAAACTGATTATATTGAGGCAATCCCCAATTCCAGGTTTCCACTATACCCAGCATAAGGTTTCAAAATATGACAGGCAGAAGTGTCGGGACCCTGCTTGCTGGCTCCCCTGATATTTTTAGGGAGATCAGCCTTTGCAAAGGAGAGATTTTCCTTAAAGGTATTGACCATTTAGTCAAGGCATTCTGCTGAAACCTTAGCTTTCATGTTTATGAGGTTAGAGATAATATGCAAATTCTCAAGCACCCGTTCTTCCACCAGGTGTGGTGTTGGCAATGGGGGCTCCAGTAGTGAGAGAGACAGAAATCATTTTAGGACAACTGGAAGAAGTCCCAGGAGAGAGAATGCTGGAGCAGCCTGCCAATCAAACATGGTAATCTGGGAAGATGTAGCCTGAAAGTACTGATATCAAAGTGGGATAGTGTCATTGTATGTCTACACTGCAATAAGGAGGTGTGATTGCAGCTTATGTAGCCATATCTGAGCTAGATCAAAGCTTGCTCCAGTAACAACAGCTGTGAAGCCTTGGCAGCATGGGCAGCAGTCATTCAAATACATACTTAGGGACCTTGTCTAGGGCTGTACTCTGTTAGATAGACCATGCTAGATCAAAAGCTAGCTTGAGTATGTGTACATGAGCTGCAATCATGACATTTGACAGCAGTGTAGACATACCCTTAGGGAGAGTTTTCCAGAACCAAATAGATCTCGCTATCAGAAATTTTTCCTCATATTCAGCTTAAATTTATCCCTTGTTAAATTTCATTTTGTTGCTCCTAGTTATAATCCCATATACCTCACTATCCTCAGTGTTTACACCTTCCAATTCTGGCTGAACATGAACCAAGAACAGAGCCTATGCAGATCACCAAACCACTCTACCAGGTAGATCTGCACCTTAGGAATGTATGTTTTGACTAATAGAAAAGAAAGCTGGTAAGAGTTTAGCAGCTGTGATCATGCTTCAGCAGTACACCAAGACCTGGAGTAAAGAGCAAGAATCTCCAAGGCAGAAAAATGGTACAGTTTCAAATTTTTTGTATAATGCCACCTGCTTCCTTTTGTGTTTTATCTCCCTAACTTTATATTCAAGACCTCTCAATAGCTTTCAAAGTGGCTCTTTGTTTTTACCAACAATCTCATCCATCTATTTATCTCAAGCCATCTAGCCACTTTTACCAATATCACCATCTTAAATTAGTTTTGCATTTTGCATAAAAATTGCCCTGAGGAGGTGTTTAATACTCCCTGGGTTTCCTACCACAAAATGTGGTTGACACTAACTGAGCTGCAGGAGAAGGCTGTGCCTAAGCAAGAAGGAGGTGCCTTGAGCAGTGGAAATGGGAAATATGGAAAATGAAAAGGCAACCAGAAATCAGCCAAAAAGAAAAAGTAGTAGTACTCTGCAGTGAACGAAATATTTACATTGATTTCTGTGTTATTAAAGATATGTGTGATTATAAAAATAATAATCATGAGATATTTTGTAGTCTATGGGTCATAAGGAGACATTCTGGGCTTGGTTAATGCTGCTGATACAAGCTAAACAAGATTGGGCTTAGACATACTTCAAGGGGAAATCTCCAAGGAAAACTCAGAGTGCTTATGACACTGACAGTTTGCGCACAGAGTGCTTTTCTCTCTTATTCATTAGTAAACCAATGCCCCACGATAGTTAAAAAGCACTATCCCCTGTGGAGGTGACTTTTTTTGGATGAGATGTGAAAACCAGGTCACTTACCATTTGTTACTAAAGATTTCTTAGCACTTTGTATAAGAGTAGGGATGCCCTGACCAAATTCCCATGTGATAATTACATTTCTGCTTATTTCAAATTCATTCTGCAATTTTACTTGGATATGTTATACTTCTTAATGTCCTTTCCTAAACTGTTGTACAATATAGCACTGTGCTGTGTTCCAACACACGGATAATGGCATTTCAAATGGTGGATGGAGTTATTCCTAGAGATAGAGAGTTACTAGAATAAAGTGATTTGGTATTCTTCAGGACGAAAGATGTATACAAATGTGAGATCACTGAAAGCAATTCTTATGCCATACAATTTTAAACATGCTCACCATTACTATTTTTTAAAAATGCATATTTCATAATGGCAATAAAGTACTTCAGATTTGGTTAACACAAAGCTTGGGTTCCTCAAACTTTGAAAAACTAAACTTTGAACTTCTAAAATTGAAATAAAATGGTGACATTGTCTTTATAGCCATGGAACTGTTGCTAAAACAGCCTTTGGGCTAACCTTGAAAGCAGATATATAAGGAGAGGTTGAAGAAGAAATTCAAGTCAGCTTGAGGAAAACAAATTAAATATTTGCAAAAGAACATAAAACTAAATACTTATTTCCTACTTTTTAAAATTTCCCTCAGATATATTTTTTTTATAATTGAAATAACAGTTTTTAAATTACTCTGTAAAATATTGCTGCTGTATTTTATTTATTATAAGAAGAAAACAAAGGCCATATTCCATATTTCAGAAATATGGTAAAAGCAGTATAGCATTTCTTCCAGCAATATCATTCAAGAATTCAACATTTCAAGTGTCTTACCTAAATCACTGAAATATTTAAGGGCATATTGTGGCTGACCCTCATAAGGGGGCACAGTTGGGGAGTACACAAGGACTCTCCTCTCCCCCATTCTGTGCTGCCCTTGAATGAGTCTGTCATAACTACAGTCTCTGCACTCCCTTGGTGCTCTCTTAGGCCTGGGCTACACTGGGGGCGGGGGGTGGTGGTGGACCTAAGATACGCAACTTCAGCTACACAAATAGTGAAGCTGAAGTCGGTGTATTTTAGGGCGACTTACCTGGGCATCCACATGGCGGCGAGTTGACCGCTGCTGCTCCCCTGTCGACTCCGCTTCCGCCTCTTGTGGAGGTGGAGTTCTGGAGTCAATGGGGAGCGCACTCGAGGATTGATTTATCGCGTCAGCTTTAGACACGATAAATCTATCCCCGATAGATTGATCACTGCCCACTGATCCGGTAAGTAGTGAAGATGTACCTCTTTGCTGTGACTCACATATTGTTCTGGCTGTACCCAGGGCCGGCTCTAGGGTTTTTGCCGCCCCAAGCACGGCAGTCAGGTGGCCTTCGCCAGCACGCCTGCGATTTGGAGGCATTTCAGTGGGAGGTTCGCGGGCCCAGCGGCTTCGGTTTACCCGCCGCTGAAATGCCGCCGAATCCATGGCACCTGCGGACCTCCCGCAGCCATGCCTCCAAAGCCTGCCTGACTGCTGCCCTAAGAGTGACCATCAGGTTGCCCCCTGCGACTTGCCACCCGAGGCATGTGCTTGCTGCGCTGGTGCCTGGAACCGGCCCTGGCTGCACCACCCATCCAGAAGCACAATCTCTCCCAAAACTCTTCACACCATAAAGAGGAACTGCATTGTCTCTACTGAAGCCATTTGCTAAATGCTAAACTGTGACCGTGAGTCTCATATACCCAAAGCATATACTACAATTCACTCAACTTAATTCAAAATATTAATAAGAAACTAGTTCTTACAAAAAGAGATAAAAGAGAAAAAATGAAAAGTATCCCTGAATCATCTTTACTTTATGGAACGGCATCAGACTGCATAGACCACTTCCAATATCAGGCAGACATTAAAGAAAGCCAAACCCAGTCCAAGATGATACTACAAATTTCTAATATCCATATTTTCCCCAATAAAACTTATCTACATTATCCAACTGGCTGTAAGAGAAACAGATGGATAATCGCTGCAGCAATCAGAATTGACATTTTCTCCCTGAAACACATGAAATAGAGTTCAAGATTCTTCATATTTATCTTGTAAGCAAGGAGTAATTTTGTCTCTGGAAAAATATAACAGATCTTATAAAAATGTTTTTTGTTTAAACAGTAAAAGAACTGGATTATAAAACATGGCAATAAGACACCACAAGGTATTTTGGTAGATTATTAAAATATGCCTTGGGCAATGATGACATGACACTTGGAATATTTATTCTCATATATTGCAACTTCTTGGTTTTGAAGGTAAAATTCTGGTCCTTCACACACACAGTCTGAGTAAAAGGCCCTATCTACCTAGTATGAAGTGTAGCTGTAGCCATGTTGGTCACAGAATATTAGAGAAACGAGATGGATGAAGCAATATTTTTAACTGGACAAAAGTCAAAAAGAGCTCTGTATAATAAGCTCAAAAGCTGATCTCTCTCACAGAAGTTGGTCTAATTAAAGATATTACCTCACCCACCTTGTCTCTCTACCTATCTTATGGCAGGAGGAGAATTCACTCCCTCTCCCCTAAATTCAGTAGCAGGGGACTGAACACTGTTTCAGTCTGACTGCTGCTACAGGTCATGGCCAGTGCTAGTGGCCATGATCAAGAATGCCCTCCCCTGTGCAGGGCTGTGGGGGTCCAGTGGATCCATTTTACAGACACACTGGCAATGTCCACACTATCCTACCCAAGACCACAAACATAGGTGTACATTCTGCCAGACAATGCCCGTATGGCATCTTCTCATCTGGTCCTTCCCCTATGCAACAGAACAGTGGCTTTGACATTACGGTTTGGGCCCTTCGAGCCTGCCCAGGAGAACACAGGGCTTTATAAACCCCTATATAAAGGTAGATAGATTTTTTAAATGTAACATATCCACATAACAAGCAGAGTAGTCAATCCTGATCCCATGGAAGTCAGTGGGAACTTCATAATTGGTTTGAATGGGAGCAGGATCAGCTCTCTCTGGATTATAAATCTCCCCTCCTCCCCCGACTGGCATAGATCAGAATATGAATTACATATGCTTTCCTAACACTGCAAGATAATGCTTCATCTTGTAGTTTGAGAACAATTAAAAGAAAGCAGAAAACCCATGTAAATCCAAGTCATATCCCATATCAACAGTTGCATAAATTTCATCTGTCTAGAGCAGCATCCATGGAATTCAAAATGGGTGGAACATTGTGTTGATTCAGGCTCTTTTATTATTCATTGTTTAAATCTAAATTTTTTAATATTTTTCCTCACATTTTTGAGATACCATGGATATCGTAACTGTCTATATTCTTATCAACTATCACCATATTTTTAGTGTCATCTTGCTTGGTAAAGAGCATCTAGAATTTCTAGAGCTGGACAAAACTGGCCTACTTTGCCACAAAAATTGAAAAATACCCAATTGTTTTCATTTTTCAATCAAAAAATGGTTTGAATTTATGATTAAAATTTCAGAATGAAATTTGTCAAAGTTTTGTATTGAAACTTTTTTTTCTTTTTTGTGGGAAAAATACCAATTTCTCTTACCTTCATTTTTCTACTGGGGGAGAGCAAAGATGGAGGAATTAGTTAGAAAAAGTCAAAGGGAAAAACATTTTTTCTCTCTCACTTCTATCTCTCCCGCTTCCACAACTGGAAAAAATTCACTGTTACTTTGTGTTACTTTCTCTCACATTAAGACAGTTTTAAAAAGTGAGAGAAAATGTTACTTTAAAAAAACAGAAGTGTTACATTCTCTCACTTCAATGTTTTTTACATTTCCTTAATTTTTCTAGTGGGGAGGGGGGTGGGACTGAGAGAAGGTGATATTTTCCCATTTCCAAATGGAAAAATTGAAAATATTTTAAAATGTTTGTTTTTCAAAAAAAGATAGTAAAAACTGAAATTAATTAATTAAATATAAATTTGGATGAAAAATATCCACCAGCTCTACTAATTTTATTTACTGTTAATTAAATATAGAGATGGTCAATCTTTTCTTGAATTTTTGATTAAACTTTTTTCACAAAAAAAAGTTCAGCTCACTCTGAGCCTGGGACTGAATCAGCTTGCCACAAGAAAAACTTCCCCATCAGTACCAGCTATGGGATACTGCAGACAGTCAGGAAAAACCTGCCTATCTCAAAAAAGAAAAAAAAAAAAAGAAGGGGGTGGGGTGGGGGAACCTGTTTCCCAAAAAATCATGGAGCCCAGGTCTGATAAGCCCTTCATGTCTCCTGACCGAATACCCTGCAGCCAGTACCTACTGTATGACATGTCTGTTTCTAATGCTGCCTACAAAGAATGCAGGACATCCATCTGCCACCATTGCTGATGCTGTGAGGAAGAGCTGCTAAGCAGGGAAGCAACACTGAGAAGACTCCATGAAGTCTGGGTTAGGAATTGTGTGGGAACAGAAGAACTGATTTTGGGGGGTCAGGGAGGAAGGTGAAAGGAAGTGGACTGATGAATTTTGGAAGTGGGAGAAGCGTATTTTACCCAGGAAATGTCTGATCTCCAACTGAGGCAGAAAGTGTTGCCGGTGTTCCTTGTTAAAACATTGGCAGCATATTACTGACTTCATCACATGCCTACAGGCTCTATGTGGCAAGGCTCTATAATTATGGTAAGGCAACACCTCATTTCCTCTCTTCCTGAAAATTTCTGAAAATCCACCTTTTTCATGAAGAACTCAAGTTGTAAATACCACACAACACATTTCTGTATCATATTGTGTCATTCTGTAGTATACTGTGCTCATACCATCCCCCCCGTAAAGAGGGACCACACAAAGCCCTATGAACCATTGAAGTTGCATTGAAGCTCATAAAATGAGACTTCAGTGGTGCAGAGGGCATGGCATTTCCTCTACAACTGGGGTGATATTCAGCCCTGGGCAGAAGGCAATTAGGAGGCCTATACACTATGTAAACTCCATTTAAGGTCTTAAAATAGGACTTCAGTGGTAGATAATAGGTCTTGTGCTCTGCAAAGAGAACTGGGAGGGGTTAAAGTAGCCAGATGGGTCTATTAACTCCACAGGCTGCAACTGGAGGAAGAGCCAGGGAGCTGATTGCAAGCAGGTTCAGCTGTGCAGGAACAGGTGGGGCTTATAAAGCTAGGAAGCTGGCAATGATGTAGGGCTGCTGCCTGGAAAGGATAGTCACTTCCTGGGAAGAAGGGGGAGTGTTTGGTGGCTGCAGAGACATGTAGGTTACAGGAGTTGTAGGAAGCAATCCATGGTAGGAGCAGTGAGGGCTGGGAGAGGAAAGTCCAGAACTCCTGGGTGTAGGGTCCCTGGACTGGAACTCAGAGTAGTGAATGGGCAGGGTTCCCCTGCTAGTCACTGACAGTGTGGCATATACTGGTAGAGTAGTGAACAGGAAGACTGGGTTTCTGTGAGAGTGACAGAGAATAGAAGGACTGTACCTGGAACGGGGGGGAGATGGGAGGAAGAGAGCACTGAGTGACCTAGCTGGAGGGCTGAGTCATGAAGAGGATGCTGTGGTTACTGGGACAAGAGAGGAGCTGCAGACCTGAAAGACAGATAGTATGATAGTGTGCAACCACGGGAAGGAGTGTGGACCTCAAGAGCAAATCTCAAGAGTGACTAGGAGGAGGCACCAGATAAGTTGTGAGTCTCCTATGACATTCACCTTAAATGTAAATTTAATTATAAAGAGGTTAAATAATATCCTCAGATCCCCAAGATGAAAATACAGTCTTATGTGTGTCATTTGAGTTTGTTAATTTAGGTACTGAGCTATTGGGTACCAAACACAATAACTCCTCACTTAACGTAATTACGTTCTTGAAAAATGGAACTATAAGTGAAATGACGTTAAGTGAATCCAATTTCCCCACAAGAATTACTGTAAATAAGGGGGTTAGGTTCTAGGGAAAATTTTTACACCAGAAAAAAATCTGTATAGTATATAAATTAATACTGTACATAGTGATGATTGTGAAGCTTGGTTGAGGTGGAGGAGTGAAAGAGTGGGATATTTCCTAGGGTATGCCTTTTACTGCTAAATGATGAACTAGCTTTTGGCTAGTATCAGAGGCGTAGCAGTGTTAGTCTGGATCTGCAAAAGTAAGAGTCTTGTAGCGCCTTATAGACTAACAGATCTTAGGGATCATAAGCTTTCATGGGCTAAGATCTGTTAGTCAATAAGGTGCTACAAGACTCTGTGGCTTTTGGCTGAGCCCTCAAGGTTTAACACATTGTTTAATGTAGTGCCTCACACTTTACAAGGCAGCATGAATGGAGGGTGGGGAGACAGCATGGTAGACAGAGACACACAGAGAGAGAGTTGTGCATTGCCCCTTTAAGTACACTGACTCCACTCTTAAGTATATTGTCTTTTTAAGTGAATCAGGAAGATGAGACAGCAGTTGCTGCCCTAAGCTCACTCTGTCTCTCTCAGTCCATGTCCCCACTCTGCCCTATATGGAGAAGGGGTAAGTGGAGTGCAGGAGCTGGGAGGAGGAGGAAACACCCTCAGATTAGCCTCCCCTTCCTCCTACTGCACAATATGCAGGCAGCTCCTGGGAGGAGCTCCAAGGCAAGGAGCAGCACATGCCAGTTGGGGAAGGAACAGCTGAACTGATAGCTTGCTGGGCAGATGCTGCACAGGGAACTTAGAGGATTGGGGAGGTGATGACAAGAGAGGGAAGGCTGGTGGTTCACCCTGGTTCCAAGCCCAGACCAGCTAGCTGCAATGGCTGCTCCTTCTGCAAGCAGTGGACAAAGCAGGCAGCTGCCAAACAACATTAAAAGAAAGCATTGCACAACTTTAAATGAGCATGTTCCCTAACTGATCAACAACGTTAACTGGGATGACTAAGTGAGGAGTTACTGTAGAAATGGATCAGTAACATCACTTTAAACTTTCTTTTTAACTGTTGATACTAGTTACCGTCTTTCTAAATCTCTATGTGTACAGTCTAAATTCATTCAGCTATTTCTTTATCCAAAATAGTATATTTATGTTATTTTGCTGCAGCTTGGAAGCTGAAATCTTTTTTTGAAACACTTAGGGCCATGTGACACTGAGTCAGCTTTACACAGTACATCTTTTCATTTCACCTGACTAAGGATCTGGTGATATCCTTCCACCCTGCAGAATATAAGTATGCTTTCAGATTTTACTATTATTTTTAAGGAAGACAACTTCTCTTCAGGTAAGAAAAGTGTAGGGTACAAGGACAAAGTTTCATTTTGTTTTGTAATGCAAAATGCCAACAAACAAGCTTCAGGGCAAGATATTTTGAGCATCAACCGTGTAAACTATGAATCTGCAACCTTCTCCAAGAGCCATAACCATGAAGCTAGACCTGTATTTGTAACAAGCATGCTATTGGCCCCAATTTTACCTAAGATCTGTCAATTGTAAGGAATGCAAAACATCTATGAGCCACACTCTGTCCTCAGAGATCAGAGAGAGATAAAAATGTTTTTTTCTTCCAAATGGTAGCATTTGGCCTTTAAGGTTTTTAATGTACTTACCAGCTCCTACCACAATATTATAAATTGTCATAGTTCATGTTCTGTAATATGTTTATGTAGTGTGTGGCAACATAATATAAAACACAAGACTATGGAGGCACATGCCTCAGCAGGCTACCTTAGGTATACTTGTATCATATACATATATTTAGGGTTTTGTTTGTTTTTGTTTTCTTTTTGTAAACCTTACCACCTAAAATGTCAACAGATAATTTTCCCACAGTTTGTTTTGGTGGTGGTGGGGTGTATGTGTGGCTTTTTTTAAACAGAAGGCACTAAGTCTCCCATGTAATGCACCTTGTGCAATGGAATGCATTTCATAGCATTAATGCACTTAATCTGTTGTGATTGATGTGTGGAAAAATCTTTTACTCTTGTACTTGGGAGTCACTTATCACTCTATTTTGTAAACGCTAAGTAAAATACCTTTTTAGATGCACCCTCTCCTCAGCTTATGGGCCAAATTCTTGCTGGTAATTCATATGTAGTATGCATACCAGAAAACCTGTATGTAGCAGTGGGAAAGAATGTTTAAAGTTGCCTGCCTCTGTGCAGGCTCCTTCACAAAATTATAGAGAGCTCTCAGCATGTCTGTATCTGAAATAGTGTGTTTATGGGCATGAGTATAAGAGGGCTTGGCTATGGGGAAACTAGTATCATCCATATGTATTTGTATGCCCATATGTATCAACACAGACCAGCACAACCATGCCATGAAAAACTCTACTCTCAGCAGGAGAAAACTATCGTCACAACTGCTAGAATTTGATTCATATTAGTGACACTTTTGCAGCATATTTGTGTCCATTAAGACTGTCTATTTTAGGAAATGAGGAGGAAGACTTGTGGCACCTTAGAGACTGACCAGTTTATTTCAGCATAAGCTTCCGTGGGCTATAGCCCACTTCATCGGATGCATGGAATGGAACAGAAGTAAGATGTCTTTATATACACAGAAAGGAAAAAAAAACTTGTACATTAGCATACCAATTCTAAGAGGCTGTTTAATGTTACTATCAATTGTTCTGTACAGTTTTTAGCATTCAGTCTTCTGGGTTTACATGACATGGCTGTCGGAATGCCTGTGCCCAGTTTACAACACAATTGACATGGCTAGAAGCACTAGGGAAATTATACAGATGCAGGACAATGGCTCAGACATGTTATAGCATAGTAGAGATCAGTTTCATTACACTTGCCTGAATTTGGCATGCTCTGTTTATTTGGAGATCTATTCATGTTAGAAACACAGGGCTATATGAAATAGTTATAACAAGATAGTCAATATGGTCTATAGTGAATAGGCAGGAGACATGAAATTTATTCTTGGTTTTGTCACTGATCTGATCTATGACCTTGGGCAAGTCATTTAACTTCTCTGTACCTCTGTTTTCTCTCTCACCCTTCCTCTCTTGCTTCCTTGGACTGTAACTCACTTGGACAAAGACTGTCTATATGTTTATACAACACTTAGCACAGAGGTCGGCAAACTATGGCCAGTGGCCACATGCAGCCTGTGGGACTCTCCTACCCGCCTCCTGAGCTCCCGGTTGGGGAGGTAGCCCCCAGCCCCGCCCCTGCTGTTCCCCTCCCCCTTCCCACAGCCTCAGCTTGCCATACCACCAGCGCTCTGGCCTGCCACTCCTGCCAGGCAGCCTTGCGGCGGCATGGCTGACGCTGGTGGGGCTGCAAGCTCCCGCTGCTCCGAGAAACATGGTAAGGTGAGCTGTGGGTGAGGAGGTTGGATAGGGGAGTCCTGGGGCGGGGGGCAGTTACGGGATAGGGAGCAGAGGGTGGTTGGATGGGGTAGAGGTTAGGGTGTGTGTGTGTGGATAGGGTGTGGGAGTTCTGGTGGGAGGGCTGTTTGGGGGTAGGGATGTGGATAGTGTGGAGTCTTGATCTTTGTTGAGGCCTCTAGGCCTAGTACCAATACATATTATTATGATTTATAACATTTGAAATACTTGTTATAGTGACTACAGCATGCTGTCAAAACAAAAACCCACATTTGGGAACACAGGAGTTGCCATACTTCATGAGAGCAATGGTCCCTGTGTTTGAGAGTAGACAGTTCCAACTGTTTCAGAGTAAAGTGCATTAAACGCTGCATGAAGTAGTAATGGGATAACCTCTAGCTGGCTAAGAAGCTGCTTATCCTGTGGGCAGGTTATCTTTATGCACTGGAGCATAAGAATTGACATCTCTTCCACATTTACTATTGTAATTCTGGGTGTGTTCTTTCACAAGTCAGTGGTGGAGCTCTGACTCAAATTGTTTATGCAGGGGCTGAGTTTTTTGCAGTATCCAAGGCATCATGGAAGGGCCACTTCTCAGGAGTAAATCCTATGCTGACAGCACTGACTGTTAACAAAGCCTTAGTTAGTTTCAGCACATGATTATGGCAATTGGTTTTAACATAAAAAGACCAAAGGGAACATTTGACTTCCCCTCTAAAAACACACTCCAGTATTCTACAGTAACTCCCCCAAGTTCTGCAACAGTATTAGAGTGTAATGCAGGAGTCTGGACAATTACTACTGTACATTATGGCTGTACCACACTTTTTATTATAAGGGACATTATCTGTGTGGAGGGAGATGGGACCTAAACCAAACTCCCCAAGGTGACCTGTGACTCTGCACTTCATGACTGGCTCTATTTAAAATGGTTGAAACCGACAGTCGATGCATGGATGGGGGTGCACATTTTGTGGCTAGGGTTCCTATGGAGCTGTGACAGGCAGGGGCAAAAAAGGGTGCCCCGCAAAGGTACTGCTCCCATGCAGTTGCAGAGGAAAATCCCTATGCTGCATGTCAGCTGAGGATGCGGGGGTCAGCTTTGACCTGAACTTTGCTCCTGGGCTGGAGGCTGTGTGCTGGGGCCGGGAGGGGCGGCGGGGATTGCACTGCAAAAGCTGGGAGGTTTGCTGGGCCCCAGACCCTCCACACTTCGCTCAGCCTTAGGCACTGTTTGCACATCTCGTCCCTTCTGCTTCCGGAGGCAGCGCCGGGGATGATTTGCTGCAGATGACATCAGCTGTGGATGCTGGAACAGCGGCAGCAGCGATGTGCCGGGTCCCCTCCTCCTCCCCGGGTCCCAGCCCTGCACCGTCTCGGTATAAAAGCGCCGCCGCCTCCCCGCCCGCCCTCACTCGCCTGCTGCCCGCAGCCCGGCACCACTCGGCAGCTCCGCGCCGAGGAGGGAGGCACCGCTGGAGATAATCCCCCGTCCCTCCCTGCCCCCGCCCCGAGCCGCAGCGAGAGCAGGAGCAGGAGAGGGGCTGGCAGGATGGCGACCGTGGTGGTGGAAGCGGAGCCGGACCCGTCTTGTAGCGTCCCCAACCCCGCGCCCGCCTCGCCCAGCCTCTCGCACCGCTTCCTCGACAGCAAATTCTACCTGTTGGTGGTCCTGGGCGAGCTCGTGACCGAGGAGCACCTGAGACGAGCCATCGGCAACATCGAGCGAGGTAAGCGGCCCGCCCCGCCAGCAGCCCTTGGGTGGGGGGCACGGGGACAACCACCGGTTGCCCAGGAGTCCTCGCTGCCGTCTCCTCTTTGGAGACACCCCCCTCTCCTTATCGGCCATAAATGCCCCCGGCTCGGTGCCCGCCCCGGGGTCCTCAGCGGCTGCCACCAGCGGGCTGCAGCTCGCAGCATCCGGCGCCAGGACTCAAGACGTCGCCTTCGCTAAACCACAAGGAGAAAAGAAAGTGATGCAACCACTCCCTGTGCTCGGAGGGGGGAAAACCCTCCGCTGCGCGCTGCAGCGGGGCTAGCTCAGCCCAGCCCCGCTTCAGCCTCCGCGGCTGGCGGGCGGGCGCGCCGCGCCTCGGCGGGGTCGGGAGGGTAGCCCGGGCTGGACCCGGCGGCGGGATGCAGCTGCGATTCCTGAAGCGGTTTTGATGGTTGTCTGGCGCAGGGGGGAGGATTTTCCTTGTAGCTCGAGCAACGCCCCACCTTGCGAGTCATCACGGCCCTTTCCACCAGCTCAGAAGGAAAACGGGGAAAATCTCTGCCTGCTGGGGGGGCGGGGGTGGTTTTCTGATTTTCTGCCCTTTTCCTTTACACTCCCCCACCCCTCCCCGGACCTGTCACCTCTCTATGGAGAATCCCCAGACATAAAGGACGGGACAGAGACTGCGGGAATCCGATCTTTGTGCTCAAGCCAATGCTAATCTAGTAGTTTAGGTGCAGTATCATGAGACATACGAGGCTATTAAGTCCATAAAGCAGCAGCAGAGATGAAGGAGGCGGCTCCTTCTATATCGCATTGGCTTCCCCCGCACAAAGATCTGCAGTTGGCTTTTGCTGCACCCACACAGCCTGAGACACAAGGAAGGTGAACGGGTGAGACAGACCTTTCCCTCCGCTGCAACTGATCTCGAGTGTCCCCTCCACCGCCCCGCCATTGTTACTGCGCTGTGCTAGGGTTTTTTTCCTGCAGAGGTCGTTCCGGTCTTCTGCAGCAGCAGCAATGCCTCCCTCGTTTTCTCTATTCCCCTCTTGGTGCTGCTGGAGTCTGTCTGCCCAGAGATACCGGCTCGTGGGCGTGGTGCAGTCCGCACTGCGGTCCCTATGGCAGCCCATAGCGGACAAAGGGCGTTCACACAGCCAAGAAAAAAACATTTTAAACAATTATTTTTTTAAAAAACAAACTGCATTTCCGCACAGCAAAATAAAATCCAAGGAATTTGGGGCGTCGTAGTTCTGAATAGCGACTAACCCCTGAGCAGGAACGCAGCTGCTTCTATTGTTCCTAACTTTCAGTAATAAGAGTTTTTGTTTGCTTTAGAGAATTTTACAGATTCTATAAAATAGATTTGATAGAAGAAAAACCAACATTTAAGTGATTAAAATGTAAATATCTGAACATTTGCTCTAATAATCCTTACATTATTCAGCTACAGGCTGCTGCTATGAGTCAGAGTATATTTGGTATATATTTTTAAAAAGTCACAACTCCATCAAAATAAAGCAAAAATCATGATTTTATTAATCAATCCTTGATACTGTTTCTACATAATAGATATAAGTGAACTGGAAAATGCTATGATTGCACAATATTGATGAGTACCAATAAAATCATTACTAGATGTCATAGTTTATTAAGCTACATTACTGATGTTTTTGTAACAAATGTGTTTTGTTTTGTTTTTTGGGCTGATGACGGTAGAGATTTCAGAAAATGTCTATTGTCAGAGACCTTTAAACAGTGAATTGGTTACTGTTCCTGATTTATAGGTGTGGTTCAACAGTCCAATAGGACTTCAGTTGTCTCTTCCTATTGTTGCTTCACCACTCACCATCTCTTTTACTTCATCATTTTTTTTCCAGATTTATTTTTACACCTTTCTGATCACAGATTAGCTAGGAGTAAATTTTTTTAAAATCTTTTTTAAAAAAATACATTTTTTTTATTTTTGTAGCTGCCATTGTCTTCTAGTGAAAACTGCTATTGCTCTGCAAGAGCCACTTGGTTATTGTATTTTCCTAATTTTACTCAAGTTCTGACTGAGTTAAAGCTGAGTTGACTGCATTTTTAAATCAATTACAAATTAATTAATAGAGCAAACGGATGTGTCTACTGCTCTCAAGACATCTGATGTCATCCTTCCTCTGAAGAAATCCTCTTCAGGGTCTTGAAGCTTCTGCTGTGTAATTCCTGCTGTACAGTTTTCATTGCTGCCACCTAAACTCACAAATCATAGCATCTTTTACAATTTTAGATATTTATAAGCAACCCTGTGGGCTGTCTACTCAAAATTTTGGATTAGAAGTCACTTCTCTCCTGCAGGTGGCAGATGATCTGATTAGAAATTCAACTGCTGGAGATATCACTGATCTGATGTTCAGCTGCTTTGTTCTGGATTAACATACTGGTGGAGTCTGTAGCTATATATTTGTGGAGTAAATATGGGGTTGATGACTAACTTCTTTTCTGAAGAAAGCTCACTACTATCTGGAAAAAATAGTCCATTCCAAAACCATCCATTCTCAACAAGACCTCAAGAGTTCAGCATCCCTGTTAACTCTTCTTTGCTGTCTTGTCTGGTATGTCTTTTGAGTATCATCATTGAAGATTGTGGATTCTTGTACAGTACTGAAGAAAAAATAATCAGAAGATATCTGATGATTTACATCAGTGGGTTGGTCTTACACAGTCTGGATGATTGCCGATTTGGTTGCTTTAAATTTTATGAAGAGAGGGTGTCTTGTTTTGAGTTTGCCAACTGTATTTTTAAATTCTGAAGTATCTCTGTATTTTGAAGTGGCAATCTTCTAGTGGTCTAGGGTTGCCTTCTGATTTGTTGAAAAATGGCTTCAAGATCTATCTACTGGTCTAGCACACAGACTAAGACTTGTGGGTATGCCCATTCTGCTGTATAATAGTCCAGGGGCTAGCATCATCTGTATTCCTAATATCCCGGAAAGAAGTAATGATCCCAGTTCCATTGTACTTCCACTGACTACATGCATAATCACACATATATTTATCTTTAAATTGTCCTTGATTTATGATTCCAAATTTATCTCCATCTCACTTAAGCCTGACGTCACTTTTACTATTTGAAATATGGTGTTTATATCAGAAATGCTGACTCATGGACCTTCAAGTACAGAAAATGCCTTTTAAGATGAAGAAAACATTACATATCATCTTAAGCTTCCAGCATTTTCTTGAATCTTCTGTTTTGCACATTGACGGGATGAGTGATTTGGACCTGTTCCAGTATTGTATTGTAGAATCTCAATCCAGACATAAATCTACATTCCACACATTTGCATCAAAAGGATGTCTGTGCACCGTTGGCAGGACAGACACTATGTACGTGCAACATCATGGATCAAAGTCTGTGTTACTTAATAGGTCTACCAAATGCTTGTTTTCTGTCCCTAAACAATACCATTGCTCATCACTCAGGGTTTGTTATCATAGGTTAATGAGCTACTGTCTGGAGGTTGCCTGAGTTTAGGACTTCTTTAATCACCATTGTTTAGTTTCATGATTTATGATCAGTGTATATTTACAAAAAGCATTTCTCTGATCTGCTACTTATCTGGATGATTCTTGATCCTGGGTATGATATCTTTAAGATTATTCTTGATTTGAAGTATTTGACACATGGAAATAATTAAATATGAACACTGTTACTGTGGGGTATTTAATTCCCAGTTTCACTCACCAAAAAATGCACTGCATGACCAAGAAGTTTCTAGCAAATAAAGATAGACTCCTAGAAGAGGGTGACCTGTGGTACCTGCATCCAAAGATGTTCCAATTTAGGTAGTGAGAGTCCCTCTGTAGTTCAACTAAATTGAGTTAGGGAATTCTTTTCATAAAGAAAAGAAATTTATGGAAAATTGTGTATTTCTCAAACTTATATAGTGTTCAAAAATTGTAATTAATTAATAAAGTGACATACCCCAGTATCAAGCACATTGATAGTCTGGCTGAAAACCTGTCATAAATACCCTTATGGAAAATCACCGAGTAGCTGCTATGCTTTATGTGCCTTCTGCACCTGCTGCAGAATGAGCAGTCCTATGATGTCATTGGTGGCACAAAGGAGCTATTGGATCAAAACAGCAAGCTAAGAGTTAAATCATCTCCTCCCCTGCAAAATCACATGGAAATGGGAGAAATAAACCCATATTTCAACAGATTTGAAGCTGCAGAAAGCATTAGATGGTTTTCTCTATATAGCAAAAGCCACTGGAGTGGGCAGGGGCCAAGGCCCTTGAAATGCAGATCTTTAAACTTATATGGGAAATCCAGTCATCAAATCTATTGATCTCAGGCCAACCATGCAGAGTGCTGAACTGCCTCTGTGACTTCTTTCTTTTCATCCCTACCATCCACAGAGTGCCTCCCCCAGGAATCAAACTAGGACTAGAGCTTTATTCCCCATGGGAGAAGAAAGTGTGAGACAGTACTGCTAGTTTGAGCATTAACTCTTAAGCCATGTTGGAAATGCCAGAGGATGGTACCATATTAAGTGCCTTATTCTGGCTCCTCCAACTGAGTCCTCTATTGCCAGATACTGCAGAGCCCCAACTCCACAGTTGCATGGTAAGACAGGTACAGAAAAGAAGAAAAAGCCAGAGAGACAATTCAGCTTATGGGAAAAGGCTGATACCATTACAGGCTCTGCTCCTTTCCCTCTGCCTCATCCACTTGCCATCCAGCTTGGCTCGTTTGTGCTTGTCTAATCACTGCATCCCAGTAGAAGAGGATGAACATTTACGTTTATTTTCAAAGTTGTGCGAGTGCCTGTACCTTATTGGAGAACTGCCTGCAGACTTTTTCATTTTTTTTTTTTTAAAGAATTTTTGAGTTGTAGAAAAATAGAAGACATTCCAGACCATTTCATATTTGGTTTTCTCATTCCAGTGATATTGAAACTGGTAACTTCATTCTCCCTCCTCCCAACTGTAAACTTTTTAAAATATTTATTATGGAAACATAAGTTTCAGTGCCTTACATGTGTCAAGAATCTCCCATTTAAATAAGAGAAAAGACATGGAACAGCAAAGTAGTAGGACTGTTTCCAAGTTTAGTTTAATTTAAGAGAGGAGACCAAGTAGCATATTTTATGTTTCAGAGAGACAGAATTTTTGACACTTCTTGAGCAAAGGAATAAAGTAACAATTTTATTTTCACTTTAAATGAGATGGCTCATTGCTAGCATAACAGCTCTGCGTTAAGAGATCTGCAAATTTAATACTTAAAGTATTAGGACTATAATATATGTAAGCTGATGTCATTTTTTTTCAAGGGAACAAACACAATGATCTTTTAATGTGGCTAAAATATTCCCCCTGAATAATTTAGTTTTATGCAATTCAGTAAAAACAATGTATTTATTATTATGTTGCAAGTCAGTTTGGGGAATATACTATCAACAAAAATGTCATAATGCTGCAGAATCAACAAGCAATTCTCAGATTGCAGAAGCCACCACTTTTTAGCACCCTTTCCCTCATTTCTCCCTGTCCACTGTCTTCAGTGGTGTCTGAGAATGTTCAGTATCATGCAAGGTTGAGCTATAGTGAGTGCAAATGAACAAAATAGCTGTCAAATATGTGAATATGAGAGAGAAAGGATGGGGCGCAGACAGGCTTTGGAATTGAGGAATATTTAGTTCTGATAAATGAGAATCCAAAATATTCAGTTGAAAACTTTCAAACCACCCATGTGAAATATGAATATATATTGTGTTTTGACTTATAGGAATCCGATCATGGGACACAAATCTGATTGAATGCAACTTAGACCAAGAACTGAAACTTTTTGTGTCTCGTCATTCAGCTCGGTTCTCTCCTGAAGTTCGAGGTAAGACGACTTTGTAGTTTTGACCAATGTTTGGCATAGCTTTTTTTTAAAAAAAAAAGTGACCAAAACAAACAAACAAGCTACTGCATGACTCAGCTTAGTTTTTGGTCCATGGCGTAGGATGATTGTTTTCTCTATTTAAAAGAAAAGCTTCAAACATTATATTCTTTTGTCAAAATATTCAAATATCTGATATAATATGATTGTACTTTTTAAGGTAAGCCAACTGAAACCTATTCTTTAGTTATGTTGCATGTTCAACTCTATGTTCATCTTCATTACATATTGGTATTTGAGTGCTACTGAGGTTTAGGCAATATTGTTTGTTTGAATGAGTGGTTGTTTTCCTTAAAGTAAAGTGACAGATTAACAGCGATGGAGACTAGAGGTCTTTTGTCAGAACAGGCACAGCACGATCCCAACAATGTGCCTTGATCCTGACTTGGATGGACTACCTCTAGAGAGGCCTGGGGGTGGGGGGGGGTGATTCATTCTCTAAGAGCGTTCACTCATGATTTGCTTGAGAGTAAGTTTGTAACAAAAGGCGGAGGTTTTGTGACATGGAAATGTGTTAGGCTAACTCCACTTCCTTATCAGCTCATGCTGAACAGGTCACCAAAGAGCTATCAAAAGGTAGTAACTTTTGGTTACTACTTACTTGGGCTGGAATTGAACTGATAACTGAAAGGTGAACAACTCCATAGCCCTATAACTATCATCTGCCCGCCCATTTCCTTGCTTAAGATACATTTTGAGAAAGAAAAAGAAGAAGCTTTTGCTTTCTCATGAAGTTCAGGTATTTCTTTGCATCAAAGCATTCTCTGTTGAGCAAATGACTGCCTTGGGGCACTTACTTTAAACAAGATTACACCCCATCCCTCAGTTAACGAAAAGGGTTTTCAGCCACCAGAAACCACAGATGCCCTGAGATGTACATAAACGTCAGGGGAATCCAGTAGAAGACATGTGCCTCAGCACCAGTTCCACAGAATGGAATATTGTAATTTAAAGATTAATACAACTTTAAGCTGATTCCCCATAGTTTGTTGGGAATGGGGAGAGTGCCCTGCCCCCCTTTAATCTCAAGTCCACCCCCTCTTCACACAGCACCTCAAACTGGAGGGCCTTCTGGTGCATTTGGGTATGATGGAGGGGCACTGCTACAGAAATGGCCACTGGCAACCCCCTTGTTATACAGAAAGGGAGGACTACATATGGACATGTAGGGGAGTGTATGTGATCTGGCTTACTCTGAAATTCATTGTTCAGTCAAGTTAATTTCTTCTTCCCCTACAAGTCAGCTTTTTCTTTTCCCCTATTTTGAACTATGACTACACCGAAACTGCTAATTTTGCAGTATGATAAAGCCCTTCCGAATTGGTATAATTCCTGTTCTGTGAACATGGCTTGTATAGTGTTGTGTCTGAGTGGCTCATAGAATTTTCCACTCTCCTGCTTTGAATGGTTGAGGAAACACCTTGCTTTCACTTTCATGGGGACTGTGGACTTTTATGGGAGGCATGAGACCTAAATCTTCTCTGCTGAGTTCTCTGAAAGCCTGCTTTTCATATGAGGATTTGTACCAATAAAAATTAATTTTATAGTTTGTTGTGAATCATACAGAATTGACTTCTGTCATTTCATGGCAATCTGATGATTGGTAAGTTTTCTCTCTCTCTCTCTCCCTTTTTTAAATAAATCTTGAGTTTAGGCATGTGCGCCATCAACCTCTAGATTTTAATTAATACTATACAGTTTACTCAAATGTCATATCTTGCAATTTGGTTTAAATTTTATTGATCATGAACCAAATTCAGGTGCTTAGTCATACAAGTTTCTCTTTTGTTGCTTGTATAGTACTTAGATGAGTAACATCAACAGGATTTGACTCTGAGGGCAGAACTGTGCGTTACATCTACATTTAATTTGTAAATGTCTAATTTAAGTTTTCAACTAAAAAAACTGTGCCTTTATTGTAGCAGAAACATGACCATGCATTTCAGATTTTCAGCAAGTGCTGTTAAATGGCTTAACTTGGGACATTATTTTTTGATAGATTTACATGAATTAAAACAAAGCAAATCCTCTGACTTTATTTAAATAAAAGAAGTAAGATTATACACTGTATTTTTCAATGGAAAGATTATAAAATCATCTAGGAAATATTCTCTAGGAATTGTATTTTTAGCTGCCTTTTTTGTCTAGACTTGCCCGTTCAGTCTGTCATTGTGTAGAATTACAGCTTAATTGTATGTGACTTGAATACATCACCATCTCTATGACAAGCAGTAATGAATGTGTTTTCTAGCACTGCTCAGTCTCTAAACAATAAGACACAAAAATCTATGTTCAAAGGCATTAACGAATCTGTCTTAAACCAGAAAAAGCGAGGATATTCAGAAGTGAAGCTGGCACTCTGTCAAATTCTACCCTTATGTGATTGTATTGGAGTCCCATTGACCTCAGTGAGATCCCTTTTCACAGAGCTGAGGGCAAAATTTTGGTCTCTATGCTTAGTGCTTTGGTACTGAACCCATGTGAGACTCCATTGCGCTTTCCATTTTGTGCCATAAAAAGGAGGCCTTTTTTGGAGCCCTTTTTGAATGAAATGTCAAAGTAACTGATTTCTGTTGAAATTTCTGAGCCTGGATTGAAATTAATTTAACATTGATTTCACAACAGAGTTAAGTGCAAAACCAACTATATTTCTCCTCATCTTGGAAAATCCAGGTAGCTAAGACCCATGTTCAGTAAAAACGAATATACAACATTCGTCATGAAAAAGAAATCAATCTGATGAGATTCCAGTAGGGCCCATCATATGTAAGATGGGGGTATAGTGAAATAACAAATGTCACTCTTAATTTTGAAATCCCTGCTTTTGCCTGTTTAAAAGAAAGCCCTTCCTGTGACCCAAACATAAAACCAGATAAACTTTTTGGGGTAGGAACTGTCTTTACTAATGTCTGTGTCATGCTTAGCACAATGAGGTCCTCCGCGTGGTGAAAGTCCTCTAGGTGCTACCACAATATAAATGTGGAACAATAATTTTGTGCAGGCCCTGCATGGCTGCATGGTGACAGAGGGAAGAGTAATAAGTTTCCCCACATCTTTCACAGCAATTCAAGAGCTATGCAAAGCAACAATGCAAGGGTATGTTACTCCAAAAGAGGGAATGATGGAAGTGGAGTCATGCTCATAAGGTGCAAGGAGAGGCACTGAAGAGAATATGCCTCTCCTGAGTATCCTTACTTTTTTACATCTGTATATCTGAGGAATGAGTTAATTTGAGGCCTAATTTTGCTCCCACTGCAGTGAATGGTAAAACTCCCTTTGATATCAATGGGAATAGAATGAAATCCCAACATTTTTTTTAAAAATTTTATAAAAGAATAAATGCACTTGCTGGTGTTCTTTATGCTCAGTTATAGCCGGAATAGTACTTATAAAGATAATATATCATGCCTTCAAAAATGGGGTTTAGAATGGAAATGCTAACAGGCCCTTTCTTGTATGGCTTGTACAGTAGCTGAGTTAGCAGGCTCCTTAATACAAAATGTTGCACTGATGGTGTCGGGTCCTGGTGAAAAAAGTATAGCAAAGCTAATAAAATGGTTACCAAGACAACAAGGAACACTACTTAAAATGAATACTCACATGCTTGCTTCTTTGTTTTCTCCATCATGAAATGATGATAATTTCCATCATATTTTGAAGTAAACTTCACAAGAAGAAAAAACTCTTTCTCTCTCACACACACGCACCCAACAATTTGTGTCTCATTCTGAGATAAGGGTGGAAAAGTACTGAATGGTGTTTTATTTGAGAACAGATACTTTTAAACAATTTGTTAGTCTTTTTTGAATTAAAATTTATTTTGCAAAGCGTAATAAGTGACATAGGCCCTCCACAGATGCTCTTCTGCCCCCCTCTGCCTCCTGCACAGAAGCTTCCAGCCACTGGATCAGTGTGGATTCTAGGCCTTGTCAAAATAAAATCCATTTTAGCTAAACAAGCAAGGTTTGTGTGTGGATCAATTCCTATTGTCTCCTTTCCTAGTTTGCCCCAGATGAACATGTCTTTGCCTATTCAGTACCAGGCAGGAGCTCACTGATGTGGAGAGGAAGTGGAGGACTTATTGGTGGCCATTTCATCCATGTCTCCACCTACATCTTTAGACTTAAACAATGAGGAGGCCTTGCTTTGGGCCTTTAGTAGTAGGGTGAATTCTAACCAAAAATGCATTGTTTCTGTGATGGAGAAATTATTTGAATAGAGTAGCACATTTAGAAATAGAAAAAATAAAAAGGTGAGGGATCACTTTAGTGTACAGGTTCTCCGTGCGGTGGTTGTGAATCCCAGTTGACTGACAAACATATCCAGGGTGGGTTATCACCCTCCCTGCTGGTCCTGTCTGTTCCACTGGCTTTTTTATTCTTTCTCTCTCCTTTGTGTCTGTGGAGAAGTGTGTGCGCATACAAAATACATAGCTATAGAGAGATATGCAACCACATGCATGCCAATTTGAATTCATCTTCTTTATTTTAATCTATATTACTTTTGAAGCAGATGTTGCTGTATAGGCATTGTTTGCACCACACTTTTAAACTTTCTGCTAAATGCTGACTTGTAATGCAACATGCTCACAAGGTCTCAAAAAAGGTCACTCTCAGAGATGTGCAGCTTTTCTTGTGTTAAAATACACACAACATAAACCTTTTTATTTTTAATTGTTGAGTTGTTGCATATAAACATTAGAGTGTAGATTTTTAATTAAAATGACATAAGAACCTTTATTAGTCTTTAGATTAGCAGCCATGTTAGTCTGTATCCGTAAATCAGACAAGGAATACTTGTGGCACTTTAGAGACTAACCAGTTTATTTCAGCATAAGCCTTCATGGGCTATAGCCCACTTCACTGGATGCATAGAATTCTTTTCAATTCTATGCACCCGATGAAGTAGGCTATAGCCCACAAAAGCTTATGCTGAAATAACCTGGTTAGTCTCTAAGGTGCCACAAGTATTTCTCCCCTTATTTATTAGTCTTGTAATGGAGAATTTGCGCATTGCATTTTAGCTATTAATACTTCTGTAGAAATACATGACTTTCAATGAGAAATAGTGTACTGACTCTCTTTATGTTAAATAAATATCCACATCCCCAATACTGAGATCATATCTATGTTAGAAATACAAGTCAGATCTTCAGCTAGTGTAAATAGTTTAGCACCCACTGACTTACTTGGAGCTGTGCCAATTTATACCAGTTTAGAATCTGTTGTAGTGCACTGTAAGATCAGATCCCCCAAATTACTGATAAAATGTGGTTATAAAGTTGTTTTTTAACTTTACTTTCAGCAAAGTGTATTTTTTTTTTCCCCCAAGTTAAAATATCCTGGCCTCCATTTGGATCTCATTTACACCAGCATAAACAAAGAGTAAAATCAGCATCTGGCACCAAATGTGTCTATACTGTAATATGTCTAGTATATTGTGTTCTATGCAGAGAAATGGAGAGCACTGTCAATGTCTAAGCACTGAGCAATGGCTCTAAATACTTAAATACATTCATCTTCAAAACACAAGTAATCTGGCAGGTTAACAAGCTCAGGACTAGTCTATAAATATGATTCTCAACCTAATAGAAACTACTGTACCTTGAATAACTATCTGGGGGGAATCAGATAGGTTTGGTATGTATTTGGAGGGTTTAGTTCCAGTTGGCTAAAAGATTTGTTTTTGTGCTATAAAGTGGTTGCTGCTTGGAAGAAAGAAAATGGAGGCAGAGGGAGCTGGAGTTGAGAATTAAGCTGATTCATGCTGCTGGATCTGTGATTGGTGTTCTCTGTAGGGGTGTTGCTGCTAGCAACTTCACAGTAGAGTCACTGTCTCTCACTACAGAGTAGCACTGAGGTAGGGGATTACAGACATCTTAAATGAAGGTGAAAAAGGATTCTTGAGATGGTCCTCACTCAGGAAAGAAATACCATGATTTCAGAAAGTATAATTAGCTTTATTTTGTAGTGTACAAAAGATTTCCATAGGTCAGTAAATAATTATAAATAAAATACCTAATATGTCTGGCTACAGAAATAGATATGGATTACTTAAACTTTTTCTTTTAGTGGTTTTATTTGTGATTTTATTTGTTCAGTGAGTCAGTTGTTGCACTGATGTGAAAATCAGTCTTGAATAACTTGACACTTCTGTTTTTTTAGGAATGATCTCAAAGACAATTAACATCAATTTACATTACTGCTAAAACACCAGTACATGGTGATATTAAGTTGTTAAAGTGAATCAGCAGTAGTACTGAGAAGTTTATTTTTAAATGCCTTGCATTACAAGTAGATAAAATTAGCATGTTATTATAGAACTCTCCCTCTGTTATGGAAACTGGTCTTGGCTGATATGTGGCGGGTGGGCAGCGGTGTAGAGTTAGATGAGCCTTAACTGAGAATTTTCTTTTAGATCAGCGGTTCTCAAACTGTGGGTTGCAACCCCATTTTAATGGGCCAAAGCCCAAGGGCTTCAGTCCTGTGCGGTGGGGCTCAGGTTACAGGCCCCCTGACTTCATCCCCCCTCCCTCCAAGTTGTATAGTAATTTTTGTTGTCAGAAGGGGATTGTGGTGCAATCAAGTTTAAGAAATTCTATTTTAGATCATTTTAAATTCCCATTGTTAATATTTATGTTGGGGTTTTTCGTTGTTGTTGCTTTTGGAGGAGACATGATCAAACTTAGCTGTGCATTCCCAAGATTTTTCCTGAGGGAATACAGTTGCTTCTTTCTAGACTCTTAGTTATTTTTGGTTGCCGCCTTTATTACGGCTCACATTGATCTTTGTTTCAGTATTCATTTCCATTGTTGGCTTTTGTTCAGTGTGATTAGCACATGACCTTTGTCTGATTTTCATGTCTTCTTTTCTGGAATTGTTATAAGTCTGTAACTAGGCTGTTGCTGCCATTTGTCATCTTTCTGGTTGTCATAGCCAGTGTTGTTGTTCCAGTGTTGGCTTTTCATATTCTCTTTCTATGATTTATCTTTTATTTCACTAACTAGAGGTTCTCTATCTACTTTCACCTACAATTTATCAACCTTTTGATGAGTAAGTTGCTGGGAAAGGCTGAGCTGAATATTAATGGTTTCTGTTCAGTATCTATAATGATAAAGGACTTGATCCAATGTCCAATGAAATGAATGGAAGGATTCCCTTTGGTTTTAGTGGGCTTTGGATCAGGCTCTAACAGTGCAGGATAGAGGCTTGGGGTGCAGGAAGGGATATGAGGTGCTGGATCCAGGAGAGGGCTCCCAGCCAATGGGAGCTGCAGGGGTGGTGCTTGCAGGTAGGAGCAGCAGGTGGAGACCCCTGCCCAGCCCCTCATGGGTCGAGGGGACATGCTGGCTACTTCAGGGAACAGCATGGGGCCAGGGCAGGCAGGGGGTATGTCTTAGCCCCTCTGCACCGCCAGACTTTTAGCGACCAGAGATTACAATTGACTGGCAAAGGCTTCAGGATCGCACCAGTTGATTGTGATCTACAGGTTAGTGATTACCGTTATAGACCAAATATTGTCTACCATTTTTAAGGGTAAAATAAGTGTTTGATCTCATGATTACCTGAAAGGAGGGGGGGAAGGAAATTTTATTTCCCTATTATTCAAATGAAGTGACACTTTGTTTCCAGTGAAGAACCTTCCTATGTATGTACAATAGTATAAAGAGAGTCAAATCTGCTATCATTATAGTCAGTAGTTTTGCCATTGACTTCAATAGGAGCAGGCACAGAACCTATGTGGCTGTTAACTGTACTAGCAGAACTGGTATCATTAGTTATGCACAATGTTGACAACTCTCAAATTCATTGGGAAATGCAATTTTGGCTGCTTCCATTTTCAGTCTAGCAATGATATGAAAAACTCCAGCCATCATATAATTCTGTGGAGGCAAAATCAGACAGAGCCTCCAGTGCCCTGTAGACTAGAGGAGGGTGAACTAAATTGCAGGTCCAGCAATAGACTGTTGTTAGTACTTCTGTGCACTTCACAGACCTTATTATGAGCCAAGGTCTTGTGTTGCTACCTTAGTGGGTAAGGACCATTCACCCATTTCACTGGTCAGGATGTAGACAATATAAGTTCAAGTAAAGTTGGGACTAGAACTCAGTTCTGTAAGGGTAGATCCACAGCAAAAAACCCTGCAGCTGCAAATCTCAGAGCCTGGGTCAACTGACTTGGGCTCATACTACAGAGTTAAAAATAGCAGTGTGGACATTCCTGCTCTGGCTGGAGCCTGGGCTCTGAAATCCAGCGATCTCATGTCATAAACTCATCACTTTGCATTAGGGTGAAAGCTTTTCAAGGCAGAGTGTCATCGCTGGTCTGACCTAGTGGTTGGAGCAGGAGTTGGGAGCTAGGCTGGGTTATGTACCAATAGGTCAGAGTCTGAGATATGGGAGAGGGCAAGGTGTCAGGAGGTAGGCAGGGTCTGGTTACCGGGAGATCAGAGTTGGGCAATAACAGCAGGTAGTGCAAGGGAAGCAGCTCTAAGCAGGGGAAAGAAATCCAGTTGCATGGACAACTTCTTGTTCCTGCGCTTGGTTTAAATACAAACAGGGAAACCGATCTGGACTCACAGAATTCCGCCAGTCAGATCCCAGGACAGGAATCCTCTATCTGATTTCAGCTTCTAGTTCTGCCAGGTCATTGTGTAACAGTTGGAACTTACTGGCTCCTAAGTTCTCTGTGGACCAAGATTTGAGAGCTGCAGACCCTGAAACAGACCCTTCCTTATTGTGCTTGAGCAGTATCTAGAACAAAGGGGCCCCAATCTTGATTGGCTCCTCTAGCAAGAGATCCTGCAGCAGAGGTTAAAATTGTCATACTCACTTAAGAGTTGCAACACACTTAATTTTCACATCCATAAAGGGGACAGGAGTTGGGGGGCGGGGGAGAGAATCAAAAACCAGAAGACAGGCACAAAGCCTCTGATTTAATCTTGTTTTAATTATTTTTTGGAAGGGGGTCTGACTCAAGTTATTTGAACTTTTGGGATTGGCAGTACTGGGGGTGTGAAAAATTTTGTTCTGACTATACAGTATTTGTGCTGGGGACAGAAACCTTTTATGCCCCAGCCTGCCTGTTACTCCACACCTTTCAATATCCCCTGCTTATAGTAGCTATGCTACAGACTCTCCTTTGTGCCTAGTCAGTGGATCTGTATAGTTGAGTGGTTCTTAAACCTTTGTACTGGTGACCCCCTTTCACATAGGAAGCCTCTGAGTGCAACCCCTCCCCCTTATAAATTAAAAACACTTTAAAATATATTTAACGCCATTACAAATGCTGGAGGCAAAATGGGGTTTGGGGTGGAGGCTGACAGCTCTTGACCCCATGCAATTACCTTGTGATCCCCCTAAGGGGTCTTGACCCCCAGTTTGAGAACCCCCATATAGTGGATCCAGTGGCTGTATTACCAGAGCTTCCGGGGTGCAATCACAGCTCCCCACTCTGAATTTCAGCAGAGACCACATGGTCTCTCTCATTCTGGCAACTGCCTCACACCCCACCCACACAGAAGAACCATCTCAGTTCTACTGAATTTTTGGCATTCACTAGCTTGCAGGATTCACACATTAGGAGCCAGCCATCTGTTCTAATGCTGTGTAATTTTAGTGATATATATCTGACCTGCTAAGTTTTTTTTAAAAAAAGAGTACTAATTGTCTGTGTTTTCAGTCTTTTTCTGATGGAGATAATTATATTGTATCTGAATAAAACTATGTATTCACTTCTTCAGTTGTTTGAAAATTACATTAAAGAGAGAGAGAGGCTGTGTCCTCAAATGTGTCTGCAGACAGGATTTAATACTTGTAGCAAGCACTAATCTAGTGATGTTACTCAGACTCATTTGTCTGAATCTACTGCATTTTTTAAGACTCATTTCCACTTACCAGCTCAGATTCTGAAGGTTCATATGAGTTAAAAGATTTTAAATATTCTTAATACCTAATCTGTATTTTGAATATTAAACACATTCTTAAAAGTTTGTTTTAACTTTTTTATTTGTATTTTTGCTAATGATATTACAGAAGCTGACAATTAAACTAAATATATTTTCCAGTCACTGTTGTTTTTTTAAAAAAATTCTTGGGCTCCAAGCCTACCTGCTGAAAAACAAATCTTATTTAAATGGAACACCAGGAAAGAATAGAGAAGTCATTCAAAAACAATCAAAATGGAGCCAGTGTAGTATTCATGTGATCCTTTAAAATTCTTAGTTGTGATTCTTTGATTCCTGTCTCTTCAGCTGAATCACAGCATGATCCCTCATTTGCCGAAACAGTTTGTGGCTGCACCATTTGTGTCCCCAAAGAATTGCTGGTGGGAATAGTTGCTCTGCACCTAGCCATCTCCTCTCTCCATTAAGCCCTGTAATTACAACAAGAATTACAATTTGTCTCCTGCTTCAGTGGGATAATGTCATTGCATGTCAAGTAGGGGATTATCATGTGGAAGGAGACCCTGCCGACATTTTCATTTATGTTAAATAGGAGAATGTGGTTATATTAATCTGTGAGAAGCAATTGTTGCCTTGCTGCAATGGGGAAAAATCCACTTGTGACTCTATTAATAGGAGCATGTGCTCCATAACCCTTTACTGTCAGTTACAGAGGTGGGACAAAAGCATTTATGTGGAAATACAGATTTTATAAACAGTAACATAAACTTGCTCTTCAGTATGCTGACCAATATGGGCAAGCATACACTGTAGCAATAGTTGCTTATTCGATCCTGATTCTGATCTCTCACTAATTTTACACTTGTGTACATCTATTCATGGCTTACACTGGTGTAGACAAGAGAAGAATCTGGCCCACACATTGCTTTTGCAGCAACCTGAAGGAAAATGTTCTGCGAGTGTTGGCGATTTCTTAATAGATCTTTACAGTTTTCCTATTTGCTATGTTGTACAACCAAAGTTGTACCAACTTTTAGTTTTGGTCCTTTTATTTGAGTCCATTCCTTAGCTTTCATCTTTAGTCCTTCTGATATTAGAAGAAACTTGTGTGGTACCTATGAAATAACCTGAATCCTCCAATTCTTTTCAGGCCCACCTGGAACATCTGGTGCTAAAAAACTAATGGAATGGTAGAGGTATTTTAATTTTTAAAATTAAGACTCTGCTTTTCTTTTTTTAAATAGCAAAAGGCAGGGATGACTCTGAATTCTTTCTTTCATGGTATAAAGTGAGAGACATGGAATGCTGTTTCACTATGTGACCATGTAGTCCAACATTATCCCTTTTCTCTTTAGTCATACTGTTTTTTCTTTCCCCTCTCCCTTTTCAAAGTAGAAGGTTATGCTTGAAGGAGGCACATTGAAGAATATGATGTACTAATGTTGGTGCGTTTGATACTGCTATTAGGTTTTCAAGAGTCCTGTCTGACTTGCATTTGTTCTAAATTCCACCCATTCTTCTTTTTCTCTCTCCTTATTTTACTCCTCCTATATTTTTTTATTTCAGAGGAAGGCTAAATGACATGTCAGTGTCCAGTGGCACCTGGTCAGGCATTTCCACCATTGATGCCACCCAAATTGATGCACCATTGTTAACAGTAATGAGAATGTTTTCAAAAAAGACCCCAGTGTACAAGAAGCCATAGTGAAGATTCTTTGGGTGTACATTGATCTTTCACTGTGTTTAATACTATTCTAATACAGCAATTATTGACAGTCAGGTGTTAATCCCCTTAGAAGGCACCACTTAACCTCTCCCCATCCTTTTCTGCTCTTGATGAGCAGAGAAAGAAAAAGTCAGTTTTGTCTATAATAGTGAAATTTTGAAAAACATTTCCCACTATTGCTGTCACTGGTTCAGCTCCACCAGTGTTTGCAGTTTGGGAACCCTCATATAGATGGATGATTGACTACTCTCATCATTTAGAGATGGTGTAATTAGATCTTGCCTGATCCGGTCAGGAGGTATAGTGCTTTAAATGATGGTGGTATGTTTATATTAGAGATTCCAAAGCTATTAACACTGCTGCTGAATTACTGTAAACATGCTTTAGGAGGGAAGAGAAAAGAGAAACCCTTGGTTCCCAGTCTTGCTGCATCTATGCTAGTGGAGACTGAGAAGAAGTAAGCCCAATATTGCTGTAGGATTGAAGAGGTGTTTGTTTCCTACAGCTGTCCTGCAATGTGAGTGACTATATGTCCTTCCTGAAGACAGATACAGATGGCTTCTGAAACTGCTGGGTTGTGACAGATTTATGTTACCAAGCTGCCAGAGACTTTAGGTGATCAGGATCTTCAGGGGTGGAGATAGAAGAGCACACCAAGTGACTAAGTTTTAAAGCCTTATTAATAAAATAACAGTGTAGAGTGCTGAGGGCTTCCCACGTCACTCAGAGGAAGGAAGAAAGCATTAGTGCCCGAGCCCTAACCCACTTTCATACTCACACATGCACTCACTCACTACCAACTTCTATCATGTCCTGTATCACTTATTTGATCGAGTCCATGATTCATCATCTACAGCGATGGGGGCACTCCTCAGAGCATACTTAATAACCAGGGTCAAACGTGAGTGGCTTTGTTCAATTGTGATAACTTGTTTTAGTGGCTGACTATGTTGTGCAGACTACAGATGTTAAACCCCATATGTAACGAAGGCTAAGAATAAGATGAAGATAAATTTATTAAAATGATCAAACCATATGATATTCAGGATCAAACTACCATCAGGTGGGTTTAAATAAATGTACATTTCTGTTGTATTTGTGTAAAAAACAAAACAAAACAAACTTTTAAGCTGTTTAGAGTACATATATTCTGCTACCAAATGGCTATTTGTGGTCACAACATGAATACATTCCAGGAGATTTGTGGCCATGGTTGCTATAGTTAACACACACATTCACAGTTAGACATTGCTGCTTTAAAGTGTTACAGATTTGCATGCCAAAGGTTTGCACTTCGAATATTAGGACAAAACATCTTAAGAATTCTTGTGTGTAGTTTGTTGAAATTTATTAATAAAGAGGAAACATAAACAAGAACAAAAGGCTAACAAGAAAGCCTATACAAATTTTCTCACTAGTCTTCAAATGTAATTCATATTACTTTCAGACTCCTATCTTATTCCAGGATTGTTTATATAATAGCAGTAATTTTAAGGATCACACATTTACTCCACACAAAGTCCAAACGAAGATATATAAGACGTCCAACATTTAATTATACATTTTGAACTGTTTCATCTTAAAATTGTTAATAGGCACAACAGAATGAAGACTATTAATTGTCATCTAACCTATCTTTATTCAAAAATAGTGATTTGGAAAATTATGTTCATTTCTATAAAAACAACGAGGAGTCCGATGTTGTTAAATCTGTTAAAGACTAACAGATTTATTTGGGCCTAAGCTTTCTTGAATAAACAACCTACTTCTTCAGGTGCATGCCCAAGTAAACCTGTTAATCTTTAAGGTGCTACTGGACTCCTTGCTGTTTTTGTGGATAACAAAGTAACACGGCTACCCCTCTGATAATTGGTTCATTTCTGCTTTTTCACCAGTAGATGGCATTGGCAATTTCTGTATCTTAAACAATACAATAAATGCACAGTAACAAATACAAGCTATAATAATATATTTTTATAAAATCTGCCGATTTTAGCACTTAATTTGATATATATATGTCTGAAAAATATTTTGTACCAACATTTATCTGAACTTGAATTTCATATACTTTTATTTTGGAACGTTCTGTAGAATCTAAGGGACAAATCCCTCCAGTGTAGGAGTTCAGCAGTCCCCAAGTGCATTTTAACTAGTGTGGGAGAGACACTGTGCACCCTGGCCCTACATGTGCCTTGGAGAATAGGCCCATGGGTTATCTGTGAACATGATGGAAGTGTGTCTGTCTGGGTCTGTGATTGCTTGGATATACTGACTGATCAAGAACTTTGTTTATTGCTACAGCTTCATTAGTGGATAGTCTGGATTCCGCTCCCCTGTAACTTCTCCATGTAGTTCCCCTGCTCACTGCCCTTTAGTTGGGTTATGAGTAGGGACCAGTATTTGGACAGCGTAATACATGGCGGGAGAGAGAGAGATTTTCAAAAATGTTCAATATTGTCCTAATTCTGTTCCATTAACGTGCCAGTGGGAACTGAATAAGGCCAAAGGTGAGTGCTTCTGAAAATCTTTGTGTGTGTGGGAATACAGATGTCAGGCGTACATATCAAAAATCTTACAAACATTATATTCTCTGTGTTGCAAGAATGCATCCTGAAAGATCTGAAGTTTTCCCTGCTGAAGCTATACTATATAAGAACTTAAAAAAGGCATAAATTGCTGCTGCTTCTCTCCCCCACCTGAATTTAGAACACAGCTTGAAATTAAAGACCTGAGTCCTAAACAAGTAGGCTCTAAATCACTTGTCAAGTTTAGTATAATTCATTTTTTTCCCCTCGCTATCTCAATGTGTGATATGCCTTTCGGAAAAAGACAGGAAAACGTCTGAGGCACCAGGGACACAGTACCATGACACTTACTGAAGAGAATACTGCTAGTTTGACTAAGCATTTTAGTACGTTACACATAAAATACGTGTGTGTGTGTGTGTGTATAAAACAAATTGTGTCAAAAGTTAAAATATATTTTTAATGACCACAGTACACATAAAACATGCTGTATTTGATAGGCTTGGAATTTAGTTAGGACACCCTCAAGTTCTAACTACCCACCAAATAGGTAGAAACTGCTATCGTGCTATATTACCCTGCCAAATGGCATCAACTTGACTTGGAAGGTCCATTTGTGAGGGTGAAAAGCTTATTCATTCTTCTTGTCCCGCTTCAGCCTCATATAATGGACTTTTCTGCTCAGAGGGCCAAGAATGAAGCCAATGTAGATGGTTCGTATTGTATGTTCTTCATTAGAACTCAAACTGAGATTACCAACTCTCTGTTCTCATAAATTATCAACCAGCTGTCAGAAAGTAAGGACTATAAGTCTCTACTTGGTTTGAAAAGAAACAGAGAGATAAAAGACTCTGTATCTTGTCACCAAACCCCTGAGTTATTCATTCATTCCTTCAGTGTGCACCTACCCAGATTTGCATAGACAGATCAGATGCAAAAATTGAATGAACGTGCAGGTAGGTATTTGCATTTGCAACTGATTTGCATGCACAGATGCAGGCGCATGTACAGTTTAGCATGGATGTCTGCTTCTGCTTTAAAATCATGTAGCCAAATGCTCATATTAGTTATAGTCACGAAGCCAAATTTTGTTTCCATTTGCACAAATGTAAATTTTGAGTAATTTTACTGACTACTGTGAGATCACTATGGATTTACAACAATATAAATGAGAGCTGAACTTGGCCCACTATTGAAGAGTTCCAATTTATAAATCTCATATATACATAGTTTGGGGATTGGTTTTGGAAATCATTCTATATTTTGTTTGTAACATTATTGCATATAATGCAGTGATATTAGGTTAAGGTGTTCTGTTGAACAGAAAGCCCAATATGTTTTCCCCCTTATTTTGGGCTTTGGTAGAGAGGCTATGAATCAGCAGCTTTACATTTAGATATAAACCTGTGAAGGTGAAATGTTTATGCAAAGTATAATACAAGCATACAGTGCAAGCTGGTGAAATATTGTGTGTCATTTAACAAAGCTTTACTTCACGTGAGAGTTAAATGCTTTTAACCACTACAATAATGTCTCTGGAAATATGTGCACTTTTTTATTTCTGGTATGCATGAGCCATACTAAATTCAGAAGTGCTTATAGGATAAAAGTTAAATAGCTATGTGGAGATAAAATAAATGACATTTTGATTACCCCTCAGATTTTGGATCAGTTCCTAATGTGATCTTCAACTCCTTGGGTGGAGGGGAAAGAATATTGGGATTGACTATCTTATACCTTTTATCATCTCTGGTGTGCCACCCCCAGTCAGTATGGCTGCTTATCTCCTGGCACAAGGTAAATTATAACACTTTTAAGATGAAGTTGTGGAGGATAATTTAAATTCCACCTATATTGATTATGATCTGGTTGAGTTTATTAATATGCAGACAGAGTTCCAGTGCATATCTTTCAAGTGGCATATAATTTCAAGGCATTTTCACACTCTGTCTGGTCTGTTGTGCCTTACAGGTCTGGCCTGCATATTCATACTAGCACAGTTTATTTAGGCAAAAAAAGATCGTTGTATTTATGGGGGATATTGTAATATGAGATTAGTATTTTATAAAGTATCTGTTCAGTTAGACAGGTTCGCCCATTCCAAGATTCCAGGGCCATTGAAGAAACAATTACATATTAATTTCTAAAGAATATTAAAAAGAATTAAATTCAATAGACCAAGCAGTCTCTTTAATTCCCACTATATTTTTGTCATACTATTTTATTGTGATATTTAGGCTTCATTAGAAGCAGTTGTTGGTCTTCCTTTTCAGAGACTACTTATCACTGCTTGTCTCAGAATAAACTAATATAGGATTCAAAATATGCTTGGACAGTAGGCTAAAAGAAAGTGACTAACCTCAAACATAAATATAGAACTATCAAGGAAGAGTTTAGGGTTGGTTAGATGCATTAGTTATCATAAGATAAATATCATAGTCTAAGGTGCAAATCCAAATTGTGGAGCCTCCTAGATGCAAAGGCTTCAAAGGAACTATATCACAGGATTAGTCTTGCAAAGGCTTACTCATGTGAGTGGCCTTCTGAGAACAATCACATAGCAGTCAACTCATGTGAATGAGGGTTTGTTAGGGGTGACTTTTTGTTTCTTGGTTTTGATTTGTATCATCATCAGTTTGCTAACATTTTGCAAGAACTTCCCAGTTAATTTAAATTTAGTCCATTAGAGTGTTTATTTTGTACAGCAGCCTTTTAATATTCTTGCTCTTAAAGAAAAAAAAAACCCACCTACAACAAAAGATATGGGAAATTCCCAGTACAAATCTTGGAAGTCTCTCATCAATCTTCTCATTTCTTTGCTGAAAGAAAATACTAAATCCCCCAGGATCCCAAAGAAGGGAAATTATATTAAACACAGAACGATTTTAATCTTTGGAAAGAGCATGCACCTGTCATTCCTGTATTTTTTTGGCTGATGGTGATTTTAAAAGCTTGCTGTTCTTTTATTAGCTAGGTTAAACGTCTCACCAGCACTGACACTTTGTCATTCTAATAAAGTATAATTCATGAATCTGTAATTGCACAATGTATGTGTAATCAGCAAGCTTTCTAACTTTCACATCTAAAATAACATTTTCTGTGTTCTGTGGTCTAATTTCACAGGACATTTTTCCAGTCACATTACAAACTTTCTCCAAGAAGCAGCAGAGTATTGTAATCTCCCTTCAGGCAAATGGAATGGTGTCTGAAAAAATAAGCTGTTATAAATCTGCTTTTAATTATGCTAATGAAATATTACATCATGTACATCAACCTAGTATAGATCTTGGATACTTCTTTGCATTGTTTTAGTAATTTGCTCTAATTGTTATGCATGAAGAATTACTTTGATATCCCACAGAGATCTCTTTGGTATTGAACCAATGACTACAGTTTTTACTTAACATAGGGATCTATCATCTGTCAAAATGTTAGGGAGGACAGTGAATATATGTGACTGGTTAAGAAGATGATTAAATTAAACATTGTTACACTCTTATGTTGCAGGAGTACAGGACACAAATGCAGCTAATGGGAAGGGCCAATATATTAAACATGTAGCTATGAATCATACAATAAAAGCAATTCTGCCAACTTGTTTTAGAAGCACTAGTAATGCAAAGTATTTTTCCATTATAGAGATGGTATATTTTCATTAAATCATTTTAATCAATTTATTAGCACCCAGCATGACACTTAGTACTATGAATCTTAATAATGCCCAAAGGCTAAAATTCAGATTAATACAGCACATCAATTTTTAAATAGATTACTTTGTTCATTAATTTTTTTAAATTAAAGCACACAGCTCTAATGTCTTTATAGGCAGCATCTCAAATGCAGTGTATGTAATCCTGAAAGAAGTTTCTTTCCAGGTACAGCTTCAGGTTTTAAAGTCAGCTAAATATTTTACATATTTTTCTACAAATACCCCCACATTTTTCTACTTTGAATAATTGCATGTATCTTCCATTTCAGATTCTGATAGCAGATGTCATGAGAAGTACTTGACCTAATCCTTTATTTGACATCTTTTATGAAAAAACTTTGCCAACCCTGCTAGTGAAAAGAAAATAGATAGTAAACACAATTTTAATAAGTCAACTTCTGCCAAAAAAAGAGGCCCAGCACAACGTTCATTTCTGTGTTGTTAGAAACCTAATGTATAAGAGACTCGCTTTGTCTGGAGAGGGTGGGTGCTAGAGAAACTGCCTGTACGAGCATTCCCTGCTGGATGATTGATAGATCAGTGTTAATATAGCTTCCTTAAAGGGGGCAAATTCCGTGCGCTAAGGCAGAGGAGGGAATGAAGTATCAATGACAGCAGCTGTCTGGGGGAGTAAATGTGGGGGAGGGAGGGTGTCTGAGAAATGTATCAAGGGGAATATAAGTGGTAAATAGACAGGATGGGTTTGCTCATGCTATTAAATCTCTCCTTGTCCCTGAGGGCAATAAAAGAATAAAATGGCAAAGATTTACTGTCATTGAATCATTTACTAATCATATTCTAAAAGAAGATGCTTTTCCTGCCTGAAATCATACAGTGTATTAGCACTATAGAAGAATGTACATCTTTCTCTGTATCTTCATTTACTTAGAATGATTTGTCTACTTTACTGATTTCATAATCTCTGGACAGTAAAATACTAATTTCTGTGGCTACTGGTAACAGAAGTTTTGAAACCTCAGAGACTGCTACATTTTCTTGTTTGTTATTTTGTCTCCAGTAGAATGCCAGTAACTAGTCCATTTTTAGGAACAGAGTCTGTGATATGACCATAACTGCTCGCAGTATCTGGTATTTGCAATCCTGGGGAGGGATGTAAGTATGATCAGAGAATCCTTTGACATCCTGATGCATTTGATGTGAATTCTAAGGGATTGTGGCCCAAAGATATCAGAACGTTCATAGCTCACAACTGTTTTCTTAGCTCACTGAAGGAGACGCAAAGCTCATACAACCCAAAGAATACATCCCTGTCCTAAAAAATGGCAATCAAGCTTTCTCTCCCTGCATCCCCAGATTTTTTTAATGGAGAGTCTCCTAGCACAATGGCGAACTGAGAGAAGGAACATTGCTTGAAGAATTATTTGTTACAAGAGAGTAGGAATCATTTACGTATGCCTTCTCTTCTTTCAGGTAACTATTAAATTAACACAATTCTTACCTCTAGTTCTGAGATATCCCCGCCTTCTACTGCCAGCCATATAGGAGAATTAGGTCAACCTTAGTTGGAGGGAAAGAAGAACAGGCAATAAGATGCTATGGAGCTGAATTTTCTTCCCTGTTCAGCTGTCCAGTACCCAGTATGGAGGTTTTCTGTGTTCCTTTTACCTGGAGGGGTGTGTGTGTGTGTGTGCACGTGTGCGCAATTTCTTGGCTATGTCAAACTGGCATGTAAGCAGTGTCTGCACCTTACTGTTGCTTGGAAAACCATAGACTATATTCTGCTGAATCTGGACCCCCCTGAAAAAAGATTATTATGTCTTGACAGACTTCCTTTGAGTTGCTTTTATTTACAATCTAATGTAGATTCCCCCCCTCCCTGGAGGCAAATGTATTAGTAGCTTTCACTAAGGCTTAGCCATGGAAATTGCTTCCTACATTTTTCATGTAATAATTAGAATAGTATGTTGTATTTTGCATTTGCTCTTCACACATCTTCTCAGAAAAACATTGTTTAAAGGCGAATTCTTACAGTCTAGACAACCTTTTTAAAATGTTACTTTTTGAAGTACCTTCTCATTACTGTTCCCAGCCTATTGATAATCCAAATTCAAGATAACTTAATTAAAAGCATTTTTTAAAAAAGTAATCTCCTACCCTTACCAATAATGCAGTCACAGTATTGTTCTAACTTTACCAGTAAGCATGAAGAACACAGAGTAAATCTGGACATGGGCAGATACTTCAGGAATTTAATTGCTCATTTTTACAATGAAGAAATCTATTTGTTAACAAAATATAAATAAGAATCTAAATTTCACAAGTAAAATTAGGAATGTGCATCCAGATGGGAGACCATTACCCATTTTGTGTACAGATACCTATGTATTTCGTATGCACAATTACCTGTTCCATACGTATTTTGATTTAGATGTTGGAACAGAAAAATTTGGCCCATAGTGTTATGAAATGTGTGTTAGTACTTAATTTCCTTTCTATGACTTCAATGGAAACAGGGTAATCAATGATATTATACCTTCTTTAATAATTGTAAACTTCTGAAGAAAAAGTTAATGAAGGTACCATTATTTCACAGGCACCTAGTGAACAGTTCTTTATATAATTCATGCATTTTCAAATATATATTGTTAAAAAAGAACTAAGTATTACTGACAGTACAAACCCTAAGATCTCTTGTTAATCTATATTGACATCATGCCAGTCAGACTGTAATGTGGATCCTAGCACAATGCTGATAATATATTAAAAACAAAATTGTTATGGACCCGTTCAGGGGTGTCTTATCCTCTCAAGGAGTTTCCAGGTTTGCCCCCCGTGACAGCCAGGGGTTTAGAAACCCTGAGATCTTTGCAAGTCACCAGGGATCTCCTGGATACATAGGACTAACCATTCAGAAGTCCTGTGCTTCTGCACTGGCTCTTGCCCGCTAGGGCTCTGTCCCAGTTCTCTGACAGCTAAGTTCCAGTGAATTTCCCCAACAACTCGTTGAGAGGGTTTTTTTCTAGTGGGGAGTTTTCTCTGCATGTCCATTAATATAGTTTCTGTCTATGTTAATTTTATTAAGCACTTTCTGTGGGGCTGTTGAGGGACAAAGCATGGCCCCTTAATTTCAATCCACATGGTACAGGAATATTGTGCTATGGGACTGACTGACCCAGTAGACAAAAGAGGGATGAAATCCATATGTGGAGTTTTTTCCATTCATCACCTATTTATGCAGAAGTGTTTAAAAAGCCTCCGAGAAAGGCACTAAACTTTATGAAAGATGTGGAGAGAGTCGAGGGGAGAGCAACAAAAATTATAAAAGGCTTAGAAAACCTGACCAATGAGGCATATTTAGTCTGGTCAAAAGAAGACTAAGTGGGGACCTGATAAGACTTTGAATATGTTAAGAGCTGTTATAAAGAAGATGGTGATCAATTGTTCTCCTTGTTCACTGAAATGTAGTGCCCATCTTTTAAAAAGGGAAGAAGGAGGATCTGGGGAACTACAGGCCAGTCAGCCTCACCTCAGTCCCTGGAAAAATTATGGAGCCAGGTCCTCAAGGAATCAATTCTGAAGCACTTAAAGGAGAGGAAAGTGACCAGGAACAATCAGCATAGATTCACCAAGGGCAAGTCATGCCTGACTAACATCATTGCCTTCTATGATGAGATAACTGCTCTGTGGATAAGGGGAAAGCAGTGGACGTGTTATTCCTTGACTAGCAAAGCTTTTGATTCAGTCTCCCACAGCATTCTTGCTAGCAAGTTAAAGAAGTGTGAGATGGATGAATGGACTATAAGGTGGATAGAAAGCTGGCTAGATCATCAGGCTCAACAAGTAGTGATCAATGGTTCCATGACTAGTTGGCAGCCGGTATCAAGTGGAGTGCACCAAAGGTCAGTTCTGGGGCTGGTTTTGTTCAATGTCTTCATTAATGATCTGAGGATGAGGAGGATGGTGTGGACTGCAACCTCAGTAAGTTGGCAGATGACACTAAACTGGGAGGAGTGGTAGATAGACTGGAGAGTAGGGATAGGATATAGAGGGACCTAGACAAATTAGAGGATTGGACCAAAAGAAATCTGATGAGGTTCAACAAGGACAAGTGCAGAGTCCTGCACTTAGGATGGAAGAATCCCATGCACTGCTACAGACTAGAGACCGAATAGCTAGGCAGCAGTTGAGCAGAAAAGGACCTAGGGGTTATAATGGATGAGAAGCTGGATATGAGTCAACAGTGTGCCATTGTTGCCAGGAAGGCTAATGGCATTTTGGGTTGTATAAGTAGGGGCATTGCCAGAAGATCAAGGGACGTGATTGTTCCCCTCTGTTCAACATTGGTGAGGCCTCATCTGGAGTACCGTGTCCTGTTTCAGGGCCCACGCTACAAGAAAGATGTGGAAACATTGGAAAGAGTCCAGCGGAGGGCAACAAAAATGATTAGGGGGCTGGAGCACATGACTTATGAGGAGAGCCTGAGGGAACTGGGATGATTTAGTCTGCAGAAGAGAAGAATGAGAGGGGATTTGATAGCTGCTTTCAACTACCTGAAAGAAGGTTCCAAAAAGGATGGATCTAGACTGTTCTCAGTGGTACCAGATGACAGAACAGGGAGTAATGGTCTCAAGTTGCAGTGTGGAAGGTTTAGGTTAGATATTAGGAAAAACTTTTTCACTAGGAGGGCGGTGAAGCACTGGAATGGGTTTCTAGGGAGGTGGTGGAATCTCCTTCCTTAGAGGTTTTTAAGGTCAGGTTTGACAAAGCCCTGGCTAGGATAACTTAGTTCGGGATTGGTCCTGCTTTGAGCAGGGGGTTGGACTAGATAACCTTCTGAGATCCCTTGCAACCCTGAAACTCTAGGATTCTATGAAAGTAAGTCAGGAAGTTGATTTAATCTGCAGCAAGAGAGATTTAGATTATATATAATCTTTGGAAAAACTTTCTAACTATAAGGATAGTTAAATTCTGGAATAGGCTTCCAGTGGAGGCCATGAAATCCAGATCATTGGAGGCTTTTTAAGAACAGGTTGGAGAGGAATGATCTAGATCGGGTAGGCAACCTATGGCACGGGTGCTGAAGGCGGGGCACGCAAACTGATTTTCAGTGGCACTCACACTGCCCGGGTCCTGGCCACCGATCTGGGGGGCACTGCATTTTAATTTAAATTTAATTTAAATTTAATTTTAAATGAAGCTTCTTAAACATTTTATTTACTTTACATAGAACAATAGTTTAGTTATATATTATAGACTTATAGAAAGAGACCTTCTAAAAATGTTAAAATGTATTACTGGTACGCAAAACCTTCATTTATTCACTCTAATTTAAGACTCGGCACACTGATTCTGAAAGTTTGCTGACCCCTGGTCTAGGTTTAGGTTTACTTGGTCCTGCCTAATCCCAGGGGACTTGATGACCTTTCTGCCCTGTATTTCTATTATTATTTTTAGAATCCTTTCCCTTCTCCACCCCACAAAATGAATATATGAAATAAGAACAATAAACAAAATATTGGACTAAAAGACTCTTGCTGGGCAACACTGCGCTCTCATGTATTCTTGTCTCATCCAATCCCCCTTCCTTTGCATGTTTGTCATCTATTTAGATTGTAAAACCATCAACCTAGGGAGCATAGGAATCTCCATACTAGATGAGACCCTGGTCCATCTAGTCCAGTATTCTGTCTCCAATGCTGGCTAGTGCCAGATATTTCAAGAGAAGGACCATGAAATCCCAGTGAATGTGCCCCCTATGATGTTTTATCCTAACAAAGATTGTTTTATGCAGGGGCTTTCTTTATTTGTAACCAAACAGTTTGGGCATTCTGTAAATAACCTACCTAAAAAACTACACCTTGTACTTCTATTTTTGCCCTCAAAAACAGTGAAACAGACTTATAAAAATATTAATTTAATAAAAGACTGTTTCCAGGCTTTGAATGCTTTTTCAGAATGGAGCAAATTATTATAACTGAGGTATAAACTACTGAAAATAGAGGTTTATAAAGGAAGTGCTGACAGTGCATTAATGATAGCTATAATAAAAGAGACTGTAGGTACAGAGGATATAATGTAGTTTTGACACAAAGAAACTGATATCGTGTGAAGTCTTGTGAGTAAAAACTTACCCAGGATCCCAAGGGAAAAAGTAAAAAAAACAAAATTTTGTCAGGAAATTGTATTATGGGTTTATCTGGTGTCTGGTTCTCTGAACTCTGACCAGATTAAATACATTTTTGCTGAGCTAGGAATAAAGCTTGCCTTATTTAGGAAAAAAAGATACTTTAATATAAGACACATTCCTCCTTCTCTGCTAAATCTGAAAGCATGAACAGGTGCTTATAATAGACATAATTATAGATTGAAAAAATTCTGTGCAGCAATTTAAGCATTATCAGCATTCTTTCAAAAATCGGAGATATACCTTCTTGTATGAAATGACCTAATATTGTAAGCATAGGATAATCATACAATAAATTAAGGCCTTGACGCAGGAAGACACTTACATATTTTAATCCATCCTTATTTAGGAAAGCTCTTAAGTGTGAGTCTTAACTGTAAGACTTAAGGTTTAAATGCTTTCGAGATTCAGTTTTTAAAGTCCAGATTTTTAGTCTCTCCTCTTTCCCCATTCCCCTCAATTTGTGGGTACACCTAATATATTTCAGATGTTTAGATATCTGCTCTGTGGGCACTATCACATGGAGGTTAGATATGTATATGCCATTACTGCACCTGCAGAGAAACGCTGAAGTTAAACAAGAAGCCCATTTTTAATGTGGGATTAAAATGAGGTACTAAATGTTTAGAAGTGTAATAATGTGTTTCACTACTTTGGTATTGGGTAATCACAGTATCTTCAGTGACTGTGTGGTGGGGCAGCTGCCTCACACATGGAGGAAGGGTTAAAACAAGTCAGAGGGAGCTCGTGCAGAACCCTCTAGGGCAGAGGTCCCCAAACTTTTCCAGCCGCGGCCCCTTACTGCGGTCCGGCGGCCATTCGCAGCCTCCCAGGGTATGCCTGCCGAAATGCCGCCACAGAAAGCAGAAGCTTCCGCTTTCTGCGGCGGCATTTCGGTGAGACAAAAATAGCCCATGTGGGAGTTCGGCAGTCTCCCGTGCAGGATCGGTGGTGCTGCCGGGGTCTCGCGCACCCCCAGGGGTGCGTGCACCCCAGTTTGAAGACCACTGCTCTAGGGTTAAAGGAGGGCTCACTAAGCAAGCCAGTTGGAAAGTGGCTTGTTGCAGCAGCCAATCACAGCCAGCAAGGCCATAAATAAAAGGGCTTCTCAACAGAGCAGAAGGAAGTCTCTCCCTGGCCTGCTAGGGAGAAGCATAGCTGCTTAGGAGTACCATGACTAGAGCTGTGCTGGGCAGGGTAGTAGATCAGAAGGAGCTTCTGGCTGTCTGCTTCCAGACTGAGGCCCTGGAGAAAGGGCAGATAAAGTGCTAGGGCTGCCCCCACTTGTCCTGAAGGAAGTGGTCAACACAGACTGCAGTTTGTCCCTGGAGCAAAGGGACTAGACTGATGATTGCAGCAGGACACTAAGGCGAGTGGCTGGACTACAGACTGCCAGTTTCCCCGAAAGTGGGGAGATAGAAGTGCAGGGTACAGCTGGAGGGCTGTGCCCAGAACAGGATGCCAAGGTCCAGGGAGCAGTGTGGGTCACAGAGTGGTGGAGATAGCAAAGTGGGAGTAATGGTGATGGAGACACCACTAGAAGAGGGCACCCTGCGGAAGGACTTGAGCTAATTCCAGAACGGCCAACAGGAGATGCCACAGCAGTGGGCCTTGCACTGCTAAAGACTGAACATAACCATCTAGCACAGAATATTGCTGGCTCATTCTTCATCAGTTAAAGAAATCAACACAGATCTTATTTTCTGAAAACTCAGGACATGAGCTGATGTGATGGTCCATAAAAAGCCATCTGAATTAAACACTACAGCAATTTTGACTTCAGGTGACTGAAACTATTTTGTTTGGATGAAAAGAGAACTGTTTAGAATCTGATACATTTCAGATTCATACTTGTTTTTCCTGTGCCAGTGATGCAGGGTGGATTTGATTTAAATCACTAGTCAGGAAGACTCGATTTAATCATGGATTTCTACATAAAAGGACATTCTTGTGGGTTGTTATAACCTTAATACACATTATTCACAATTCAGAGATAGATGTAGGTTTCATTTTTAGAGGGTATACACTATACATTTTTAAGGTGATTTGTATTGAAAACTTTTCACATTAGTTTTACAGCTATATCAGAAAATAAATGATTGATTATTCACTTACCAAAGGTAATTGAAGCAGATGTTTATGAAGTCATTGGAAGGCAAACAATCTCTAGTTCAACAGATTAATCAATAATATTTGGAGGATTTTCTTGCCATGCTGAATTAGGAGGAGAACATCACCAGATGGACATTTTAAATTGTTTTATTTAACTAAAACAATAACGTAATGTATTCTGGAATTTTTCCTCAACAACATACATCATATTTTAACAAAACAAGCATATGAATTTTTGAATTTAGTTAAACGTTCAAATTTTTAAAAATCAGATTAGTTTTTGTGAATTATTTTTTAAACTAACATAGTTAATGAAATATTTTTTAAAAAATTAAATTGACTATATCAGCCACGTCAACATGAGAAACTTAAAATATTGGCTTCTGCAGCTAACTTCCAGCAAGGATAGGCGATGAAATAACTTTTCCTTTGTTGAAGGACCCCTCCCCCACCATGAGTTCTGAATGAATATGGAATGAGAATGGAAATTACTATAATGACAGAGCACAAATCACTGCTTTGAGACCCAGCAGAAAGTACATTATCTGTGTACATTTATCCTGTGCATGCTGGGGAAAACAGAGCATGCCCCATCCCATGTCCCTGATTAGGGGCTTCATTCTCCATAACCTATGGTTCCTCTAGAGCCTCACAGATAATGAGAGCCATAAACAAGAGTTCAGGCCTCTGTGGAGGCCTTGTGCCTCCTCACTGCCTTTAGGGACCCTTTCTTACCCACTCCGTCTCCCAGACAACATGGCTCCAGTGGAATTGCATTGCTAGGGATTCCTCAGCTGACAGCTGCTGTGCACAAGGCATGGTAGAGTATGGAAAGTCAGTGCATCCTGAGATTGCTTTGACTCCTTCATGTATTTCCCATAGGCTTTGGGGTGGGAGTGTCTGAACAATACATGCCCTTAGATCTCTGACCCGTACTGGGCTCCCCCACAGGTTTGAGGCAGTCCATGGCAGATGATACCAAGGAGATGGCTGATTCCCACGTGCCTCTCTGTAAGTAAATGGAAAATTCCTTACATGGAAGGTCTCCTCTGCTTGCTGATCTCATGGCAACAAGCAGGCCTTAGGCTTTTAAAAATGTTTTCTCTAAATGATATTTTATTCAAGCTTCAATTACAATAGTTTGCTTTTTTTCTACATTCCTTTGCAGTTTGTAACTCCTACCTGGGTTAGTGCTTAACCAGATTCTGATCATATGGGCAGTGAAACTGACTAATCTCTTTTCAGTGTCCAAAATGTGTGAAATGCAAAAAGTAAATACAGTTCATGAATGATGAAAGGTCAACTTAGCTTTTTTATTTTAACCGGCTTTCATATTCCAAAGTGGTGTTAATAACCAAAGTAAGGAAATCTTTTATTTAGTTTTATATATATTAATTTTATAAGTTTTATATATATATATTTTCAAGGTAGTCAGCAGTGCAAGTTATTTGCTTACAGAAAAAGTAACAGAGAGGGTCTGAGATACCAAGATGAGAGAAAGCAACAGAGATGAAGCAGTTATAAGTTACAAGTATATGAACTAAAAAGAATGAGGAGTACTTGTGGCACCTTAGAGACTAACAAATGTATTTGGGCGTAAGCTTTTGTGGGCTAAACCCACTTCATCAGATGCATGAAGTTGAAAATACAGTAGGAAGGTATATACAGAGAACATGAAAAGATGGGGGTTGCCATATCCACTCTAATGAGACAAATCAATTAAGGTGGGCTATCGGCAGGAGAAAAAAATATTTTGTAGTGATAATCAGGGTGCCCAGTTTCAAACAGTTGACAAGAAGGTGTGGGTAACAGTGGGGGGGAAAATTAGCATGAGGAAATTGTTTGTTTGTTTGACCCATCCACTCCCGGTCTTTATTCAAGCCTAATTCAATGGTGTCCAGTTTGCAAATTAATTCCAGTTCTGCAGTTTCTTGCTGGATTCTGTTTTCGAAGTTTTTGTTGAAGAATTGCGACTTTTAGGTCTGTAATTCAACCTCCCTGGAATTTGGCCAGGACATTGAGGTTAACAACCCTACTTTTGTGGAAAAGTGCCATGGGATCTTTCATGCTCAGGATTTTGGTTTTGTTCTCCATCAAAGACATAGCATATGTATTTACTCTTTGTTCTCTAGGACCATGTTGGTGCAAAGAGAGAAGTCCTACTTTCTGCATTATCTAAGTCAGTGGCTCCCAGCCTTTCCAGACTACTGCACTCCTTTCAGGAATCTGATTTGTCCTGCATACTCCCAAGTTTCATATGATTTAAAAACTACTTGCTTACAAAACCACACAATACAAAAAAATGTGACTGCTCACTATTACTGAAAAATTGGTTTTTTTCTCATTTTTACCATATAATAAAATAAATCAACTGAAACATTATATTTACATTTCAGTGTATAGTATATCGAGAATTTGCTTTCTATGTGAAATTTTAGTTTGTACTGACTTTGCTGCTTTTTATATAACCTGTACTAAAACTTGACAAATGCCTAGCTGAGTTGATATATCCCCTCAAAGACCTCTGAATACCCCAGGGGTATGTGTACTCCTGGTTGAGAACCTGTGATTTAGCTTTTCTTTGGAGGTTTCCCCTCCCAAATTGGGAGATAGTGGGATCTGGAGGAATGAGCACAGCAGAGAGAGAGAGCCAGAAAGGCCTGATTTTTAATCTTGTCTCTGCCATTGACTTGCTGTGTGGTGTTGGCCAAGTCACTTCATTTCTCACTCATATTCCCCATCTTCCAAAAAAAATAAAATAAAAATAAAAAAATAAAAGAGAAAAAGAAACAGCATAATAATATCAGGCTGCCCACGTCGTATGGGTTTACTGAGGAAGAATTAATTAAGAATTGTAAATGCAAAATGTTATGATTGTCACAACTCTTCTTAGCTTGAGAGGTGTGACAAGCTCATAGCACAAGGCTTAATGTGGCTACTTTAAATGTCAGTGTTTCTGTAATTGTGTAGCTAATAGATTTCTGCCAAAAAATTGCTGGATCTTCATGTTTATATTTCCCTGGTATTGAGAGAGAGCAATATCCCCAGGCGGTACAGTGAAGCATGGAGGGCAGTGTCACTGGGCGGCCCAGTAGAATAAATGGGATGAATTGCAGTAGTGGGGGCTTTTATGAGCTGCATGACTGAACACTGTCTTTATTTCAGGGTTGACTTGAGTAGTTGGTCGTGGTAAAGAGATGGTATAGCACTTAACCCATCTTGACAAGTATACAATAGCACTGTAGCTTACGGACTCAGAATCATAGAGTGTCAGGGTTGGAAGGGACCTCAGGAGGTCATCTAGTCCAACCCACCTCTCAAAGCAGGACTAACCCCAACTAAATCATCCCAGCCAGTGCTTTGTGAAGCCTGACCTTAAAAACTTCTATGGAAGGAGATTCTGCCACATCCCCTAGGTAACCCATTCCAGTGCTTCACCACCCTCCTAGTGAAAAAGTTTTTCCTAATATCCAACCTAAACCTCCTGCTCTGCAACTTGAGACCATTACTCCTTCTTCTGCAATCTGCTACCACTGAGAACAGTCTAGATCCATCCTCTTTGGAACCCCCTTTCAGGTAGTTGAAAGCAGCTATCAAATCTCCCCATAGTCTTCTCTTCTGTAGACTAAACAATCCCAGTTTTCTCAGCCTCTCCTCATAAGTCATGTGCTCCAGACTCCTCATCATTTTTGTTGCCCTCCTCTGGACTCTTTCCAGTTTTTCCACATACTTCTTGTAGCGTGAGCTCCAAAACTGAACACTGTACTCCAGATGAGGCCTCGCCAATGTCGAATAGAGGGGAACAATCACGTCCCTTGATCTGCTGGCAATGCCCCTACTTATACAGCCCAAAATTCCATTAGCCTTCTTGGCAACACAGGCACACTGATTCATATCCAGCTTTTTGTCCACTGTAACCCCTAGGTCCTTTTCTGCTTAACTGCTGCCTAGCCATTTGGTCCCTAGTCTGTAGCAGTGCATGGGATTCTTCCGTCCTAAGTGCAGGACTCTGCACTTGTCTTTGTTGAACCTCATCAAATTTCTTTTGGCCCAGTCCGCTCGTAGGCTGCCAGCTCCCCAACTATCACCTCTCTTGGGTGGAGATGTGCATCTCTCTCCCACCCGTTTGGTGTGTCTCGAAGCTGAACAGTTCCTTGCCTATACCAAGGTCCCCAGCAAGTCAGACTGCCTCAGCATGCTTGGTTTACTTTCTCCTTGGAGGCTACAGTCTAATTGCCCACACGTAGAAGTTACCCCACAGCTCTTTCTAGGCAAGCTTATTTATATTTATTCTTAAGGTAAAAATATGATGGAGAAAACATTAAAACAATAACAGAACACGCACATGTGGTTCTTCTGGGTAGCTGATTCAGAGTTAAGTATTTCTAGTGCTGACCAGACTGGCCATTGTCATGGCTCTTGACAAGTTGTCCACATTTTGATACTTTTCCACAACACTGTCGCTGCTGAGCTCTGATAAATGAAAAGCTTTTGTTTTTCTATGCAAGTCTTCAATCTATTACATAGTTCATTGCTTCCACTGATTGTATTTGAAATGCAAATGTCAGTAAAACATTAGATCAACAGCTGCAGCTGTGGAAAGTGGAGAACGCTGTCTAAGGGCTCCAATGTAAATGTAGCGCACCAGCCATGCTGCCCTCGGGCTTTGTCAGGGATAAGGCAAACAAGAACTCCAGTGGCTATGACAGGGAATTTGTAGTTATTGAAAGGAAGCTAAAAGGAAACATTGTATTTGGTCACTAAAAACAGAGATATTAGAACTGGCTGAAATTTTTCTTTCTAAATGATTTTGATGGAAATTTTTTTTATATAAATGGAAATTTTTTAATTTTAAAATATTTTATATAAAAAAAAATCAGGTTTTTGTAGAATAACATCACATTTGGGGTGTGTCATGAAAAGCTGGAAAAAATCTAATTATTTTTGACAAAAATAAAATATTCATTTTCATTGAAATTTTTAATGGCAAAATCTCATTTCCAAATCAGCTATAAGGTAAATAATTACAAGTGAAATTCACATAACCTGCACAAAACGTGATACAATTGATTTTGTATGAGGGACAGTATTCTCCCCTCCTCCGAAGTTGGACATAGGGTCTGAGAACCTGCATAATTAGGACATGGCTACTACTATAGCTTATAGGTAGTAATAACAGCTGTGGCCCATTATGCATAAGCAACCCTATGTGGGATTTGTGACCAGTGGGTCCTCTGGCTACTCAGATGTCACTCAGGGAGCCTGCTAATAATCTCCTGTTTTGTTCCTGTGCAGAGCTACAAGATGCTCCTGTAAGACATCTAAATTCCTTGTTTATATGGGGCTGTTGGTGTGTGTTTCTTGTCCCAAATAAATTACAATATAATTAGACAAAATATAAATGAGGAGTTGCAGAAAGGATGCAAATTCCAGGAGCCTATCAGCATGAAAATAATTAAATAAAACTTTCTAGTCATTGGTGCAAAGCAAACAGGATTCCACTGTGTAACATAAAGGACATTCCTTAGCTCTCCAGTAGAAGAATATAGAGGAAAGACCATGGTCCAAATCCTTAGGAGGACTGAACTTGCCACTTTCATTTAAATCAAAGGGCAGGGCCACATAGAGGTTTCTGAGGGCCCAGGGCAAAATCTGAAACTGAGCTCTCCCCTCCCCGCCACATTCCAAAAAAATTACCCCCAAGGGGGAGAGAGAGGAGTGCGTGGGTGTGGTTGTGGGAGGAGCAGGAGGAATTGGGAAGCAAATTTGCATTTCACCCACATTGCGTCAGTGGCCCGTCCCTGTCCCGTGAGCTGGGCCTAGCTCCCTACTCCAGGCACAGCAACTTGGCACGCAGGGTCACACTGTTACTCAGATTTGACCCAGCCACGGATACAGGGCCAAATTTCAATAGTGGTGTAGAAACCTGGTATGCCAAGTCCCAGTGCCACTTGGTTTTGGGGCCCACTCAAAGGGCTAACTGGAATTACACTTGCCCAATACCTCCATGGATTTGGCCTCATAAATGCAAGTAGACACTGAGAAGATTAAAATTTAGATAGGTTAGTACTCATTTGTCAGAATGAGTGTGTCTAATATTCTTTTGTCCAAGCACTCAGTTCACAATGGTAGGTGCTGTGTAAGAACACAAATAGGAAAGAATAGAACCAAGAATAAACAGTACCTACAAAGTTCCAGAATTAGGACTCTATTATGCATTCTGGATCTTATAAATTGAAGGAATAAAACCATGAAAATGCGTTTTGATTAGGTTTACATAATTGAAGGATGCATTTGATTTCACATAATATGTGATGCTGAGATATAGAATATTGTTCCTGGAAGATAAAAGTGACGGACAGGAGAGAGCCATTTAGACCTTGAGTACGCAAATGAATTTAGACAGGTGGTGTAGGGATTGTGTCTCACAACAATGGGATTAGCTGTGCTCAGGTGATAGGAGTTGGAAGGGAAAGTACAGGCTGAATAATGTTTGTATAAACTAATCAAATTTGAGAACTCAGAACCAAACCATCAGCTCTTCAGATGTGCTAACTTATGCCAGAAGTTGGGTTGGAAAATCTCTGTTCTCCTAGAGCTTGCATACAACTATATTAATTTAATTTAAACTTTAAATCAAGCCTTAATAATTTATTTTTATATTCTAGAACATATTCTTCTCTGAAATACAATTGGCATGCACATCTCAAATGAATATTGAACATGAGTTGTGTGTCTCCTTTTATATCTGAATGTAGAATTGAGTCCTTAATATTTATAAGGACTCCCTTGCTTTTGTCTGAATGTTACAAAGTGCTGGTGTGTGCTGCATGCATAATACCAAGTACTGCAAACTGAAAATGTGTGGGTTTTGGTATCCCCAAGCAGCTCCCAGAAGCATTTTATGATAGTCAAAAAAGACTGACAGGGACATTTTATAAATACATTAGAGCAAAAACAAACCAACTGGGCTTTATAATATATTATTTATAGACTATAAAGCCAAACGCTTTAACATGAGGGAACAGCAAAGGAGTCTTTTTGATTGCATGCCAAAATAAAGTATTGACTAAAAGCAAACTGCATGAGATTTCAAATACATTATTTACTGTTTGAGATGGGCCAGTGAAGTGGAGTTTTAGTTTTATAAAAGCAAAACCAGGGGTGATCCAGATATTTTATCCAAACCTCAGAGTTCAGAGGTAAGAACCTGAATATAAGGTTCTAGTTTTACCCCATAAATACATGTGTACTCTTCCATAGGGTTCTTTGTGATGACTAATGACTGTTCAATCTCTTGTTCTGTGGAGTGACAGAGAGCAAACATTTGACATTATTTGTAACTGTCTTTTGTAGTAGCATTCTTTGTTAAGACAGTCATGTATATAACCTATAGTAAACTTTAGTATCCATGTTGGAGGATATTTGAGTCCTAAAATTGGAATCTGCCTCTATTTTTGTTGACTGAAAAACATTTGTGGGGCCTGGGTAAATTACGCATGGTGTGCTGAGGCTCTGGGGATAGGAATGCCTCATGTTCGTCAGCAGTGACTCCTCTGGCTTTTTCAGGACTCGGATGGATCCATATCAAGCCCCTTTCTGCCAAAGGACAGCTGTCATGGCATATGGCCTTGAGAGTGGGGAAAATAACAAAGGGGGAAACTGACAGAAATCCTTAAGGCTCCATGAAGGTCTCAGGAGCCCTCCAATTTGGGATGTAGGGAAAGAAAACTGAGCATATTTGTATAACTTTAAAATATCCGTCTTTATTTTTCTGTTAGCTATATGTCAAGAACAATGTACCTTTTATATTTAGATTATATGATATAATCTACTATATACCACAAACCTGGGTCTAGATCCTGGGGCGTTATTCAGTTTTTACTCAGACAAACACTCCTTAAAACCCATGGGAATTTGCCCAGTGAGAATGGATTTTTAAAAAAAGTGTAAGAGCCCTAAGAATTTAACCCATGCTGTAGGCCTTATGTGGTGAAAGATGATATAACCAACAGAATCTTTACAATAACCTGATATTTATTTTTATAAATACTCAGAAAACAGTCCAAAAAGCTATTTCTATGGCAGATCTTGGCAGTTCTGTTTTATATGGGGAAGGTAAGCATTTCTCAGGAGTAAATGTTTCTTTTTTCACTCTGAATTGAACTTTGTGTGGTAATGAGAAGTTTGGGAATAAAGAAGATTCTGTGTCACTGTGGGATATAAATTGAAAGGGTTATTTTAGATACAGGTTGGAAGTCAGAAGTGCTACTGTTATCATGAAGTTGTCTCCAGAAATGATCTTAAACGAAAAAATATATACTCCAATGGGGAGTGTGCATATCCTTAGAAGAATAGACTCTTATTTATTCTGAGGTCGGGCTACTCCATTGCTTACAACTTGTTCAGAATGCAGTGGCATCACAGGCACTGGCTTCTTCCTTGTTCCGGGGATGCTCAATCCACGCTCCACCCTGCTCCTATTTCACCCCTTCCCACAAAGCTCCACCTCCACTCTGCCCCACCTCTTCCTCCCTAGTGCCCCCTACTCCAGTGAGCATGCCCCTCATCTCAGCTTCCTCCTTCCCCCACCGTTTGCCATGAAATAATTGATTGCAGCAGGCAGGAGGTGCTGGGAGAGGAATTGATCTGCAGATTAATTTTAAATTGGCACTGCAGGTTTTTAAAGCCCTTAACTGTCTTGGCCCTGATAACATTTGAGCTCTTATCCATAAAAACAGAAAACAGGAGATCTGTGCTCTGACAAAAACCCACTCTGAAGGGGGAAGATGATTTTTCCTTATAGGTATACTCCTGCTACACCTTAAAATCTTTCTCGTTTTGTTCCTCGCCTATGCTACATAGCACTTGGAAACTTCTCCACCAAGGTTTTTACAGTAATCACATCTGTCCCTATATTGATTACTTTATTTTCTCTTCAAATCTCTTCCTTTTTTATATTACTATTAGACATGTCAGTCATTTTATTTTTGTTATTTAACATAGTGACGTTCTTTGATTTTATTGCTGTATTTGCTTTGTGTTGTTGTGCAAGCCTCCCTTTGATCCTGTTGTCTTGTCTTCATTTCTGAGTAGTAAAAACAATGCAAAAAATGGGCATTTAACTTCATATTAGGGTATAGAGACAAAACACTAAAGCTATTTAGCCACATAAGAATGGCCATACCGGGTCAGACCAAAGGTCCATCTAGCCCAATATCCTGTCTTCTGACAGTGGCCAATGCCAGGTGCCCCAGATGGAATGAACAGAACAGGTAATCATCAAGTGATCTATATCCCCTATTGCCCATTCCCTGTTTCTGGCAAACAGATGCTAGGGACACCATCCTTGCCCATCCTGGCTAATAGCCATTGATAGACCTATCCTCCATGAATTTATCTAGTTCTTTTTTGAATCTTGTTATAGCCTTGGCCTTCACAACATCCTCTGGCAAGGAGTTCCACAGGTTGACTGCGTTCTGTGAAAAAATACTTCCTTTTGTTTGTTGTAAACCTCTTTCCTCTGAATTTCATTTGGTGGCCCCTCATTCTTTTATTATGAGAAGGAGTAAATAGCACTTCCTTATTAATTTTCTTCACAGTAGTCATGATTTTATCGACCTCTATCATATCCCTCCTTAGTCATCTCTTTTCCAAGCTGAAAACTCCCAATCTTATTAATCTTTCCTCATATGGCAGCCGTTCCATACCCTGGATCATTTTTGTTGCCCCTTTTCTCAACCTTTTCCAAGTCCAGTATATTTTTTTTGAGATGGGGTGACCACATCTATACGCAGTATTCAAGATGAGAGCATACCATGGATTTATTTAGAGGCATTATATTTTCTGTCTTGTCTATCCCTTTCTTAATGATTCTCAACATTCTATGTGCTTTTTTGGCTGCTGCTGCACACTGAGTGGATGTTTTCAGGGAACTATCCTCACTGACTCTAAGATCTTTCTTTAGCAGTAACAGCTAATTTAGACCCCCATGATTTTATATGTATAGTTGAGATTATGTTTTCCCCAATGTGCATTACTTTGCATTTATCAACACTGAATTTCATCTGCCATTTTGTTGCCCTGTCATCCGTTTTGAGAGATCCTTTTGTAGCTCTTGGCAGTCTGCCTGGAACTTCACTATCTTGCGTAGTTTTGTATCATCTGCAAATTTTGCCAACTCACTGTTTACTCCTTTTTCCAGGATATTTATTTATTTATAACTTTATTATTTTACTCTCAGAATTCTGAGATGAAAATGGGCACTAACCATAAGGCTTCTGGAAATCTGCAGGCAATGTTGTCAATTTCTATAGGACCCCATCCTTCCACCTGAGAGTCTGTATAAATTTTTAGAAAATCTGCAGGATTTCTTTTTTTAAAGCAAGTTAGCTCTAACCCCACACAAAAGCATGAGCGATTTGTTTATTAAGTTATTTGCATCTTTATTGAGTAGTTTTAACAAAACTCTCCTTATTCTGTCTATCCTGCCATCTTCCCCCATCTCCATCTACCTGAGATTTCCCTCCCTTGAGAAGTTATTCCCCTGAGTTCTTTTCTTTATCTCTTCCTATCACGAATCATCCAGAGATCTTCTAATCCCCCTGGATCTCCTTTCTTCTGCTTTCCTTATTGTTTTTATCAAGGAAGCCTCAGAGTGTGGATTATTTCAGTAGAGTAATCCCTGAGGACACAATTGAGAGCCTTTCAGATGTGAGGGCTCCACAATATGATTTCCAGGAGGAGGCAATTCACAAAGTACAGAGACAAAGAGAAGGAAAATAGTCTGTTTGATGGGAGAAGCCAGAAGTATGGAGGGGAGATGATGGTTAAGGGGTAACTGGCTTCAAAGGGACAGTTTGGATAAAAAAAAAAAGGCACCTAATTTAAACAGAACCTCTGAATCCGAGGTTCACTCATCAATAATAATACCCCGGAGCTATCAGTTCAGAGAAAGTGTATTAGTTTAACAACTCATTATAAAATGTACAGCTGGAAATTATATACAGTACATCCTTTAAAGAAAATCAGAATATTGTATATTCCTCTTTGCTGCAGACAGATTGTTCTGTTTTGGCACATTATCCACATTTCCTTCTGCATATTTCAATGTTAGTGCTCTTAAAAAAAATTCTGCCAACACAACCGTATAATTTAAATTTAAGCAAATTTACAAGTGCATATTCTACAGTAATTCTCTGTAAAGTCTCATCTCACTAACTCATTGCTTCAGGCTACTAATGAAGGCATTAAAAATCTCTCTCCGTTGCCAAATATAATTGAAAAAAGGAAATCTATAAAAAGGAAAATTGATTACTTCTCCTCTCCTGTGTGTCACATTGGCAGACTTCAGAGATTCTTGCGGTTCACCCACTATGAGTGACACCAATTAACATATTTCATAATGGATGGGCGGTAAATTCTGGTTCCCCTCTCTATCTTAGCAGGGAACCTGTTCCAGTCCTCACTTGTTTCCCACTTCCCTTTTCCCAAAGACTCCAGTCTCCCTCGCTCTCTTACCCACTCAGTGCATGAGCCGGTGCTGCCAGGAATCAAATTCTCATCAGCCTCTGCTGTACTCTGCTGTACTGAAATAGACCCCCCCACTGCACCAGTCACAACACTATTTGGCTCAGCCGCCGCTCTGTCTGAACAAAGAAATCCGGCTAGAGAAGAGGCCGGGCCAAATTTCAGTGACATTACAACTCATGCACCCTGTCAGGCATGCACTGAAATTTAATTTGGCCACCTCTCCATCTGTATGGAGAGGCAGCTTGGTCGGTTTCAATGGCATTGTGACTATAGCTGGAGTGAAGCTCTGGACCACTCTGGCTCCAGCTGTATGGGTCGACTGCTTAAAGGCAATTTGGCCATGTCCCCCCACCAGTTCCCCGGCCTATGGAATGTTAAGCAAATGCATAAACCTTGTCGGGGGGGGGGGGGGGGGGGAGGGAGAGGCTTTTGCCTCCCTCCACCCCTGTATTCCAACCAAGTTGCCATGTCCCACTATACTTCAGTTTGATTGAACAACCGCTCAGCACCATTGCTGGATTTAAACCTCGGAAAACTAGGAGCGTGCCCCTTTTTCCTCCACCATTAAACTGGTGGAATTTCAGAATGTATTTGGTTTTTAAATTTGAAAGAGCTTCCAGGTGAGAGAGATGAATGCCCTGAGCATTGGTGTTATCTGTGCTCATCTAGAAATAGTTTATATTTATACATTTGCTTTGTAGTCTACCTCATGGTAATATTGCAGCAGTAACACAGCAAACCACAGATCCTTTATGTAATGAAAGGTTTCTCCCCATTGTGATTTTCTATATGTTCTTTACCTACTTTGAAATATTAGTTGAAACATCTATATTGATGTACCAGACATATAGTCATACTGTATTGGACAGATTCTGTTTTCCTTTATGCCCTTTTGAATCCAGAGTAATTTCACTGGATTAAACTGAGTTACTTTTGAATTTATACCCATATAAGGGGCAAAATAAGAGCTCTATTAAGTGATGACCCATCTGCTTGGCTTAGAGTAGGAAGGTAGAGATTTTAAGTTGCATTGGTCAAAAATGCTGTCTTGAAAAATTTAATAATTTCACCACATTAGTTAAATATTCCAGATGTAAAGAAAAGTTTAAGTATCCTTGACAAATCAGTTAAGCCACTGAAGTATTATACGAGTGAGCTTAGTTATATTAGATAGATAGAGGGTCTGACATTTTGAACCTAAGAACTACTTTGGTTCTTTGTTTTAGTAAGCCATGGAAAGAAAATAATTCAGTCCCTGATTTCTGATAAGATGTTTTTTCTTTTATATTGTATATCGGTGGGATGAACTCCTGCCATCTGTCATTAATGCATTATTTCTTGATATCAGAGTCCATTCACTGATAAGGATATTTGCTTTGTATAATTTTAGAGTTTAGGTGTTAGCAGAAATCAAATTTTCAATGTATTTGGCTACTATTTTGTATTTTTCCAAGATACTTTGTGTCTTTCTACTTGTATTTGCTACTTAGATTTCAGGATACTAGTGTCTTGTGCTGCATCGGTACACAGACTAGTTGTTTGTACCAAGGATACACTGTAGGAACATTTTAAGGGCAAACACAAAAGAGAATATGGTTTAACAAAGCTTGTCTTTGGCTAAGAAATTAAAACTTACGTATAATTCCTCTTATTGCGAAACATTGAGCAGCTGCACTTTCTGATTCCTTCCTTTTTAAACATTTGCAGCTCCTTAGGTAATTAATTTATAGTATGTGCCTTTATTGTTATTAGAGGCAGCTATTTCATATTACATTTACCATTTTGGACAAAGACACCTTCTCAGCAGAGAATTGAATATTCAATAAAGAATCATAGAGCAAACATGCTTCTGGGCTTTCAGCTGGGTTTCCCCCCTTTTACAGCAAGCTCTCTGCCTTTGAGTACAGCAGACAAGGTGGGTGAGGTAATATTTTTTTATTGAACCAACTTCTGTTGGTGAGAAACAAGCTTTCAAGGTTACACAGAGCTCTTCCTCGAGGTACAGCAGTCACTTTGATGTCTCAAGTGAGCAAAGGTTTTGCTACTAGCATATGACAGTGACTTCTATAAGTTGAGAAATTGATTAGTAACACTGTTTATATTAATATTATTTACTGAGTGTGTGTATATATATAAAGCAAAATGTAAGCCCCGGGCAACAGCTTCTGTAGAGTTGGGAAGCTGGCTGGTTGCCAGGGAAAAAACTTAAGCCCAATTCTTATTAAAGGCTTACAAATGCAGCATTTTGTTAGGTTTTACAGTGCTCATGAAGGCTCAAGGGGAGTTCCACAACTGGTAAATTGGAAGGTAATGATCACATACAGTAGGCAGAATGAGGAGTTCTTAAAAGGCTTAAAGAAGAAGTAAGAGCAAATGCTAAAAAATATTTACAATACAAATCCTGTAATTACATTTTGTTCATGAAACAAAGCTAAAGCTCTGATGGTACTTGAAAAGAAAATATAGGAACATGCAATAGGGTTAAAGAAATAGTGTGGCAAACAAATAATCAGGATGTGATTTTAATGGATTTGGGTTGTTTTTATTGTGTGTAATGAATTTACCATCGAGATTAGGTGGTTAGATTACAAAGATCCTTAGGAAGAATCCTGGTTGACTGGCAGACTAAATAAAAACTCAACTATAAATTATTTTATAAAATTAACAGCTAAACTGGAACTCAAGTCCAGTTGCAGTATAGTTTGCAGGAGATGCCAACAAATCTTCTGTCATTCATTATTCATTGGCCATCAGAGGATTTTCTCTGCTTAACTGAGAGGAAGGAAAGACTCCATATAAACAGGAGAGCTTTAATATTGGAATAAACCAGAGTCCATATAAAAGAATACGAGTTTAAAGGAAAAGTGTATTTTTTGTTTATCCCAAACTATACATGTACGTAACTCCCTGGAGACTTTCCATGGAGATGGCAGATGATCATATAACTAGAGATGCATTTGCAGCATTGATTCCAGAATAGGAACTGCCTCCAAAAGCTTCTAATTGGAGCCCTGGGTTTGGCTCCAATTGCTATAGTGATGAGAGCCCATTTCATTAGAAATGTTACTGTAGACTAGACTTTGTGAAATAATCAAAATATAGACACTTTCCCCTGATAGAAAGGGAAGTAAAAGGCTGAAGTTAAAATCAGTCAGAGATGAGATTTCTGTTCTTCACAAACAGGTTTCCTAGGTCATTCTCTGCTGTCTCCAGTCTAAGTAATGCTGTAAGCAAAGACCTCAGGAAAAACTCCAGACAGACAGAAAACCTGAAGCAAGACCCAGAGGCCTGATCTTGTCCTCCTCAGAAGTTCTTGGTTCCTCACCACACACAAGACATTGATGCAAAAGCCTAGAGACCCTTTATGAGATACAAGGACTACGTCCTGTTCTCAGACGTGCCTGGGTTTCATTACAACCAAGAGCAAGGAAGCAGTCGCTGAGTCTTGGGACGTATGCACATATCTCAGTGCACTTGATCTTTTTTCTAGCACCCCGAGGTCTCTGCCAGCCCTATATTTTTGTGAGGTAGTATATTTTTCCAGACTGATAGCAAACACAGAGATCACTTAGAGACTGGGGGAATTGAGAAATCCATCATCCCTCAGATGAAATTTTCAAAACTCAGTTTTTCTTCTCAATTTATTGCTTCGCTACAGGTTCAAAAATTCAGTTTTAAAAAATGATTAGACCAAATTTTTCTCCATTACATTAGTCTAAATCTGGAGTAACTCCACTGAAATCAGAGCAATTACTCCAGATCTACTCCTGTGTCTGGTGTAACTGAGCAATCTTTGGCCCAGCATTATTTTTGTCACTCAATCATCTTACTTGTTTTTCCTCCATCGCGTGTGGTTTCTTCTCCCCTTCTACTCTCTTCTCTTACACTGGGGTTGTTCTCATCCTTCCTTTCAGTTCAGTGTTTTATTTCCACTCCAGGCATTCTTCATGTTGCTTGCTTTCTCCTGATGTTACTGTGTTCTGTTTTCAGTGTGTTGTGCTGGTAGTTATAGTGAATTTCAATGAAATCCTACATTTGAACTATCGGCACACAGTGCTGCAGAGGAAAGTACTCTAACAAATGTCACTTATTTGACAGTCTGCACAGTGGGAGCAGAGCACCACAGCTGAAGAGAGCAACACAAGAAGCTAAATTGGAAAGTATAGCATCCCACAGGATCAAAGCCTCTGAAGCTGACTCACCCTGGGCAGTTCTCTAGCATTAGGAGACCCTAAACTCTGAGTTAATGGAATGTGTGAACTAATGTCTGCATTCTGAGCTGTGAACCATCACTGAGAGTTACAATAACAATGTTAAAAAGAAAGAAAAATGTTAATGTACAACTGGCTTAGACTTTTACAAGTATATTAAGGGTCTTAAGCAATACTGTAGATTAAATTCCATTAAGGGGAAAAGTAATACTGGCATTTCCTATTTAGCTTTCATTTCAACAGTTATATTTTACAGGCAGAGGGCCTGATCTAAAGCCTACTCAGCTCAGTGGAAATACTTCTGTTGACTTCAGTGGGCTTTGGATCAGGCCCAGAATTACTCGATTAAGATCCTAGCTATCATATGCTGTGATAAAGGGATGGCCCTCATGCTTCTTTTCCATGTAAAACCACCCTCAAAATAAGCCCCAAGCATTTTTCTCCTGAAATTGAATTTGCTGAGCATCTTCATACAAACCATTAATAGTTTCCTTGCCCACTGAACATGTATTGGCTACGTAGTATAATAGGAGAATGCTTAAGCTACAAACCACTCATGCCAACTATGGCATCAGATTTTGTTTGATAAATACTGGAGCTTCAAGTGTTGCATTTGTAGGTAATGATCATGAAATGAGGCCTATAGAGATATTGAGCAAAGAATTATCCATCTTTGCAGAATAATATGTTTAGCTTTTCAGTTATTACTCTAAATTGAGCTGTGAAAGAGATCTTCCATTTATTGAATAATTACATGAGGATAAAATATCAGATTATTTGAACAATTATAGAGGGGATTACACTTAGAATTAGACTGCAACACTCATGATTATTTAATTTCTTGGTCATAAATGTGTTCAGGTACTAAAAGAAGAAATGTACATTTGACAAGAGAGCATTTGACATTGCCATGTTATCTTTCCTTTCTCTGGTTGGTATTATTTCCAGTAAAGTTCCAGGCCTGGGACTTCAGTAACCTTCAGGATTGATGAGTCAGCTCCACATCACTGCTGTCTTTCATCACATCACATGGTAGCTGCCAGTTATGTGGGTAATAGGGCAATATGCTGTGTAACTGAAAACCAACACTTCAAATTCACATTCACTTCTGCAAAAAAAATATTACTGTTAGAATGTAAGAGCTGTGTTATTCAGAAGAAATCCTGAAAAGGTGTTTCCCTGCCCTTGCCATTTTCTAGGTATTTAAAATTAGGGGGATGGGGTTGGGGAAATATTATTATAAGAACATGAAAGAATGAAGGCTTGCTCATACTGTATGATGAATTGAGTGCAATAACCTGCTATGAGCATGATGCTTATAAAATAGAGGTTTACAAAGCTTGAGGACTATTTTAAAATGAAATACATACCTTTCTGTCTATAAGAAGATGAAATATAAAGAGAGGATGGGATGGATTAAATTTGCTCCTGCTCTTGCTAAAGTCAATGACAAATTTCCTATTAAATTCAGTGGGAGCAGGGTGAGGGTCCTGGTTTCTGCTGCCATTTTATTTAGAGTTTTAATATATTGAATAGTTAAGATACATTTTTAAATGGTGTGTGTGTATAGTAAGGCACTCTGATAACTGCAGTTCTTTTTTTCCATGTATCTTGCCACTGACTGAGCAGTGGACAGTAGCCAGAAAAGGTGACTTAATAAGTGCATCTAAAAAGAAGTGTCTTTCATTGTTAATAGATTTTTAAATAGTCAACATTTTTTGATACATCGCATTGTGATGCTTCCATCAGGTACACTTAACTTGTGACTGTGACACTGGACTGGAATTCAGGATTCTGTTGCTGACTGTGTCAGAGATGTCCTGAATGACCATGGACAAGTCATTTTCTATCTCAGTGCCTCAGTTTCCCAGCTGTATAGTATGGGGATAATCATACTTCCACACCTGACAGAGATGCTAAAGATAAATTCATTGACACATGTGAGTTGGTCAGATAATACATTGGCAAGTACTGTTAAAATACAAGAATCAGAGAGGTAGCCGTGTTAGTCTGGATTTGCAGAAGCGGCAAAGAGTCCTGTGGCACCTTAAAGACTAACAAAAGTATTGAAGCATGAGCTTTTGTGGGCTAATACCCATGTTGGATGAATTCGACGAAGTGGGTATTAGCCCACGAAAGCTTATGCTTCAGTACTTTTGTTAGTCTTTAAGGTGCCACAGGACTCTTTGCTGCTTATTAAAATACAGTAGTACTAGTCTACAAAAACAAGATGTAAAGACGTTCCTGAATAAGGTTCACTTTTTCCTATTTAAGTAATCAGCTACATTTACCATTGAATGTTTTAAAGGAAACGCCAGAAAGTGATTTGTTTATATGGAACATAGACCTGCCATTTGTTACCATGAAACTGATAGAAAAAAGCTTGCAGTGCACATAGAAAGCCAATATGGGTTAAGGTGCTTTTTAAGGATTAGATGTCCACTTCCTGTAGACTCCAGCTAGCTTTCTTGTCTTCTCCCCTCCACGCTCTCACATTCCTTCAGCAGACACTCACGCTCCCTCTCCTACAGACAGCCATGTATCCTCCCTTTTTTCTGCCCAGATAAGCTGGCTCCCTCTCTCTTTCCCTAGCTAGCTTGCACCTTCCCTGCCTAACCACACTGTCTGCTCCACCTCCCTCTACTTACATGATCTTGCTGCTGCTTATATTGTGGTGGGCTCCTAATGCTGCACTGACTTACACTGCCACTGTTGCAACTTGCTGCTCGCAGTTGGCAGGCCTAGCTGTGCTAGTGCTGACTCTTTTCTTTGCTGGACACTTGATCATTCAATTTGCCACACTACCTAACAGTGGAATATGGGGCATCTGGGATCATACCATATGCTCTGTGGCCTAGATGGTAAATGGCCCCATTCAATAAAGGAACAGCTGGCTGAAGAAGAGGTGGCACACTTGGACCCAGCAGAAAGACAGTTGTGATGTGACAGCAACAGGGAGAGAGCAGTGGCTAGTTAAAAAGAGGGGAAACAGGGTTGCCAGGTGGTTGACCACCTCCCAGTTTCACTGCAACCAGCTGGGACATTGGGACTGTCCCTCATAATTGGGAAAAACTCAGTGAAAAGGAAAAGCTGGTTACCCTGGTATGTACATGTAATCAGTTTGAATTTTGAATCCCTACTTACACTACAAATCCAGAAACTAAGGCTCAAAGGCTTAGCCAGTAACTCACTCAGTAACAGCTTTGCCTTTGGATTGTTCCTTAAAACACTTCAACATTCTCTACTTGAAGTACTGATTATTTTTTTTTAAGACATTGCAAGTCTCTGGTGGCAGGGATGTTGTCTTTTCAACTCTCTCTAAAGCAGAGTCAATTTTCTTGCTAGATAGACAATAACTTGCAATTGAATAAACAAACAGATCAGTGCCTGATGACTGACTACTGAAAATACTTTTTCCTTAAGCTGTGTCAAAAGTAAATTTATTTATCATCAGAATTAGGATTTTCACTCTTTAGGGAAAGCAACATTTATAGACATTTGTTGTATTTTGTGGTTGATTTTCATCTGTATATCTTTGTATTGATTTTAAATTGCCACACATTATCATAGTATCTGTAAAATTGAAAGCAAAATCCCTAGTATACTTCATGGAGATTCTGGCACTTTGCCATTTTGTGAGTAAAATCTCTGCTTGGGGTAGGGTTTGTGTTTGTTTATTTTATTTTTGATTTTATTTACTTTGTTGATTTTTCTTTTTAAGTTGATTTGTTTCAAATTTTCTTTTGAAGTTTTAGGTTTTTAAATTTATTATTTGGTTGGTGGTTTTTTGGCTTGAAGGGGTATCAGTGTTGTGAATGTCATTCTTATGGTAGAAAAACCTTAAAAGTGAAATTTATGAAAAAGTATGAGAAAAGACTGTTTTTGAAAGTCAGAAATGACTGTTGTGGGTGAGAAATTTCCCTCTGATAGTAACTAATGGAGGTGAAAGGTCAGAAGTTTGCCTGTACTTGATATATAGCTGTAGTTTGACAGCAATTTTAATGTCATGTGAAATTGGCAAACGATGCAGAAAATCAATGTTTAGTGATTAAAAGTTGGTACAATTAGTCTGTTAATCAACAGAGTATCTGCAAACAACTTGATTTAGTGCATTCAATTTACTACAACAAATTCCCAGTGAAATCTTTTGAAGTGGTTTAAAAAAAAAAAACCCAGGTAGAACAGTGGTAATTATAGCAATCCTCAGCAGAGCTCATTTTATAAGGCAGAAAATGTTATAGTTTAAATTTTGAGGCAGAAGATATCAATTCAATTGAAGAATTAGCAACAAATTGGTCAACTTGTTTTCTCTCACTGCTATTCAAGGGATTCAGACAGAGGCCTGGTAAACTTGGATCATGTGCAGTAAGTTTTTATGTTAGAGTGAACCATGTAGCTACTGTTCAAACTGCATCAAAATCTTTGCTTTAATCCTCTATTCTCAGGGCTTTATTACATGCAAGTGTGAGCCCAAATGAAATCTGCCTGATGAGGTGTCAACTTGATAGGTAAAAGTTTGACGATGGCGTGGACTCACCCTCAGCAAGTCTGCAGATGACACTAAACTGGGAGGAGTGGTAGATGCGCTGGAGGGTAGAGAGAGGATACTGAGGGACCTAGACAAATTAGAGGATTGAGCCATAAAAAATCTGATGAGGTTCAAGTGCAGAGTCCTGCACTTAGGATGGAAGAATCCCAGGTACTGCTACAGACTAGGGACCGAATGGCTAGGCAGAGTTCTGCAGAAAAGGACCATGGCGTTTCAGTGGATGAGAAGCTGGATATGAGTCAACAGTGTGCCCTTGTTGCCAAGAAGGCTAACGGCATTTTGGGTTGTATAAGTAGGGGCATTTCCAGCAGATCAAGGGATGTGATCGTTCCCCTCTATTCGACATTGGTGAGGCCTCATCTGTAGTACTGTGTCCAGTTTTGGGGCCCACACTATAAGAAAGATGTGGAAAAATTGGAAAGAGTCCAGCGGCGGGCAACAAAAATGATTAGCAGGCTGGAGCACATGACTTAGGAGGAGAGGTTGAGGGAACTGGGATTGTTTAGTCTGCAGAAGAGAAGAACGAGGGGGGATTTGATAGCTGCTTTGGAACCCCTTTTCAGGTAGTTGAAAGAGGATGGATCTAGATTGTTCTCAGTGGTAGCAGATGACAGAACAAGGAGTAATGGTCTCAAGTTGCAGTGGGGGAGGTTTAGGCTGGATATTAGGAAAAACTTTTGCACGAGGAGGGTAGTGAAACACTGGAATGGGTTACCTGGGGAGGTGGTGGAATCTCCTTCTTTAGAGGTTTTTAAGGTCAGGCTTGACAAAGCCCTGGCTGGGATGATTTAGTTTGGGTTGGTCCTGCTTTGAGCAGGGGCTTGGACTAGATGACTCCTAAGGTTCCTTCCAGCCCTGACATTCTATGATTCTATGACTGGTTTTGATTTTGGTTGTTAAAAATCATTTTTTTAAAAAAAAACTACAACACATGGCAGGGTATTACTGCTAAGGGATTTTTAGTTGTCAAATTGTTAGTCTTAAGGGGAAAGACCTGAACCTCTAGCCAGTCACAAAACTGAGGTTGAACTATATAAAATTTGATTGCGTCCTCCATTTCTAGGGGGGAGCGGGAAGCTTTTAGAGAGCCTGTTTTGAGGGATGGGAGGAGGGAGAATGAGTGCATCACAGTAATTAAATTCAGAATAACACAGTCCACAGTTCCAAACAGAGAAACCTATCAAACTGCAGGGCAGACTAACCCAAGATTTTAAAAGATAAAGACCTGACATACTTTTTCTTAGAGTTATAGTGTAGCAACTGTGTACTGCACATATCAAAGTGGTTTAAATGATGGCATGGAAACAACAGTTTGCGTCAAATAACACTTTGCAGTCAATTTCAATCTTCCACATCTTTGCTGCTGTCAGAGTTCTCAGTAATGCTTGCAGAGCTGACTTTTGTTCAAAGCTGTCTAGTCAGCTCAGCATCCCAGTGAATATATATTTTGTTCTCATACAGAAGCCATATAAAGTAAAGTACTGCCACTCAGCTATTCAGATTTATTTCCATTGAAAATTTTTTTTCCTTCCATTGCTTAAGATTTGGGGAAACCATTGAGTCAAATTCAGCCTTGGGGGAAGTGGATGTGTCTTTCCTTATTTAAAAGGAGCTATGCATGCCACAGCTAAATTTAGCTTCATTTTCTCTTATTCCTGTAATTCTGTCTCCTTTCTTCTGAAATTTCTGAAGACTCCTTTTCTTTTCACTATTCCTCAATCCCAAAAGGTAAAATGTTAGTATCACTGGAAGATGGTACCCTTCCTCTGCCTTTGTGGGCGGGATTCTCTAATGCCCCTCAATGCAAATTAAGTTATCATTACAATCATCACCACCCCGTAGAAGATTTTAAATTAATTTTTCCATCAAGTCTGCAGATCCTTTTCTCTCATTGCCAGATGATCTGTCCCAAATTCTTAGGTACCCTGTTCTTGCTTGGATCTCAACATACAACCCAATGTATTTGTGATTGTTTTTTTAAATTTACCTATTTCCTCAGTTATTCTACCATTTTATAAAACCTCAGCCTTTATATGCACCAGCATATGTTCCAGTTGGGCAATTTGATTCTCCACTGCTAGTCAGTCTTGCTGAAACATTTTTCGTTCAGATTCTAATGAGATTACCGAACAGTGTACAAAATCCAGTTTTTCACTCATGGACTTTCTGAGTGCTCTCAGTGAGATGTATTGCTTCAGCCTGGTGGTAATGATGCAGTTTGGGTCACTAGAGGCGTGAAGTACTGTGTTCAGACTCTGGGGATGAGTGGGAAGGAGTGCTTCATGTCACTAACAAATGATTTCTCGAGCTAATTAAGGATCTGATGTAAAGAGGATCTTGATCCTTCCTTCTTCAGCTGGAAGCGTTGTAGGTGTGGCAGGAAGCCTCAAGGATGCTGGCACAGAGGATATTGGATTGTGTCACAATTTTAGCATTACTTGATGGTGTGTGTATGTGGTTTTTTGTGTTAAAAATGCCAGAACAAATGCATTCTTTTACTCTCTAAAATATTCACTATTGCGTACTGTGTGCCTTGTGGATAATAGAAAGCAACAGTATTAACCTAACAATGAGGTTTAAATGTCCCTTTGAGGGTCTCAATTTGAGACCCCCAACATCCAAAGAAGGTAAAAGAGTAAAAAGATCCCATTTGCTGTTTGCTGTATTAGGGACAGTAGTTTGGAGCTATCCAAGGCCCCTGAAGATTTAGATTTTTTTTTTTTAATGAATAAGTAAAGATTCAAATTGAAAAAACAGAACAAAATAAACCCCCATCAACCTTAGGGTTGTGTTGCACTGCTGTTTTTTTAGGCCAAAATCCTCATTCATTTCAAAGGGATCTCGCTTGGATCCTTGGTGTCTGTCCTCCTCACCTCAGGATTAGGTAAAGCAAATTTGCTGCAAGGATTCATGAGGATCAGGACCTGGTTTCTAATGTATTGGTTGACATGCCCTGATACAGTCTCTTTGCGAACTTTGTAGCTCAAATGTCCTAGCTGAAGTTATCTCTAACAGCTGAGATCTTTTGGGTAGACTTCAGAATATTTATTATTTCAATTTTTGTTAAGGGAGTAGTTTGTCCTTTTGAATTTAGCTAAAAAGGAGGATCTGAGTATCCACTGCCTGGCCCCTTTATGTGGTCATTTACATGTGTGAAATGCTGTCACCTGTGTAAGACTGTGTGTATGTGTTCATAATCTTGATTTAATAACATTTTAAAACCATCATGCACTCACTCTGAGCAGGTGAAAATGACTATACAAGGTGCAAGGCAGTAGAGCAGGGATGGGCAACCTACAGCCCGCGGGCCACATCCGGCCATTGGGCACATCCTCCACCCCCCATCCCCCGCTGTTCTCCTACCCCCTCAGCTCAGCATGCTGTGCGGGCAGCACTCTGGCCTGTAGCTCCTGCAGGTGGCTTTGGCAGCTCTGCACGCTCCATGCTCCTGTGGGGCAGCATGTCTAGCTCCCGTGGGAGGCGCACGGCCAGACATGCTGCG